>CM037094.1:89975546-91221452 GCA_020916435.1 Oxytropis ochrocephala
AAAAATGAACAAATCATTTACCAATAATATTAAGCAGCGGAAATTTAAGTAGGCAGCAATAAAAAAACTTTAATCAATCAGGCAGCAATTATACGGAACTTTAATAAGATAGGTATAACATGGACTAGCAAAAATGTGGTCATTCATCCATAACAAATAATCACCAATATTGATGCTCAGTTTTTAAAAGTATACGGTCAAGATTCAATGACGGGATAGAGGGTAGAAATGTCCAAAATAAGACAGATAATTGTTCCCCTCCTGTGTGTTTCTATCGCCATCACCCCCTCCCTACCTCCTCACCCAACCTCTCCTCCAACACAAAGTAGCAGCCCAATTCTGATCATCGCTGGTTTGGGTATGAATCAGGTTAGTGAGAGTATTAAAGTTGGAGATTGCAATGAAGGAACTGTGTGGATTTCAAAAGACGAATTAGAATGGAGAATCATTTCGCTGGTGGTGATGCCAACGACTTAAATGGCAGAGAGGGTTGGGGTAAGGGTGGAGATGGGCGAGATGATGATGATGATGTTGGGGGTTGAATTGGTGAGAGTTGGGTTGAAATGGTGGTGGAATAGAAGACAATTGCAACGTTAGTCAGTAGTAATCAAATTCCCTACCTTACTGAACATGATTGGGTTGGTGGGAGAAGAAACATACTGTAAATTTAACATAGTGTTGTGTGGTTTCGGCTCTTTTCATTTTGAGGGTAAGGTAGTATGCTATTAAAAAATCTGTATAATTGAGGGGTACAGTGGCATCTTTGGACTCTCAAAAAGCTCTGCCACTGGTCTTTCGATTGATATGAGATAATATGCGAAAACAAAGCTAACAACTCAGTTCCTTTCTTAGAAAATCAAGAATGATAAACAAAAAAATGCAACAGCAATACTAATACTAATAATAAATAGTAGTAATCAAGTCCTTAATTAGAACCATTGGCAGCTAAATTAGAATCCACAAAGTTCACAAAATATACTGAATGTAAGCCATACCCATGATCAAGTGTCCTGCAGTCACAATCCTTGCATAGGTAAAAGGAATAAGGAACTATCTGCAGAAAGCGCACCTGCATAATGGCATTGCAGTTTATTTATGTTGGATATGCTATAAAAAACATTCCTCATCACCCCCAAAACAGCTGTTAGGAAGTGTTTTCCCTTGACGAATCGTATAAAAAATAATTAATTTATTAATGCTAAAAGACTGTAAATTTACCAAAGAATATAGCTCTCCAACCCGATTCTGGAGGGGTGTGCCACTTAATGCCCATTTGTAGGATGACTCTAAAGCAAGAACTGCTTTTGCAGTGTTACAATGCCTAGATTTGATATAGTGTGCCTATTTTTCACCATAAGGGGGGCAAAGTTAATAAAGTTAAATAATATAAAATAATGATGTCGTAATATAATGTTTGCAATAAAATACGAAGCAATAAAAAAGGGCGGTCCAGGGCACAAGGCTCCCACTTAGTGAGGTCTGGGGAGGGTAAAGTGTGCACAGCCTTATCCCACAAACGGAGAGGCTGTTTCATGGATTTCAACTTGTAACCTCCAAGTCACAATGCAGCAACATTATAGTTGCTGCTAAGGCTCTCCCAATTAAAATACGAAACTAACAGAGATACAAAAATAGTTAGAAAAAACTAGGCTTGAGCGATAATCAATTGTTTTCTTTACTTTTCTACAACAATAAGTAGGATAGCAGATACCAACAGAAGTGCGATTGAGCATAATCAAAAGAAAGAAAGCAGACTTACATTGGTTCGGAAATAGGGAAAGCTAGAGAGGGGAAGTAATAGAAATAACAAGAGATAAAAATTGACTATTTGTGTCAAAAAAAAAAATTGACTTTTATTTCATAAAACTAGTGCAAAGACGGGCATGGACTTTTCACTTTTTTATTGTGCTTAGTTATGTATTTTAAGTAGTTATTTTTTTCTCTTTTTTGTTGAATGCTCACTATTGGAGGAAGTTAATGAAAAGAAAATAAAACTGTCAAAAGATGTTTAAATTCAAATATACCGTTATGCAAAATCATATTAAAAGTGAAAAGTGATACACCAAAAGAGACGGTTAAGAGAGAGAGGGAACTTTCTTTGTAGACAATTATCGATGATAGTTTTGAGAAAAATGGTAGTATAATTTGATTAGATTGTAACCAAAGTACAGTATCACAACTGACCTCATCCAATATGATCCTCTGCCACTTCACAGCATGCAGAAATGACTTCTCGCTGCCTATCGCGCCTGACTGTTCTGTGTTGAGGCACATTTCCTCTTCCTTCTCCTTGATAGGACCTTGTTCCAATGTTGATCTACGGCCTCCTTTATGTTTGGGTTGCTTTGCTTGCTTTTCTGATAGTTTCCTTTTGTTTTGCTTTGATTGTTTTACTGTTCTAACAGCATCAGGCCCACAAAAATACTTTTGGTGATAAGATAACTTGGTCTGGTAATATAACTTCCCACAATATGGGCACTTCTCTTTGGGAGGCATCATGCACTTTCTGTACTCAGACTCGACAATCGAATATGTTGTTATTACGAAATCAAAGTCTGAGAACTGTTCAGCACTCTTCCCTCGGTTGGCCCGTGATAAACCAAAGACGCTGGTGCTTCCTTTCAATGTAAACCAAGAACCTCACTAACCCACTGGGTGACAGCAACCACAGGACAAATGACAAGTGTTCCTTTGATCATTGGCAAGACATTAGATGGCCCTGGTAAATGTGAGGTTTCATCTGGTTCACAACTCATTTGATGGAATTCACGTTTAGCAAGGACAAGGGCAATTGCTTGAATAGTTTTCCCCATTCCCATTTCATCAGCTAGGATTCCTCCTCTAGTCGCAGAAATTTCCTGCTTCAAAGCCCAGGCTAACCATTCCCTTTGGTACCTTAGCAAAGGCACAGTCAGATCGGAGGATGCCTCGGCTGTTTCATTCATCATTTCACTTTGGTGATTTGAGTTAACATCTTCCAACAAATTCTGATCAATCCATCTCTCGTGTTCCTCCTCCCAAGCATGCCATAATAACACTGGCTTAGAATCTCCTTTTTCTCTTTCTTTGTTTTTTTCTCTTTCTCATGGAGTCAAAATGATGGGAGCTTCTTCAGCAAAAACCACCGGATTATCCACATCCTCTTGCTCCACTATTCTCTCTACATCACTCAGTTCTCCATTTTGAATGTTAGGTTGTTTTCTCTTCGTTCCGGACTGTGCCTTTCCTTGTTTAGATAAAGGCTTACCAGCATCAGATAAATCGGAAGTACTATCTTCTCCATCAGAATTACCAATGCCTGCGATTGGGAATTGATTCAAGTCAAAAGGAAAGCTCCCACCACCAAATTATTCATCAGCATTGAAATTTAAAAAAAATAAATAAATAAAAAAATTCATCTATCTAACCAGGATGAATATCACCATCGAATTAGCAGTATAAAAGGGTTCCAATTTTCATCCATAGAGGAAAGGAAATGTCATCTAGTAAATTTTACTCCTCTGTCAAAGTTCAATCATACGCTAACTAGAATCATAACTAGATCATAAACATTCTCTGAAGTCTAAGACAGCAAGATGCCAGGGGCAGGGATGTCCTTTTCCTTATCCTTAGTAATAACACTTGCAAAATCTTAAACAGATAATCATCACAAAAAATCAAACAAGGGACGAAAGCAAACATACCTTCAATTTCAAAGTCAGAATCAGATTTTACAGACGCGCTACCATCGTCTTCAGGAGTATCAATGCTGCAGTTGTCATCGGTTTCAACTTCTTCATGGCCATCCATCGGCTGCTTCTCCTTTTCAGAAGCTAATTCACACATGAAACATAACAACAAATAAAAATGATGACGCCTCACTTTCACGAAGTAAACCACGCTACATTAAACAATTCTCAACTGAAAATCACACAGAACAAACCCCAGCCAAATACAAGAAACTGCATCTTCAGCAACTCAAAACCCAACGATCAAGTGTCCACCCTAATTTTTCGATTCAGATTTCGTTCAAAGTGTTTGACCAAATGACACAAGAAAATAAATTAAAAATTAAAAAATTAAAAATAAACTAAAAGTTTCAAGAACCCGAATGGTCGGAATTTGTTTACATTTTCTCCGCGATTATACACTAACAAAGTCAATAATCAAACCACGGACAGAAACAATAGGAAAAAGAAGTGATAAAATACAAGGTAAAGTAAAGAGAAAGATTGTTACAGGAATCCATGGTATCGGAAAGGCGATGACGAGAACGAAGCTCCATTGACGAGGGGAACAAATCGATAGAAAAAAGAGGGATGAAGATTTTAGGGTTGTAGATTGAAGGACGGTTTTCTCGTGAGGATCAACGAGAAGACGATGGTTCAACACTGATGAAATGAAACCCCCCACTTCACACTATTTTGTCTGAAACGGCGGGAAGGACACTCCGTATTTATAGCAGTGACCATGGTAGTGTTGTGATTCTCCGTGATGCAGACCACTGTAACAACTGTGGTCCACCCTAAATTAACTTTATCTTTATCGTGTTTGGTGATGTAACAAATCAAATCTCTCACCTGTGAGTTGTTAAAATTAATTGTCAGATATTGCACAAAAAGTTATGAGTGATTAAAATTGAATCAGACAGTATTAAATCTCAAATGTTAAGAAAATTTTATATTACATCTTACGATTATATTTAATGATCCACTGCTGATGTATTTGATCTGCTCTCAATGTATTTGATCTGCTCCCTTATCTTAGAAGTCCAATTTATGTTCTTTGACTAAAACTTATTAAACTACTAAAAATGAAATTATATTCTTTTTTAGCCCGTAATTTTGTATATTCCTATTCAGTGTTTACATAAATTGAATTGAACATTGAATAAATGTAACCAAAAAAATGTTTAAAAATCTTTACATAAATACTTTCGGTCAAAAAAAACGTTTAAATAAATTCTTTTAAATCATATTTTGGTAAGTAATTTTTTAAACCTAACATATTCAATGAACTTTTTATATTTTTGTTAAGTAATTAAGAAAATAACTAGGCTAATTTTAAATATATCTAATTCATGCATACTTTTTATTTAAGTGTGGCATATGTATATATGTTAGATACGGATCCTCACAAGTATATGTGGGTCAATTTTAGAAAGAGAATAACACATATAATATAATAATGGCTTTTTTTCGCACCTCATTCTCTCCTACACCCCCATAACCCCATTAAACCCAAAAATACTTGTGTTTTTTTAAAAAACATTAAAAATTTCGGAATTACTTCTAAAAAAGGTAAATCCGGTTCAAAAAAGGGGGTATTTCGGAATTTCGGATTTATCTTGTAAATCCGAAATACCCCCTATTTTGAACCGGATTTACATTTTTTAGAGGTAATTCCGAAATTTTTAAATAATTTTTTTAAAAAAGTTTGTATATTAAATTAAGATTTACACGCGTTTTATTTTTAAAATATGATACGGGCGATTTACGATTTAAATAACAATACGTTAAAATATATAAAATGCCCAACATAAAATATATAACTAGCAGGTGAACGGTCGACATCTAGGGCATCCCGTAAAACGCGTCTTTAATTAATTTTAATTTGTTTTTAATTAATTTTATTTTTTTCTCCGAAAATACCGTAAAAGCCACATAAATCCGGTAGGGGGTTTGGGGTTTTCGAGATTATAAAAAGCGAGGTAAATCCGGTTCACATTTGTGAACCGGATTTACCTCGATTTTGGTCGATTCCTAAAACCCCAAATCTCTACCTGATTTACTTCTTCTAAGGTAATTCCGAAATTTTCACTCATCATTGGGGGCATTTTTGTCCAAAACAAGATTTATGGGGTGGGAGTAATAATGAGGGTGTAAAAAAGCCTATAATAATGAATGCAAAAAAATTATTTTCTAGACTTGTCTTTGAGGAATTGTCTCACAACAGTGTATTGATTGATGACTGTTTTCATAACAAAAAAACAGGGTTTTTTTTTTTTGACCCCACCCCATCCCCTCCCACCCCACACCAATACCAAAAATCCCAAAACGCCTTTTGAAACTTAATTTTTTTTTAAAAAATAAATCGTATATACCCCTTTGGGCACGTATATCGATGGCTATTTTTTGTCCAATCGTATATACGTACTCAAATGGGTATATACGATGCACTTTTATTTTTTTAATAATTTATTTTAATTTTTATTACTAAAAGGCTACTAAAAATTCGTTAAATAGTCAAAACTACTCCAAAAATTATAAAAACACCACTAAAAATCTAACAAAACCAAAATAAGGCTATACAAATTTTTTAGATTTTTGGAGACTATGAAAAATTTAAAAAATCGTAAAAATAATAAACGATGGAATTTGGGATTTTGAGGCCATAGTCCCGTAAGAAGTCCCTTCTAAGGGAGTCTTGATTCTTGATTTTTAAGCTTCTAATGGTTGTGGTTTCATTACGATTGGAGTATGTTGCCCAAAACCGATTTTTGCCTAAATTATTCGTTCGACGTATAACATCGTCACATTTTAACGAACTACACACAAAACCTATTTTCAGGACTTATATAATTTTTATTTGACTTAAAAAATTTTAAAAAAATACAATGGGGGTCGTATATACACCTGAGGGGGGTATATATACGACCCTACATTTTAGGCATCGTATATACACCTCCCAAGGCGTATATACGACGATTATGGTGAGGGTTTTCCAATCGTATATACGTCTTAGGGGTGTATATACGATGCCTAAATTCATAAGGTCGTATATATACCCCCCCAGGTGTATATACGATTGGTCAAAAATTTGTAAAAAAAAATACGTTTTCAGAAGGGCATTTTGGGGTTTTCAGTGTGGGTGGGGGTTTATGGGGATGGGGTGGGGGTACAAAAAAAACCCAAAAAAACAATTATTTTGTAAAATATATGGCTTGCGTTGTAAGATTGTTTTCAAACTATCTACTTGGGAGATAACTTTTCTTTTCCAAAAGTCCAAGACAAAATGTTACGGTCCTTGATAGTAAGGGTGGGAATAGGCAGATCGCCTAAGAGGGACTTACGGCTTAGCTTACGACAAGTTTAGGTTAGGTTAGGCTTTTTTTTAAAATAGAAAAGGTCAAGGCTTTTTTTTAAGTCTATTTAGCTAAATAGGTCAGGTCATAGGCTATTGAAAAAGCCTTTTAGGCCTATCAGGCTAGCTTATTTAAATAAATATAACTAATATTTTTAATTACTAATATTATTTTGTATTGAATTTGGTACTTTATGTTAAGTCATAACTTTGCTAACATTTTTTGTTAGTTTACGTATTAACCTACATCAACTTTTGACATAGTTGAAGTTATTTTTATAAAATAGAATTTAAATAGGATGTCACATAAATATATTTCCCTAAAATATTTTGTTAAATTTCAATTAGAACTTAATTTCATTAACCTATTAGCTTGTTAGTCTATTTAAATAGCTTACACCATTGAAATGTTGTTAGTCTTCTTAAAAAATAGTTAAATAGGTTTTTAAACAGACTTTCAAACCTTGTTAAACTTTCAAAAAAAGGTCAGACCAGGCCTAAAAATGAGTCTATGACCGGCCACAGGCTCAGGCCTAACATTTCAATATAGGCTAGACCCAAGTCATACAAAGTCTAGTTCGGGCCAGTCCATTCCCACCCCTACTTGATAGAGAGAACACTACAAAAAAAACGTGATTAGCGAGGGAATTAGATTGTGAAAGCACAAAAATCCCTCGCTAAAGCACAAAAATCCCTCGCTAATGTACTTTAGCGAGGAATTAGCGAGATCCAAATCCTCGCTAAAATGCTCCTCGCTAATTTAGCGAGGAATTAGCGAGGAAATTAGCGAGGGAATTAGCGAGGGAAATTTAGCGAGGGAATTAGCGAGGGAATTTTAGCGAGGGAATTAGCGACGAAAAAATCCCTCGCTAACTAATTTTTTTAAAAAAATGCATCGTAACATTATCATATCAAGAGGCTAAGATACAATTTTGAGCTCCTCAATCCATCGAGAAGGACTTGTTTTTTTATATATATTTATTATTATATTATTTTTCTCAAGCATATTATTAAAATGAAAATTATATATATTTTTTTGTCAACAATGAATTTTTTTTTTTGTGGTTGTGGTGGAAGGTGGAGAGAAGAAGAGGGAAATAGAAAAGAAATTCATAGGTGGTGGTGGTGGTGGTGGTGGTTGTTGTGTGGTGGAAGAAGGTGGCGAAAAGAAGAGGAAAGGGAAGTCATAAGAGAGAGAGAGAGAGAGAAGAGGAGCTCTAGTGGTGGTGGTTGTGTGGTGGTGGTGGTGGTGGTGAAGGGTGAATTAGGGTAGAGAGAAGAAGGAAGCTAGGAGTGAGGATGAGAGGAGGTGGTGGTGGTGAAGAGAGAGGTGGAGAGAGATGCTTTTGATGAAGGAGGGAAATGGGGTTTGAAGATGTAAAATGAAAAGAGAGTTTTTGATGAAGGAGTATGGTTGGAGTGATGTAAATAAGGAGATAAAGGTGTGATATGATTTATCCAACGGTTAGTATTATCTTTTATCAAAATAATCAACAGTAGAGGTACATCCTAAAGTTTTCACACGGATCACAATGTTGAAATTAGCGAGGATTTAGCGAGGAATTGTGCGATTAGCGAGGAAGCTGTACCATCACCAAAGAAGTGTCGAGTGTGCGGAACTACACATTTAGCGAGGAATTGTGCATTTAGCGAGGAATAGTTAAATTTAGCGAGGAATTTAAAATCACCGTTGTGTGTTATTCTGTGTCTTTGAATTTAGCGAGGAATTACCACTTTAGCGAGGAATTTTTTTAAAAAAATAAATAGCGTATCATTAGCGACGGCCCTGTCCGTCGCTAATTCCCTCGGTAATTGATTTTTAGCGACCCACCTAGATTCCCTCGCTAATTTCCCTCGCTAATACTGTCTTTTTTGTAGTGGAATACAAAAAACTAGGACGATACTTACAGCTTTTACTCATTCGAATTCAATTTTTTTTTACTAAAAAATAGTGATCAAGTTAAAGTTATAGTGAATGAGTTGATAATAGATAAGTTATAGATTGAATTTAAAGTAATTGTAAAATTAGGGATTGAATTAGCTCATAAATATAAAATGACATAAATGAATATTTGTAATTAATTCTTAAAGTTAAATGAGAAATAACGTATTTATTTAATAAAAGATAAATTTAATTAAAGTAATAATCGTAAAAACAAAGAAAAATTAAAATATTATAAGCAATAAACTCAAACGCTACTTCAAGTAGCGTCTCAAAAATACTATAATCTAGTAGTGTCAAACACGCAGCACAAAATTATCCGCTATAAACTATTCATTAAGCACTGCTGGCACAACCTTGTCAAAGTGAGCATCTATATTTACCCCTTTTAGGCCCAGTTTAGTAAAATGTAGCAGATAAACTAGCGGATAGCCCATAAGCGAGTGGATAGCGGATAAACTAGCTCATAGAAAATTATGTGTTTGGTAAAAAGCTGATAAATCTAAAATGACATAATGAGATATATTTAATTCATGATTAAATTATTGAGTAATGACAAAATATTTAATGAGGATATAGAAAGAATTTAAGAAAAACAATAAGGGTAAAAATGAGAAAAAATGTGAGACGCTATTTTTTACCAAAAAAAGCGTGACGTTATATGCTATCCACTAGCATTAGAAAAACACTACTTGAAGAATCATTTGAAAAAGACTAAACGCTACCAAAAAAAGCTAAACGCTAGTGCTTCGAAAGAGGTTTAATCCCCCCTCAAATTTTAAAACTCGGACATTTAATCCCCTATTTTAAAAATGCGGACATTTAGTCCAAAGAGGGTTTTTTTATTATTTGGAGGTTTGTCAAAAAAGATGTGACACTACAAAAAAAACGCGAATTAGCGACGGAGATTAGCGAGGAATATTTGTCCTCATAAAAACCGACATTAGCGGCGGAATTGTAGGTCCCTCGCTAATGTGCCCATTAGCGAGGGAATTAGCGACGGAAATGAGATGTTACGTTGGATTTGGTGCGAGCGACCGCGTTTTTAGGCGATTAGCGGCGGAACTTTCAAGTCCTCGCTAATTGGTGACGACATTTTTGCAGATTGACCCATGGCGGTGGCTTGGGAAACACGAGGATTAGCGAGGGGCGGTCCTCGCTAATTCCCTCATAAATCATCATATATTTAATTATAATAACCGAACCACCTTCTCTCACTCTTCTCTCATTCTTCTCTCATTCTTTCACAATACCCACTCCTCTCCTCTTCCTCTTCCTCTTCCTCTTCCTCTACTCTCTCTCTCTCTCTCTCTCTCTCTCTCTCTCTCTCACCTACAATCTCTAACCCACCACCACCACCACCACCACTCACAATACCCATTCTTTCACAATACCCACTCCTCTTCCTCTTCCTCTTCCTCTTCCTCTTCCTCTACTCTCTCTCTTTCTTCACAAAACCACCACCACCACCACCACCTCTCTCTCTTCAACCACACAACCACAACCTCTCTCTCTCTCTCTCTCTTTTCTTCACAAAACCACCACCACCACACCACCACCACCACCACCACCACCACCCTCTTTCTCCCTTACTCTTCTCCTTCTTCTCTCTTTACACCACCACCACCACCACCACCACCACCACCACCACACCACATCCAAACAACAACAACAATAATAATAATAATAATAATAATAATAATAATAATAATAATAATAATAATAATAATAATAATAATAATAACAGTAGTAGTAGTAATAATAATAATAATAATAATAATAATAATACTAATAATAATAATAATAATAATAATAAAAATTCAAATTGATAAGCGTGCCAATCGGACTTGGGTTGCGTCTTTGTCGAAGATTAGCGAGGAATTAGCGAGGATGGTCCTCGCTAATTAGCGATCGACACAAATTCCCTCGCTAAATGCCACTAGCGAGGAGGGAATTAGCGACCGAACTGGTCCCTCGCTAATTCCCTCGCTAATGGCAATTAGCGACGGAATTGGGCATGTTAGCGACCGAAAATTCCCTCGCTAATGACCGTATTTCTTGTAGTGTGACGTGGCAGCTGACATTGGCTATATACGTGAAAGCCACATCATCTTTTTTTGTAAAATTAATTAATTTAATTATTTGAATTTTTATTACTTTGTTAAAACTAAAAATATTATCTTCCATTAGTAAGGAATTTGAAGTTTGAAAGCATATAGACTTCATCCTCTTCTATTTTTTTTTGATAAAAATATGAATGCTAAATTACAACTTTGCTCCCCCTATTTTCAAAAATTCAAACATTTGGCCCTCCAATTTTAAAATTCAAACATTTAGTCTCTCCATTTTAAAAAATTCAGACATTTTAGTTCAAAGAGATTTTTTTTGGCTAAATTGGAGGTTTGTATAAAAATAGATGTGACGTGGAAGCTGACATAGGCTATATACTTGAAAGCCACATCATCTTTTTTTTTTTTAAAATAAATTAATTTAATTTTTTGTGTTTGTATCACTTTGTTAAAACTAAAAATATTCCCATCCATTAGTAAGGAATTTGAAGTTTGAGTGCATATAGATTTCATCCTCTTCTACTTTTTTTCATAAAAATATGAAGGCTAAATTATAGTTTTGGTCCCCCTATTTTCAAAAATTCAAACATTTGGCCCTCCTATTTTAAAACTCAGACATTTAGTCCATTTATTTTAAAAATTCAAACATTTAGTCTAAAGATGGGTTTTTTATTATTTGGATGTTTGTCCAAAAAAGATGTGACGTGACAATTGACATAAGCTAGATACGTGGCCACAATTAATTTAATTTTTTGAATTTTTTTGAATTTGTTAAAACTAAAAATATTCCCCTCCAGTAGTAAGGAATTTAAAGTTTGAGAGCATATAGACTTCATATTCTTCTATTTTTTTCATAAAAATATGAAGGCTAAATTACAGTTTTGGTCCCCCTATTTCTAAAAATTCAAACATTTGGACCTCAAATTTTAAAACTCAGACATTTAGTCCAAAGAGTTTTTTTTTTTGCTAATTTAGAGGTTTGTCAAAAAAAAAGATGTGACGTGGCAGCTGACATAGGCTATATACTTGAAAGCCACATCATATTTTTTTTTTTAAAATAAATTAATTTAATTTTTTGAGTTTTTACTACTTTGTTAAAACTAAAAATATTCCCCTCCATTAGTAAGGAATTTGAAGTTTAAGAGCATATAGACTTCATCCTCTCCTACTTTTTTCATAAAAATATGAAGGCTAAATTACAATTTTGGTTCCCCTATTTTCAAAAATTCAAACATTTGGCCCTCCTATTTTAAAACTCAAACATTTAGTCCCCCTATTTTAAAAAATTCAGACATTTAGTATAAAGAGGTTTTTTTTTTTTTTTTCTGATTTGGAGGTTTGTCAAAAAAAAAAGATGTGACGTGACAACTGATATAGGATATATAAGTGAAAGCCACATCATTTTTTTTTTTGTAAAATAAACTAATTTAAATTTTTTAGTTTTTATTACTTTGTTACAACTAAAAATAGTCCCCTCCATTAGTAAGGAATTTTAAGTTTCAGAGCATATAGACTTCATTATCTTCTACATTTTTCATAAAATTATGAAGGCTAAATTACAACTTTGGTCCTCCTATTTTCAAAAACTCAAATATTTGGTCCTCCTATCTTCAAACTCAGACATTTAGTCGCTCTATTTTAAAAAAATCAGACATTTAGTAAGAGAGGGGTTTTATTTTATTTTTTTTGTTGATTTGAAGGTTTGTCAAAAAAGATGTGACGTGCCAGCTGACATAGGCTATATACGTGAAAGTCACGTCATCTTTTTTTTTTTGTAAAATAAATTAATTTTTAATTTTTTGAGTTTTTATAACTTTGTCAAAACTAAAAATATTTAATTTAATTTTTTAAAATATTACTTTTTTTAATGGAATTAATAATTTAGTTAATATTTTTGAAAAAAAGTATTTTTAAGTTTTTTAATAAAAAACTAATAAAAAAATTTTAAATTCCAAATTAACAATTTAATTAATATTTGTTTTAAAGGATGGTGAGACAACTATTTGTTTTTATATATGCGTGAGTCATCTATTTGTATTTAATGTAATGATATTGAATGAGATATACAAAATTTGGATTAACCTTGTGAATTGTCTATGTTAATGTTTAGGTGGGATACATATATATATTTTTTTTGGTATTAAGTGGGTTACAAATATTGATGATTTGTGATTGAAGTGCGAAGGATTTAAAGAATTTATCGGGTTATTGATGGATTGTGATGGAAGTGGGAAGGAGTTAAATGCTATTGAGTCAAGTAATTAAAAAAAAAAAAAGGGTCAAAATCTGATTTTGTAATTAAAAATTGATACCTTAATTAGGTTAGGAGTTTTACTTGGAAATGTGAAACCAATTACTGAATGACATGTGAAATTTTATTATTACCGGGCTTGTTTGGTGTTGACAAATTATCCCGGAGCTAATTAATTATGCGCAATGCAATTGTATGAAAAGAGATTAAATAAATAGTGTATTGATATTTTTCACACTCAATTTTCTACACCCATCCTTCATCGTGCATTTATCACAATCCACCTTCCTTTCTATTTTACTCACCATCAAGGCACGTATACATTCACAAAACAACTACAAGGATGCAGTATCTTCATTGACTGAAATAAAAGTGTTGAAACCTTTAACTCAATAAAAAACTTTACGACAATAATCACATAAAATACTCAATTCGCATGAACGACTCACTATGAGGTACACTCAAATTCCAGAGTGTGTTAGGAAAAGCCATGTTATATAACCAACCACATGCAGATTTAATGTTTACTACCTCCACCTCCTCCACCAGAACCAGCACCAACTCCAACTCCAGTTCCAGCACCAGTTCCTACTCCAATTCCAATCCCAATACCAATTCCAATACCAACCCCTCCTCCTCTTCCTCCTCCTTGTCCAACACCTGCGCCAATACCTGTCCCAGTCCCACCTCCACTTCCTACGCCACCTCCTGCCCCAAACCCTCCACCATGACCTGAACCTCCACCTACCCCTCCACCTCCACCACCACCACCACCTCCTCCTCCAGCTCCCCCACTTCCTACACCACCACCTGCACCAAAACCTCCCCCATGGCCTGAACCTCCACCTATACCACCACCACCACCACCTCCTCCTCCTCCCCCTCCACCTCCAGCAGCCCCACCACTTCCTACACCACCACCAGCACCAAACCCTCCCCCATGACCTGAACCTCCACCCAAACCACTTCCACCACCACCACCGCCACCTCCTCCTCCGCCACCTCCACCACCTATACCTCCTGCACCTCCACCAACACCTCCTCCGGCTCCAAAGCCCCCACCATGCCCTGAGCCACCCAATCCACCTCCTCCACCGGAACCACCTCCTCCTCCTGCACCACCACCAATGCCTCCAGCTCCACCACCTACACCGCCACCAGCACCAAATCCTCCACCATGACCTGACCCACCTCCAACACCACCACCTCCACCAAGACCACCACCACCACCACCTCCAAGACCTCCTCCTCCACCACCCCCTAGACCTCCTCCAGCACCACTACCACCTCCAAGACCTCCACCACTGCCACCCCCAAGACCTCCACCACCGCCTAGACCTCCTCCACCACCACTACCACCTCCAAGACCGCCACCACTACCTCCCCCAAGACCCCCACCACCGCCTAGACCTCCTCCACCACCACTACCACCTCCAAGACCCCCACCGCCACCAAGGCCTCCACCACTACCGCCTCCAAGACCTCCCCCACCACCAAGACCTCCTCCAGAACCACCACCGCCTCCAAGACCTCCACCACCACCAAAGCCTCCTCCTCTTCCAACTCCACCACGACCACGAGGCCCACGAGGACCAAACCAACCCCTACAGCGTGGTCCGCGTCCAAATCGACAACCATCATCTCCGAACCTTTCTTGGTCAAGCTTGTGATCACCAAGAGCAATCATGCTCAAATCGAAAACAATGCAGAGAACGATAACACTGAGAGAAAGCCATTTCCCACGGAAACTAGTAGACATCATAGCCACAATTGCCAAAGGAAATGAGACACTTTACTTGTTTATCCACTTCCTCTTGCTCTTGCTGCTGTTACAGAATGACGACTCTGTTTTATAGGCTTCCTCCTCCAATAGCAGTGTGTATTAAATGGTGCGTGTTCTGAACCGTTGGGGGATTAGTTCAAGCATTAAAGGAAAACAAGTGGAACAATAATGAAAGTCAAAACGCCAACGTGGACTCTGGTTGCATTGCATGCTGTGTGCTAGCTAGCGGGGATACATACTAACGCTGATATTTGAGAAATAAGAATTGATCTAATTCTATATATTGAAAAAAATTCATAAGCTACGTATTTGTAAAAAAAAAAAAAAAAAAAGTGCGCAAGAAATCAGTAAAAAACTGTACTGTTGTTGATTATCAAAATTAAAAAAAATTGTTTTCTTCTCGGTATTGATAGCAAGCAATAAAATCCAGGCTGCAATACCCGGGAATGAGTTGGTCAACTCCACCGACGGATATATTGCTATCGACCAATCTACTTTCTGCGTACAATTAATTTTGGTATGCAGCTAGCTCTAAACCAACAATGATAGTGTATCCTTTTGACTTGTTCTACATTTCCACTCCACTGGTTAGTTGGAGAAGCTAGCTCACGCTTTTAATGTACTAGTAATGGCTAATGGTGGTATAGTATAGTCAAACCTGCTGCTGTTAGATCTCTCTCCTGTGTTATTTGTGTTTCTTCCGCGTAAGCCACCTGCGATTTTTTCTGATGGTATACCGTATACCAACATTCAATAAGTTTTTTAAAGTATAAAAATTAAAAAGAGAACCATAATATGATAAAGTATAACAATATTTCACATAATACATATTTTTGCTGTTCAAAAAAAAAACGCATAATATAGCAATTAGCATATTATACTCTTATTTATTAAAATAAAATCAAAACTTGCGCAGCTTTTTTTTACCTATTTTTGTTTGTTTTTGTTTTTGTTTTTCATATTTTAAGATGTGTGTTTTGAGATATTTTAGGGTTCAAAAAAATATTAACGGTTCAAATATGCATATTTTGTTCCTCAATAATCGCTTTGGGGGAATAAATTAATTTCCTAATAAAATACGTAAAGTTGATGCTAATAAATGTGTTTTGGGAAACTTTAGAGTCTAGAAAAAAATTTAAGAAGTTCAAATATGAGAAATATGTTCTTCTAAAACCGGTTAGGTGAAAAAAAGATTTAATTTCATGACAAAACATGTAAAATGAGATGCTTACTAGTGTCTTTTGGTGTACATCATAGTTTAGAATATTTTTTAACAATTCAAAAATACGCAAAGTTTGTCATTTCAATAACTTGAGTTCGGTGAAAAGAAATATAATTAATTTAGTGACATGAAAATACATAAAGTATGACGCTAAATACTGTATTTTTGTGTGCTTTAGCATATTCAGAAAAATATTATAACTCTTTAAATATGCAAAGTTTGTTCCTCAATATATAATTAGTTAAGTGAAAAAAAATTAATTTCATGATAAAATAGGTAAAGTGAAATGCTAAAAGGGCAGCTTGGAAAATTAGTTCTTACTCATCTACAAGCAAAGGGCAGCTTGGAAAGCCACCTCTCCAGATATCAGAAATGGCCTGTTTATTTGGTTAAGTTTATCTTGCTTTCAACTTAATTTGTATAGTGATTAATGATTTTTTAACTCTTTCATATATATCAATGGTTATGTATGCCTAACTCTGACTATTCATAAGTTTTTAAGTTTATGTTTGACTCTAGTTGCTTCACCTTTGTAATTTATATCCAAGTCATTCTTCCAAGTAATTTATATCTAGTTGACTCTAAACAATTTTATACTTTGCTTTTGATGGTTTTAAGTTAGTGATTTATATCACTATTAAGCGATATTTTGGATGTATGATTTAATTTTTTTTAATGTGAATTAATATTACCGACGGATTTGCGACGAAAATTTGTGATAGATTCAATATTTGTGACGAAAATTTCCATCAAAAACGCTTTGCGACGAGGTAATTTGCGACAAAATTCGGTCTGTCATAAATTAATGATGATTTGCGACGAATTTTCCTTCATTAGCGAAAGTTTTTTCGGTCGGAAATAAGCATATTTCTTGTAGTGAGTCTTATATATAAAGTGAATAACCCTGCAACTTTTTTTTTTCAGCGCCAATTACTTTTTAAATTTTTTTATTAACTCTACTTAATTTTTACAAATTATTGACTCTTCGTTTGTTTCTTCTTTTTGAAAATTTTATTGTTTACTTTTTATCTTTTTTTCTTTTAAGATTAGTATATTATTATTAGCACATTTTTACTTATGATCTCAATTAGGACATACGTTTTAACCCACTTCTTTTACTATTTTCACCAATTAATTTTTTTTTTATTGTTTTAAAACCACATTTTTCTCAACTAAAATATATACTCAATCTATTTAAATAAAAGTTAAAAGTAATCATGTTGAATCAACTTTTAGTACAGTCACACTCTGCAACACAAAGCCGATAACTACACTAGATCTACTATTGATTTAGTTATCACAAACATTTTTAATAATAAAATTTTAATCTAACATTTTGATTTTTTTTTTACAAAGTTACAACCTACAAAAAAAATATTTTCTACCCAAGAAGTTTTGTGGCGTCTCTTTCAAAAGTTGTTTAAAAATCTAATTAGCACCGACCCGTGCAACGCATGAGGAATGCAGACTAGTTATATAGTATTACACGAATATTTTATGTCTTTGAGAATTTTTATAATATGCGTTTATTAAAAAGTTATAATTATGTGTTTAATAGCAAAAAATGTTTTTTAGTAAAAAAACAAAAAATGTTATGAGATCCGAAGGAGTGCATTAAAGGAGTGTAAGTAGAAGGTCCCGGATACAAACTCGATAAACTAATGCTCTATTTGGTAATGCTTTCGATCATTGCTTATATAGCGGATCCGCTAGTTGTAAGTGTTTGGCATAATCAGCTTTTAGCGTTTTTTCACTAGTTTATAGCGTTTCATTTTTTTCTCTCAATTTTTCTGTCACTACTTTAATTAAATTCCATATTTATCCTCCGTTAAATAAATTTTTCTCTCACTTTTAAACATTAATTACAAATGTCTATTTACGTAATTTTATTTTTATAAACTACTTCAACCGCTAATTTTACCAAACACTTTAAACTCAATCCATTAGGTTATCCGCTATCCGCTACCTCATCCGCCATAAGGTAGATTATCCGTTATCCATTAGCTTATTCACTATCCGCTAATTTTTGTCAAACCGGTCTAACATTTCCCTTCCCCCACTAACATTGCCTATAAAAAGGCTTTTTGGTAGGAAAAAAAATTTAGGTGAGTTGGACTCAGAAATCACAAAGGTCGGGAGCAGCCTCCGAGGCTTTTGAGCGTTTAAAAGATACTTCTGATTACCCATTAAAGAGATCCTCACATCGTGCGGTGGGAGTTGAACCCAATTGCCTATAAAAAGGTTGGGTATTAATTATCATTCTTTTTATATATGTAAACAGAAGTGATGCATAGACACTAGAAACTCACACACACAACTATGAGGTCTTGGGTTTGAATTCAGGTAATTGTCAGTTGAACTAGACTTTGCGGATTGAGTATTATCATTTTAATCCCCACTCAACGGGTAATCTTATATAATTTGTGCTATTTTAGCTACAAACCTACAATAATGTCAACAATTAATTATTGACTATGAATGAATGGAGTATTACTTTGTTTTGAAAAAATAAATGATAGTAAAGTATGAATCCGACATATATATTAATTAAAAAAAGATGGATCTACCTCCTATTTGGGTGGTTCCAAGTGAATTTACTAGTGATGATTCCACTGGCTTTTGATACTTTTGAAATGTTTTCTTAGCGTTTTTTTAGGTGTGTTTTCAGGTGTCTGTCTTTAGTTATCGATTGTGTTTTTTTTAGGTGTGTTTTCAGATGTCTGCCTTTAGTTATCGATTGTGTTTGAGTGTTTATTTCAATGTTATTAAAACCAAACCGGTGATCGACCCGCGGCGGTCGGCACCGTCGTTGGGTCGATAATTCGGATCGAAGAAGTCATTTAGTTGGCGCATGACCCGTGACGTCTTAAAAAGCGATGAAATATCTAATATTGTATGTCAATATTTTCAATTTTCAATATGAATTAAATGAATATTGATATAAAATTTAAAATGAATAATTATTCATACTCAATAATATATAAAATCTAAAATTTATGGAATATGATACAAATTATTAGATATTAAATAAGATATATGCGCAATACAAATATAATAACACATGTATGTAAGTATAAAAGTAAATAATAAATAAATATAATTAATAGATTAAAAGGGTTTTTTAACAAAAAAGAGAAAAAATGAATGACTTAAAGTATAATATATGCTGTCAATGTATTAACACATCAAGCGAAATTTCAATTGGTTCTGAAATTCTGAAACTTGCATCTTGCGTGCACCGGTATTGTGTTCAACACTCGAGCAATGCCATTTCTTCTAAATAATTTTTGGTCAACAAGTTGATTTGACTTAGTTATTGATACTTACCAAGGAATTCGACAATAATGTAGTGCTCATTCGTATTTTAGTTTGACTTGTGTCTGCGTATGCAAACCTGTAAGGTTAACCGATCTACAAGATTGTCAATATGCATAAAACTTTCATGTGTTCTTTCAATTTCCTAACCCCCCATATCGAGCAATTCAATCTCTTCAGCTTGACAGACCATTGGATCCCTAAGAAACAGGTTAAAGGGATGGATGGTGTCTATTGTGAATTACCTCATGATCATCTTCCTTCTAAGGTGAGGGACTCAAGAAACTTGAGGAGAAAGTAAAGCTGCATCTAGGGGCATCTGTGAAGGAAACAACATTTTGGAAAGATTGATAGAAAGTAGTCTTTGGAAGAGGTAATTTGACAATGTTATTGCTCAAATCCAATTTCTGAACTCTATCTTAAGTTTGTCCATTGGGGAGAGTTGTACAAGTCATGTCCAAGATGGCTGCATCCTTCATTCAGTATTTGTTTTCTCTCACATTTATACATTTTAAGGGCGAATCCCTTTGCATTTGTGCTTTAATTTGTGTGACATGGGTGTGATCTCCTTAACTTTGACACTAGCAAAAATCTGACCCAAATGAAGTATGGACCCAATAATAATAACAATCATTAACTTTAGAACAAATAACCACAGATGATTTAATAACTGAATTTTGAATCTACGTGAAGAGAGCACCGGAGCAGTAGCAATCTATAATTGTATAAATCATCCGTAGCATCCTAGCATGAATTGAAAGGATAAATTGGCCAGTAATGAATGAGCCTCATTAAACAAAAATCTATTGTCGATGACCCACAGCCTTGCCACACAGCAATGCATTATTTGGAATTGGGTACTCATCTCTCCATGAATTTGCAGGTGAATATACTCGAAGATAAAATTGCTGGCCTAGGTACTGTCTAGCCCAATTCTCAGATCTCACATTCCACATCCCCACATTGTCCAATGGCATGTATAATGCAGTCCATGATTTGGGATACACCTGTGTCAATGAAAGTTTACAAGGCAAAAAATGCTTTTTAAGTATCTCATTATCTTAATAGTACTGTCAATGAAAACTTATTCATCTACCTAAGCATTAAGAAATGTCGCAAGGTATAAAAAACTCGAATACCTGAACCGTGGAACGAGAAATTGTATCTCTTAAATTGTAATTTAGCCTGCTTGCTTCCGACCATTGTCCTCCATCCATTCTGCAAATTCCAATAAGTTTACATACTAAATTGAATTGAAATCTAGACAAGAATGGTACTATTAAGTGAACTTACCCTACTACAAAGAAGCTATGGCCATCAATGTGCCAAGATTGCAAAGTGTCTTCAGGATTCTCAAACACAGCCTCCACATAACCTCGAAAATCAGCAGCCATGACAGAAGTCTGAAGATAACCGCCGCCGCCTGTAGGGCTATCTGAGATACTTCAAGGAGAACACCCTTGGATCTTGAAGTAATCAGCCAGTTTAAGTGGTGTATCAGCAGGAATAAAGGACACACTGTTGACAGCATATCTTTGTTTACCATTGATAACTGGAGCAGAATTTTGAAGCCTAATTGTACGTGTTGTGTTTATTAAACCATAATGGTATGATCCTTGTGGATTAGGTCTTGGCCCACTTGCTGTCAGATTTCTTCTTAAAGAGCGAGCTTGTTCAATGGACCAATCAATTTGAGTTGTTGGCCCTCCAGGGAACAGGCCAGAAACACTTGCTGGTGAGTTACTATAATGAAGAATGGAGGTAGCATTGAGCACCTGGGTGGTGAATCGTGTTGTGGCAACAATGTAGTAGTCTTGAGGTGGTTGATCAGCAGTAACCAATACGGAGTAAGATTGTCCTAAATGAATGTCAAGTGAGTCATAAGTGTTTTGAAGAGTGTGAGTTCCTTCCACTTCAACAAGCATCATCTTATGCCCTTGGATTCTGAAATTGATTGAAGTTGTGAGTCCCACATTTGATATCCGGAATCTATAAGTCTTGCCTGCTCAACAATCAAGTATACCTTATAGTTAGTATTAGCTACATTTCAAGTAAACAAATTGCTTAAATGTTAGTATTGTATTAGTATTAGTATATACCTTGGTCAACTGTGAATGTGTAAGCATTGGAACCACGACCATTTATGATGAGCCCATCAGGAAAGGAAGGTCACTTCCACTATCTAAAATGGCCCTCAAATCCTGTAAAAATAAACACAAAGTAGATGATTATTTATGCAGAACTTCTTAGACAGTGAAGATTGTTTCTTTGTTTTAGCACTTTTTTTTTCAAGATAGGTAAAAGTCTCGTTAAAACCTTTTGATGCAAACCCTCCTTAGGAAAAAGTCAGAAAAAGAGTGGTAACGTTTGTCTAAAGAAGCGACTTAACTGTATGATTTCTTTTGTACCAATCTCCTGCCAATATGGTGAAATCTCCTGCTGGAGGATCAAAAGGTACAGGAATGACAGAGCGGCTAGCAATTTTGAAACCTCCATAACCTCCTGCTGCTTTGTGGAATGCAAGGGAAGGATAGTAGAAGTAGCTACCAATTTGATCTTTGACTTGAAGAACATAAGTGAAGTTCTGCCCTGGTGGGATTGGACAATTAGTACCATAGACTCCATCTTGCCATGAGTTTCTCCTCTGCTGCACTCCATTCCTATAAAGTCACAAAGGCTAAAAACACTGAATTCTCAGCACATAAATAATAGCACTTACATGTACATTGCAGTCTTAGTCCTGAATCTTGATATTGTTATTTAATCATTTGTTTGGTTCTTTCTCATAGTTTACATAACATTACCACAAGGCTTCCCCGGACTTTACATTTAGGACTAAATTTACCAAAGTTGTAACGCGGCCATCCAATCTTGATCCGACAGGCATCAAATGCATAATTTCCTAACTACAGAGAATCCATTCACTATGTACCCTACTGCCGCCGTAGAGTTTGGATTATTATTATTATTGTTTAATTTAAAGAGAGTTTCTCAATATTTTAATCCATGGTTCTTCAGTAACAAAAAAGTCCCTATAAATTTCTGTTGCAGTTCCGCAGCTCTCCATATTATCTAGATCTAGCAGGCTATATAATACAAATCTCCAATATGCCTAGCCAACCAGTCCAGGACCCCAGCTTATTCAATATCCCTATAGGATCATTTAAGGAATATTTTTTTCCTACATTCCTTAGCGTCTGAAATAGGCTATATCCAAGTAAATGGTGCAAAAAGAATAAGATCTAACAAGAAAGAAGACTAACCAAGAGAATAGGAAAGGTTCATCCAAGCTGTTGAAAACATTGATAATCAAGTTATCATTGGTGACGGACTCGATCTGTGGCCCTGGGAATTGCCCATTTATCAATATTCCCTGCCCATTTCATACACCATATATTCATTTCATTTCTAAGAAAAAAGTGGGAAATTCAAAAATAAATAATAATAATAATAATAATAATAATAATAATAATAATAAAATACCTGTTGTTTAACTCCAAGTGGATAAATGTCTCCATAAGTGACATTCCAAGTGTAAAACCTGTAAGGGTCCTCCCCATTTGCACATGTAACCAGCAACACCACTAACAAGAAGACAGAACACACTTCGGAGTAACCCATTTCTCGGTTTTTCCTTCTTCTTCTTTTCCTTTGTGCAATGCAAAGCAGTGACTTTTGCCTTTTGCTTTAGACCACTGTCTCTATCGTCTACACAGAACAGATTATATAAAGATAAAGATGCATAGTGTCGGTGAGGGGGAGTGAATCAAATAAAAGGATTCTTTTTTTTGGTAAGAAAATCAATTCTTCATCGTAATTTAAGCAATAAATCAAGATCAACAATTACTACTACCTATTAATATTATTAATTAATGTGCGAAATTAAAGCATAAATAAGCTGTACCGAATACAGCGTATCTTTAAAGAGCGAGCGTGTCAGCATATAGCAACCTCTTCAAACCGCGTCTCTCGATTTGAGCACAGCTAAGTCATTGATGTTGCTTACCAGTGAAGAAAAAACACGAGAAAAAGAATTATCAAAAAATTATAGACCAGGAGTGACATTTGCTTTTTGTCTGGAAAAAGAAATATTAGTATGTTTTTTAAACTCTAAAGTTACTCATTGCATTATGAGGAGCTTAAATCCAATGTTTCACTTTATTGACTATACTACTATAACAGCATATATGCGGATTTGATATGCAGTGTGTGAAGAAGATCTTAACACGATTTGAATAAAGAAGATTGCCATTTATCAGGGATGAACACGTGTTGTGTTGTGTTTTTTTTTTTGGTACAAAGGGTGATTGAACATGTCACTAACCAGGAACATGGCATTCATAGCAGGTACGCGTCACTATCAGGAACAGTGCATTATGGTCTACATTGTCTGCAGATGTTTGAAAAATGAAAACCATGGTCTTGCTTCATAGTAGCAGGTACTCAAATTCTTTCTGCTGCAGTCACATTATTATAATATTATTAAGAGTTTAATAGTTTAAATTAGTTTTACACGTCAACTTAGTGTATGTTTGGATTGGTTAAAAAGAACGGAGTGGAATGGAACGAAGTTGTCATTCCATTGTTTGGATATTTCATGATGGAGCGGAACAAAATTACCATTCCATTGTTTGTGAAGTCAACGGAATGGAACAAATTATAATCTCGTTATTCCCTTTTTGCCCTTATTTTAAGAAAAGTAGAATTAAATCAATACATATATTTTCATTTAACAGTAAGTGATATACAAAGTGAATTTTTGGAAGAAATGTAAGAATCAAGTAAATGTTAAGTAAATAAGATATACAATTGTTAAATATTGTAATTAAATTAAAGATAATTAAAGAAATCAATATTATTTAGTTCATATGTATTCGAAAATAATTAATCGTTGAAGTTAAACACAAACAAGAACTGTAACGTTTTACTAAAAGTGCAGACCAAGAAAAAATTGGCACAAATGAAAATTAAAAAAACATTTTTTTATTGACAAACAATTTAAAAACATCAAAAACAACTAAACAAGCCGTAACAGCAACTACAAATATTTTTCAACTGAACAACTATAAATAATTAATAATTAAATATTTAAAGACAAAAGAATGATGAAGTATAAATTTATAATCTAAGGCGTTGAGCAGTGATAATCGTAAACAATGAAAGTACAATTGAAGAAAAAAACGGATTACGAAGATAATAAAATAAGGACAAACTTGTAAATTAATAATTATAAAGCTAAGTTAGCATAGGATTCCATCCCTTACCCCCCAAATTGGAGGGGAAGCAAAATGAGGGAAAACAATGGAATGGGATGAAATTGATTCCATTGGTTTCCATTCCATTCTATTCCTTTTTTGAATATCCAAACAATGGAACACACCATATCACTCCATTCCACTCCATTCCATCCCATACCACCAATCCAAACATACCCTTAAGTTAGTTAGAATCAATTATTCTATAATATGGTGTAAATTAGTTTTACACGTAAGATTAATTAGAATCAATTATTATATAAGATGGTGTAAATTAGTCAACAGATCCAAGTTTGTTGCGGCCAACAAGAGCCACTCGCATTGTGCGTTTCAAGAAACTGAAGTTGATGCTATGGAGAGACGAGAAACCAGGTTGAGGCCTGGATTATTCGATGATTGAATCAAAAAAGAAAGGATTCTTTAGATCTTCCGTTGTATTCGTGAAAGAAAATAGCGGAATGAAGGGAAAAATGAGCAATCAATTGAAAATAGTGATCATATCTTTTCAACATGGATTAATCCGATCAATCGAATGAGAGGCAACGATCAAATACGTGAAGTTCGTTACTCAATAACCAGTTTACACGAAAACAATTTGTGAAAAAACATGTAAAGTGCGACACTTATGACTGTCATTTGGAGTAATTAAGGTTTGGAAAAAATTTAGCTACCCATCATAAACTTTTCATTCTTTTTCAGCAAATCCACGTGCGCTTCAAAATACCACCACAAAATCTCAACAGGAAAATATTTAAAACAAGTGGGAAAAGTTGAATATTGCAAACAAAAATATGAACAAGATTAAAACTAAAGATTAAAAATGGTCTATACAAAAAATTAAAATGTCTTGTTTAATAATTTCATATAAAAAACAAAGAATTTTAACTATTTCAAAAAATAATATAAGAAATCTAAAGCATCATACGAAAAGGGGGTTGAAGACGGAAGAGTCAAAGGTTTGGAACTGGAGAGTAAGCTAGCTGGCGATTAAGAGTTTGTATGTTAGGATCTGGAGTGGATCTATAGCTCGATGAAAATTTGATGCAGTTGTTCCGTAGGTGGTGAAAGAAGATCGAGAATGAAGGATGAGGGCTGAGATAGGGAGAGCTAGGCGAGAAAGGATTGAAGATGGGAAAAATGAGCTTAAGGGAGACGAAAATCGTGCAGTTGGATCGGCTGTGTGACGCTTTGTAGTTGTTGTCGTCATCTATGCGAGAAGCGGTCATTGTCTCGTTTGATACATAGTCATTGGCCTCCATCTTTAAGTTTGGGCCATCTTAACCTTCAAACTGTAACTTCCTGTATTGTTTTTGAGAAAATTAATAACTTTGCTTTTTTAATTTTTCAGCTCTTCACCAATCTCATCTAGCTCTTCCAGTTTCCTCCATGCTCTTCATTGAATTGAATGTTTTAGCTATTGGTGGAAAAGTACATACTCCTGAATATTTTAGCTCTCTCACAACATACGGTCTCTCCAACCATAAGATAAAACTTAAAATTGGCATACAGTAATTCTCTTAAGAAGTTTATACTAGTATGAAGGTTTATGTAATGGAACTAGATTAATTGTTATAAAACTGGAAAGTCATGCTATTGAAGCAAAAATCATGTTTGGAAAGAATATTGAAACTTGATATATGTTCCTTGAATGTCTATGTTCCCATCCCAATCACCCTGGTCTTTCAAGCTTATTAAGTGACAATCTCCTGCGGTTGTTTCATATTTCTTAGTATAAATTGGATATCGTTTCTTGTATTTGTCAGAGAGAGATCTAATCTCTCAGGAGTGGGACCACAATGAGTGTGAAACCTCTCGCCGAGATTGACACTGCAATTCTTCACGTCTTGAAAGTTTGAATTGAACTTAGGATCTTGATTAAGTTAGAAGAGACTCATATCATCTCATCTAAATGCTCTTGGATCCCAAAGTTGTTTCATATGCTAAGACGATCAACCGTGCCTATCATTTGCAAGTGTTAAACTATACTTGTCTAGAGTCTAGACATGCATTTAGTCATGGTTACATAGTAATTTCAAGAGTTCAAAGCAATGCAATGCAGGATTGAAGATCTTAATGCATAATAAAAATACAAAACCATCAAGCATTACCACCATCGTTGTCTTTAAAGGGGTCTTCCAAATTATGTAGCAAGTAAGCATCTTATCTCTTCAATTGTCATTTTGTCTTTTTCACCGGAACCTATCCGCAGAAAATGTACACCCATGCTGTTCAGTTGTTCAAAAGTTTGGGTGCAAGTTGTGCTACATCACTCTTACTCAATTCACCACAAAATATTCATGTTGCATTAGTCCACCACGTGGCCCAGTTTCCATCTCACAAATGTTTTGTTTTTAAGAAATTGAATTCTCTAATGCAGTGAATACTTTAGAATTTCCCACATGGTGATCAGTTTTCACCCGCTTAACGATGACTAATCTACATCGAGAAATTTGGCTGACCACAAGTATCCAACTTTGTTTACTGTATCGTATGATCTCATCCCAATAGAGTTTTTACTGCTCTTAATATTCGAACCTGAAACTTGAGTAAAGTAACAATTCTTGTAGGTACAAGGCTACCCCCACAAAGTAAATAGGCCAACCAATTATAGTCCCTCATCACATGTTGGCTCATCACTCTAACCATCAGTTTCAGTTACATCCACACCATATTCTTCTCACACTCTTTCTCTAGTTTTTATAGCCATTAACACATCCAGAGAGTGTGTGTATGAGAGAGTTCAAAGTTCCCACTCCAAGGAAGAAATGGGGGTAATTAAATCAGCCATAGGAGATGCAATTCTAACATCAATATTCATTTTCAGCATCTCAACATTGAGAATTCTCTCTCTCAAAACAGCTCTTTTTCTTGGTCTTCAAGCAATTTCAATAGCAAGGCTTTTCATAACAACAATCATAAACACAATCATGATCCTCATAATAAGCTTAGTTGGAAGTGCCTTAGGTGGTGCTAGTTTCAACCCTTCATCCACCGTTGCTTTCTACACTATAGGACTAAGACCTGATTCATCTCTTTTATCTATGGCCGTTCGATTTCCAGCTCAAGCAGTAGGTGGAGCCGTTGGTTTAAAAGCTATCCTTCAAGTGATGCCAATTGATTACAAACACATGATGAAAGGTCCTTCTTTGAAAGTGGACTTGCATACAGGAGCTATAGCTGAAGGAGTGTTGACTTTTACTCATAACTTAGTTATCCTTTTTGTCATGCTTAAGGGCCCTAAAAACCCATGGGTTAAGGTGTATTTGCTTTCTGTGGCAACGGTTGTTTTGGTTATTATGGGTTCTGGGTACACTGGGCCTTCTATGAACCCTGCTAATGCCTTTGGATGGGCTTATGTGAACAATAAGCACAACACTTGGGAGCAATTTTATGTGTATTGGGTATGTCCCTTATTGGGAGCAACCTCTGCTGCTTTGGTTTACCGTTTTCTATTTATGTCACCAATCAAGCAGAAGAAAACATAATTAGTTAAGCTGATTTTCTACATTTTAATAGATGTCATAAATTCTTTGTCCCTCTGCTATTTCTTCTCCTGTTAGGTTTAGGTAATTTGGAACTGTTTAATTGTTAGAGCTGTTAATTTGTTAAGTGTTAGCTAGCTTCTTGGTTCTATCCTGTTATGTTTGTTGGTTCTGTTATCAATTAATTAACTATCTAATCAATGTTGATCAATTAAACCATTAGTGATTGTATAAATAGTTGATTCACCAATAAATTATATCCGAATGCCATATAGGATTTAAATGAAACACATTTGTAGAAAGCAGCAACGCAGATTTCATTGACAGTCGGAGAACCTCCTAGTGCAGTACAAGAGTGTGCATTGTTATCATTGGCAAAAGCCATCGATGAAATTTTACTTTTCTTCTCACTGTTACAACTAATGGTAGGATCTGGGAAATAGCAGTTGGCCTACCGCCTACCAACACCTTAAATTAAGGCCAAAAATTCTTACAACTCCCTCCCTACTCAGGGGACACCCCCAATATCCTCAAAATACCCCTCTTTTGAAACTCTGAATGGTTCAACCTCAAAGTTTCGAAACAGGTTCGGTTCGTAAGGTTTGAACCTCGTTAGTTCAATATTAGGGTGGTGTCTGTGAAGATACAACACTCGATGGTAAACTTTCAAACTATCGTAATCTCTAAAAAAAAATTGAAACACACGTGTTTCATTAAAGGCATTTTTGTCTTTTCACGAGTTTTAGGGGTGTCCACTGAGTAGAGGGGTTGTAAGAAACATGGGCCTAAATTAAAGGCCCATTAAAATGACTGCCTGAGTTGGGCTGCCGAGGTAAAAAGCTGGAATGGTTTCTAATGGCTAATACTAAAGGAACCCCCTCACTTTTGAGGGACACCCCAATAACAAACAACCCTCAAATACCCTAAAAATTTATTATAATATTGACGAATTACCGTAATCCCTTGCACCTAAGCTAACCAAAAACAAAATGTCATTTCGTCCAGCTAACCATTTTTTTTGTCATAGTGTGTATATATTTGATATTTATTTTTCATTTCGCCAAAGCTAACCAAAAATATTGTACAATTAAAAATATGACACATATATTATAATTCCTATCAGTAATTTCACTACCTACAATGGGGAATGGAATCGGGACATGTTGCGAAATTGCCTTCCCACTGATATAATAGAGCAACTAAACAATATCCCCCTCCTCAGTTTTAAATCACGACGATGTATTACTTGGGGTTTAACTTCTGATGGTATAATAGAGCAACACAAAATCAGCATACCTCTTTTAAATACCATTTGGATATGGAGAGGAAATGATCACATATGTTTCCTAAAGCGGATGAAGCTGAACTCTGGGGTCTTCACCGTGGTGTGAGTCTTTCTCACAATACAGGATACCACAAGTTAATTGTGGAAACGAATTGTGCTGAAGCTCTCGATCTTCTTGTCAATGAAGCGACAAATCTTCCCCATGTGCAAAGCTTGGCTCGAAGTATATTGGAGATTGGGTTTGGCGTGAAACCATAATTGAGTGGAGGAAGACGATGCGAGAATTCAATACGCTTGCTGACAAGTTGGTGAAGCATAGCCACTTGTCTTGGGACTCTTTTGTAAATTTTGATGTAGTTCCTGACTTTTTATTCTTTTCCTTGTCATCAGATTTGGTCGGTTCTGCTGACTTGATTCTGTTGTAGTTTTTTTTTCGTTTTTGGGCCTAAGGGCCTTATTGTCATAAAAAAATATTATAATTACTTACCATTTTAGAAGTGGTCCTTATCAGATTTTTTTTTGAGTTGAACCTTATCATACTATTAGATACATAGAGGTGTCAAGTTTGGCGCAAGTAGAAGGCTCTCAGTGTTCTGGGTTACACTCGCTAAGTAGAAATTAGGAAAAGCCAGAAAGTTTTGGCCCATGGAAGATGGGTTTGCATTTTTATGAAAAGAACATTTTTGGGTTTTTTTTTACCCCCACACTATCCCTATCTACTCCTACATACACCGAAAACCCCAAAATACCCATAATTTTTTTTAATTAAAGAAACCAATCGTATATATCTTATGTAAGATACATACGACTTTGTATTTTGTAGGAATCGAATATGTGTTTAAAAAATTAAATACGATTAGAAAAATAAAAGCAAGTCATATATACCCCCACCCATTGGTATATACGATATGTATTTTAACAAGTCGTATATACCAAGGTGTGGGGGTATATACGACTTGTTTTTTATTTTTTTTATTTGTTAATATGATTTGTTTTATTTTTTTTTAAAAATATTATAAAAAGGTACTAAAAATTCGTTAAAGAGTCAAAACTAATCCAAAATTATAAAAACACCACTAAAAATCTAACAAAACCAAAATAAGTCTATGCAAATTTTTTTAGATTTTTGAAGACTATGAAAAATTAAAAAAATTAATAAAAATAGTAAACGATTGAATTTGGGAATTTGAGCCTCGCAATGCCATAAGAAGTCTCTTCTAAGGGAATCTTGGTCCTTGATTTTTTTCGGATTTAATGGTTGTGGTTTCATTACAATCGGAGTAGGTTGCCTGAAAACCGATTTTTTAGTTTAAATTATTCGTTCGACGTATAACATCGTCACGTGTTAACGAACTACTACACATAAACCCATTTTTTAGCCGAAATTATTCATATCTAATTTATTTTTATTTAAAAAAATATAATTTTAATTTTTTAAACAATTTAATTACTTTTTATTTGACTACAAAGTCGTATATAAATCGTATATACGCCCCTTAATCGTATATACATAGTCGTATATACCAAAGGTGGGGGTGTATACGTCTTGGTAATTTTACAAATCGTATATACCCTCACATTTGGCATATACGTCTATGTATATACGATTTAGGGGGGTATATACGATTCCTATATTTTTTTTGGGGCTGAAGATATTTTGAGGTTTTTAAATTTTGTTAAAGGGTATTTTAGTGTTTTTTCTCGAGGGGTGGGGAGATGGGAAAGTGGTGGGAGTACAAAAAAAAAAGGACTCAACATTTTTTATGATTTTCTTTGTTTAAAAACACATACTATTAGACAATTGGACTGACCAACTCAACTCGATTTTGTGTTTTGGCCTAATCAACCGAGTGACCTAGTTTAACAGATTTACATCTGCTGAAGCATGATAAAAAAACAGTGAAAATAGCACACAAGCAACTAAATATGTTTTGTTCAAAATTGCTTTTCGTAAAAAGATACAAAATTGCTTTGACCTAAATTAATAAATCCTCCAAAACGTATTACTGACTAAATTATTTTATGTAAAATTAACCTTTTATAATCTTAATTGATTTTTGGCCAAAAAAAAAATCTTAATAGATCGATATTGGATATAACCAACATTGTTGGTCTAGTGGTATAAGCTATCCTAGAACATGGTGAGCCGATGAGATTAGTCTTTCGTTAAAAATGTTAAAACAATTTGTGGGTAGTCAACAATTGTTCAAACAAAAAAATTGATATTGGATACATAACCTAATTAACTGAAGCCTCTCAAGCTGAAAAGGATCTGCTTGGATGATCTGCAATAAATAAATTAATCATAAAAAATCCAACTACATAATTTGTCAAACTTGATGAAAGAGATTGTTACTTACCTTTCCAGAACCTGTTGGGTTTTCAGTGTGTATAGTATAAACATGACTTGTCTATCGAACGTCCAAACAATTAAGCTCATCGTATTCATATGAAAAAAATAAAATTAAAGGATAATAACAAGAAGTAGGTCAGTAGGTGCCACCCGAAGATCTGTGGAGTTCTAAGCGCTGCGACTATGCAGTAAAAAATTCAGACGAAAAGGCGGGTGACCTTGAATCATATCCTTCACTTTCTCCTACACCTCCCTCTATTCTTTTCATGATTAAAATAACTCGAAAGATAATATTGAGAGAGTAAATAAAGAGAGATAGGCAGGGATGATGAAGAAGAAGATATAGGAAAAAAAAAGAAGAGAGAGGATCCAAGCCCAAAGCGGTCCCTTCCCCAAATCCAGATTCTTAATTTTTCCATGACTCACTAAGGATATTTTTATTTGACTTTCTTAAATGAGTTTAACTAGTAATTTAGTATTAATATACACGTAAAGAATTTTACACCATCAATTAATTAAAAATTATGGCTTAAGTGGCTTCTAAAATAGTTAAGATAATTAAAATCTAACATTTTTTTACTATGTCACTTTGTGATTGGCCGATTTTTGAAAATTTCCTTATATCAACATTCAACAATATGACTTAATTAAGTAAAAGATTAGTCTATTAGATGGGATAGTCTCATAACTTAAGTACTGCATTGAGTCTCCTTAACTACTCAATGTGAGATTTCTAACAATGAATAAAAATTAAATACTTCTTAAACTTTTTTTGTTTACAAATATATTCTTAAACTTTGAAGCCACCAAAGTAAAAAAAATGACAAAATTAAAGCCATTAAGTAAGAGAGCCTCATTCTTTGAAGAGTAATGTTATATGGACAAAAAATTTTAGACAAATATAGCCAAAAATCAATTCACAACACCAATTAACCAAATTTTTTAGGCTATTAACCAACCTCGTCTCTTTTGAGTTTTTAAGCCATTAATCGAAAACTTGGTTAATTGGTTACTTGGTTAATAAATTAAAAACTTGGTTAATTGATGTTGTGAATTAGTTTTTTCTATATTTTTCTCTGAAAATTTTTTGTCAAATATCATTACTCTTCTTTGAATACCCTATTGTTAGTAAAGAAAAAGACTGAAAATTTAAAATTATATGGTTTTCCAACTAACTACTAAAATATACTTTAATTTTATAAATTGGCCCTTTTAACAAAAATATACTAGTATATTATTATAAGAGAAATTAATGATCAGATTCTTTTAAAGCCGTTGAGAGTAGAGTAACAACCAAAGAAGACTCGAGCTATATAGGGTTTGGAATTAGATGGGAGTGGGGCAATGAGTTTAGCTTACTTAAAAAGTTAATTACTTATAATATATATATATATATATATATATATATATATATATATATATATATATATATATATATATATATATATATATATATATATATATATATATATATATATATATATATATATATATATATATATAATGACAATATTACACTACAAAAACACGGTCATTAGTGAGGAATTTTTCGGTCGCTAACATGCCCAATTCAAAGTCGCTAATTGCCATTAGCGAGGACCGATTCGATCGCTAATTCCTCCTCGCTAATGGAAATTAGCGAGAGAAATGTGTTCTGTCGCTAATTAGCGAGGGACGATCCTCGCTAATTAAAATCGCTAATCATCGACAACACGCTTCCAGAGTCGATTGGCACGCTTATCAATCTGAATTATTATTATTATTATTATTATTATTATTATTATTATTAGTATTAGTAGTAGTAGTATTATTATTCTTTGTTATTATTATTATTATTAGTATTATTATTATTGTTGTTATTATTATTATTATTATTTTGAGAGAGGAGTGAGAGTGGTGGTGGTGTGATGGTGGTGGTGGTGGTGGTGGTGTCGTAAAGAGAGAAGAAGAAGGAAGAGTAAGGGAGAAAAAGAGTGAGATGTATGTGGTGGTGGTGGTGGTGGTTGTGTGGTGGTGGTGTCGTAGAGAGAAAAGAGTAAGGGAGAAAGAGAGTGGTGGTGGTGGTGGTGGAAGAAAGAGAGTGAGAGAAAGAGGTATGTGGTTGTGGTGGTGTGGTGGTGGTGTGGAAGAAAGAGAGTGAGAGAGAGAGAGAGAGAGAGGTTGTGGTTGTGTGGTTGAGAGAGAGAGGTAGAGAGTGGTTGTGGTGTGGTGGGGGCGTGGGTGGTGGTGGTTGTGTGGTGGTGGGTTAGAGTTTGTAGGTGAGAGAGAAGAATGAAGGTGTTGTGAGTGAAAAATAAGAGTGAGTGGTGGTGGTGGTGGTGGTTGTGTGGTGGTGGGTTAGAGTTTGTAGGTGAGAGAGAGAGAGAGAGTAGAGGAAGAGGAAGAGGAAGAGGAAGAGGAAGAGGAGTGAGGGTTAAAAGTGAAAGAATGAGAGAAGAGTGAGAGAAGAGTGAGAGAATCAGATATTTGGTAAAAAAATAACTGGACATTAGCGAGGGCGTGCGGTTCTGGCTGCAAGCTAAGCATCACTCTGCATAGTCGAGCGATCTGCGCGATCAAATCGGCCGGGGCGTTCAGACATTAGCGAGGGACTTGAAATTCCGTCGCTAATTCCCTCGCTAATGGTCACATTAGCGAGGGACTTGCAGTTCCGTCGCTAATCCTCGTTTTTTGTGAGGGACAAAATTTCCCTCGCTAATCCTCGTTTTTTTTGTAGTGTTAATGTAATATATTTGGGGCGGGGTCCTTACGAGGTAGGGTTATGATCTCCATCCTCATCCTCGCTTTAACTGCGGTGGAATTTTCTCCCCATCTCCATCGCCACGGAGAAAAATTTACGCCCATGGAGCCCCACTCGGGCGGGTCTCGTGGAGATTCCCACTTACCAAAAGAAATTGCCACCCCTGGGGAGATCTTAACATTCGAGTACTTAAGTAGGTCCCAAGTTTACATATCACTTTTTCATAACTTTTTAATATTACAGTTTAATAATTACTCAACTTCTCAAACACAATACCTAAAAGAAATTTCTTAAATGGGTCCCACTAATAACCATATATCTTTTTTTTAATAATAAAAAACCAATGCATAGACTTACATTTAGAACATAGAGAAAATTCGTGTATAAGAACCCACAATGGTAGTACCTAATAGGTACCATTTAAATACCTACAAGTATCATCATTAGAGATTCTCTTAGAGTCATTAGATGAAATTACTCATTTAATTTTCCTGCGAAATTCAAATACTAGTACCTCAATTTATTAAAATCATGAGTAATTCATTTTTTTTCCAGAAATTTTAAGGTGAGGAGATGATCCTCGTCCAAAAGTAGGGTAGATGTTCGAACTCCTTTTTTGTATACATATTTGAACTCTTTGAGAGCTTACAAAACTAATTAGATTTACCTCACTTAAGGACGGTGACAGATCCAAGATTTTTATCTGGTGGGGGCAAAAGATAAATATTTACCTAAAAGAAATATAAAATTCTATACAAAATAAAAAAATTCAAAATTCTAAAATATACGCATTAATTGTTTGGTAAAAAATAGCAGTTAGCGAATAAGCTACTTTATGGCTGATAAGCTAATAGCATAGCGAATAATCTAACAGATTAATTTAATGTATTTGATAAAATTAGCAGTTGAACTAGCTTATAAATGTAAAAAGACAGAAATGGTCATTTGTAATTAATACTTAAAAAATAGAGAAAATATTTATTTAATAAAGAATGAAAGAGTAATTTAATGAAAGTTACAACAATAAAAACTAAAGAAAACATGAAACTCCATAAGCTATTAAAAGTGCTATAAGCTAATATTAGCAAACACTTACCACGAGTTGTAGACCAAAAAAACAATTATCACGAGTTTAACTACTATAAGTTATCCACTAAACACTAATTGTTAGTTGTTGCCAACGGAAGCCATGATGTGCTTTGTGTTATTGTGTGTATTTAATATTAGAGGAATAGGAAAAATTAAAAGTATAATAGGATAAAATTAGTATCAATTTTTTGTTTATATTTATAACTTTAAGAAATTTATCTTCGTGGGGGCAATACCTGTTTTTTTGTGGGGACAAAATATAGTTAATTGGTAAGGGCAATTGCCCCCATTCTCTACATAGTGGATTTGCCATTGCCTAAGGAGACTATTAGAGCCTTGAACTCAATACCTCCTAGATACATATATTGTGATGCTCCACTAGGCCAACTTTTTGTTATCGCTCGAACTAACCCTTATTGATATAAAAATTATCTTTCTTATTTTTGTACAAATTTAAAATTATCAACTAGTATTTAATTAGTAGATGCTAAAATAACTAGTACTTTTGGTCAGAAAAAAATAACTAGTACTAGTAACTAATAATTAGTATCAATCAAAAAAATTATTATCAGTCATAAAAAAAACTTCTTTCAAAATTAATTAATATAAGGTGCTTTATTTTATCCTTTGAAATGAGCACTCATCTTTAATGAGTTATATATCCCAATATCCCAATATATATTCTCCAACTGTTAAAAGGTATTGTCCCGTTGTCAGTGGTCCAGAGTGGTTGGTGCAGTTCATAACAATTTAATTAATTCCATAGGAAAAACAATTAAATTTATATCTACATGCACATATTTAAAAAAAAAGTGAAAAGATCTATAGAGAGTATCGATCTAACATTTGTTTCAAGTTTCAACTACCACCTAACATTGCAAAAATAAATCACCACCTAATATTTTTGCTGTAGTGTAGATAGCAGTTTGAAAGTTTTAATTTTAATTTCAAGGATTTTTTAAGCAAATTAAAAAGTGAACGACTTTGGTGAACTAAAATAAACAAATTCAAATAAATCATTATAAAAAGGAAATTTCATAATTCGAATTGTAGTTGAAGTCTTTATTCCAAAAATATTCTTTGAACTATATATACTACTCTCAAGAAATAATTGAAAATTAAAATGCGAAGATCATTACGATTAAGCGTAGTTCAACTAACTTTATATGAAACTAAGAAAATTACAATAACATAATTATCTTTTTTTAAGCAGCGTTTTTTTAATGATAAATGTTAGCAATTAGTAAAGGCGGACATTTTATTAATTTCAACTCACAATCTCTTTTTTATTTTATAAAGGCGGACATTTTATTAATTTGAAAAGTTAAAGAACTCCGCATCCATTTCATAATCTCATGAAAGGCGCCTTATAACAACTCGGAAAAAAATACCAGAAACTTTTTTTTAGCAGCAAAAATATGTATTACATTAAAGTAGTATTTTTAAGAAACGCAAAGATCTATGTACATATGATCAACTCACTAGAAAGTCACAACTCATCAGAAAGGCAAAAAGTAGGATAAAAACTTCTAACCAAGCAGATTAATAGGTACACTTAACAAAAAGGTCTAGATATCCATAAAAATATTCCTAACCCCTGGAAATACATTCCAACTGGATCACATATAGAAGAGGCAATGACTTGACTTAGTCTTAGCCAAAAATCGATTCATGAATACATCTTAGCCACAAATAGAGTCTCAGAAAGGCCAGAAGTCTTGTTCGAAAGGATAGTATGCCAAATCATCAGCAGACTCCTCCTACCTTTATTACGACTAACCCCTGAGCGGAGGATTAAGAACAAGGTAGAAATATCATTTGGAAGCACCTAATCACTTAAACACAATGTACCACAACTTTTTTTGCAAAATCGCATCTTAGAAACAAATGCGACTCAAAATCCAACTGGCCCTCACAATGAACACACACCCTATGAAACTCACATCAATAATAACCTATCTTCGGAATATGTTAGCCTGAATTGGGAGCCTATTCATCAAGGAGACACCAAGAAAAAGTAACAACTTTAGGAGGTGCAAGACTTGTCTATTGTTTATCTACTACAAAGGTCTCCATAGGAGTCCTATCAACAGTCGAAGGAGAGTTGTGGATAATATGCAAATCATATGCCGATTTCACGAATCAACTGATCCTCCCCTAGAAGCTCTTCCTCTCAAAAAAGAGACCTTCTCCTCCAAGATAGACTCCAGACCACCCCGTTCTCTCCCAAGCCCCAGACCTCCCGGATACAACAGTCCTTTTGATTTGAGATGGCTAGCCTCGGGAAAGCAATCATGAGCGGTGTCTCCTCAACCCGGCCGTATGTACTGTGTAGATTCCCCATTCCCACCTTTCTAACCACTCCATCTGAGAAAGAATTCAAACTTTTATCCGTTCTCACCCCCACCCTGCAGATATCCTTCCACCACACAAACAAATAGTATGGAGGATTAACAACATTCAACTATACCAATAATTTATCTCCCATACTTTGCTAGGCCCATCCAAGTCAATTCTTCAAGATAGACTACTTGGCTAATAACTTTTATAATCTGGAGATACATTGAAAAAGTTAAGTTCTAAATCGGTTTGCAAATCTTGAACCCTGATCCTTCCCTAACAACTTGTTTCTCTCTTGTTTGTACATTTCAAATCTTTTTCTTCTATTTTTACTTTTATTATTTTAATTAAATTCTTCATTTATCCTCCACTAAATGAATATTCTCTATCGTTTTTTAGGATTAATTAATAATTACAAATGTCTATTATTCCATTTTATTTTTATAGACTAGTTCAACCATTAACTTTACCAAATACTTTATATTCAATCCGCAACTTATTTATCATCTATCCGCTATCAACTTACCAACTATTAGCTAGCTTATTCACTATTCCCTAGCTTATCTGTTATCCATTTTTTTTTTGCAAAACAAATCCTTACAGAAGACTCATTTTTGTTTAAAATACTAGTAGCTTAAAATTCATTTTTGTTTGAAGAATGAGGAAAAACCGAAGCGGTGGAAAAAAGCTAAAAAAACATTAAATGCAAAGAAATAGGGGTCAAGATGGGTTTGGTTTCGTGGAAGATGGAAAATAGGTAGTCAAAGAGTGCAACGTACATAAGAACAAACCATTCCGTTTCCATGATTTATCTTCCCTTTATTCACTTCTCCACAGGCACCAATTTGTGCGATTAGTTCCTCCAAATATATATAGAGGAAAACCACGCCGTTTCATCATATCAAATACTCTATACCCTACTACCATCACAATCAACCAAACCAAACCGATTCTCTTTCTAGCCCTTCTCTTCTCCTTAATCAAATCATGCATTTTCTGTTTGTTATGAAGAAAGTATAGCTAGCTAGGTCTCTAGCTACAATGAATTAAAGGTGAGAAGTGGTGATGGAGAAGTGTTGTATGAAGGCATAAAAGCAAGGTATTGGCGCGCCTCAATTTGAAGACATGGTTAACATCATAACCACCTAGCCATGTAGTTTAATTGAGCCGCACCAATATCTCATCTTCCACTTCTTTCCATCTCCACCCACCCACCCACTGACCCACCCAGGCCTCAATCTCAACCCCATTCGGTATGTATTCTTATTCATTTGTTCAGATCCATATATATATATATATATATATATATATATATATATATATATATATATATATATATATATATATATCTGTCTTTTTTTAATTATTTCACTTCTTGTTTCTTAATACGTTGAAGAACTTCGCTTCTCCACCTGTCTATGTCCCCACTCACAATCAAGAAATGAATTTTATGTAATTCTGCAGAAAACATAAGTTTTTATTTTTAAAAATTAAAAGATCTTTCTATATATGTACAGACCTCAATAAAAAAAAAAAGAAGCTAGCCAGAGATATATTCATGGAGAATTAGAATTAGGGTAAGAGATGAGTGGATTAAACTGGAGATATATACAGTTAGTGTAATTATTAAAGAAGGTAGTCATTAAGTGTAAGATGAAAGAAAGTAGAGTAGAGTCTTGTGTTAGGTAAGATGCATATACATAATATTGATCTTCTTTCATCACAAAATCTCTAGTGTGGTTGCTTTGGTACCAACTTAATTAATTTCTTTTTTCTACTGGATATTGTCCATTTTATCTCCTATAATCCTGAGAACCCCACAACATCTTCCGCAACCAATATTCAAAATCATTGAAAGAGATATATGTGTATATACATTAATTTCCAGTTTCACAATTATATGATGAAAATGCTAATATAATGCATATAAACGTCAGCAAGGAGTAGGTGAAATTGGCGTATCAGGTCGGCCATCTGAGCTTGCACTAACCATTATTTTATTCTATTATACATAATATCCAACAAAATCTAGAAATAAAACAGCTTGGAAAGGATAAATAAAGGGGAGCGAAATTATTATGATTTTGACTCATTAAAATTTAAAACAATATCATCTTTAGTTATTCACATTGAGGACAAAAAACATTCTAGTTGTTGTAATTAGGGTGTTAGATTAATAGCGGGCTTGAAATACCTAGTGGTGAGAAATGTGAGATACCATTTGTTTTTTAATAACAAAGGTATATTCATTTATATGTCCAACTGATACATTTTCACAAAGAATGAGTGACTCCCTTTATGACACTGCTTAGTTATACAACCAAGGACATCTGTATACCACTATGAGAGGTGAAATACCTGGAGTTCTGAGGTCAAATACCCTATAAGACCATATATATGGGTTATATAAAAGATAAAAAGAACAGGTAATATGATTCCCTCTGATGTTGAATATTAATGTCCTCCATTCATTTTCCATGAGTTGTATCAATTATTATGTAGGAGTATGCAATAGAACTATAAATTCTCTGCTATGCTTAAGAGGGTGGGTGGGGTTGTACCACACTAGTAAAGGATACTCGTGGTATTTAAGCATGAGAGAAGAATAATGAGAATGATGATAGAGACTGGCTATACAGTGAGGGGGCACAGGTAGAATTAATGAAGGGAATCCTTCATCGTTGATTTTTTTGAGAAAGCTAGCTAGCCTTGCCTACCTAGCTCTTGAAGGCTCAAACTCAAGTGGGGACCTGTACCATTTGCTTTCTCTGGTGTTTGCATTTACTTCTATAACACCCAGCTGTGTCCCCCATATATAACAGCCAGCGGCGGAGCAGGCTTTGTGAATTGTGATGTTTTTCTTCAAATACTAGTAGTATCATGTTCTTTTTTTCTATCCATATATTGTATTAAATCATGCAAAAAACAAAACAAAAGATCAAACTAGGGCTCACATGGAGAGAGGAGTTTTGGAGATCGTCTGTAGTCCACAAGTGAACTTCAGTATATCACATGCAGTACTTAATTAAGATCGCACGGTTCTAGTTTTTGTTGGTTTTTTATTTATATTTTCTTATTTTTATTTCTGTAGTTTTATGGGTATGATAAGAGGTTTTAATCACATTTGTTTCTAAAATCATTAAGGTGATCTTTTTTTAAAAAAAGAAAAGAAAAAAAAGCGTATGTATATATGTCAAAATCACGACACTAGGGGTGTCCTAACCCATATATGTCAGATGGAAAAAAGTGGGAGAGACTACGTACCTTCGGCTAATACAAATAAAAGGAGTCACATGCCACTCATAATAAAGACATCTCGACCCTCTTGACCTAGCTAGAAACCAGCACCAAGAGAGGGACTTTGTCCTCTGGACAACAAAATCCCAATCAAGAGCTCTGGCCGAGAAGACACACACCCATTTCTCATCTCCCAAAGAGACCAAACGACAGAATGCCAACTCAAGCTCAACCCCCTTCTTTTTTACCCATCAGCCAAGGGAGTAGAAAACAAAGACTTTACCACCCAACCTAGCCCACAAAAGACTACATACCAAACATGATGCGCAAACTGGCAGTGCAGAAATAGATGTCAGCAGCTTTCACTCCACAAAGCATGCAAGAGGCAGACAGAGGAACCTAAATGATTCCACGCCTCTTATATACTCTTTATATTATTTATTATTCAGGGGTGTGAGATAGGGTGTGAGACTATCTCACACTTGATATCAATGTTGTGTGCTTCCACCATATTGTTTTATAATAACACGTTTTTAGAAGCTAATATTGTCTACAACCAAGGGCGGACCTACCCTCTACTAGGTCCCTCTACTGAGGGGGTAGTGCACACCCTCAAAGAATAAAATCATCCCTTATAAAAAGATAATTTGCACACCCTAAAAAATAATACTTTGCACTCAAGTTCCTACTTTTGCACCCAAACTACACCACACCACATTCACACAATGACTCATCCATTTCTCTCCCTTCCGTGTGAACAGAGGACAATTATGAGTCGCATAATTTTTTGTCTTTGGTTCAGTCAGCGAGTGGTACTGGAGGAGGCAGTCTGATGGGGTTTATTCGATTAGACTGGCTTATGCTTTCTTATTAGCGGACCCGAACTTAGTCCCATACCTTTCAGATCATCAGTCAATGGTGTTTAGGCCTCTCTGGAAGAGCTTGGCTCCCTCTAAGGCGGTTGCTTTCTCAAGGCAGTTGATCTTAGACATGATCCTTTATAAGGAAAATTAGTTTAGGAGGAGGGTTATTAATAAATGATGTCAACGATATCACTTATGTCCTTTAAGGTGACCACCAGGGATCTTCTTACAATTGTTGCTCACCTGTGGTTTTTCCCTATCAACTTGGTATGCAATTGACAAATGGGTAGGGTGGGTTTGGGTGGTGCCTTGAGATCTCTCTCAGCTATTTCTTTTATTTTGTTCGTTTGGTTATGGTGAAACTAAAAAGTGTAAGCAGCGGTTGGCGTTGATCTACACACGATTTTTTGGGTCTTTTGAGAGGAGCAGAATGACTATATATTCGAAGGTACGCCAGTCGATCGTAGTCGAGTACTAGAGATGATTAAAGTTTTGTCCACTACAAAAAAACAGGGGATTAGCGAGGGACGTTGCGAGGGAATATTAGGTCCCTCGCAAACTTAGAAATTAGCGACAAACGTAGCGAGGGAAACAGGTCCCTCGCAAATTAGGTAATTAGTGACGGAAATAAGGCCGATAGCGACTGTTGCGCCCGAAAAAGTCCCTGCGGGGATCTTTCTTCGTTTACAACTTTTTAAAACAATGAAGTCGCCACCAATACTTTTTTATAAGGAAAATATTGAAGAAAACCTTTTTGGAGAGCGAATGGTCTTTTGAAAACTAGAGATATAGGTTCGGGGGTCGATTACGTGTGAGGAAGGTACTAGCACCGCACACGTCCTTTCTACCGAAAGGGAACCTCTAACTAAATGTGTGGTTTTAACGTTCGATTTGAAAAATACCTAGATTTGCCTATTTATTCCTTGTTTGAAGATGAATGGGAAAACTTAATGAAAATTTTTATTTTTGGCGCTTGACGAGAATTAGCCTCTCGCTCCTACGTATCTCCCGGTGCGATGGAGAATTCAAAGCTACGTAGTTGTTTGTCCTGAAAAAGGTTTTTGTTTTTTTTTAATCTTTTTAGACTTTTTCGAAAAGGGTTGAGCGTTCGCGATGACCAAACAACAACGGTTTAGAGTGGCCACGCTACTAACTCTTTTTGAAAATGGGATCGTCACTAACAATCAAACGGCAACGGCGCGAGTGACTATTGATGACAACCGGTTTTTATTTCGATTATTGAAAAGGTTTTCGCAATTGAAGGGGAGCGTTTGTGAAGACCAAACAACAACGGTTTAGAGTGGCCACACTACTAGCTCCCACGGGAATGAAATTATCACCCACAATCAAATGACAACGGCGCGAGTGATCATTAATGGTAATTAGTTTTGATTTTGATGTTTGAAAAGATTTGTTTTCGAAAAGTGTTTTCGTTGGTTTGAATCGGAGAGAACGTCGTGATAAAAGGAATTCGCAATTGGATCGAGCGTTCGCGATGACCAAACAACAGCGGTTTAGAGTGGTCATACTACTAACTCTTTCGAAAATGAAATTATCATTAACAACCAAACGGCAACGGCGCGAGTGATCATTAATGATAATTGGTTTTGTTTTAGGTTCAAATGTTCGAATGAGTTAACTTGAAATGACTATTTTGAAAATGAATATTGAACATGATATGAGTAAAAGTGGATTTAGGTAGCCACACTTATAACTTAAATATTTATTCCTAGTTTAAAAATTAAACAAACCATCATAATAGTGATAATTAATGATAAGCAAAAAGAGATGCTCTTAGATGATAACATGAGGTAAATAGTAACGATGATAATAGTAATAACAGTAAATAATAACAAAAGTAAAAAAATAAGTAAATGAAAAGGGGTGGGTGCTGAACAGAGATAAAAGGAGTGTAACTAGTATTTTTATTAGGAAAACGTGGGGGGGTTCTGTATTAGTAATACTAGGGGTGTTATTAGCAACCTGATGTAAAAGAAAATTTTTAAAAAAAACATATAGGCCCATAACTATTACAGATCCGACCCATTTACTAAAATCAGCAAAACCTAATTTCAATCACCTCTTACCAGCGCCATTTCATTCCACCATTTTCCAGAAAGAGAAAATTTTTAAGAGAGAGAGAGAGAGAGAGAAGGAGAGAGGAGGCGAACCAGAGAGAGGGAAGTCGCGACGGTGAGAGAGTGAGGGACGGTGGCTGTGGTGACGGTGAGACTGGGAGGGAGAGAGGGAGAACCGGCGAAGAAGAACGGAAGGGAGAACGACGCGACGGCGACGGTGGTGTCGCGCGACTGAGGGCGAGACGGGGGCAGTGATTTTCGCGGTGGTTCTGGCAGCGGAAGTGTGGTGGTGACGCGGTGGTTCTGGCAGCGGAGGTGTGGTGATGGTGAAAACTTCTTCTTTCTTTCTTCTTCAGGTTTGTGTTTTTTTGATGGGTATTTGTTAACTGTGTGGTTGCTTCTCGTGTGTGTGTGTTTTCTGTGTTTGTGTTTTTTTGATTTTTCTGCTTCAGTGTGTTTGTTCTATGGGTTTTGCTTGCTGTGTGACTGTGTATGGTTTTGTGTGTATCTGGTTTTTTCCTTCAATATGCTTCACCTTCAGATTTCGTTTTTTTCCCTCCCTGGATGATTGTCTTGGTGCTGTGTTTATAGTCAAGATTGTATAGATTGATGGACTGTGTGGTCCATTTTTCCTCTGCCCTCTGTTTTGCATTTTGTTCAATGTTTTCCTTTTGGTGTATAAAGTATTCTGACCCCAATTTCCCTTCTCCCAAGTCCCTGCCTCATTCATGGTTTTGTTGGGTTGACTGATGCTCATATTTGTTTCAGGCTGTGTATGTTGATGTGTGCAGTGTGGAAGTGGAGAGCTAGAAATGGGATAAGTGAAAAAAACAAGAAGAAAGTATACAGTGGCTTAGAGCCAAAAATGCAGCGCATGGCATTTGATTTCTTTTTCCTTTTCTTTCTTTTTTTTTTGTTATTTTGTAATCCTATTTGCATTATTTGTATTATGTGTAATATAAATGGGCAACTTTGACTATCCAAAGTCCAAACTAATCTTTTGATTTTGATTTTATATCATTCTTTTTTCATTAAGAGAAAGAAAAAAAAGAACTATTATCAATAATAACAATAAATAATGAGCACCCAGATAAACACGTTTACACAGTTAGAACTACCATGCGTACACAACTAGAACAAAATGGTCCACTATGAGAATAAGAATAGCGCAAGATACATATTTTTGAGCTCTTTTGAAAACACGAAAAATACCCGTTAAAATTGGGCATTCACTAAAATACAATTTTATTTGATTCTCAAATAGTCGGACAAAATTGGGGTATGACAGCGACGGACTGGCCGTCGCTAAATGCAAGGCGCCAATTTCAAATTGCGATGCACGCACTTCAAGACAGTTAGCGACGGAATTAGCTGGGTCCTCGCTAATTTTTCTCGACCGTTCTTCTCTCTCTTACGATTCTGTGATTAGCGGTCGAATTTCCGTCGCTAAATCCGTCCGCTCACGCCATAAATGTTTAACCGATCGACGCCCCTTTCCTTCACTCTTCTCTCTTCTTCTCTCTCTCTCTCACCTCACACCACCAAAGACTCTCGACCTAAACCCCATTCTCTCATTTCCACCTAGAGCCGGCAAATGGGCCGAGCCCGCTGGCCGGGCCGAACTAGCTCAAGAAAAACATAGGGCTTGGGCCTATAAATTTGTGTCCGTTTTATATCCGGGTTTTTAGCCCTACCCATAAAAGCCCGAGCCCATGCATCGGCTAGCACCTTGGCCAACCACGGGTAGCCCATGAGCCCGCAAATTAAGATTAACGAGCTTAAACTTATAATGCATTGCTGCCATTTTTTAAGTTTATGATGAAAAACCTCCTATTTTTTCACCGAAATTGAATACTATTGTTGCACAATTTATCACATTTGGATAAGGGCATGTGAAACTACAAAACATTAGCCTCTGTTTCTTGATTTGGTTTGGCAATTTTTTTTATCTATGCATGATTTTTGTGTCAGGATCCCATAAGTTTTTTGTGGTTATTAAATCCCAAACATAGTGTCATAAACTCCATTTCATTCCTACATCTCCATTGTTGCTCAAATTCTCTCTATTTGCATAACCTATACCACTTTACATCTTTCTTATTTTTTTTACAACACTTTTCATCTTTCTCTAAATTGTTAATTATATATTTTCTATACCACAGTGGCATCAAGCTTAAAAGGCATAAACATATAATGCTATATGAAGCTAAATAGCTAAATAAACAATGGCTTTAAATTATTCACATTAACCGTGGCATTACATAATTGACATTGATTTTTTTTTAAGTCTTGAATATGTATTTTATTTTAAAAAAAATTAATTTTGTAATTAACATTGCGCATAACACGGGCTAGCCCGAAAAGCCCGTGGCCCGCATAGGGCCGGGCTTGGGCCACAAAAGTTGAGCCCGAATTTTAACCCGGGCCTTTTGGCCCGCCCTATAAAAGTCCGAGCCCGATGTGGGCCGGCCCGATGCGGGCCGGGTAGCCCGTTTTGCCAGCTCTATTTCCACCACCACACAACCACCACCACCACCCACTACCCCCACCGGTTCCTCTCCTCTGTCTGTCTGTCTCTCTCTCTCCTTTCACTCTTCTTCTCTCCACCTTCTTCCACCATACCACCCAAACCTAAACCCTCTTCTCTCATTTCCACCACCACCCACGAAACCACCACCACCCACGAAACCACCACCACCAAAGCTCCTCCTATTTATCTCCTCTCTAGCTCCCTCTCTTACTATTTCTCATTTACCTCTTATTCTCTCCACCTTCTTCCACCACACCACCACACAACCACCACCACCACCACCTCTTATTGTATGTTTTGATTTTCAATTTTTTATGATATTGTTTTAATTTTAATTTTTTATTGAATTTGTTTTAATTTATTTTTTCCTTGAAATTGAAATTGGTTAGGATTGGATTTTGGTGTTTGAAGTTTCACCACCGCACCGGAGTGCGCACCGTCACCGAACCACCGCACCGGACGTCAATCTAATAGCGGTTAGTTTTTAAATTAAATTTGTTGTTATGTATTAGAATTGAGTATTGTTGTGAGTTATAATTAAGTATTAGTCTTAATTATTGTTGTGAAATGTGAGTTGAATTGAGTGTGAAATGTGAGTTAAAATTTATTGTTATTGTTAAAATAAACTTGTTTTAAAGGTTGTAGGATTGCGTGTGAATTGTAAGTTATAATTGAATATTAGGATTAATTGTTATTGTGAAATGTTAGTTGAATTGAGTGTGAAAAGTGAGTTAAAATTTACTTGTTGTATTAAAGGTTGTAGAATTCCGTGTGAAATGTTAGTTGAATTGTATGAAAAGTGTTTAAGTGTTTTTGGATGAACCCTAGGTTAGTTGACTGTGTGTTGTTGATGGAAAAGGGTGAGGTGATGTTTCACTCACCCCCATATTTTGCTCGAAATCATCTCCATTGAGATAATTGCGAGACAGTACTAACAACGGTAAGGTTGGGAGTTCGAAATAACTTCCTTCACTACTTGGATGGAAAAGGGTTTTGTGCTGTCCTTGACCCCCATATTCGGCTCGAAATCATCTCCACTGTGATGATATCGATGCCACTAACTTGATATATGTTATTGGCAATGTTATGGGAATGTAACACATTTTTAAAATGTGTGTAGATGAATTGGTATCAATTTAATCGTGATTGGGTGTATGATCGGTTATATTCGAGAAGAGCGGGTTTGAAGGAATAATCTTTTGTTGTTGGGGTTGAACAGTTTCTTGTGGTAGCGTGGCAACATGATTTGGCTAAAGAGGAAAATGGGGTTAGATGTCCATGTTTAAAATGCGACGGTGCGACTTCCAAATTTTGAAGTCGGAGCTTCAAGCAATTCTGGTGTTGGTGTTTCACGTAATGAAAATATTGAGTCGATGAAAATCATGATTTGTGATGGTCTTGGGGTAAATGTGCCATTTGATGAGCCTCAGTATGACAATCATGAAGAACTTCCAAATGAAGAAGCACAGAGATTTTATAATTTGTTATCAGATTCAAACAAACCGTTGTTCGAAGCAGAATAGAAACTCAGAAAAGGGCGGCTCGCTTAACTGTGTTGGGTCCATAAGCCAGGCTCAACATGCTATTCGATTGGTAAATTATTTTAAATATCTGCGTGTTTTTTTTTACATTACTTAATTAGTTAGCAAATGTTGAAAATGTTTTTCATTTTACAGAGTAAGAAGTTGGGACGCCCTCCCACTGCTGCTGAGCTTCACAGAGCCACCCATGTAAGGAAGGGTACTCAAGATCACTTTGTTGAGGAGCGCACGAGGGTTACTCAGGTAAATACACAACTTGAATTGTATTATATATACATATATGTTGCTTTGTTAAAATGAATGGAGCACTAATTATGCTATGTTTTGTGGTTATACAAAACAGGAGGCACATACCCAGGAGATGGGTTCAGCGACTCAGGGGAACTGGAACTCTGAAACACCTGATCAACTTACTCCTGATTTGATAGCTCTGTCGAATGCACATTGGGAGAAAGTAGCGGGTTGGAACAAGGGTCGCCTGTATGGTACGGGGCTCTTGGCTCCATTAATGAGCCCGTCTGGTGTTGACCCCAGTAGAGCTTCTAGAAGACGACCACCATTTTCTACTCAATCAGATTCGGAGAGAGAGCAGTTTAGGAAGATGGAGGAGTTGCATGCTACACAACAGAAGCTGCAAGAGAGTGAGATGCAAAAGCTGGAGTGGCAGCAAATGATGGAGATGCAAAAGCGAGAGTGGGAGCAAAAGATGGACACTACAAAAAAAACGTGATTTAGCGACGCAGGATTCCCTCACTAAAGCACCAAAATCCCTGGCTAACGAACTTTAGCGAGGGAATTAGCGAGGATCCAAATCCCTCGCTAAAATGATCCTCGCTAAATTTAGCGAGGGAATTAGCGAGGGAAATTAGCGAGGGAATTAGCGACGGAAATTTAGTGAGGGAATTAACGAGGGATTTGTTTTTGTTATTAGCGAGGGATTTTTGTGGCATTAGCGAGGGATTTTCTGAGATTTTTTTTTTTAAATTCCAGCTTTTTTAAGAAAAGTATTATCACTAACTGGTGTTGCCATTGTCTGCTCACTCTGGTTGGACGGTGACCCAACACTTCTGCTTGTTTACATTGATTGTCTAGAAACTGTAGCTCCACGACCAGGTATCTCCTCCTCTTCGTCCTCCTCCCAACTTGTTTGTTGGTGTTGTGATCCCATCCTGATAAGTTTCTCACCTAAATTCTTGGAAATAAATCCCAATGCTAGAAACTAACTGAGTTCAATTGAATGAGAATTTTGAGGTAAGCTTTGAAGATTCCTCACAACATTAAGTTATTAACTAAATAAATAAACCAATTATGCTTCATCAGCCTCAGAAATTAACATAACAAATAACAAAAACTATTAAAAACAAAATCCACCATTAGAGAGAATAGAGAAAGAGAGAGAGAGAGAGAGAAGAGTGAGAAAAAACAAACCTTACTGATGGTGGTGGTGGCGTGGACGGTGGTGGAGGAGAAAATAAGGAGATATGGGGCGTAGAGGAGGAAGAGGAGAGAAATGGGTGAAACAAGAGAAATGAGAGGGAAGAGGAAGAAAAGCATCGGTTACATAAAAAAATTAGCGAGGGAATTTTAATTTTAGCGACAGAATTTTTAGCGAGGGAATTAAAAAAATTAGCGAGGAATCATGCATCGATCGTGGTGTCGAAACGATCCATTTAGCGACGGAAACGTGATTTAGCGACGAAATTTAAAAAGAAACAGTTGCGGGTTACAGCTGTCGCTGATTTAGCGACGGAATTAAATGATTTAGCGACGGAATTTTTTTTTAAAAAAAATTAGCGCCTCTTTAGCGACGGGCATATCTGTCGCTAATTCCCTCGCTAATTGATTTTTAGCGACCCACCTAAATTCTCTCGCTAATTTCCCTCGCTAATACAGTTTTTTTTTGTAGTGGGAGAATGACTTGAAGAGGATGATGGAGCTTTTTCAGTCTCAGCAGAGTACGTCTCAGCCTGCGCAGAAACTTGGGGAGTCTGAGTATCGAGTTTTTGAGGGGTCTGAGGAGTCTGATGACGGGTTCTTTTAGTACTCTTTGTATTATTTTTTTTACATTTGAGTATTTTGTTATGACATTTCAGTATTTTGTGTTGTATTGACATTTGATTTTACGTGTTGATTTGGATTCTGACTTTTCAGTATTTTGTTCTGATGGAACATTTTAGAAATTTTGTATTTATATTGATTTAGGTATTTTATGTTTTATTATTTATTAATAAATAAGCAGGTTTTAAAAAAAAAAAATTGGACTTTAGCGAGGGAATTAGCGAGGGACGTCAGACACGTGGCAGTCACCAATAGGATGTGCAGGCGTGGCAGTTAGCGAGGGGATATGTGTCCCTCGCTAATTAGCGAGGGAATTAGCGAGGGAACTGGTCGTGGGTAATTAGCGACGGAATCCAATTTCTCTCGCTAATTGCATTAGCGAGGAGGGAATTAGCGACCGAATCGGTCCTCGCTAATTCCTCGCTAATGGCAATTAGCGACGGAATTGGTCATGTTAGCGACTGAATAATCCCTCGCTAATGACCGTTTTTTTTGTAGTGGTCCTGGAGATGATTTTATGGCAAAGAGTGGAGTGAGACCTTGCTTTACTATGAGTGGTAGCTAGCCTAAGGTTTTTGTGTATATCTCAGTATACATTTCTTGATGTACGCGTATCAGTTTCTTTTCTTTGCTTCGTGACTTTTTGTATGTATTACTGGCAAAAAAAATGGTGTTTCCGGGGGATTTTTCAAATTACCGACGGATATTGAATATATATATATATATATATATATATATATTAAAAATCTGCCGGGAATGTTAAAAATCTGCCGGAATGTTACCGGAGGATTTTGCGGCGGATTTTTAACGTTTCCGACGGATTTTAAATATATATTTTTTAAAAAATCCGTCGAAAAAATACGGATGGAAAAAATCTGCCGATAAATTCACCGGAACTGTCCGAAAATGCCTATAAATAAAATTTTCTTTACACTCTTCTCATTCACTCTTTAATTCCTTCTCATTCTCTTCTACATTATTCATATCTTATCTTTCTTCTTCTTTCTCATACTCTCCAATCTCCATAAATTTTCTTACATATGTTTCTTCTACATTTCCCCTTTCTTCTTCCTCCTCACTCATTCATTCATATTTCTTCTTTACTTCTTCGTTTTCATTTTCATTCTCTTCTATATTATTAGTTCTCATACTCTCCTTCATTCTTATTCATTCTCAATTATTATTTTCTCCGATATTATTTCTTCACATACTCTCTTTCATTCTTATTCCTTCCTACTTCTTCATTCTCATTCCTCTATTCATTCTCACTTTGTCCTATATAATTTATTTATATTCTACTTCATTTTCTTCTTTATTTAATTACTTCTTATTAAATAAATAATTCGATTAATTTTTTTAAAAAATGATTTTTTATTTATTTTTCTTAAAAATCTGCCGGTAATGTGTGTTTCCGACGTATTGAATTTTTATTTTTTAAAAAATCGCCGGTAATTTCCTTTTTCGGCGGATTCTTAAAAAAAATCGCCGGAAACAGCCGATACTGGCGGAAAAAATCCGCCAGAAATTACCTACGGAAAAAATTCGCTGGTAATGTGCGTTTCCGGCAGATTTTTTTGAATTAAAAAAAAATCCGTCGAAAATTAACGGCGGAAAATTTGCCGAAAAGCATTTGCTACGAGCGTTTTGCCGGCGGATTTTTTTCGCTGGAAAAACGTGTTTTTTGTTGTGTGGGTTCGGGTACCCTTTATATATCTTCGTGTATGTGTGTTTGTGGGTGTGTGTGGCAACGAACGGTATGCTGAATGCACATATTGAGAAGTTTGTGGGGTCTTTTCAAAAAAGTATCAACCGCGTGGATATTTGGCACAATACTCCATTCTATAAGAAGCTAGATTGGTCTCGGTAAAACCACAGAAACTTACTGCTGATGCGTTTGATCGAACCAACAATTATGTGGGTATCAATTAAAATCGATGTGGATGCACAATTATGGTTACAATACATGGATCATCGTGTGCTTGGTGACCTTGGATATTTTCACATTGGAGCTCGTCCAATCCCATTGGTGGTGGTTGACGTCCATTGGAGGAATCTTAGTTTGGAGAGTATGGATGAGGATCGCATTAATCAAGATTGTGCAGATTTTGACACCAGTTATTCGATGGAGACGCTTTGAAAGCATTTTAATTGAATGAATACCATCAGGGTTGTATACAAGAAACAAATCGACAAATGTGCATTTCCTATCACAACATTTATGGTTCCATCACTCTCTCTAAAGTGAAGACAAATGATGCACCAAAGAAGCGGAAACCATGTGTCAAAAAAAAAGCGGAAACATATGATGTTTCATGTGACTCTTCCTATTCTGAGGACATGGGCAAGGCAATGAAGAACGACACCCAAAACTTTTTCTGACAACACACACAGCGGTCAGCAATGCAACCCTCCCAGCGGCCATCAAAGCGGACAATAAAGAAATCTCACAGCATGACATGCATTTTATACGTTGATGACATTATTAATGTAGTCGGTGATAAAAATTGTGGTTACGGGCCTGTTGTTGTCTCACTTGATCTTGGAGAGGATAGTTGGAGTTTAATCAAGCAAGACTTGATACATGAAATAAACATACATCTTCAGCTATATGGTGCCTTGTTTGGTAACTTAGTGTAGTATAGTATTCATTATATGTTAGTACTTAGGGGGAGCAGCCAGTAGAGAAGTTGATGATGATGTCTGATATGGAGTACGTTATAGCGACCAGATATAATGTCACCCTTGTTGTGTTAGCATTGGTAGATGGAGGCTCATTTACTTTTTTACCGTTGAGTGTCCGCTTGATCAGTATTGGGGTTGTTTTTACTGGACGCAGGTTATTACATTATTTTCTATTTTGAGTATTATATTTATAATTAAGATGGTGTTATATATAATATGTTCTAACCTTTTTAAATACAGGTTAAATTGAATTCTGGAAGTCCATTACTTTTTGTTGCTCACTCGTGGGATCACTATGTATCAAACGGGGCTAGATCATGGATAAATCCACATATTGGACATCTCAAACTATAGAGTGATTGTTATACCCCAATTTTGTCCGAGTTCTTATATCATTGTAATATTTTTTTATTTTATTAAGTAGTGTATGTGCAACAAACGTTTCTATGTACTCAAGTAAAAGATAAGTAGCTTGTGCATATCAACCACAATTAATATAAAGATGCATGATTTGATTCTTGGTCAATCATCCCACATGTTATTTTCTTTTGAACCTCTTTGAGTAATTGAAAAAGCAAGTGAAGCAAAGCATAAGAGCTTACAAAATAAGAACAAAAGATGAAATACCCAAATCTGCAGCTCTCTATTGCGAAGGCAATTTCTCTCTCCTCTGACCTCTTTTCGACGATCCGAACAGTGAAAGTGGAGATATATGTCTCACGAACCTCTTGTCAAAAAATGAAGACGATCCGACTGGTTAACGAATCCGAATCGCACTTTTACGATGAGAGGTTTGAGAAAAAGCGGACCAAAATCGCGCGGCTATTGCGAAGGCAATTTCTCTCTCATAAGACCTCGTTTCAACGATCGAACGGTGAAAGCGTAGATATATGTCTCACAAACCTAATATCAAAAAGAAAAGACGATCCAACGATTAACGAATCCTAATCGCAATTTTACGGTGATGAGTTTGAGAAAAACGGAATTGTGTTTTAAAGAGGAATTGCTTTCTCTACCTTGTTTTAGTCCCACATTGCTCACAAGAAACAAGAGCTCCCTAGCAATTGGATATAAAGGGGTTGAGAGGTGAAGATTAGAGGAGGATCATTGGCGGGTTAAGTGATCTTTTTGGGTCAAAGCGTTCGCGGCTCATTTCACTAAAAACCCGCTCTTTGATCATTTGGGCGTTTTGAGTCGGCTTTTTCGATTCTCAAAGCGGTTCCTCGCGGTCTTGGGGTCAAAATGGACCAGATAGAGTCCGGTTCGTGATTGACCTGGTCGATTGCTCGATCCGATTCGGCACTCGTCGAGTCCAGTTAGTTTTGTATTTATTTTGTTTATTTTTGTGTACATATTTATTTATCATTTATTTATAATATAATCTATTTATTTATGTATCTATTCATATTTAATTATCGCTTTTTGTCTTTTTTTATGCACAAATTAGTTTATTTCTTCAAAAATCAAATAAAAGACTAAGTCGGTTGTACAACCCAAGTTAGTCATCATCCTAGGACCAATGAGTTATGCAGATTCAAGAATCCTAAAAACTTATAAAATTGTAAATAAATCATTTTTCCTAAAAATAGGGGACTAAGTCGGTTGTACAACCGGTTAGTCAGTGTTCTAGAACTAATGAGTCAGATGCAGATTCGGGAGTTCTAGAATACCTATTCTAAAACCAACTCACCTCACATCAAATAAACTTCTTTAAAAAAAAACCTCAAAAATACTTTCAAAAGTAGGGGACTAAGTCGGTTGTACAATCGGGTTAGTCGTCAACATCCTAGAAATCGATGAGTTATGCAGTTCAAGGAATCCTAGGACCCCTACACTAAAAACACCAACCAACAAACCTTTTTCAGGAAGAACTACGTAGCTTTGATTCCTCCATTGCATCCGGAGGTACGTAGGAGCAAGAGTCCACTCTTGTCAAGCACTAAAAACTAATAATTTTAATTAAGTCTTCTTTCCTTCACATTCAAATAAAAGGGTAAAATGATAATAAACTACAATTAATTAGACCAAAGGATGTCGTGGGGTGCTAATACCTTCCCCACGCATAATGACTCCCGAACCTTAAACTCGCCTTGTCCAAACTTAAAGGGATTTCCAGAATTTGCCCTTAAACTAGAATTTCGGTGGCGGCTTCCTTTCGAACTTCGAAGAATCCATTCCCGATTTTTCTTATTTCACAATACGGCGACTTCACTTTGGGGACTTAACGCTTTTAGAGAGTCAAAACCTAGTCTAATTAGTTGTAGGATTTAATTTTTACCCTTCCCTTATTTATTTATTTATTTATTTATTTTTGCATGTTTTATTTTTATGTGATATATAAACCATAGGATAGAAGATGATATTTGTATGAATGTTTGTTTTGTTTGCAGCTTTGGGTTTATTTTAAACTGCTCCTACACACACTGCACCTCTACACGTCACACACCTGTGAGAAAAGGTCCTCTACTCGGACTTGATTGCAAACCTAAGTTAAAACGAGATTGTGTAGTGATGGCCTGCAGGACGTACGTCTCGTTGGGTGGTCACAAAAATCTCACCTAGAGTTTGATTCCTTTTGAGGATGTTATCCCTTCTAATAGCTTGCCTATTGTTGGGGTCAGTATTCTTGACTGGGGTCCTTGGCTCTAGGAACCTTGTGTAGGATTCTTTAGGACTACCCTTGTGAGGCACTATAAAAGAAAACTTAGACCCACTCCGTAAGATACCTTTTTTGGGTCACAAAGGAGCTTCATACTCTTGCATTCAAACAAATATTTATGCATACCGTCTTTTATCAAAAAAAAAAATCAAAAAACCAAAAACCATTATTTACTACATTTTTAGAAAATATACCCCATGCATTTTTCTTTTTCTTTGCACTACAAAAAATAAATAAAATAAACATCTTATGTTGCATGCATTTTTATGACCGTCAGGGAGTTAAAAACTTTATTTTGGAGAGAAGCCATGCATGCTAAAGTCAAAATCAAACTTTGTTCTTTACTCTCCAAATAAAAAGCTTATAATTCCCTGACGCGATAGATAAACCACACTTTCATATTCATTCACTCTCATTCTCATATCATGCGCATTTCATTCATTCGCATTCTCATTTCATGTACATTAATTCATTCATTCACATACTTACATCATGCATCAAAAAGTGAGCATAATTCTTATTCCAAAAAAACTTTGATGAGAGATGAGGCGTTTGTAAGAAATAAATCATTCTTCTTTGGGAAATTTAGCCATACTTAGTTGTGAGCTCAAGGTGTTTCAAGGCACTCAATTATTTTCAAATTAACAGCTCGTTCACACATTTTTTCAACAAAGCGTTGCATTTCATCCACCCCATGATGAATGAACGAAATGGTCCACCAAAAATTTCTTTCATGTTAAAACTGATGTTAACTCTCTATGAAGCATTCGTGTAGTGATTTGTGTGTCACATGTGTCTTCATTCTTGTTTGAGTCGGTTAATGTCCCTACATTGTCATCATCCCCCGTCCAAGTCCTATCCCACCACGACCACCATAAAGTACATACTCCCTAACTAGTCGACTTTTGGTTTGTTCTCACTATTGAAATAACACTTGAGACCCTCACACTGGGCAAATTTGTGATCTCCAAAATACCTTGTCAACATTGTATTCCCTTGGTGCAAGTCCTTTACAAAAAAAAATCAAAAGGCACATTAGGTTGAAAACTCGTAAGAGCGGCCTAAGCAAAAATTAGGGCACACAAAAAGGAGAAATAAAGAAAAAATAGCAAGTATATAAAATGAGTAAATTATTGTCTTTAAATTATTTTTTGAGAAAACAAGCAATCATGATTTGAAATGAAGTTGAACCATCTTTCCATATCCTCAAAAATCCCTTACCACCCACCTTAAGCCAAAAATCCTAAAAATCTCTCAATCACCCTAGACAATGATCGATTCCAAGATCAAAAATGGTGCATCACTTTTATCACCTCACTCACCAAAAAGAAACAAAAAGCACAAAAGAGTGAAGTCAAAAAAGTGGATTAAAAAATCCCCAAAAAAAACAAATTAGAAAAAACAAAGACAAAAGTAGTACAAGTTGTGAGCTGTTGCTTCACACTATTAAAGCATAAAGAGATCATTGTCTAAAATAAATCTCAAACACTTCTTTTGGCCTCAATATCCTACCCTCCATAAACCCTTAGCCACATTAAAATCCTAAACAAGTCCATCCTACCATGAGACACATCAATTACTGTCTCAATAAAACCTCAAACACTCATTTGAGCCTAACAACCATTTCCTTCATAAATCATCACCATTAGCCAAGTTACATCACCAAATCATTTGTCCCATCAATCATCAAACACTTCATTGAGCCTAATAACCCCTTCTTTCACAAACCATTAACCATTAGCCAAATCATATTGCTCAATAAAAAATCATCCGTCCCATCAATCCCCAAACACTACTTTGAGCCCAATTATCATTTCCCTCATAAATCACTAAACCATCGGCCATGTTACAACCCTCTAGAGTTCATTCCGATCAATGACTGATTGCTTTTCTTTTCTCAAAGTTTTAATCTTAGGACAAATAAGTTTATTTATTTACAATATGTTTGCTAAAAAAAATGTATCTAAAAAAAAAAACTCAAAATAAAGAAATCAAAAAGGGCTTGCACTCCAAAGGTTCATTCAAGTTCCATTGATATAAAGGCAAGGGTTAGCGATCACCAAGTGCAGTTTTCATCATAGAAAACTCAAAAATATCATAGTCTGAGAGTCATTCTAAAGATAACCAAAAGGTTTATGTTAGGATCGTCACCTAGATCCCAAAGTGGGGAAATCCTTTCACCATTTGTTCCACTTAAGCTTGGGGAAATGTGTCCAACGTCCATCCCACACCACACCCAGTCTAAACATACATACCAGACCAACTCAAAAACCCATAGCCCTAACTCACACCTTTCACAACCTCACTAAAACAACCATTTGAAATCCCATTACCAAGTGGGGCAATCCCTTCACCCTTTACTTGGAGAAATCCTCCCTACACTCACCTCATCCCTTATCATATTCATATCCACAAAACAATACCGGGGCAATTTCTCAACTCATTACCCTAAAACGCTGCTACTCTAGTCGGGGCAATCATGTCCTTACCATAAATGGGCAACGCCAAACTCTATGGGTTGAGACAAAGTCTCTTGCTTTCCGCCTTTCATTCCAAAGCCAATGCATTCCCAGGTTCATCATCTTCTACACCCCTAGCTTGTCACCACTAGACAGGGGCAAGTTATTCACTCACCGTCATCAAATCTAAATTGGGAAAATCCTGCATTTCTTGGCTTGGAAAACCTACCTTTGATGACCTTGACAAAGACCACTCAGTCATTCACCCCTTCATGTGCCACAAATATCCTCACCCTAGGCCTTTAGAACCCCAAGTTAAGCGACTCATTCATACTTGCACTAACATATGTCTTTACTAAACAAAGCTTGAGAGAGAGAGAACACAAGTTGATCATGTGATGCTAAAAATTCACTTAGGTAACTTTGTGGACATAAATTTCGATCATCAAGGGGCATCATAATGGAAGGAAAAATAAGCGAGCTTTCAAATACGGTCAAGTACTTTTGCATATCGATTAATCAGAGATAATGACCTTGAGAATGCCGAAGTTTGAATCAAAACTAATTTTTCCAAAGAATGATCAATATTCACCCATGCTTCTCGCATCCAAAGTCTCGCATCTTATCATTACAAAAAAAAATGTTTTGCACCCAATCACTCATATCATATCATATCATCGCATCAAACATGCACCATGGCATTAGCATTCAATCATTTCATTTGCATCATATTCACATTTGCATTTCATGCATTTATTACGTAACAAGCAAAAAAGCAAAAAAAAAAAAAAAAGAAAAAATCATTCCACGGATACCAATCATTGCACGTACGCGTGCACCATTAATTGCATTGCCAAAGGAAGTAAGCTTTTCCCTCCTCGGGAAAATGCATTTGTTAGGTGTTCCCGGATAAACACGATAAGTGTCGTTCCCTATGTTTTGTTCCTCTAATATCAGCGCTTTAAGCGTCAATCTCATATCATATCACAGATCACCAAGTTGATCCCTTAGACCCCGAGTGGTCCTTCCGAGCACTACGCTCCTTCGCGTCCTAAGTGGCCCGTGTCGCAACGTCGGTCGAGCCCGGCGGACCTTCGCGAGACCCGCCCAGTCCTTCGGACTAGTTGTGTCGACCTGAACACGATGGGCGTCCTTCATGGTCAACATATCGATTCTAGACTGATCTTGACCCATCATGGCCGCCGAATATAAAGGCCCCTCGCACCGCTTAACTAGTACCGTAGCTAGTTGCGCTCCTTCGAACCACGATGGTCCTTCAAATAAGGCCTAGGCGACCTTCCGGACCTGCAGTGGTCCTTCGAGCCTTAGTGCTCCTTCGGACCCTTAGTGGTCCTTCAAAGCCTTAGTGCTCCTTCGGACCCGAGTGGGCTTTCGAGCCTTAGTGCTCCTTCGCATCCCGAGCGATCCTTCATTTTGTTCGCGGTTAATACGCCAAGTGTTAACCGCTCCTGCTTATTCTCAAACCTCTATTTCCCCTCTAAGCGGACAAAATTGACGTTTATTCTATCTTTATTTCTATTTCTACAAAAAAATTTGAAAAATATAAATAAAGAGGGCAAATTGTTATACCCCAATTTTGTCCGAGTTCTTATATCATTGTAATATTTATTTTATTTTATTAAGTAGTGTATGTGCAACAAACGTTTCTATGTACTCAAGTAAAAGATAAGTAGCTTGTGCATATCAACCACAATTAATATAAAGATGCATGATTTGATTCTTGGTCAATCATCCCACATGTTATTTTCTTTTGAACCTCTTTGAGTAATTGAAAAAGCAAGTGAAGCAAAGCATAAGAGCTTACAAAATAAGAACAAAAAGATGAAATACCCAAATCTGCAGCTCTATTGCGAAGGCAATTTCTCTCTCCTCTGACCTCTTTTCGACGATCCAAACGGTGAAAGTGGAGATATATGTCTCACGAACCTACTGTCAAAAAATGAAGACGATCCGGCGGTTAACGAATCCGGAATCACACTTTTACGATGAGAGGTTTGAGAAAAACGGACCAAAAACTGCAGCTATTGCGAAGGCAATTTCTCTCTCATAAGACCTCGTTTCAACGATCCGAACGGTGAAAGTGTAGATATATGTCTCACGAACCTACTATCAAAAAGAAAGACGATCCAACGGTTAATTAATCCGAAATCGCAATTTTACGGTGATGATTTTAGAAAAAGCGGAATTGTGTTTTAAAGGGGAATTGCTTTCTCTACCTTGTTTTAGTCCCACATTGCTCACAAGAAACAAGAGCTCCCTAGCAATTGGATATAAAAGGGGTTGAGAGGTGAAGATTAGAGGAGGGATCATTGGCGGGTTAAGTGATCTTTTTTTGTCAAAGCGTTCGCGCTCATTTCACTAAAAACCCGTCTTTGATCATTCGGGCGTTTTGAGTCGGCTTTTCGATTCTCAAAGCGGTTCTGCGGTCTTGGGGTCAAAATGGACCAGATAGGAGTCCATTCGTGATTGACCCAGTCGATTGCTCACCCAGTTCGGCACTCGTCGAGTCCAAAGTTAGTTTTGTATTTATTTTGTTTATTTTTGTGTACATATTTATTTATCATTTATTTATAATATAATCTATTTATTTATTTATATATCTATTCATATTTATTTATGTATATAGTTATTTTTTTTAGCCTAGTCTTTATTAATTATCGCTTTTGTCTTTTTTTATGCACAAATTAGTTTATTTCTTCAAAAATCAAATAAAAGACTAAGTCGGTTGTACAACCTAGTTAGTCATCATCCTAGACCAATGAGTTGTGTATGCATTCAGTAATCCTAAAAACTTATAAAATTGTAAATAAATCATTTTTCCTAAAAATAGGGGACTAAGTCGGTTGTACAACCAAGGTTTAGTCAATGTTTCTAGAACTAATGAGTTTGTGACAGATTCGGGAGTTCTAGAATACCTATTCTAAAACCAACTCACCTCACATCAAATAAACTTCTTTAAAAAAAACCTCAAAAATACTTTCAAAAGTAGGGGACTAAGTCGGTTGTACAATCGGGTTAGTCGGCCCTAGAATCGATGAGTTATGCAGTTCAAGGAATCCTAGGACCCTACACTAAAAACACCAACCAACAAACCTTTTTCGGAAAAACTATGTAGCTTTGATTCCTCCATTGCATCCGGAGGTGACGAGGAGCAAGAGTCCACTCTTGTCAAGCACTAAAAACTAATAATTTTAATTAAGTCTTCTTTCCTTCACATTCAAATAAAAGGGTAAAATGATAATAAACTACAATTAATTAGACCAAAGGATGTCGTGGGGTGCTAATACCTTCCCCACGCATAATGACTCCCGAACCTTAAACTCGCCTTGTCCAAACTTAAAGGGATTTCCCGAATTTGCCCTTAAACTAGAATTTCGGTGGCGGCTTCCTTTCGAACTTCGAAGAATCCATTCCCGGATTTTTCGGTCGCTACAGTGATTTAGCTCCACTTCCCAGTGTACACACTGATCTTATTGATCTTGTAGACTTAGAATCCGGAGACTTAGATGTCGATTGATGTAAATATTAAACGTTTGATTTTGGTTTTATAATGTAATATGTATTTTTTATTTAGAATGTATTAACCTTTGAATTTACATTTTTTTAAAGTTGACTTTCAAAATTATGTATTAAACATAAATTCGGAATGCAAGATATACAAATTTCGAAATTATCTAAAACAAATAATTCCGGAACACATTTTTACAAAACACATTCTGGAATTATTATCTTAAGATAATTCCAAAATGTATTTAAAAAACACGTTCTGAAATGGATTTCTGTAAAAAAAACATTTCGGAATTATCTATTGTAGATAACTCCGAAAATATTTTTAAAAGATAATTCCAGAATGTGTGTTAGGGTGAGGTCTCGAACATTTGTTAAAGTTAATAGGCAAAATGAGAAGTTTGGAAACATGTGAGGGATAAGTGGACCAAGTTTGGGGTATAAAAATCAAAACCCTTTCTGTGTTGTAGTGTTCTGTTTATTTTGGGCTGCTTTGACCGTGAGTCTGGCCTTTTGGGCCTATGTTTAGTTTTGTTTGGTGTTTCTGGGTTGGTTATCTATGTCCAAAAAACAACAATATGTTTAGGGTCTTTTTTTTTTCATACCCCCACCCAACCCTCCATACCCCCACATATTTTACTAATCCCAAAAATACCCTTGACATGATTACAAATTTTTGACTTTTTGAAGATTCTCTATGCTAGAAATCACGAAACCTGAAATCGTATATACACAAATGGAAGGTATATACAATTTAATTTAATACACATTTAATACGGTTAAAAAGTCAAGTCGTATATATCCCCACTGAGAGATATATACGATTTGACCATATTTAATGGCATTTAGTGCGTCGTATCTAACTATCGTATAAGTATATATGATGGTAAATCGTATATAAGTGGGGTAACGTATATACGATTTGTTAATTTGTGAATCGTATATACCTTGTGTGGGAGTATATAATTTATCTTTCTATTTTTGAAACAAATATTGACCCGCCTGCTGTAGAGTCACAGTTGGTTCTTTTCGACATTGATACTACAGAGCCATTTACCACGGATAGGGTATATTCTTCGTTTCTAATTTTTTTTAATCAAGTTTGATAAATATTTAATTACTTACTTAAGTACGTAACATTTTTCTATTTTGTAGATATTTTCTACACGCGAGGATGTAGAAGAGTGGGCGAAAGCGGTTGGTAGACGCATTGGAGTTGTGGCTATGAAAGTCAGATCTAACAAAGCTGGTAAAAGGGGGTGTCGAGATAAGATTGATTTTGGTTGTGAGAAGCAAATGAAGTTTACTAATGAGGAAAGAGTTTTCGGGTCTAAAAGAAGAAGTTGTCCGTTTAGATTGAAAGCTACTTGTACTATTCGTCATGGGGGTTGGGGTGTGAAGGTTATGTGTGGTCGACATACGCATCAGTTGCTTAAAACTCCGGTCGGGTCGACAACTTTTGGTCGTTTGTCTAAGCCACGTATGCTGCTATGGTTGGATCCCTATGCCGGTGTTTTTTTGCTCTCGGCAATCTATATGTCCTCCGGTGCCCCGTCCCCTTCCAACTGATGCGTCCACCTGTGTTGACTTAGCCGATGATTCTGAAGATTTATAGATTGACACATGTTTAGTATTTTTATTGCACTTGTATGTATTATTGTACCACATTTTTGTAATTATTTCTATTAGTTATCCATATCTACACCGTTGATCAAATCATAACCGTTAAAATTAATACAAATATTATTAAAAAAAATTAAACAAATTGATACAAATCGTATATACCAATGGTGGGGGTATATACGACTTTGTACAAAGTCGTATATACCCCCACCATTGGTATATACGATTTGTATAAAAAAATGTAGTCGTATTTACCAAATAATCCATTATATACGATTCGTTATTTTTGTGAGTCGTATATATGTAAGATTACATATATATGATTGGTGTTATACCCCAATTTTGTCCGTCTTCTTTCTCGCTTCAGTCGTTTATTTTTAGTAAGGGCGTGTTTCAGAGTCGCATGATTACGAGAATTATTAGTGTAGAGTCTCGGTTACCAACCCAAGCCAATTCCAAAACCCGCTCAAACTAACTCGAAATACCGTTATTTAAATTAGGCACGCACGCGAATGATCGATCTTTTCGTGCGTTCTTCGATTTAATATCTGTATTAGTCGTATGTGAACAGGTCTACCAAAATTCATTTTTCTCAAAAGTTGGCTTAAACTCAGACTTAATAATGCGATTCCGAGTTAATTTTGGGGTTTTTAGTTAACACGCCCATTTCTTTTATTTTTGGTCTCGTTTTAACGCAGGTTGTCTAGTCCGGCTTCTCGTCTTTGTATTTGGCCTGACTCCCTTTTTATTATTATTATTATTTTTATTCTTATTTAAGCATACATACAATTTTAAAATGTCAAAAATTCAATTTAGTTTAATTTACAATGTTTAAGAGTCCAATATGTCTAAAAATGTCAAAAAAAATTCAATTTAATTTAATTTACAATTTAAAAGCATTTAATAGTCCCAAAAGTCCAAAATACAAAAATAGTGATACAAAAAATATAAAAAAAGCATAAATCCGAAAAAAAAAAAAGGGAACAATATAGCTCTCAGCCTTCTAAACCCTAATCCTAGCTTCCCTCCTTGCTCACCAAGTATCCAGCCGATACAAGCCCAAACCCAAACCTGAAAATCAATCAAAACACAATCCAAATAATTAATGTGTTGACCTAATTTTTATCTATAAATAAACAGCAGTCAAAGGACACAAAAAAAAACACAAAAAATACTGTAAAATCACCTAAACAAGGATTAGGGTTCAAAGTCAGAATCCTAATCCACTACACGAACAGTCTTGAATTTCTGGTTTGAGAGAAACACAACAACAGTTCAAAGGTAGCAACAGACAGTATCAATTACAATAGCAAGACAAGCAATTTAACAGTAGTAGGGCAATATCTCGGAGACATATCAGAGGCTGGAACCAAGGTCGGTTCCTATATTTTTTTTTTTGTTGGATCAATGAATTGAAATATATGAGTATATGGATTAAAAACAAATCTCAAATTCATATCAAGTGCTGTGTATATAAAGTCCAGGAACAGGTTAATTTGTTTTTTATGTATAAGCAGGTTATTAAGCTCACTAAAATAGAAACAGAACAAATTAGTACCTTTTCTCGTTTTCTTTCTCTTAAAAAGTTGGATTAGGTACCTTTGAAAGAGAATAGATTCAGGTTCTGATTAGTGTTTTATTAAAAAAATTGATACAAACAAATTGGATTTAAGGGAAGATTAGAAGTAAGTTGGTAATAATACATAGGTATAGATGCGACCATAATAGAGAAGGAAAGTAGAAGAAAATTAGAACAAAAGAGAAGAAGAGAAGTAGAGTAAAAGGTAAGAATCAAATACAGAAGCAAACAGACTTAAAATCATAGAACAAACAGTCCATAGATTTAAAAATTAGAAGAAGATAGAATAGAGGAGAAATGAAGCTTGCCATGCTACGCCAACACCACCTCGCACGCCGCGCCCTGTCTGTCGTTCCTCCTCTCTCATCGCGAGCCCACTTCCATGAAAACCCACGCAAAACCTCGCCGGATTTTTCTCTCTCGCTCGTGGGGAACGCGGAATTCTCGCGGTGGTTTCTCCTCTCTAAGGCTGCAGCAGCAGCAGCTAGGAATGAAGGAAAGGTTTTGTTGAAATCGGGGTTCTAAGTTACAAGGTAGGGTTACATATTGGGCCTCTTCCTTTTTTTCATTTTTTTGATTATTCGAATACTACTCGCACTCCCATTATTCACGCCAAGACGCCCCCACTTAAGCCCGCGCTTTGCATCCTGGCTCCTACATGCGAACTGGGTTTTCCTCTTAGCACCCCTTAATAATTATACAACACCCGGATATTAATAAAAACCCATTTACTATTTTCACCTTCTGATTTACTTTTTAATTCTTTTTCCAATTCAAATATAATTACATTTTCTTTTGAAATTAAATAAACGGCTAAGTCGGTTGTACAACCGGGTTAGTCATTATTTTAGGGCCAATGAACTGTACAGTTCAGTAACCCTGCAAACTTCGTAAAAACAAAAAAACTATTTTTCTCTAAGAAATAAGCGGCTAAGTCGGTTGTACAACCGGGTTAGTCATCATTTTAGGACCAATGAGCTGTACAGTTCAGTAATCCTACAAAAACTTAATAAAACATAAATAAACTATTTTTCCTAAAAATAGGGGACTAAGTCGGTTGTACAACCAAGTTAGTCAATGTTCTAGAACTAATGGGTCATGCAGCCAGAGTTCTAGAATACCTATTCTAAAACGAACCCACCTCACACCAAACCAGTTTCGTTCAAAAACTCTAAAATTATTTTCAAAAAGTAGGGGACTAAGTCGGTTGTACAATCGGGTTAGTCAGCGTCCTAGGAATCAGTGAGCTGTACAGTTCAAGGAATCCTAGGACCCCTACACTAAAAAACACCAACCCATAAACTTTTTTCAGGAAGAACTACGTAGCTTTGATTCCTCCATTGCATCCGGAGGTACGTAGGAGCAAGAGTCCACTCTTGTCAAGCACTAAAAACTAATAACTTTAATTAAGTCTTATTTCCTTCACATTCAAATAAAAGGGTAAATATTAAATTAAACTACAATTAATTAGACCAAAGGATGTCGTAAGGTGCTAATACCTTCCCACACATAACGACTCCCGAACCCTAACAATGCCTCGTCCCTAAAACCTAAAGGGATTTTCCGAATTTGCCCTTAAACTAAAATTTGGTGGCGGCTTCCTAAGAACCTTTCAAGAATCCTTTCCCGATTTTTCTTACACTCTGTTGGCGACTTCACTTTGGACTTAACTTTTTAGAGAGTCAAAACCTAGTCTAATTATTTAGGATTAACTTAATTTTTACCCTTCCCTTTATTTATTTGTTTATTTATTATTATTATTCTTTGCATATTATATTTTTATGTTATATATAAACTCTAGGATAGAAGACGATATTTGTATATACGTTAGTTTGTCTGCATTTCTGACTTTTGGGTTGTTTTTTTAGATCGCTCCTACACACACTTCACTTCTACACTTCACACACGTGAGAAAAGTCCTCTACCCGGACTTGAGTGTACCCTAAGTTAGAAACGAGATTGCGTAGTGATGGCCTCATGGGACGTGCGTCTCGTTGGGTGGTCATGAAAATCTCACCTAGAGTTTGATTCATTTTAAGGATGCTATCCCTTCTAATAGCTTGCCTATTGTTGGGGTCGAGATTCTTGACCGGGGTCCTTGGCTCTAGGGACCATGTGTAGGATTCTTTAGAACCATCCTTGTGAGGTTCACTATAAAAGAAACCTTAGACCCACTCCATAGGATACCTTTCTAGGGTCACAAAGGAGCTTTATACCTTTGCATTCAAACAAATATTTATGCATACTGCCTTTTATCAAAAAATCAAAAACAACCAAAAAGCATTTTTTTACTACTTTTTAGAAAATATACCACATGCATACAAAGAAATAAACATCTACTCATTGCATGCACTTTTATGACCGTCGAAAATTTAAATCTTTACCTTGGAGAAGCGTGCACGCTTGAAGTCAAAATTAAATTTTGTACTTTACTCTCCAATGAAAAGTTTATAATTCCCGACATGACGAATAAAATCATATATTCATACACATACATCACATTTCACATACATTCATTCGCTCATTCGCATTTTCATTTCACGCGCATTCATTCATTTGCATACTTACATCATGCATTATAAAACGAAAAACATAATTTTGAAAGAAAGATTGTGATGAGAGGTGAGGCATTCTTGTGAGATAAATAATTCTTTTTGAAAAAGTTTAGTCATACTTCGTTGCAAGCTCAAGGTGTTTCAAGTCACTCCGCTTTTTCAAATTTTTAGCTTGCTCACATTTTTAACCAAACGTTGCATCTCTTCCATCCCATGATAAATGACCGAAATGCCCATAAAAAAATTTTCTATATGTTTTAAATGTTAACTCTCTCATAAGCATTTGTGTAGTGACTTGGGTAACATGTGTGTTCATTTTTGTCCGAGTCGCTTAGCGTCCTACCTTACCATCATCCCCTGTCAAAGTCTAATCTCATCCCGACCACCCATAAGGTACATACTCCCCATATCGAAGTACATAGTTGACGCTTTACGGTTGGTTCCCTAGTGTGAAATAACACTTTAGGCCCTCCATACTGGGGCAAATGTGTGATTTCTAAAAACTTTGTCAATGTTGTATTCCCTTGGTGCAAGTCCTTTACAAAAAAATAATAAATTCAAAAAGGCCCGTTAGGTCGAAAACTCGTAAGAGCGGCCTAAGCAAAAATTAGGGCATATAAAAAAGGGAGAAATAAAGAAAAAGAGCAAATATATAAAAGTAAATAAATTATTGTCCTTAAGTTAATTTTTGAGAAAACGAGCAATCATGATTTGAAATGAAGTTTGACCATCTTCCCATACCCTCGAAAAAAAACCCCGTGCTACCCACCTTAAGCCAAAATCTAAAAACCTTTCAATCACCCTAGACAAAGATCAATTCCACATCAAAAGCTCGAAAGAAAGAAAAAGAAAAAGAAAAATCAAAATCAAAAAAGAAAGTGAAATAAAAAAAAGAGGATCGAAAAACCACGAAAAAGCAAAAGTGGTACAATTATGAGCTGATACTTCTCGCCATTAAATGCATAAGAGATCCTTGTGCAAAACAAACCCCAAACACTTCCTTTGTCCTCAATATCCTATCCTTCATAAACCCTTGGCCAAGTCACATCCCTAAACAAGTCCATCCTACCATGAGACACATCACCATTCTTGTCTCAATAGACCTCAAACACTACCTTGAGCCCAATTATCATTTCCTTCATAAATCATCACCCATTAGCCAAGTTACTTCACCAAATCATTTGTCCCATCAATCATCAAACACTTCATTGAGCCTAATAACCCCTTCTTTCACAAACCATTAACCGTTAGCCAAATCATACCGCTCAATAAAAATCATCTCATCCCATCAATCCCCAAACACTACTTTGAGCCCAATTATCATTTCCTCATAAATCACTAAACCATCGCCACGTTACAACCCTCTAGAGTTCATTCCGATCAAGGACCGATTGCTTTTGTTTTCTCAAAGTTTTAATCTTAGGACAAATAAGTTTATTTATTTACAATATGTTTGCTCAAAAAAAAATCTCAAAAAAAACTCAAATAAAGGAAAAATCAGAGGACTTGCACTATAAGATCCATCCAAGTTACAATTATACCAAGACAATGTCTATTGATCACCAAGTGTAGCTTTCATAGCAAACTCAAGACTATTGTAGTCTGAGAGTCATTCTAAAGATAACCAAGAGCTTATACTAGGATCGTCACCTAGATCCTAAAGTGGGGCATCCCTTTCACCATCTATTTGAACTTGGGAATTTGTCCAAAGTGCATCCCATACCACTCCCAAATTATACAAACAGTATTTGGACCGCCTACAAAAACCCATAACCCTAATTCACACCTTTCCCAATCTCACTAAAGCCAACCATTCGAAACACCATTCCAAGTGGGGCAATCCTGTCATTCTTCACTCCACCTACAAATGGGGAAATTCACCCGACACCCATCTCATCCCTTCATTATATTCACAGCCATAAAACCATACCGGGCAATTTCTCAACTCATTACCCAAAATGCTACTACTCTAGCTGTGGCAATCTTGTCCCTACCATAAATGGGGCAACACCAAACTCTACATGGTCGAGATAAAGTCTCTCGCTTTCCTTTTTCATTCCAAAGCCAATGCATTCCCAGTTCATCATCTTCTACACCCTTAGCTTGTCAAATCTAGATCAAGGCGATCCTGCATTTCTTGGCTTGGAAAAACCTACATTTCATGACCTTGACAAAGACCGGCGACTATTCACCCCTTCATGTGCCACAAATGTCCACACCCTAGGTCTTTAGAACCCCAAGTTAATCGACTCATTCATCTATATTCGCACTACTATACATCTTCACAAAACAATGCTTTAGAGAGAAAACACAAGTTGATCATATGATGTTGGAAATCCACTTATTTAGCTTTGTGGACCAAAACTTCGGTCATCATGGGGCATCAAAATGGAAGAGAAAATGAGCGAGCTTGCAAATACTTTTTCACATCGTTGTCAGAATAACAACCTTGAGATTGCCAAGTTTGAATCAAATCTAATCTTTCCAAAGAATTATCAATATTCATCTCCGCCTCTCGCATCCAAAGTCTCACATCTCATCATCACAAAAAAATGTTTCGCACTCAATCACCATTTCATATCATCACACCATGCACCATAGCATTTGCATTCAAACATTTCATTTGCATCATATTAACATTCATACTTCATGCATCCATCGATAAATAAATAAAAAGCAAGCAAAAAAGCAAAAGGCAAAAAAAAAAAAAAAGAAAGGAATCACCTATTTCATCCATCACCCCACCAAAAATCACCGTTGCATGTGCGTGTATTATTGGCGTTGTATGTCCATTACATGATGTATTGCTTCCGAATCGACTTCAAGTGTACATACCCATATTTTGTTCCTCTAAGATCAAAGCTCTAAGCGTTGATCCCGTGTCGTATTACAGATCACCGACCGATCCCGCACTCCGAGTGGTCCTTCAGAGCACTACGCCCTTCGATGCCCTAAGTGGCCCGTGTCGCAAACGTCGTAGTCGAGCCCGACGGACCTTCCGCACCCGCGTGGTCCTTCGGACTAGTTGTGTCGACCTAAGACACGCGGTGTCGCCCTTCATGGTCAACATATCGCCTCTGGACCGATCTTGACCCATCATGGCCGCCGAGTATAAAGGCCCCTCTCGCATCGCTTTAATTAGTACCGTAGCTAATTGCGCTCCTTCGCACTACGATGGTCCTTCAATTAAGGCCTAGGCGCACCTTTCGACCTTTAAGTGGTCCTTCGAGCCTTGTCGCTCCTTCGGACCACGAGTGGTCCTTCAGAGCCTTAGTGCTCCTTCAGTCCTTGTTGACCGCTTCATTCAAATCTCGGTTAATGCGCCAAGTATTAACCACTCCCTCTTATCTCTCAAACCTTCCACTTCCCCTTAAACGGACAAAATTAGCGTCTATCTTATCTTTATTCCTATTTCTACTACGAAAGTTCTAGAGCTCAAAGACTTTCTAGTAAAATATTAATAAAGAGGGCAAATGTTATACCCCAATTTTGTCCGTCTTCTTTCTCGCTTGATCGTTTATTTTTAGTAAGGCGTGTTTCAGAGTCGCATGATTACGAGAATTATTAGTGTAGAGTCCCTGCTACCAACCCAAGCCAATTCCAGTCCTCCGCTCAAACTAACTCAAATACCGTTATTTAAATTAGGCACGCACGCGAATGATCGATCTTTTCGTATGCGTTCTTCGATTTAATATCCAGTATTAGTCGTGTATGTGAACAGTCTACCAAAATTCATTTTTCTCAAAAGTTGGCTTAAACTCGGACTTAATAATGCGATTCCGAGTTAATTTTGGGGTTTTAGTTAACACGCCCATTTCTTTTATTTTTGGTCTCGTTTTAACGCAGCTTGTCTAGTCCGCTCGTTCGCGTCTTTGTATTTGGTCCGACTCCCTTTTTATTATTATTATTTTTTTTATTCTTATTTAAGCATACATACAATTTTAAAATGTCAAAAATTCAATTTAGTTTAATTTACAATGTTTAAGAGTCCAATATGTCTAAAAATGTCAAAAAATTCAATTTAATTTAATTTACAATTTAAAAGCATTTAATAGTCCCAAAAGTCCAAAATACAAAAATAGTGATACAAAAATATAAAAAAGCATAAATCCGAAAATAAATAAAAAAAGGGAACAATATAGCTCTCACCTTCTAAACCCTAATCCTAGCTTCCTCCTTGCTCACCAAGTATCCAAACATACAAGCCCAAACCCAAACACGAAAATCAATCAAAACACAATCCAAATAATTAATGTGTTGACCTAATTTTTAACTATAAATAAACAGCAGTCAAAGGACACAAAAAAAAACACAAAAAATACTGTAAAATCACCTAAACAAGGATTAGGGTTCAAAGTCAGAATCCTAATCCACTACACACTAATGATCTTGAATTTACGGTTTGAGAGAAACACAACAACGATTCAAAGGTAGCAACAGACAAATGACGATTACAATAGCAAGACAAGCAATTTAACAGTAGTAGGGCAATATCTCGGAGACATATCAGAGGCTGGAACCAAGGTCGGTTCCTATATTTTTTTTTGTTGGATCAATGAATTGAAATATATGAGTATATGGATTAAAAAGAAATCTCAAATTCATATCAAGTGCTGTGTATATAAAGTCCAGGAACAGGTTAATTTGTTTTTTTATGTATAAGCAGGTTATTAAGCTCACTAAAATAGAAACAGAACAAATTAGTACCTTTTCTCGTTTTCTTTCTCTTAAAAATTTGGATTAGGTACCTTTGAAAGAGAATAGATTCAGGTTCTGATTAGTGTTTTATTAAAAAAATTGATACAAACAAATTGGATTTAAGGGAAGATTAGAAGTAAGTTGGTAATAATACATAGGTATAGATGCAACCATAATAGAGAAGGAAAGTAGAAGAAAATTAGAACAAAAGAGAAGAAGAGAAGTAGAGTAAAAGGTAAGAATCAAATACAGAAGCAAACAGACTTAAAATCATAGAACAAACAGCCCATAGATTTAAAAATTAGAAGAAGATAGAATAGAGGAGAAATGAAGCTTGCCATGCTACGCCGACACCACCTCGCCGCCGCCGACGCCCCTGTCGTCCTTCCCTCTCTCTCATCGCGAGCCCACTTCCATGAAAACCGGCGCAAACCTCGCCGGATTTTTCTCTCTCGCTCGCGTGGGAACCGGCGGATTTCTCGCCGGTGGTTTCTCCCTCTCTAAGCTGCGCCGCAGCAGCTAGGAATGAAGGAAAGGTTTTGTTGAAATCAGGGTTCGGTTACAAGGTAGGGTTACATATTGGGCCTCTTCCTTTTTTTTCATTTTTTTGATTATTCGAGAATACTACTCGCACTTCCCATTATTCACGCCAAGACGCCCCACTTAAGCCTCCGCTTTGCATCCTGGGCTCCCACATGCGAACTGGGCTTTCCTCTTAGCACCCCTTAATAATTATACAACACCCGGATATTAATAAACACCCATTTACTATTTTAACCTTCTGATTTACTTTTTAATTCTTTTTCCAATTCAAATATAATTACGTTTTCTTTTGAAATTAAATAAACGGCTAAGTCGGTTGTACAACCGGGTTAGTCATTATTTTAGGGCCAATGAACTGCATACCATAACCTCCCAAAACTTCGTAAAAACAAAAAAACTATTTTTCTCTAAGAAATAAGCGGCTAAGTCGGTTGTACAACCGGGTTAGTCATCATTTTAGGACCAATGAGCTGTACAGTTCAGTAATCCTACAAAAACTTAATAAAACATAAATAAACTATTTTTCCTAAAAATAGGGGACTAAGTCGGTTGTACAATAACCGGTTAGTCGCGTTCTAGAACTAATGGGGTTTATGCAGATTCAGAGTTCTAGAATACCTATTCTAAAACGAACCCACCTCACACCAAACCAGTTTCGTTCAAAAACTCTAAAATTATTTTCAAAAAGTAGGGGACTAAGTCGGTTGTACAATCGGGTTAGTCAGCGTCTAAGAATCGATGAGTCATGCAGATTCAAGGAATCCTAGGACCCTACACTAAAAAACACCAACCCATAAACTTTTTTCAGGAAGAACTACGTAGCTTTGATTCCTCCATTGCATCCGGAGGTACGTAGGAGCAAGAGTCCACTCTTGTCAAGCACTAAAAACTAATAACTTTAATTAAGTCTTATTTCCTTCACATTCAAATAAAAGGGTAAATATTAAATTAAACTACAATTAATTAGACCAAAGGATGTCGTGGGGTGCTAATACCTTCCCCACACATAACGACTCCCGAACCCTAACAATGCCTCGTCCTAAAACCTAAAGGGATTTTCCGAATTTGCCCTTAAACTAAAATTTGGTGGCGGCTTCCTAAGAACCTTTCAAAGAATCATTTCCCAGATTTTTCGGTCGCTACAATTGGTTTTATTATTATTTTTTTGTTTAAATATGTTTTTCATCCCTGCAAATATAGCTGTTTTTTAAATTAGTCCCTGCAAAATATTTTTTTTTAAATAAATCCCTACAAAATAACTTTTTTTTAAATAAGTCCCTGCAAAAGTTTACTTTTAAATTAACCCTTGTAAAATTTTAAATTATTCATTTTGGTCCCTGCAAAAAGTTATGTTATTTAAAATAGTCTTTCCAAAAACTAAAATTATTCATTTTGCAGGACGAAAATGAATATTCACTGTATTTGCAGGGACCAAAATGAATAATTTTGCAAGGGCTAGTTCAATAGAAAATGTTTGTAGGGACCAAAATGAATAATTTTAAATTTTGCAAGGACTATTTTAAAAAAAATAATTTTGCAGGGACTAAAATCGATATTCAGCATATTTGCAGGGACCAAAAGGATATTTAAACCTTATTTTTTTAAAAAAAATTCAGGGGTATTTTTGGGTTTTCAATTTATGTGGGGGGTAGGCACTGGCGGACCTACATATGTTTGAGGGGGTTCACTTGAACCCCCTGAAAAAATAAAATTAGCATCGACACCCTAGGGAAAAATATTTTGCATCCCCTGAAAAATATATTTTGCACCAAAGTTTTTAGTTTTGCACCAAAGTTCCTAATTTTGCACCACTCTAATGCACCACACTCACAAAATCACTCACACTCTTATATTTTATTTTTAAAAAGTTTATCTCTCTCCCTCCCTCCTTATTCGATCGGTATGTATTCTTATTATCCTAATTTTGAATCTATTAGCATTTTTTTTTGAATCTATTAGTATTATTTAATTGGTAATTTGTGTTAGTGCTATTTAATTAATTTGTATTTTGTGGCAAAACCTCAGTTGAGAGGGGAGCACCACACAGACAGACAAAGCTGAGTTCGAATATCCTCGGGGAACATTTTGATTAATAAAAATTTCCCCTTCCCCAATTTTTTAAAAAAAAACACAAGTTGAACCTGATAAAGTTTTCTTTTAAAGCTGACATTAGTTTTGTGCATTGCAAATGTTTAATCGTAGAAAAAACTTTCTCTGCTATGAATATTGTGAAGAATAGGTTGCATAACCGGATAGGAGATATATGGATGAACGATTGTTTTGGTGACATACATTGAGAGTGATGTATTCAATAAAATTGACTGAGCTTATTATTCAACGATTTCAGAATATGAAAACACGTAGAGGACAATTATGAAATGTATAATTTATTTAAATATATTATAGTTATTTTTAATTATATTTTTAACAAATTGTGTATTTAAAAAATTTGACACCCCTGACCCTAGGGTCCTAGGTCCGCCACTCGGTAGGGAGGATAGTGGTGGGGGTAAAAAAAACCATATATTTTTGCTGAAATCTTTTTTTTTGGTACATTATTTTTGGTGAAATCTTAATTGTAGATATTTATTTTTGATATTTATTTTTGAAATCTTGTAGATATGGATATGAAAGATTATCATTTCGTCAAAAATATAGAAGATTATCAAAACACGACACATGGAACATCTTGTGGAAAATAAGAGAAGACATGTTCCTCACTTCTCCTCCACAGGTCCAAAACACGTAAAAACTGATTAAGGAAAAAAAAATAACATTACGAATTATCCAATTCCAAACCCACTTCCTGTGTTGTCTACTCTTCTCACACCAACACCATGGTCATAAACCTCTCTTCCTCTGCACCTTCACATTCAAATTCCATCATCAGATTGGTCAATTCAAAGTTACCCATCTCAGCACCTTCGTTCAACCTCAAAACCCACTTCTCAAAATCACTTTTTTATCCTTCATTTGCTTCCCCGAAATCGAACCTTACCTTCAAGAAGCCATTTTTGCGTGACAATAGCAGATGCACACATAGAAATAGGGTTGATTTTAGAACCTGGGCTATTCCTGGATTCGATTATGGAAGCTTCGAGGGTCCTCAATCTGTTCTTGAAGCTGTTGCAGTTTTGACAGCCATTATTGTTGTTCATGAGAGTGGTCACTTCCTTGCTGCTACTCTCCAAGGCATCCATGTGAGTAAATTTTCTGTTGGGTTTGGTCCAATATTAGCTAAGTTTAATGCAAAAAATGTAGAATATTCAATTAGAGCTTTTCCACTTGGTGGATTTGTGGGGTTTCCTGATAATGATCCAGATAGTGATATTCCTGTTGATGATAAAAACTTACTTAAGAATAGACCAATATTGGATAGAATCATTGTGGTTTCAGCTGGTGTTATTGCCAATATAATTTTTGCAGTGGTCATTATATTTGTTCAAATTCTTGCTGTTGGTTTGCCTGTAGAAGAGATTTTTCCTGGGGTGAATGTCCCTGAGGTTAGACCCTTTTCAGCTGCTTCAAGAGATGGGTTGTTTTCTGGGGATGTTATCATTGAAGTCAATGGAACTGAATTTTCTAAACCTGGTCCTAATGCTGTTTCTGAAGTTGTTGATGTCATTAAAAAGAACCCTAAGAAATATGTTTTGCTTAAGGTTAAGAGGGGTGATCAGAACTTTGAAATAGGAGTTACCCCAGATGAGAATTATGATGGAACTGGTAAAATTGGAGTTCAGTTAGCACCAAATGTAAAGCTAGCTAAGGTTAGACCGAAAAATCTGGTGGAAGCTTTGACCTTTACTGGAAAAGAATTATGGGGTTTATCATCTAATGTTTTAGATGGCTTAAAGCAGACATTTTTAAACTTCTCTCAGACTGCTAGTAAGGTTTCAGGTCCTGTAGCTATTATTGCTGTTGGTGCAGAAGTTGCGCGATCAAACATTGATGGTCTCTATCAATTTGCTGCTATACTCAATATTAACCTCGCGATTATAAACCTTCTTCCTTTGCCGGCTTTAGATGGGGGCACACTGGCATTGATACTCGTTGAGGCTGCTCGGGGTGGGAGGAAGTTACCTCTGGAAGTGGAGCAACTGATCACGTCATCAGGACTCATGCTTGTTCTAATTCTCGGAGTATACGTTATTATTCGCGATACCCTAAACCTCGACTTTATCAAGGAGATGTTGTGATTATTGTAAATTCTGATTAGTAGTGGGATTTTGAAAAATGTGTCATGATTCTCATCTGCAATGTTGTTGCATTAGTCTCTTAGCTAGTGATGTATCCATAGAGGAGACTGGAGCATTGTAAGTGATTGAGGTAAGTTTCTTCCTCCAAATATGTTATGGGAGGGGCATCATCACTTTGTTGCTAATTCATTGATATAATCAGATCATATTTATGATCCTGGAATATAAATTTACAAGTTTCAGATACTAGTTTTTATTTGTGAATTTTAATATCTTCTCGCCTGCACTTTTTTTATGGAATTCATATACTTATCTTTTAAGAGCATATATGTGATTTTCTGCATAGATTATTGGTACTATTTCATCTGGATTCTATGCCTCTGGAAATATCATTGACTTGTTTATGCATTAAAAAAGCATTATGTATACAGAGGAAGTCCTTTCTTAATTTCTTGATCTTCTGGAATTGATGTGCACTTTATTTTATTTTCTAAAGTTTGACATTATTGGAACAACTTTGTTGTTAAATTACATGAACTGGTCACCTAGCATGCAATTTCCTCCATAAATAAAATGAGCTGTGGAACAAATAAAACCAAGTTTCCTTCTTCTGTCGATGTTATCTGATTAGCTAGCCAATTTTAGGGCTTTCGTATGAAAACAGAAAGGGGATAAAAAGTGGAGGGTGGAAATTGGTTGTCTACTTGTCTACATCATTTGCCATTACTTTCCCCCGAGGTTTACTTAGAACATGTGTTACGTTATGAATTTAGAGAATATTGAGGTACCTGTTAGTAGCATTGGTTAAAACTGTGAAGGTCCTACCTAAATGTAGTTTGGTTTCACCTGAATAGGTTGTACCTAAGAATCATTCAGGGTGAACCCGCAGAAGAATATCTTGCCTGGGTGTTATTCGGTTAATTAGATGTCCTGCCTTAATTTGTTGGCTTTCGGCTTAGTTTTTCTATTTGTCTTGCTATAACCGAGGTCGTTGAATTCTCCCCGAATCGTTTAGTTTCGAGCTCTCTTCATTAATGTATCTGATTGTGCACAGGGTAAATGTTAGCTAATTGTTTAGATACTTGACAAATGATATCATTTATGTCCACATTAATCTGCTGACAATCGAGAGAAATAGTCATCACTATAGAATGCTCCAAATAATTTGTATCTACTATTTTTGTAGATGTTGCCACAAAGACACTTTAGGACTAAATAGGTCAGGCAGTTGTTAAGACTCTTCATGACCTTAAGTGCATATGCGAATTGTAATTGTCACCATAAGAATTGAAGCGTATTAATATTAATTGAGCGACTCAACTAATTAAAATGCCAACAACGATTCCCAAATTCACTTCATTATATTGAGAATGTAACTTCATCTATCCAGACTATCTTGGACTCCCTACTTACTCATAAGAGTGTTAACTTGTGTAGCTTGAATACAAACTTAAGATTGCATGAAAAGCAAATGTCCAAAAGTTGTAATGTAATGGTTAAGAGTCTCACATCGGATGTGATATGTTTTATAAGTGGATGACAACCCTCACCTTACAAACCGGTTTTGTGGGGTTGAGTTAGGCCTAAACCACATTTTTTTTGATCAACTAGCCTAAATCACATTCTAAGATGGTATCAGAGCCAATTCAAGATACGTTGGGCCACCCGCTCCAGATGTCTATTCCCGGGCTAACCCACGCAGTCTGTTCCTGGGCGTGACGGGGGTGTGTTAAGAGTCCCACATCAGATGTGATATGGCCTGGGCATGAGGGGGGAGTGTGTTAAGAGTCCCACATCAGATGTGATATGACCTGAAAAAGAGTTTATAAGTGGATGACAACCCTCATCTTACAACCCGTTTTTGTGGGGTTGAGTTAGGGGTAAACCACATTCTAAGAGTAATAATGATAACTTGTGAGGAAAATAAATTGTTTGATTGTTTTACGGTGTTTCAAAAAATATATCCAAAATCGTATCTATAACTCACTTTGCCAAATTCTTCGATAGCTACCAATTTTGGCCCCTTTTGGACGGGCTCTAGCGGGTTGGCATGCCAATTTGGCTCGTTTTACCTTACATTTGAGTTTTACTATTTTCTAAAAATAGACTAGTTCGCTAACCCGCGATAGGAAATGTTGGGTTCAACACCCTAACCCACCATCCCTGGCAAGTCGAGACGTGTTGTCCCATTGGTGGGTTCAGCTAGGATAGCGTAGTTAGCAACACCCTATTCTCATAGTCATGAAAGGAGGTCCAATATTTAAATCATGGAACTAATATTTCTTCAACCTCCTAACTTATAAGACTTTGAGCGGCCCATTAGAGGTGGAACTAAAGAACAAGTTGTTACCAGCGGTTCCTCTTTCTTTCATATTTCTGATCTGCGCTAAATTCGTTCTTCGCATATCCTCTTTCAGCAATTTCTGCACACTTTCTTTGTGAAATTGTTGTTTTGCCGGTTCGATTCTTGATTGCTATTTTAGATGGTTTGATTCTTGCTCTCCTGCTCTCACCCAGAAGCTTCCATGGCCCATTCTGAATCCAGTGACTTTGATCATGAATCTTGTCCTTCACGTCATTCTTCCTCTGCATACAAACGAGGTGATCCTTCTGATCCTTATTACATCCACTCCAATGAAAATCCATCTCTCAAACTTGTCACTTCAATTTTAAAAGGTTGGAGATGAAAAATAAATTCGCATTTGCTTATCGTTCAATCAAGAAACCTAGCGCGGCCGATTCGATCTCCCCTCAGTGGAAGCAGTGCAATATGTTGGTTCTCTCGTGGATTAATCATTCTGTATCTACTGAAATTTCTTCTAGCATTTTGTGAATTACTGTGGCTTTTGATATATGGAAGGAATTACGAAATAGATTTTCTCAAGGCGACAACACACACATTTATCACCTACAATAGGAGGTGTTTATATACGATAGTGTAAGCTACTGGCCTAACTATTAACAAGAGATATACCAGACTAACTATTAACAAGTAAGCTACTCGACTAAGCCTAACTAACTAACTAACTAACTAACTAACTAACTAGACTAAAATACATAATATCAGCTAAATGCTTTATAAAATGGGAAAAATAAAGCTATTTTATATCTAAGAATGGTTTGTGACGGGTGATTCTTGTTAATGAGATGTCATGTTATGTAATAATTTTAGTATAAACATGTCTAATTAATTTTAATATTTTATCTTTATGAATATATATATATATATATATATATATATATATATATATATATATATATATATATTCTTTTGAGATCTAACGCAAAAATATTGTATGGTGGTATAATTTTATGATGTTTCCCAACAAAAAACATTACACATTTGCGAAATATTTTTTTTTATAATAATGTTGATAGTTATAAATGAATATTTTTCTTTTAAATTCTGACAAAAGAACATTATCCATTGTTAGTATAATTTGAATGTCTTTAAGTTGTCGTAATGAGAAAAAATTTATATATATATATATATATATATATATATATATATATATATATATATATTGCTGGTATAATTATTTTTTACATTATGTCTTTATACTTTGTTGTTATTTATAAATGATTCTTTTGTTTTTGAGTCTTCATGAGAAAACATATTACACTTATTTTTTGACTATACATTACACATTTTTGTTATAAATGTTATGAATATTTTTATTTTATAGTTTGAATGGTAGAATCACATATTTCATATTTTTCTTTATAATATAAAAAATATTATTGTTTGTTACAAAAAAAAAAGTATTTTTATTACCTAAAAAAGTATTTTAAAAAATTAGTTGTATTTCAAAAACGCGTAAAAAATGGAGTCATCATGTAAATTTACCTTCTTGCTTGTTAAATGTTTTAAATAGAAAATAATTTATTTTTTCAAAAACTTCATTATTCAAGAATTTAATTTATATACACGATTGTTGTACGAGTTTTAGAACGTCAAACAATCACGAAACGACACAATATAAAAAAGTTTAAGTTTATATATCTCAACTACCTTAAAAGTCATTCATATCATTTTTATTGGTTGATGGTATAAATTATTTTACAGCAACGTTGTATACTAATTAAACTCATTGTTTAAATGGTAAATAATTTACAAGATTTTGAAAAATCAATGATAATTACTATCACCGATTTACTTTATCATAGGCGTTGCAATTTCAGGTTCATTGAGTAATTGATGTATGTAGCCTATAATATATACAAAATACATTAATTATTCAATAAATATAAAATTGCATTATCAGTTATAAAATAAACTAGATGTAGTAGTAGTATTAACTATTAAGTGATATTGTAACCCAAAAAACTATAAAGTGTGATATTCGATACTAGGCAAAAAGAAATAGGAAGAAAAGGCAGTAAAAGTGAAAAATTGGGTATAAATTACTGACTTCGGCTTTACTTCATTCTTCACTCTTTCTTCCTTCGACCCCCCACCACCCTTCTTCCTTGCACTTCCCGCAAATCTTCGTCATCTTCCTTTCCAGTTCCAACATCCAACCACAAGCAAGGTACTTTTCTCCCTCTATCTCTTTCTCTCATTCATAGTCTCCATGTCCGTGATTTGATTTTTTGTTCTTTTATTAAACAGTCCATCTCTGTTTTTCGATAACGCCAACAAAAAACCCTCTGCAGGCAGTTATGTCTAATTTTTACAAAGCTGAAACCTTGATCTATTCTTGATTTAACCTAAATCAATAAATTGTTCTCTTTACTTTGAATTCATTGAGAGAGATCTCATTAAACAAATCAATTAATTCTTCGCCATGCTTTGATTTCATTAAAGATCTATGAATTGCCATTTTCCCCCTTTTTTTTATCCCTTGATTTATTTTCCTCTGTTGAATAATCATGCCTGCGTATTAAGTATTAACTGTCGTAATCAACCCAAACGCGTATAGCTGGCAGGCATTTTTGACCGCGTGCAACTCGACGCTCGTTTTGTCTCTTTATATTTGCTAGTTAATTTCTTCTTTTTCATTCACAATTAGTAATAAAGAATTGAAATTTTCTGAAGGTTGTTGAGAGAAGAAGAAAAAATGGGAAGCAACAAGGCACCGAGTTGGTCTGACCAATGGGGAAATGGAGCGTTTGGTGGGGACGGATACGATGATGGTGAGACGGCGAATAAGAAGAAGAGCAGTGGAAGTGGAACTGAGAAGGCAAAGGCTGTAGCATCAGCTGGGATGGATAAGGCGAAAACAGCTGCTGTGGTAGGTGCTCAGAAGGTGAAGACTGGTACTTCAGCTGGCTTCAAATGGGTCAAGAATATGGTTCAGAAAAAACTCCAAGTAAAAGACTATTTCATTTCATAGCTTTGCTAAATACACCATTGATTTGTTGCTGCCTGCTCCAGTGTACTGATGATAATAATTATTGATATGTTTTGGTTTTTAATTTCAAAATACAACAGTTCAGAATAGCTTATAGCCTTATACTTTCTTGTTAATTGGATTTTTTATTTGTTCATAGAAATAAATTGAATGTTATAATTTTACCTCTCATGTTTCATGAAGTGATCCATAAATTGATTTTACAGGTTTACACCATATTTTTCATACACATAGCTTAGGGTGTGATTATAGGTGATGTGCTTCACATGATAGAGTCATTAGTTTGGCTTGAATCAATCTATTGGGATATGAACTGATAGAATAAGGTATGTGGATAATGATAAAAGAATATACACTAAATCGTTATGCACACCTGACTGATAACAGACTTGATAGGAGTATACTATTAGTCTATCATTGATTGATGAACCAAATAATAGTATAATATGATGTAAATAATAGTATAATATTGGCAATATTATACTAGAGGACCTTTTAAGTTATTTATTTATTACAAATTGATCCTTTAAGTTTTTAAGTAACAAATAAATGTACTTTTAAGCTACTGCGTTGACAACATTGATCCTTTAAGTAAAATGTCATATCGTTGATTACATCAAAATACACCAAAGTATGTTTGATTGCATCAAAATACATGCTCTGAGTAATCACAATATATAAAGTAGCATTACATCAAAATACATAAATTTAGAGTCATCACTAAAAAGACCTATTTGTTACAAAAAAAACTAAAAGGGCCAACTTGTTACATATAAATAACTTAAAGGTCTCCTCTCACATAATTTCATTTCATAATATAATATGATTTTCAAAATTTATTTATTTATTTTTACTTATTTTATTAAGTTAAATAATTCTAATATTCATTTTTTTAATAGGGTTAAATATGTTTTTGGTCCCAATAAATATAAGCGAGTTTTGTTTTTAGTCCTCTAAAAAATTTTTGGGCGCTTTTAGTCCCTACATTATTTGCCGCTTGCACTTTTAGTCCTCTCTAGTTAGTTTCCACTAACATTGCTGACGTGGTGTTGGTTATGTGTCAATTTTTAGTGTATTGGCAGCCACATGTCATTGCCATGTCCTCAACTTAATACACATCAGCTACATGCTGGAAATAAAAAACAAATTAAAAAAACATAAACTAAAAATCAAAATCCCTAATCCTATCGTCTTTCTTCTCTGATGCTACTTTCCTCCATTGGAGCTGAAGGGAACTGGTGGAAGCACTTTGGAATTAATGTCTAAGTGTGTAAACTAAAACTATATATACACATTCAGTAAATCAACTAAACTCAACTGTTAAATCAAGTAAATCAACTAAATTCAACTGTATAATGGTAAAAGCAAGAAGAACATTTGTTTGTCATGGATCTCAGAATGTGCAGATCTAAGAAAATCTAATCTAGTCTTTGGATCTCATTTTCCTCAAGATCATCAACTAGGTAGGAAGAACCTGTTGAGATTGAATGACAAAGTATCAAATTCTTCACCCACCACAGAATCCCTCAATCTTTCTTCGACTTATCACCAAAGCAAATTCGCTCTGTTGTGCAATGATAGTTTACACATTTAGGCATGATTCCAAATTCATCTCACCAGTTCCCTTCAGTTGCAATGGAGTCACTAGAGAGATGAAGAAGGGAATTTAGGGATTTTGAGTTTTATTTTAATTTATGTTTTTTAATTCCAGCTGAGGTGGAATGACTATAAAGAGGCTGAGAGACATGGCAATGACATGTAATTTCCAGCACATTAAAATTAAACACGTAAGCGATGCCCGGTCAGCTCAGTTAGTCAAAATTAACAGCAGGGACTGAAAGTGCAAACGACAAATAATGTAGGGACCAAGTGTCCAAAAAAATTTAGAGGGACTAAAAACAAAATTCGCTATATTTATAGGGACCAAAAACATATTTAACCCTTTTTAATATTAATTTTTTTAAATTAATCTTACTTTTGTTTTAAATGTTTATATAGTTTTTCAGATTTTAAATTTATAAGAGTACATGTAGAATTTGTCCAAAAAAAAGAATGAATGTGGAAAATAATTTCTTATCATATTTCTAACCTAGTCTTAGCATTTTAGATATATGGGAGAGATTATAATCAAGTAACTTTATTGAGTTATCCTATCTTCCTAACTCAACGAAGATTGAATTAAGGTACAATAGGTTATTTTATCTCTTTTATCTTGACCATTAAACGAATTCTAAATGTGTTGAGTTTTTTTTTATGCAACCCCATTTTAACATAAAGCAATTATTTTAGTTTTAAAAAATAACATAACCCAGAGTCATTTTTGTTGAATTTGTTTGGAAAAATTAAAAAGTCAACTCCAATTTTTCATATAAAAAAAGCATGTTGGTAAAAAAAAGCATGTCAACTTGATTACCAAGTCCAAGTATTATATTTGAATATATTTTCATTGGTAGAATTGAGTGGCAACATGGTTACCAAGTCCAAATATTATAGTTGAAAATCTAATAATGGTTAGAATAGATTTTGAGTGAATTTTAGCTCGGATCCCTTAATAATGTCTCAAATTCGAACCTTTTAGATGAGAAAAATGTTGTTGGAAGGGAGACGCTTTTGAAAGTAATAAGTTCCTCATTGAATTTTAGTTCGGTTCTTTTTTTCATTGCACCGCGCGGTTCGGTTCGGTTCGCGGTTTTGATTTCCGAAACCAAACCAAATCAAACCAAACCGCAAAGAATACTAAAGCCATTGAATTACAACCTTCCTTACTAACCCAAATGCAACTTCAACCCAACTCTCATTCACTTACTAAATAGCCCAAATCCAATTAATTTTTGACTCACTTACAAACAATCCATATTGTTATGCTATATTTAAAAATTACAACAAAATATTTAATTTAAATTCTTTTAAACATTGTCTTAAAGAATTAAAAGAGAGTGATTTATATACTATATATATTTGAGTAGATTTTTCTTAAAGATTTATGTTAGTCTTTTTTATGTTAGTTCATTTTAACTCCGTTTTAAATTATTTTTGTCTTGGAAAAAACCGAACCAACCAACCAAACCAAACCGCATTGATTTGGTTTGGTTTGGTTTTGGCTTTATTTATGAACCCAACCGAACCAAACCAAACCGCATGTAATTTTAATTTGCGGTTCGGTTCACTTTTTGCCTCAAAACCGAACCAAACCGCACCGCGAACACCCCTACTACTAAGTCAATGAAAACTTCCCACCTATAACATAGTAATCGGAAAAAAGGTGTGTGGAAAAATGATTACGTAGTTGTTTAGGGGTTGAAGTGGGGAATGGGGGTTCTACTTCTTCTGACCCTCTCTCTACTCAAGCACTCCTTCTCGTTCATATCGTCTGGCTCATCCTCCTCGCTTTTTCCATTCTCTTTGGTCTTTCTAAGAATATACGAGTGAGAGAATTTTGGCATTGTTCTCTATTGATTGTTTTAATTTTTTGGAAAACCATACTAGAATTTTGTACAAAAAAAAATACCAGCATTTTGGTAATTTAATGTCTTATTGATACTATGAGACTGTTGATGGTTTTGTTCAACTCTTCCAAGTTCCACCTACTAATATTTTCATACTAATATAATCAAGTGAACTTAACTAGTACATATGATTGGACTTCAAATAAATTTACAATGTTGGGCACAAGATGGATTTTGAACCTATTGACTAGAGAAAACATTCTAATTATAAGGCATTTTGTCATGGAAAAGTGTTAGTCATGCATGACATAAACTACGCGTATCAATTGATAAATGTTTTTGTCAAAAAAAAAAATTGATCAATATTTTTTTCGGTCTAGGGGTCTATGACCCCGCTCCAGTGTCCAGAGGAAAGGAGCCTTGAATAATCTGGAGTTCAGCCGAGAGGTAAGTAAAATCTAACTCCAATTTGTTTTATCTGGGAATCAAATTTGGAGTCTAATTAATCCACCCTTTAAATGGAGTCAGATTAACCATTTCTTGCACCTGAGCTCTGAGCTCAACCGATCAATGTTAGAACAACTAACAAATTAGCAATACAAATAATGCCCACTCAAACTCTTTGCTTCCCTATCTTCGAACTCAGTTTTCACTATAATATCCATAAACCAAAAATCAAATGAATTCATCAGAATCGTTAGTTTGTAAAATGAAAGACTAATCCATCCTTATTGAATAGGGTGTTGTCCCATTGGGAACATTACCAATCAGGCTTTTATACATTGGCTTGAGCCATTATTATATTTCTCTGCTTTCCTTAAACATGCTGCCAGCATAGATAAAAATAAAGCAAATATACTAATTAAAAGGAAATTTTATATACGAAATTCCCTACTTTTATTTTTTAGCTTCAAGCATCACACAAACTGTTGATTAAAAAATAAAGGAGAATCGATCATTCATTGCCAATTACTCACTTATTTCGTGTGCATCCTTATTTCGTATCGAAGGCACTCTAGACCCCATCGTTTTGCAGCTACAGTAATGGACTCCTGCAACAAACAATTTTGTTCACAATTGAATTAACCATTGTTAAATTTGGCTGCAGATGATGGAAGAGTTGTTCTTGTACACTTTTTAAGACAAATTTGAAAATTCTTATTATATGTTTTATATTTGGTACATTATTATAAAGAAAAAAAGAAGTTGACTCCGAAGGAAGAGCACACCCATTGCTGGTGAATCATGCTTCTTATCTACTGTCATTATTATTCATACGTTTCGTATCCCGATCCGATACAAAATCAATATGTATCTTAATGTGTTATCCTAAGTACGTAACACAGTTGGTGAGTTTAGGGATATCAAATGAGTACACCAAATGATGAAGGAGATCCCGAGTTCAAACTCGAGAATCTAACACTTCCCCCTTTTCATTAACAATTGCCTATAAAAAAACGGATGTGGCAATTAATGAGGATAGGCAACATGAATACATGATTATAGTTAGCAAAGAGAGAATCATCGCTTCTCTAACAGAGACGAACTCTGGACACTAGGATTACTCATTCAGCCTAATCTCTTCAACTGGATCTTATGTTATCATCAGTTAAGGACATGTGGCCACATTACATCTGATGATAACAGGAGGAAAGGAGCCAATATCACACAACCCACACAAACTTAACAAAACTCTCATTGTTGCCTCTTGTCTTGTTTCATTCTTTTCCCCCTTTTCTTGGTATAGTTAAATTCAAACAGGACTATCAAATTACAAGTTAGACAAAATATCCTTCCACCATTTCAACCACCAAGATTTTCAAGTATGACTTGAAAATCCATCCAAAGACCGCAAACCTGCCCCAAGCCATAATAGGAGCGGATCAGCGCTCGCATACCGACCACTCCTATCAAAAGTGTATATATATATAGGGATCCATTACTGACAAGGTAATTCTTCTGACCCATACGTCATTCCTTCTTTTTACTCATCCCATTGACTTGGGCGTCACAGTGCAATTGCAGGTACACCCAGACGGAGGCGACCAACCCACACAGATCGATCCTCACTCCATCATCCGGACAGTCAGGTACCAATCATACTTAAGTAGCTAATATGCATCTACTTGAATAAATAAAGAGGGTGAGGGTAAACTAGTTTTAAAATGACATAAACACAAACATTGAGTTGAACAAGAACTAAACTCACCGCAATCTTTTCATTCAGCTGGTCCCTTTCTGCAAAGGCCTTGTCAAACATAATCTTACCAAGTTCACTACGCACGATTGTTTGTGCCAGCTTAGTGAGAGCATAATTGGGGTCCTCAACCTCATAAGAAGCTAAGTTAGGATCAACAACCTACATCCAAAAAATATCCTTATTGAAAAATTAACAAAAAAGAAAATAATCTAGATACATAACCATAGATACACCTTGACATTAATTTCACCATCAACTAGAATGGTCACTTTATCCTTAGTGATAACAGAATGATCTGGAACTCTAATAATCTGTTCCTTGAGCGAATGCACGTAAGCAATCCGATCAACCAATGGAATCAAAAAATAGATCCCTGAGGAAAGAGTCTTAAAGTACTTCCCATATCTTTCGATTACAAACGCCATCTTCTCCGGCACAATACGAATTCCCCAGTTCTCGGGAGGAAATCTCTCATATTTCCTAATCAACAATTCAATAAAAATAAACGAATTTAACTAATCGTTGCTTTCTAGCGAAATCTAGTTAGTGGAAACAAAATTGAAATTAACCTATACTTGAAATGAACCCGTACTTAAAATCGCGGCCGATGCCAATATAGCGGATAAAAGAGAATCGAGAGGGAATGAAAGAGGTGTGGCTAAAACAACGTAGTGCGGTTCTACCTGAATTGGTTCTCAAAATACTCGACATTTTAGTGCTTTCGAGTTTCGACTTCTCTGCAAGTGCGACTATAACACACCTTGTTTCGTGTTCAACAAGGAAAATGCTACATGTTATCAGAGTTTTTTATGAAAGAAAGACAAAAATGCTTATGTGGCACACTCACAAATTATAACTATGAACTCTCTTATGTATTGTTAATCAATTGTTGACTAGTTAAATACTCCTATCTTTACGCATTCTTCTCTTTCTTAGAAAATCTCTCGTAACAAATAGCAATACTCGTTCAATAATTTGCTTAAGTTGTCTTTATTCCAAAGTTTTTTTTTTCACGTGGCTTTTACAACAAAGCCCTAGTAAAGCCTCTCCCATTTTTTTCCTATTTTCACATCTAATTTATACAAAATAAATGTAGAATAGAATTTCAAAATTCAGTCCAAAATAACAATTTTGATTCCATAAAAGTTGAGGTTTAATAAAAGAAAACTCATTAGGACTTTTTTATTGAAAATGGATCATTTATTACGCAATTAAATAAGATATAGGGATACCTCGTAAATGTTACATTTTGGTATCAGAGCAGTTCGATCTAGTTGGACTTAAATTAGTTAGGGTTGAGTTTGATTCCTTGTTATTTTTGCTATATTTCTACTTATTATGCTAAGAGACATTGAGCCTGATCAACTCAATACTTGGGAGATTTCTGTCGTATGTTCATTGATCAGTTTTTCCCTACAACCATGAAAATTGAGAAAGAAGAGGAGTTTTTTTTTACTTTGAAGCAGAATGACATGACTATGGACCAGTATATTGCCAAGATTGAAGAAATGTCCCAATTCTATGACTTGGTGAGCTATGCACAGAATGATCAATGGAAGATGAAGTGGTATGAGCATGGATTGAGAGAAGATATCGCACATAGTTTAGCTCTTTTGCTTGCACCAATTATGTTGCCTTGGTGCAACAAGCTTATGTGGTTAAAGGGGACTTGAAGAATTTGTATGCGAGTAAGAGAGATTTTGGTTATGGTAAGAAGAGTTTTAGGTCATCCAGTGCACATATAGGTCCTAAGAGAAACATCAACAAAGGGCAAGCAGGTGCAAAAGTTTGAAACTCCCAAATCAGAGGTTTGTAGTAAGTGTGAAAGATATCACAAGGGTGAATGTCGTCTTGGATGGTCACTACATAAGTGATTGTCCAAAAAGGAAGAAGAATCTATTTTGACCTACCGCTCCAACACATGGGAGGGTGTACACCTTAGATGCTCGGAAGACCAAAGTCTCAAATAATCTGTTGAGGGTTACAGGATCTTTCTTTTATAAACCTATAAATATTTTATTTGATTCTGATGCCCACTCATTCATTTATATCACAAGTGTGTGTTGAACGGCTGGGATTGGCTTTAACCCAGCTATCCCATCCAATTACTATTTTGTCTGCTGCTGAAGGTAGTGTTCAGACCCAAGCTTTGTGTGAGAATTGTTTGCTTGCTAAAGGTGATAGAACCTTTGTTGTAGATTCTGTGTGTTTGCCAATGAAGGGTATGGATATTGTTTTGGGGAAATGAGAAAGAAGGAGAAAGGAGAAAGAATGACTGGTTGGAAATGTTGAAGTTCTTATCAAGAGTGAAGATCGAGTTCAACGCGCTAGACCTGCGAACGACATCGTGTATGGAGTTTCTGGCGCCATGCAACTCATGAAATGCGAAAGAATCAAACCATGTCTCTAAAGTGGAGGTGAAGTGCCTAAATGTCGAACACTCACCACAGATCGCGGTGACCATGAACGGCGTGGTAGAGGCATTCGATGCGGCATCCACGCCGGCCCACAACATAACAAACATTATTCTTGAAAAGGGTCAGCTTCTTGAGACCGAACAGATGTTCCGCGAAGCAGGGGAACAATAGCATGTTGTCATCCCTGATGAGGAAGTCTCCCAACATGCCCCCGGTACCAAAGTGCGTCCTCATTCTCTGCTTTTTTTGCTTCGCTTCTCTTGATGTTGATTCAGTGGTTTTGGTGTTATGTTTCATCTGTTCATTATTTCTTCAACTATTTTTTTTGACAAGAATTTCTTCATCTATTGAATTTGATGGTATGTTAGTGTTTTCTTATAACAGCTCTGCCGTTTTATATTAAAGGAATCAAACTTACATCAAAATTTTAAATTTAGTAGTTGGACAAATGCAGACAAATTTCTTACAGTGCTATGTAATAACTGTATTGCAGATATAAATTGCAATTTAATAGGTAGTGTAGTTGTTTGATGGAACTTTTGTGTGTTATCTTTGTGATCGCATATGCTTGTACAACTGCAACATATCTGCATGGTTTTACAGTCTCTGTGTCGATAACTCAATAATATGGTTTTGTATTGAGTATGGCTTCTGTTAACTTAATTGTCTTCAATGACATGCTTTCTCATAGTCAATATGGCCTATAGCTAAAGCAGTTTTGATTTAATTTGTGTGCTTTATGTGCCTTTTCTCCAGCCGAGGAAAACGGAAGAGAAGAAGCAATATCTAAAATTTGTTGAGCTTATTAACTGCTGTGAAACGTTTTGGGTTTTGTCTAGTTTTCTCTTGTTTTCATTTGACAGAAGAATGTGGCATCCGATGACTTCTGTCAACATTTCATCTTCCATACTTCGAATTGTTACTAGAATTAATTAATATCTAAAAAAAAGGTAATTTTACCATCCATTTTCCCAGATGCACAGTAGATACGAAACACAAATAGTACAATGGATAGAGATGTTGAAATCCATACTGGAGTTTAAACTAAATACTCATCTAATTCTCATGTCATGATCTCATAACTTCCTTGCAACAAAAATGAAATAATTCACTTTTACTAACCAACTTTAAGTGTGATGAATTCTAGAAAGATTTACACGCAAAAATTAAAGGCTTTTTCCAAAACCTTAACTGCTTGGGCCAGCTTCATCATGATTCTTGCAGCAAGAGCTACTGTCACTGTGATCATGGGGAGCTTTATCATGGTTATTCAATGTGTCTTCTTCATCGCTATCATCTTCATCAAAGGGCTTCTGTTTATGAAAGATGCAACACTTCTTGGAACTCTTCTTTTGCATGAACTCATTGTCTACAGTGTCCTCTTTCCAAGAGACCTTCTTCTTCTTGCGATTGAGGGGGAGAAAAAGAACTTCGGGCTGCTGTTGTTCTTGCTGGGATGAAGAGGATGATGGGCCAGAGTTTTGAATTGTTATAGTAGTGGTGCCAGTTACAGAAGGTGAAGACAATACTACTTGCCTAGTTGTGCCTGTGCGTCTTTCCATGGTTGGGAAAACAGAACGGGGTTCTTTTACAATCCAAGAAACTGGAAAGATGCCCGTTTAGGAGGAGATCTTGACGGAGTAACTTTGATGGTTGCTCTGTGTCCACTTCTACTCCCCTTAAATTCAATTTCAAGAAATAAATCTAAAATAATGTTAGTCCTTCATAAACAATGTCTGGTTTGACAAACGCATTCTTTGACTTTTTAACTTATTTTAAGTGTTAATACATATATGATCAAACTGCATTTTTACTCTGCCAACAAAACTATAGTCGTATCTATCTATAATAGTGAAGAGAACAACATCTTGGGTGGATGCAGGGCTGAAGATGCAAAAGCAGTTTCTGAATTTGAACAGGAAACTAATAACATGCAAAACAAACTACAAAATAATAACCTAAACTAAAATCATAATAGCAACTTATTAAGCTAGAACTAGAATCTATACTGAACAACAACAACAACAACAGCTAAATGAAAACAAAACAGGAACACAAGGCGCCACTATTCAGATCCACTAATCAGTACCTCAATCAGATCATTGGAAAGGGAAATAATAATAATAATAGGATAAAGTTTGTATCCATCCTATCCTAGGGAACTCCATATGCATAACCAACCTTCATCCATAATCACTTTAATATAGTATTCATCAAGGGAAATGGCAATTGTCAAAGTATCCAGTCAACAGACAGTACCCACTTCAAAAGTTCAACTCCTTAACATAAAGGGCAAATATCATCCATAACTTAAAGAATAATCACTAAATCACATGCCTCGTATTTGTGGATCGTTCATCAAATACAACCTGAACAAGAATCTTTATAATCAAGTTTAATTTAATTATAAAAAAGCATCTTACAGAACACTTGATCATAAAAAATGATCCAAAAACAAATCATAAAAAACCAAGTAAATGCCAAGACATAAATGTAATCCCCACCCTCCTCCCCCCAAAAACTTTATAAATAAATGTAAGAGTAAGTAAACAACCGTGTGTAACCAGTTGTGGTGTCACATATGCTCATATACTATTACTACTCTAAAAAACAATCTCAGTCTGACAAACTCGCGATCTAGATCGTGAACTCGTATGTCTTTACGATCTTGCAGGCCCTCTCCGTGTTCGAGCCTGAACAGATTCGCAGATTGCAGCACGGCGGTAAGATCGCCGGCAAACGCATAGAATCGCTCTGATTCTGCGTGTTTCGCGATTTAGCGCAAACAGGGTCATGCCCGTTTCATTAAACACGCGTTTTAGAATTTTTAGGGTAAAAAAAAACCTAACTTCACTGACCTTTCAAAACCCAACCGCAAAAGCCATCTCTTCTCTATTCGTCTTCCTTAAGACGCGATGAGGAATACTCTATTCGTTTTTTTTAGATAAGCAGGAATACTCTATTCGTTATCCTCTGTTCTATTCCAATAGTATATTTTTCTTTCCTTATCCTCTTCACCTTTTTGTTTACTTTTAATAATAAAGAAAAAACTATATTTTTCTTATTGAAAAGCAAGCACTGTTGCCTTTCTTTCTTTATTAATTTTTTTTTGTTTAAATATGTTTTTCGTCCCTACAAATATAGTTGTTTTTAAATTAGTCATTTTTTTTTTTAAATAAATCTCAGTAAAATAACTTTTTTTAAATAAGTCATCATAAAAAGTTTACTTTTAAATTAACCCTTGTAAAAAATTTAAATTATTAATTTTGGTCCTCGCAAAAGTTCTTTTTTTATTTAAAATAGCCCTTCTTCCAAAAATTAAAATTATTCATTTTGCGGACTGAAAATTAATATTCATCAGATTTGTAGAGACCAAAATGAATAATATTAAATTTTGCAAGGGCTAGTTTAATAGAAAAATTTTGTAGAGACCAAAATGAATAATTTAAAATTTTGCAAGGACTATTTTAAAAAAAAAAATTTGCAGGGACTAATTTAAAAAACAGCTATATTATTCAATTTGGTGTGGATGGTCAGGATGTTTTAAAATCGAATGATGATATGAGGCAAGGGAGAACCTTCGGTTGCAGCGGCAGGCGCGATTCAGAGAGAGTTTGGCGTGGCCTTGGCCGTGAGGAAGAGAGAAAGGCCGCGAATATCGAACTGTTGGAGCAAACGACAATGTTTTGGGTGGATGATCAACTAGAGAAAAAGGAACGGGAAATGTAATGTCTTGTGGTTCAACACAACTTTTCATAGAAAGGAAAGAAAAGCCTTGGAGAGAAATGTGTTTTCAAGAATAATTATTTTTTGACCAAGATTAAATTGTTAGCATGAAATTATCTATATCTATACTAGTACCAGTATGTATAATCTATAGAATAAAAATATAAACAAAATAAGTTTTTTGACCAAAAGAAAAACACAATAATTTTTTTAATCATTACTAAATTCCTTAAAATAAAACATTACTACACGTTTATAAATAAAACTAAAAATAGATTTATTAACTAATTAATTAAAGGTTTTCTCAAAAAAAAAACTAATTAAAGGTTTTATATTTATTAATTAATCAAATGTGCTAACTAAAATAAAAATATTACTTCAAAAAACTAAAATAAAAATATTTCTCCACCTTTCTTTTCATGACTATAAAGGCAATTGCATTTGATAACTAACTTTTTGTGTTCCACTTTTCTTTCGAATTTTACCTTAATAATTTTTTTTGCCTGACAGTCGGACTGACAATTGTCAGAACCTAATACACACAAATAGAAAAATCAATGTTTGACACTCGGTAAGGATCGAACCCGACAACCAGGTGTCCATAAATAGCATTTCTGCTGCTGATGTGACGAATCAGCCTCGAACTTTATTACCCTAATATGATAATTGGAATTTTAATTTTAAATTTAAAAGCTAAAAGATTCAACCAATAACTAACCTATCCAATCTTCTACTATAACTCTTATCAAAACACCCACTACCAAATTTACTAAAATACCTTTAACTTAAAAAATTATCACAACATCATTTAAGGGGTAAGTTGGTAATTGACTAACAAAAGATTACAAACTTTTTGAAAACTAAAAAGTCACATCAATCAAAAACAAAAATGTCACTTCACCCGTTCTTACGCAAGCTTTTAACAATATGGCCGTGATCCTAAAAACATAAAAAAAAAACATAAAAGTGTTTTTGAGAGAGATAAAGGTAACAAAGAAAGAGAAGGAAAAGAGAGAGACGGAGAAACCCATTTGAGAGAAGAAGGGAGAAAGAAAGGAAAAAATTTAAAAAAACACTATAAATTTACTATCTCTCTTTGAACTATTAGCAATAATTTTTAATCTAACTTTTTAATCTCTTAGAAGAAAATAAACAATATTTAATAATTATTCAAACTACTGAAAAATATTCATCACTGATATTCAAAAAAAGGACAAATAACTATTACTGATATATAAAAAACAATGGAAATATTTTGTCATTCATGATTATAATTTCTAAAGACTTTGGAACAAAATATAATGCTAATATTTATTATCTATCTTTTAACCACTAGTGTTATACCTCAATTTTGTCCGAGTTCTTGTTAATTGTATTTTAATTTATTAAGTCACATATTCAGTTTGGTCTTTGTTTTATTCAACACAACATAATATGTCAAAAAATTAATAAAAATCAAAATTAAAAAATATTAGCTTTACAACCCTTAAAAAATGTCCAAAAGTCCCAAAAAGTATAAAAAATAATATTTTAAGATACACAAAAAATGGAATCCGAAAATAATAAAAATAAAATAAAAAATAAACACAGCTCTAGCCCAAATAACAATTGGGCTTGGATCTTTAGGCTCTCCCAAAACCCTAATCTTCCTCTCAAAGCATCTGAAAAATAAACCAAATCAGGGTAAATCAAACATTAATTGCTAAAACCTAATTCTCTAATATAAATAGGCAGTCTGCCTCAGTCAAAAGGAAGACAACAGTGAGACTGCAAAAAAAAAATCACCTAAAAAGGATTAGGATTCAACATCAGAATCCTAATCCACTGAAATACACATATTCGAATTTCCGAGTTCGAAAAGAAGGGAAGCAGTCATCAACAATAACACCCAGCAGCAGATCAAAGTCATTCAAACCGTAGCCGTGGTTAAACATAAGCAACAAGCAATTTCGGAGACGTTTCAGAAGCTGGAGTAAGAGGTTAGTCTCTGTCTAAGTATTATCAAATAGATATCTCGGTGAAAAACACTCAGATTTAATATTGGTTTGAAATCAACAACATCACTTTGGATGAAAATCGGTTTACGTATTCAAGTTGTTGTGTATATTTGGATTAGAGATTAAAAATGTTAGATCGGTTCTTTACACTAATGTTCAGAATAAAAAGGATTAAGACAACCAATACAAGCATCGAATCAGCCACATGTTGATAGAGTTAGGATTAAAATGAATGATGGATCTAGTTTAATCTGTTAAAAAGGAAAAGACATAGGTTCTTAAACAATGATTAGAGATGGGTTAAATTGGTGTTAAAATCATAACCTGTTGAAACAATAGAGAAGATAGAAGATATGAAAAAAAACTATCCAAAACTCTCCCTAAGCCTTCGCCAACCCCCTTAATTATTTCCCTCTCTCTTCCAAAATTCAAGCTCTCTCTCTCCAACATTTTTGTTCTCTCTCTCTACCAAAATGAAGGAAACGGCGCAAGTATGGGGGAGAGCATGAAAATTAGGTTTGGCTTTTAGTGTGTTGCCTTACATGTTTATTATATTATTATTTTCATTTTTTAATTTAGTGGTCAGATCTCTATTTGCACTCTGTTAATTCAGGCATGCTCCCCCTTGTTTTTTTAAGCCCATCTGTTTATATTCTTTAGTCAGCGCCCCCAACTCAAAAAATGCGATTGGGCCTTACTCTGTTCACACCTTAGTTTTAATTATACGACTTTCCTACAACTAACTACACCCCTTTTTGCAAATTTTCACCCTTTGACTCAAATACTTTCTCATTAAATCAACAACAATAATTAAATATTTTTCTACCCCAAAAATAATTAAATATTTTTTCTATCAAAAAAATCAACTAAAAGACTAAGTCGGTTGTACAACCGGGTTAGTCATCATCCTAGGACCAATGAGCTGTACAGTTCAGTAATCCTAAAAACTCATAAAATATAACTAAACCATTTTTCCCAAAAATAGGGGACTAAGTCGGTTGTACAACCGGGTTAGTCAGCATTCTAGGACGAGTGGGTTGTACAGTTCAAGAGTCCTAGAATACCTATTCTAAAATCAACCCACCTCACATCGAACCAATTTCTCTCAAAAACACAAAAAAAAATCATTTTCAAAAAGTAGGGGACTATGTCGGTTGTACAATCGGGTTAGTCGTCCTAGATCGATGAGTCATGCAGTTCAAAGAGTCATAGGACCCCTACACTAAAAAACACCAACCCATAAACCTTTTTCAGGAAGAACTACGTAGCTTTGATTCCTCCATTGCATCCGGAGGTACGTAGGAGCAAGACTCAACTCTTGTCAAGCACTAAAAACCAAAATTTAAATAAGTCTTTTTTAAAAGGGTAATTATTAAATAAATCTTAATTAATTAGACAATGGATGTCGTGGGGTGCTAATACCTTCCCCACGCATAACGACTCCCGAACCCTAAACTTGCTTTATCCTAAACGAAAAGGGATTTTCCGAATATGCCCTTAAACTAGAATTTCAGTGGCGGCTTCTAATGAACCTTCGAAGAATCTTTTCCCGGATTTTTCGGTCGCTACAGCTGGCGACTCTACTGGGGACTTATTTATTTTTAGAGAGTCAAAACCTAGTCTAATTAATTTAGGATTAATTCAATCTTTACCCTTTTATTTATTTATTTGCTTTTGCATAATTATGTTATTTATTTGTGTAAACTCTAGGATAGAAGACGTTATTTGTATATATGTTTGTTTGTCTGTTTGCAGCTTTTGGGTTGTTTTTAAATTGCTCCTACACATACTTCACTTCTACACTTCACACACGTGAGAAAAGTCCTCTACCCGGACTCGAGCATAAATCTAAGTTAGAACGAGATTGCGTAGTGATGATGGGTCATGGACGTGCGTCTCGTTGGGTGGTCACGAAAATCTCACCTAGAGTTTGATTCATTTTGAGGATGTTATCCCTTCTAATAGCTTGCCTATTGTTGGGGTCAGTGTTCTTGACTGGGGTCCTTGGCTCTAGGAACCATGTGTAGGATTCTTTAGAACCATCCTTGTAAGGTTCACTATAGAAGAAACCTTAGACCCACTCCATAGGATACCCTTCTAGGGTCACAAAGGAGCTTTATACCCTTGCATTCAAACGAACATTAATGCATACCGTATTTTATCAAAAAAAAAAAATTAAAAATCAAAAAGTCAAAAATCAAAATCATTATTTACTACATTTTTAGAAAATATACCACAAGCATTTTTCTTTTTCTTTGCATAACAAAAAAAACATCTTATGTTACGTACATTTTTATGATTGCTTGAGAATTAAAAGCTTTATTTTGGAGAGAAGCCATGCATGCTAAAGTCAAAGTCAAACTTTGTACTTTACTCTCCAAACGTAAAACTTATAATTCCCCGACATGATAAATAAAATCATATATTATCATTTCATTCACATACATTATCATTACATTCGCATTTCACATACATTCATTCGCATTTCATGCACACTCATTCATTTGCACACTTACATCATGCATTACAAAAAATGAGCATAATTCTAGAAAAAAATTGTGATGAGGGGTGAGACATTCTTGTGAGGTAAATCATTCTTTTTGAAAAAGTTTAGTCATACTTAGTTGCAAGCTCAAGGCGTTTCAAGGCACTCAATGTTTCAAATTAGCAGCTCGTTCACATTTTTTTACAAAGCGTTGCATCCCATGATGATTGACCGAAATGGTCCGCCAAAATTTTCTTTCATGTGTTAACTAATGTTAACTCTCTATTTAGCATTCGTGTAGTAACTTGTGTGTGACATGTGACTTCATTCTTGTTTGAGTCAGTTAATATCCCTACCTTGTCATTACCCCCGTCCAAGTCTAATCCCACCCCGACCACCCTAAAGTACATACTCCCCTACCTAGTCGACTTTTTGGTTTGTTCTCACTAATGAAATAACACTTTAGGCCCTCCATACTGGGGCAAATTTGTGATCTCTAAAAAACCTTGTCAACGTTGTATTCCCTTGGTGCAAGTCCTTTACAAAAAAATAAATTCAAAAAGGCCCGTTAGGTTGAAAACTCATAAGAGCGGCTTAAGCAAAAATTAGGGCATAAAAAAAAGAAATAAAGAAAAAAGAGCAAATATATAAATTATTGTCCTTAAGTTAATTTTTGAGAAAACTAGCAATCATGTTCTGAAATGAAGTTTGACCATCTTCCCCTATCCTCAAAAATCCTTTGCCACCCACCTTAAGCCAAAAATCCCAAACCCTAGACAAGGATCGATTCCGCATCAAAAATGGTGCATTTGTTTTATCAGCTCACTCACCCAAAAAAGAAACAAAATCACAAAAGAGTGAAGTCAAAAAGAGGATTAAAAAAAAAATCCCAAAAAAAAAACAAACAAAAAAATAGTACAAATCGTGAGCTGATACTTCATTACCGTCAAAGCATAAGAGATACTTGTCTAAAATAAACCTCAAACACTTCTTTTGGCCTCAAAATCCTATCTTCCATAAATCCTTAGCCACGTTAAAATCCTAAACAAGTCCATCCCACCATGAGGCACATCAATCACTCAATAAAATCTCAAACACTCATTTGAGCCTAAAAACCATTTCCTTCATAAATCATCACCCATTAGCCAAGTTACATCACCAAATCATTTGTGTCATCAATCAAACACCTCTTTGAGCCCAATTATCCCTTCCTTCATAAATCATTAACCACCGCCACATTCTGACCTCTCTGTAGTTCATTCCGATCATTGATTGATTGCTTTTGTTTTCTCAAAGTTTTAATTTTAGGACAAGTAAGTTTATTTATTTATAATATGTTTGCTAAAAGAAAATGTATCTCAAAAAAAACTCAAAAGAAAAGGAAAAATCAAAAGGCTTGCACCACAAGATTCATTCAAGTTTCGTTGATATAAACACAAGACTTAGTTATCACCAAGTGCAATTTTCATCATAGCAAACTCAAGACTATCATAGTGTGAGAGTCATTCAAAAGATAACCAAAAGTTTATACTAGGATCGTCACCTATATCCTAAAGCGGGGCATCCCTTTCACCATCTATTCCACTTGAACTTGGGGAAATTTATACAGTGTCATACCACATCCAGCCTATAGCCATACCAGACAAATTCCAAAAACCCATAACCTTAACTCCGTCACCTTTTCCAACCTCACTAAAGCTAACCATTCGAAATACCATTCCAAGTGGGGCAATCTTGTCGCTCTTCACTCCACCTTCAAATGGGAAAATTCACCCTACACCCATCTCATCCCCTTGCCATATTCACAGCCAAAAAAGCATATCGGGGCAATTTCTCAACTCACTACCATAATTAGGGAAACATCAAACTCTATGGGTTGAGATAACATCTCCTACTTGCCACCTTTCATTCCAAAGCCAATGCATTCCCAACTCATCATCTTCTACACCCCTAGCTTGTCACCACTAGACAGGGGCAGACACTCACCGTCATCAAATCTAAATTGGGGCAGTCCTGCATTCCTTGGCTTGGGAAAACCTACCTTTCATGACACTGACAAAGACCAGTCAGTCATTCACCCCTTCATGTGCCACAAGTGTCCACACCCTAGGTCTTTGGAACCCCAAGTTAACTGACTCATTCATCTATATATACACTGCTATACATCTTTACTAAGCAATGCTTCAAAGAGAGAGAACACAAGTTGATAATATGATACTGAAAATCCACTTGGTTAACTTTGTGGACCAAAATTTCGGTCATCATGGGGCATCATAGTGGAAAAGAAAAAGAAGCGAGCTTGCAAATATAGTACTTTTTCACATCAGTGTCTGTAAACAACAACTTTGAGATTGCCGAAGTTTGAATCAAATCTAGCCTTTCCAGTGAATGATCAATCTCCACCTCTCACATCCAAAGTCTCACATCTCATCATCACAAAAAAAAAAAATCAATCATTTCATATCATCGCACCATGCACCATAGCATTTGCATTCAAGCATTTCATCCACATTCACATTTCATGCATTTATTGTATACCAAAAAAAAAGAGAAGCAAAACGAAAAAAACAAAAAGAGAAATGAATCACCTATTTCATTCATCACATCGCCAAAAATCAACTGTTGCATGTATTATTGGCATTGTATATGCATTACATGTATTGCTCCTGAATCGACTTCAAGTGTCGATCCCTATATTTTGTTCCTCTAATATCGCTAGCTTTAGCGTTGATATCATATCATATCACGTATCACCGTGTTGATCCTTCGACTCCCGAGTGGTCCTTCGAGAGCACTACGCTCCTTCAAATCTCCCTAAGTGGCCCAGTCGCAAACGTCGTAGTCGAGCCCGACGGACCTTCCGGACCCGCGTGGTCCTTCGGACTAGCCGTGTCACCTAAGACATGGTGGACGTCCTCTATTGGTCAACATATCGCCTCGGATCTGATCTTGACCCCGGCCGCCGAATCTAAAGGCCCTCGGATCGCTTTTACTAGTACCGTAGCTAGTAGCGCTCCTTCGCACCACAATGGTCCTCTATTAAGGCCTAGGCAGCCTTACTAGACCACGAGTGGTCCTTCAGAGCCTTAGTGCTCCTTTAAGGCCCCAAGTGGCCCTTCGAGCCTTAGTGCTCCTTCGGATCCCGAGCGATCCTTCGCTTTGTTCGCGGTTAATGCGCCAAGTGTTAATCGCTCCTCCCATTCTCAAACCCTTCTTCCTCTTAAACGGACAAAATTGACGTTTATTCTATCTTTATTTCTATTTCTACTCAAAAGTTGAATACACTTCACCTTTTCTAGTAAAATATAAATAAAGAGGGCAATCATTATACCCCAATTTTGTCCGAGTTCTTGTTAATTGTATTTTAATTTATTAAGTCGCATATTCAGTTTGGTCTTTGTTTTATTCAACACAAAATAATATGTCAAAAAATTAATAAAAATCAAAATTAAAAAATATTAGCTTTACAACCCTTACAAAATGTCCAAAAGTCCCAAAAAGTATAAAAAATAATATTTTAAGATACACAAAAAATGGAATCCGAAAATAATAAAAATAAAATAAAAAATAAACACAGCTCTAGCCCAATTTTCTAGCCCAAATAACAATTGGGCTTGGATCTTTAGGCTCTCCCAAAACCCTAATCTTCCTCTCAAAGCATCTGAAAAATAAACCAAATCAGGGTAAATCAAACATTAATTGCTAAAACCTAATTCTCTAATATAAATAGGCAGTCTGCCTCAGTCAAAAGGAAGACAACAGTGAGACTGCAAAAAAAAAATCACCTAAAAAGGATTAGGATTCAACATCAGAATCCTAATCCACTGAAATACACATATTCGAATTTCCGAGTTCGAAAAGAAGGGAAGCAGTCATCAACAATAACACCCAGCAGCAGATCAAAGTCATTCAAACCGTAGCCGTGGTTAAACATAAGCAACAAGCAATTTCGGAGACGTTTCAGAAGCTGGAGTAAGAGGTTAGTCTCTGTCTAAGTATTATCAAATAGATATCTCGGTGAAAACACTGTATTTAATATTGGTTTGAAATCAACAACATCACTTTGGATGAAAATCGGTTTACGTATTCAAGTTGTTGTGTATATTTGGATTAGAGATTAAAAATGTTAGATCGGTTCTTTACACTAATGTTCAGAATAAAAAGGATTAAGACAACCAATACAAGCATCGAATCAGCCACATGTTGATAGAGTTAGGATTAAAATGAATGATGGATCTAGTTTAATCATTAAAAAGAAAAGACATAGGTTCTTAAACAATGATTAGAGATGGGTTAAATTGGTGTTAAAATCATAACCTGTTGAAACAATAGAGAAGATAGAAGATATGAAGAAAAAACTATCCAAAACTCTCCCTAAGCCTTCGCCAACCCCCTTAATTATTTCCCTCTCTCTTCCAAAATTCAAGCTCTCTCTCTCCAACATTTTTGTTCTCTCTCTCTACCAAAATGAAGGAAACGGCGCAAGTATGGGGGGAGAGCATGAAAATTAGGTTTGGCTTTTAGTGTGTTGCCTTACATGTTTATTATATTATTATTTTCATTTTTTAATTTAGTGGTCAGATCTCTATTTGCACTCTGTTAATTCAGGCATGCTCCCCCTTGTTTTTTTAAGCCCATCTGTTTATATTCTTTAGTCAGCGCCCCCAACTCAAAAAATGCGATTGGGCCTTACTCTGTTCACACCTTAGTTTTAATTATACGACTTTCCTACAACTAACTACACCCCTTTTTGCAAATTTTCACCCTTTGACTCAAATACTTTCTCATTAAATCAACAACAATAATTAAATATTTTTCTACCCCAAAAATAATTAAATATTTTTTCTATCAAAAAAATCAACTAAAAGACTAAGTCGGTTGTACAACCGGGTTAGTCATCATCCTAGGACCAATGAGCTGTACAGTTCAGTAATCCTAAAAACTCATAAAATATAACTAAACCATTTTTCCCAAAAATAGGGGACTAAGTCGGTTGTACAACCCAAGTTAGTCAAGATTCTAGGACGAGTGGGTCACATGCATAGTTCAAGAGTCCTAGAATACCTATTCTAAAACCAACCCACCTCACATCGAACCAATTTCTCTCAAAAACACAAAAAAAATCATTTTCAAAAAGTAGGGGACTATGTCGGTTGTACAATCGGGTTAGTCAGCGTCCTAGGATCAGTGAGTTGTACAGTTCAAAGAGTCCTAGGACCCCTACACTAAAAAACACCAACCCATAAACCTTTTTCAGGAAGAACTACGTAGCTTTGATTCCTCCATTGCATCCGGAGGTACGTAGGAGCAAGACTCAACTCTTGTCAAGCACTAAAAACCAAAATTTAAATAAGTCTTTTTTTAAAAGGGTAATTATTAAATAAATCTTAATTAATTAGACAATGGATGTCGTGGGGTGCTAATACCTTCCCCACGCATAACGACTCCCGAACCCTAAACTTGCTTTATCCTAAACGAAAAGGGATTTTCCGAATTTGCCCTTAAACTAGAATTTCGGTGGCGGCTTCCAATGAACCTTCGAAGAATCCTTTCCTGGATTTTTCGGTCGCTACAACTAGCTAAAAATTTCAAACTAACTTTTTAGTCTCTTACACTTCATGACTATTCAAACTACTGACAAATATTAAAAATACACATAACGTTTCAACGAGTGATACGTTATTCAAACTACTGATAAATACTAAAAAATCACGTGACAAATATTTGTCACAGGTACTTAAAAAAGAACAAATAACTATTTACCGATATATAAAAAAAACATGGGACAAATATTTTTCATTCATAATTATAATTTTTAAAAACTACTATAAATCTATTATCTATCTTATACTATCTACAAAGAAAAACACGGAAAAAATATTTGTCACTATAACGAGAATGTATTTTAAATCTACTATTTATTTTTTTACTATCTTTTATTTAAACTACTGATAAATATTCGACTAACACATGACTGTTATTTGTCATTGATATCTAAAAGAAGAACAAATAAATGTCACAATATATAAAAAAGCACGGGACAAATATTTGTCATTAAAAATTATAATTTTTAAAAACTATTTTTTTTTGACAAAAATTTTTAAAAACTATTATAAATCTACTATCTATCTTTTACTATCTACTATAACTCTTATCAAAACACCTACTATCAAATTATAATTTTTAAAAACTACTATAAATCTACTATCTATCTTTTACTATCTACTATAATCTACTAATGCACTACACAGGATAAATATTTGTCATTGGTAATTATCATTTTTGAATACTACTATAATTATACTATCTAAAATACCAGAAGACTTAATAACTATTTAAACTCTATTATCACTCTTATCAAAACACCAACTATCAAATTTACAAAACAAAAATGTTATTTGGACAAAAATTTTTTTGACAAAAATAGAAAAAAACCAACTTACAACACCAATTAACCAAGTTTTTTAAACTATTAGTCAACCTGCTTTTTCACAGTTTTCGAGGCGTTGATTAAAAACTTGGTTAATTGATCACTTGGCTAATAGTCCAAAAAACTTGGTTAATTGGTGTTGGAAGTTGGTTTTTGTCGATTTTTGTCTAAATTTTTTTTGTTCATATAACATTGTTATGTAAATACCTATAACTGAAAAAACTATCACAACATCATTTGAGGGATAAGTTGGTACCAAAAATGATACTTTTATATTTAGTTTTTATATGTATTTATTTTTATATATTCGAGATACTTAATTTCTAACTTAGTCAGTTCATATAAAGGACATGCACGACGGTACCCGTGCGTATGCACGGGTATACTGCTAGTTATTGTAAAAAAAAAAAAAAACTAACCTATCCAATTACAACTTAGTATTACCTTCTTCTAACAGCTAATTTTTCATCCCTAACTTTCTCAAACACTCGAGATATATTCATTCACAATGTTAGCATCAATCTTACCAACATTTTTTACTCTTCCTTTGCATTTTTCTCTTCTTTTTCTTTTGGACTATATGATAACCTTAGAGGGGGTGAATAAGGTTATATTCTAAAATGAAATCTTTTTCTTGTTTTCGAAAAATTTACGATGCAAGTTTAAATCAAATGCGGAAAATAAGATTTAAACTATATGCAACACCTAAACAAGCTATAACAATGGCAGAAACAATTACAGTGATATTGAAAAATTAGCGCGATAATATCAAATACAACGACAGTTAACAATAATAACGAAAACACAAAGTAGAGATAAGGGAAAGAAGTACACCGTGATTTTAGCGAGGTTCGGGATAAAAGCCCTACTCCTCGGCCTCCGGCTTTGCAACCTTTGGACTTTGGTAATCACCACTATATTGTGAAGATACTTCTTCAGTGTTTACAAGCAAGCAACTTCAAATACAACAAACCTCTCAATTTTCCCCAAATTGAGAACCCAAGCTTCCCGCTAAGGATTTCACCGATTCAATCTCCCGATTGAATGACTCAAGAACGCTATCCCAAGATTTCACAAACAATTCAATCTCCCGATTGAATTACCCAAGAGAGTTTGAACTCCTAGGATTTCTCAAACAAGAATAGCAATCTTACAGATCAAACTATGATCCAATCTCTCAAACAATATGATTCAAAGAAGTAAGAGAGATGATGTGATTGGAACCTTTGAAATTTGAAGAACGTGTAAAGATGAAACTTATGAAAGATCGGTTCTTCAAAGATCTTTTGATGCGATGGATTTGAATATGAAAATGAAAGAATGAAAAACCTTTAATTTGAAGAACAATAGAAGATGATTTCTATGAATGATCGGTTCTTCAAAAACTTTTTCTTTTGGTTTGACGGCGCTTTGTTTTTCACGATGAAATGATTTGTCAAAAGGGTTCGGTTTTATCGTGAAAACCCTAGAGCCTTTTATAGAGAATATGAAAATATGACCGTTGAAAAGATTTGTAACATCATGTTGTGATAAGTGAAGAATCGATTGATTTCTTGAAAGGAATAGGATGAAAATCGATTTTGCTTTCTAAAAGAAAGTAAGAAATCGATTTCTTACTTAAAGAAATAAGAAGGAAATCGATTACTTGCTTGAAAGCAAGGAAGCCACAAATCGATTTCTTGCTTGAAAGCACAAAGTCATCAATCGATTGTTTTCTTTCTAAAACAAGTTCTTTTATAAACAAGCAAGCTATGAATCGATTGTTGGCTTTACCAAAGAAGTGGGAAATCGATTTCTTTCTTCCAAGGGAGGAGGGAAATCGATTTGTAGCTTTAAAATACAAAGGCAAATCGATTTTTGACTTTAGAGAACAAAGGGAAATCGATTTATGGCTTTAACAACAAGTAGAAACCAATTTCTAGATTCATGTACAAAATTATTTACTTCAAAAACAAATTCTTTTAAAACTTTTCTTTAAAAACAACAAATCATGATTCAAACTATTAATTTAAAACAACTTGTGTCTAATCTAATAAATCATGATTTTATAGAAAACATTTTTCCAAGATGGTTCTATTTTAAAAGATCATCTCTCAACTACAAAGAATCATAAAGTTTAAGTAGAAGAGACCTTACATATGTCTTAAGCAAAGCGAATAACAAATAAGTCCTTGGATGGATTTGGTCCTTGCTCACTTCACCTTTAAGCTTCTATCCTTTAACTTGACACGCCAAGCGCCTTTGATCATATCTATGTGCATTGTTCACCCTGCTTAGACTCACTGTAACCATTAGCAAACATATTGTAATTTGTTATCATACAAAACAAAGAGTGTTTGACCTTGTTGGACTATATGATAACCTTAGAGGGGGTGAATAAGGTTATATTCTAAAATGAAATCTTTTTCTTGTTTTGAAAAATTTACGATGCAAGTTTAAATCAAATGCGGAAAATAAGATTTAAACTATATGCAACACCTAAACAAGCTATAACAATGGCGAAACAATTACAGTGATATTGAAAAATTAGCGCGATAATATCAAATACAACGACAGGTTAACAATAATAACGAAAACACAAAGTAGAGATAAGGGAAAGAAGTACACCGTGATTTTAGCGAGGTTCGGGATAAAAGCCCTACTCCTCGGCCTCGGCTTTGCAACCTTTGGACTTTGGTAATCACCACTATATTGTGAAGATACTTCTTCAAAGGTGTTTACAAGCAAGCAACTTCAAATACAACAAACCTCTCAATTTTCCCCAAATTGAGAACCCAAGCTTCCCGCTAAGGATTTCACCGATTCAATCTCCCCGATTGAATGACTCAAGAACGCTATCCCAAGATTTCACAAACAATTCAATCTCCCTGATTGAATTACCCAAGAGTTTGAACTCCTAGGATTTCTCAAAGAAACAAGAATAGCAATCTTACAGATCAAACTATGATCCAATCTCTCAAACAATATGATTCAAAGAGCTAAGAGAGATGATGTGATTGGAACCTTTGAAATTTGAAGAACGTGTAAAGATGAAACTTATGAAAGATCAGTTCTTCAAAGATCTTTTGATGCGATGGATTTGAATATGAAAATGAAAGAATGAAAAACCTTTAATTTGAAGAACAATAGAAGATGATTTCTATGAATGATCAGTTCTTCAAAAACTTTTTCTTTTTGGTTTGACGTACGCTTTGTTTTTCACGATGAAATGATTTGTCAAAAGGGTTCGGTTTTATCGTGAAAACCCCTAGAGCCTTTTATAGAGAATATGAAAATATGACCGTTGAAAAAGATTTGTAACATCATGTGTGATAAGTGAAGAATCGATTGATTTCTTGAAAGGAATAGGATGAAAATCGATTTTGCTTTCTAAAAGAAAGTAAGAAATCGATTTCTTACTTAAAGAAATAAGAAGGAAATCGATTACTTGCTTGAAAGCAAGGAAGCCACAAATCGATTTCTTGCTTGAAAGCACAAAGTCATCAATCGATTGTTTTCTTTCTAAAACAAGTTCTTTTATAAACAAGCAAGCTATGAATCGATTGTTGGCTTTACCAAAGAAGTGGGAAATCGATTTCTTTCTTCCAAGGGAGGAGGGAAATCGATTTGTAGCTTTAAAATACAAAGGCAAATCGATTTTTGACTTTAGAGAACAAAGGGAAATCGATTTATGGCTTTAACAACAAGTAGAAACCAATTTCTAGATTCATGTACAAAATTATTTACTTCAAAAACAAATTCTTTTAAAACTTTTCTTTAAAAACAACAAATCATGATTCAAACTATTAATTTAAAACAACTTGTGTCTAATCTAATAAATCATGATTTTATAGAAAACATTTTTCCAAGACAGTTCTATTTTAAAAGATCATCTCTCAACTACAGCAATCATAAAGTTTAAGTAGAAGAGACCTTACATATGTCTTAAGCAAAGCGAATAACAAATAAGTCCTTGGATGGATTTGGTCCTTGCTCACTTCACCTTTAAGCTTCTATCCTTTAACTTGACACGCCAAGCGCCTTTGATCATATCTATGTGCATTGTTCAGCCCTGCGCTTAGACTCACTGTAACCATTAGCAAACATATTGTAATTTGTTATCATACAAAACAAAGAGTGTTTGACCTTGTTGGACTATATGATAACCTTAGAGGGGGGGGGGTGAATAAGGTTATATTCTAAAATGAAATCTTTTTCTTGTTTTCGAAAAATTTACGATGCAAGTTTAAATCAAATGCGGAAAATAAGATTTAAACTATATGCAACACCTAAACAAGCTATAACAATGGCAGAAACAATTACAGTGATATTGAAAAATTAGCGCGATAATATCAAATACAACGACAGTTAACAATAATAACGAAAACACAAAGTAGAGATAAGGGAAAGAAGTACACCGTGATTTTAGCGAGGTTCGGGATAAAAGCCCTACTCCTCGGCCTTCGGCTTTGCAACCTTTGGACTTTGGTAATCACCACTATATTGTGAAGATACTTCTTCAATGTTTACAAGCAAGCAACTTCAAATACAACAAACCTCTCAATTTTCCCCAAATTGAGAACCCAAGCTTCCCACTAAGGATTTCACCGATTCAATCTCCCCGATTGAATGACTCAAGAACGCTATCCCAAGATTTCACAAACAATTCAATCTCCCCGATTGAATTACCCAAGAGTTTGAACTCCTAGGATTTCTCGAAGAAACAAGAATAGCAATCTTACGGATCAAACTATGATCCAATCTCTCAAACAATATGATTCAAAGATTAAGAGAGATGATGTGATTGGAACCTTTGAAATTTGAAGAACGTGTAAAGATGAAACTTATGAAAGATCGAGTTCTTCAAAGATCTTTTGATGCGATGGATTTGAATATGAAAATGAAAGAATGAAAAACCTTTAATTTGAAGAACAATAGAAGATGATTTCTATGAATGATCGGTTCTTCAAAAACTTTTTCTTTTTGGGTTTGACGGCCGCTTTGTTTTTCACGATGAAATGATTTGTCAAAAGGGTTCGGTTTATCGTGAAAACCCTAGAGCCTTTTATAGAGAATATGAAAATATGACCGTTGAAAAGATTTGTAACATCATTGTGATAAGTGAAGAATCGATTGATTTCTTGAAAGGAATAGGATGAAAATCGATTTTGCTTTCTAAAAGAAAGTAAGAAATCGATTTCTTACTTAAAGAAATAAGAAGGAAATCGATTACTTGCTTGAAAGCAAGGAAGCCACAAATCGATTTCTTGCTTGAAAGCACAAAGTCATCAATCGATTGTTTTCTTTCTAAAACAAGTTCTTTTATAAACAAGCAAGCTATGAATCGATTGTTGGCTTTACCAAAGAAGTGGGAAATCGATTTCTTTCTTCCAAGGAGGAGGGAAATCGATTTGTAGCTTTAAAATACAAAGGCAAATCGATTTTTGACTTTAGAGAACAAAGGGAAATCGATTTATGGCTTTAACAACAAGTAGAAACCAATTTCTAGATTCATGTACAAAATTCTTTACTTCAAAAACAAATTCTTTTAAAACTTTTCTTTAAAAACAACAAATCATGATTCAAACTATTAATTTAAAACAACTTGTGTCTAATCTAATAAATCATGATTTTATAGAAAACATTTTTCCAAGATAGTTCTATTTTAAAAGATCATCTCTCAACTACAAAGAATCATAAAGTTTAAGTAGAAGAGACCTTACATATGTCTTAAGCAAAGCGAATAACAAATAAGTCCTTGGATGGATTTGGTCCTTGCTCACTTCACCTTTAAGCTTCTATCCTTTAACTTGACACGCCAAGCGCCTTTGATCATATCTATGTGCATTGTTCACCTGCGCTTAGACTCACTCAGTAACCATTAGCAAACATATTGTAATTTGTTATCATACAAAACAAAGAGTGTTTGACCTTGGTTCAACAAACTCCCTTTTTGATGATAACAAATTACCTTATGCATAGGGAGGCGATAAACAAGAAATAACGGCATAAGCTTTCCTAAGCATAAGCATTAAGAAAATAAACAACTTACATGCAAGAGAACCAAACATAATGAGTTAAATAAACAAACAAAGAAGACAAAGAAGACTTTTCTCCCCTTTGTTTTCATCAAAAGGAGGAAGACACACAAAGAGCAGATAGCATATAATATAACAAGCACATAGCATCTCAAAAATACATCACATAATCACAAGCTAGCAAAATCAAGCATACCGAGCTCTCTCCGAATCTTACAAAATTGCGCTTCGGCTAGTGGTTTCGTGAAGATGTCTGCTAGTTGGTCATCGGTGCCTACAAATTTTAATGCTATGCTCCCCCTAGAAACATGGTCTCTAATGAAATGATGTCTTATCTCTATATGCTTAGTTCTAGAGTGTTGGATGGGGTTCTTAGCAATGTTAATGGCACTAGTGTTATCACATAGAACTGGCACATTATCATATAACAAACCAAAATCCTCCAAAGTCTGTTTCATCCACAAAACTTGTGCAACAATATTCATTCACAATGTTAGCATCACTACAACATTTTGAACCAAAGACAACGCTCGAAAATCGTTTCATAAACCCGAAAAACCATTGTCGTAGCTTTTGGCAACGGTTTTGAAACTGTTGTTTCTGCGGGCGCTGTCTAAGCTATAGGCAACAGTTTTTTGTGCCCAAAGGCAACACACACCTAAACACGTTGCCATTGACAGTTGGAACGCAACGGTCACAAAGTGTCTTCAGATATGACTAGTGTTATCAAACCCGGACCGACCCGGTCGGTCGGACCGGTCGGACCGTGACCCGCTGATAACTCTATTTTATATAGAGTATTTCATATGTTTAAACTTAGTATTTGCTCTCTTTCAAGTAATAATAAAGAGTTTATATAGTATTTAGTGTGATATATGATATCTTGAGTGATTTGAATGGTTATAGTTAGTTATAGGCCATTTTGGATATATTGTGGTATGTTTGATGTTTTGTTCGATGCGGTCTCACGTCTTTATCGCATCAATGCTCCCGCGACCGATCCTCGCATCAATTCTGCGCTACTTGATGAATAAGCGGCTGTTTCATATGCATCCACATGCAATGTGATGACCTCCGCCGCTTCCCGATGCCATCCAAACTTGTATAGTAGGCGCCTACCATTCACACATAGCTATAGCTTAGCTTTGAAGAGTCATCAACATAGGGACACTTGTTCTAACACCATGGAACCGCCCTATATGATTAAGTCAAAGATTTCAACATGGATAAACCTCTGGAAAGCAACTACAGCTATGATCCACTCAAGATGACTTCAACATGAAGGAAGGAAGCACCTCACTTGAAGGCTATAAAAGGACCTCACATCTTCATTTGGAAATATATCACAATCCATAAGTTAGATCAAAATTTCAATATACATAGTTAGTTTTTATATTTTTAGAGGAAGAGGAAGGAATTCATAAATCCTCCTTTACTCATTTTCATAGTGTTTGTATAGTGCTAAGGAGTAATGCTAGTGCATTGCTAGAAGACTTCATACAAAGGTTTTCAACATTTGTAACTTTACTCTTGTTGTTTCTCTTTTGTGATTTCTATATATATAAACATGGTCTATTCAGTTTATATATATCTTGCAATGTCTCTTGTTAGCTAAACCTTTCTTAGTTGGAATGTTCTAATCATTTAATGAGCTTTTAAGTAAGTATGTTGCATGTATGTATGTTTGTACTTTAGTTCTTGCTTGATAATCTTTTCAAAACTTATTTTAAACTTGATCACTTAGAATAAGTAGATTTGTAAATGACCGGACATGGCTTACAATTAAGAACTCAAGAACTAATATGGGTGAGTGTTTTACATAAAGAAAACTTTATGAAAACCATGCTAAGTCCTAGACATAGGATAGTATAGTCCATAGGATAATTGTGGGTACTTAAAATACAAGAGTGAATTCACTTAAGCAAAGTGATACTTGTTAGGAGGCAAGATTGGCACTAACACCCCTTTCTTTATCTTGCATAGAACAAGGATCATAAGAGCTGTAATGATACTCTCTGAAGAAAGTGACCGAAAGGCACATAGCTAATGCAACAACATTCATCAAACGCATCACATACCGCATCATACACTTTTAAGTAAATTACTTGATGAAGACATTCCAACTAGCTTTTCTCTTTTACACTATCAACATTCTTTCTTTGTTTTCTAACTTAGTTGTGATCATCAACCAAAATCCAAAATTATTTTATTACTTTGTGACTTTACACTTTATTACTTTATATTTGTTTTAAAAGTGAGTTTTTCAATCTCTGTGGGTTCGATCTTTTTACTACTTGTTTTTGGACAGTGTATACTTGCACTCAAGTGTATGTGGCATTACCACACACCACCCGCGCCTAAGTTCGGTTCGGCTCACATGTTGGATCGGACATGCAGTTGACCCGTGATGACGTCATCGACCCGCGCCTTTGACCCGGTCCAACTCGAGTCAACCCGACCTTGACTCGGTCAAATCAACTTGTTGACCCAAAATTATTTAGCAAAATGGCTTGCCTGAGTGTTGAACTCAGTACCTCGTGCCTAAGATGCAAGTTGTAACTTGTAACCAATTGAGTTGTTTGATGTGTTGGCAGTGGCGGATCTTGCAAAAAAAATTGGAGGGAGCCAAAATAGTAACAAATATATAAAACAAAATTAATGGTGTATTTATAATAGTTTGTTTGGTTTAGTGGTCAAAATTATCTATGTCAATTTTAATGTCCTAAGTTCAAATATTGCTTAGTGCAGTTTTTTATATTAATTTTTGAGAAAAATATACAAATAACTACAAAAAAAAGGTTTGACCATCACAAGAATTGAACTGGGGACCCTAAATACACAAATAATGTTCTTAACCGTTTGGCTACTGATACATTTGTTGCTTAGTGTTCATTTGATTCTATATATTCTAACTTTGAGTATAAAATATATCTATGTATATATTAACTTAATGGGAGCCGGGGGGTACCGTGGCTCCCCCCGGCTCCTATAAAGATCCGCCATTGTGTGTTGGTACATTGACAACATATATTATACTTAAGTCATTCATTTTTTCTCTTTTTTGTAAAAAAACCCTTTTAATCTATTAATTATATTTATTTATTATTTACTTTTATACTTACATACATGTGTTATTATATTTGTATTACGCATATATCTTATTTAATATCTAATAATTTGTATCATATTCCATAAATTTTAGATTCTATATATTATTGAGTATGAATAATTATTCATTTTAAAATTTATATCAATATTCATTTAATTCATATTGAAAATTGAAAATATTGACATACAATATTAGATATTTCATCAGTTTTTAGTACGTCACGGGTCATGCGGGTCAATGATAACTCATATTTATATGAGTTATTTATACTTATTCAAAGAATAAGTCATGTAAGTTTTCTAGTAATACAAGGAGTATTTAATTAAGTTTTATGCAATTTCTGAGTCTTTAGTAAATAAATAGATGAAGTGATGAATCTGTGCATTTAGGCACCAATTGGTGCCCTCGAGAGCGTTTTGATGCTTTTTGTGCTTGTGCGGAAATTCGATCTTTGACGTTACCACGTCCTCACCACGCCTACTAAAGTGTAGCAGAAAAAGGGTGAAAAGATCTTCATTTTGGCGCGAAGCAATGATAAGTCAAAGATATAAAAGTCGTAAGATTTTCTGTTCCCCATGAAATGACGCCTTACGTAAGCACTAATCGTAGCTCAACAGCGGTCGTGAAAAATAGAAGAAACAGATATGGTAGGTGGGTTAGTGACATCGAAGACGCTGTAAGCAAGGAGGCTATTTAAGCTCACCACCTCTCTCAGAACATCATCTCTTCCACCAACTTCGAATCACTTTATCTTCTTCATCCCACCATCCTCCATTAACTTAGAACTAGTTTTGTAAAGAAGATCCGGAAACAGACTTCTATATTTTACTATTCGAACTTAGTTTTATTTCTCGCATAAGTGTAAGGTTCGGGCGTTGTAACGTCTATACAAATGCATATGCTAAGAAGTACTTGGGTGTATCTTCTGCACTTGAGTTCTTTTCTCATATGTATGGTATTAGGATTTCACATCCTTTTCATTCTCAGAATGATACTCGGCATGAACTAAATACTTTGTAGTTGAGTTGTTGTTTTGCTATTAATGAATTTCTAGTTAATGTTATGAAGTGTTAGCGTTGCCGTTTTAAATCTTTGCGTAATAATATTTTCAAAAACTTGTTTTGAGGTTGGCCTCTTAAAATAGGTAGATTCATAGAGTACAGGACATGGTCTATGAAAAGAAATCAAAGATTTATATGAATGAACAATGCACTAAAGACATTTAGGCATCTTTATCTAAGTCTAGACATAGAATGGATAATAGTTCATAGAACATTCTTTGTGGGTACTTAATATACGAGAGTGGGCCTATTTAGAACCTAGACATAGGATTTCTTGTACTTGAAACTCGGCGTTTTGTCTTTGAAAAGCATAGCTCTTTTTAACAAATGAGCTTCAAACGTGGCCACGTCTGCCGCAGATTAACATTTGAACGTCATAACGTCTAAACGTTATGACGTCCGCTAGGAAGGATTTATCTCGCATACAACAACTCAACTCATCTCTCATCCATATTCACAACCAACTTCTATTTTCTTGTTTTGTTTAAATCTTTTGCTTTAAAACCAACTCTTATTGTCGATTTGTCACTTGATTCTCTTGTGTTTTGAAACTTGAACTGTGAAAGCTTATCAATCCTCGTGGGAACGATCTCTTACTTTAATCCACTTTATTACTTGTACGATGTGTATACTTGCACTATAATTGCGAAAATCTATACTATTACACAAGCGCGAACAGTCAACTAGTGACCATTCGATCCGACCATTGACCCAATGACCCAGCGACCTGCTCGGGTCGATCACCGGTTCGGTTTTAATAACATTGGATATGACAACACTTAAGAACCGTTGCCAGATATGGCAACACGTAGAAACCGTTGCCTTATATGTTCAAATGATACACACTAAAACCGTTTTCATTGATAGAGTAAAACTGTTGCTGTCATTGGCAGCACGAAAAACTGTTCCCTATTTATTTTAATGTCAGGTATAAAACTGACAATTGCAAAAAAAAACTAGCCTATATATGATGTGAAATCATTCGCATCTCAATCGCAAAAAACTTGCCTATTACTGAACATGTTCACCAAACATTGTACTCGATAACACACATTGTCCAATATCAGATCTTGTCCAAAGATCTTCACTGCATTTGCGAATCAAAGAGACCCTAATATTTCATTTGTGTTTCACCAATTAGAATTCTGTTAGAGACTAGAGTTCTTTTGGATGTTTGCAAAATGGTTAAAGGAAAATGTAATGGTCCCTCCACTACTGTGCAGTAAAAATAAGCAAGTAGAAAATTGAATCTAGTTTCTCTACTTTTTTATGTCTTCTATGTGGAGTTTTGCTATTACTCAAAAATAGCCTTTCCCCTTCTCAACCCTAACATATAAGTATAACATTTTTTTTTCCATATGATATAACATTATATTGCTATTATCTCAACATACCAGCATGGCAGCATTATTCTTAGCCTAATTACTGGGCCATAATAACTACATAGAGGAAGCAACACACATGCTAGCTAGGTGGAAGAGGTTAGTGGGATTAATTTTAGAACCCCTGGCTGGGAGCACTACGAATGAATTATGAGGAAGATGAAGTAATTAATATTAATTGAGCTTCTTCTGCCAAGAGATGCTTATTATGAATTGAAAGTGTAGCTGGTTTTTGTTTGTAGTCACGTTACTGTACTTCGTCAACATCAGAGATTTAAATGCGGAAAATTTCATTCCCCTCTCATTCACGTGTATATATGCGTGTTCATCAATAGATGGCAGAACTATTTAATGGTGTGGTATGGTCATTCTCACATGTTTTGCCTACCAACTAACATTATGTATGTATCAATCTCTCGTATATATATATATATATATATATATACGGATCCAATGTAATACGAAGCATAAAAGGCCCACTATGTAATATCATTGTTGTTCTTTGTAGCCTCTGTTTCGTTGCCATATTGCGGATGCGAAGAACTGTGGTAATAAATGGAAATATACTCATCCAGGCAAATAATATCACTACCTTTAAATTTGTTGTGGTAGTATACATGAAGGGGAGAAGATTCTCTCAATTGGACTTTTCATTTGACACTCTTAAGTGTTAAATCTGTACCATTCAATTTTCTCGCTCACTTCTTTTAATATATTTCTGCAACTTTTTGTCTTAATGAATGAGTGGTTCAGATTACACTGCACCATAAAGTCATGGGAGATAATCCATTTCCTATATGAAGTAACTATTAGCTGGAAATATTTTCTCAACAGGTACATACATGATACATGTCTACATGGATCGATTGGATTCTCTTTTTTGGTTCCGACCAATGTTGGTTGACTAGTCATGGAGTATCCTAACACTTTTAACGAAAAATTAATTTTCTTTCGTGCATATATAGTGATAAATTTCGCACTGATCAATATGAAGCCTATTTTCTTTTACAAAAGTCAACACTAAATCTGTCTGAGAATCACCAAGAAATACTGGGTCGGCTCTAATGTCCTGATGTAGTTTATGTCACTAAGCCAACAGTGGTCGTGGAGGCTTCTGATGGGAGGGGATGCCCTATGGAGGAGAGTTTTGGTCTCAAGGTATGGGCAAGCCATTGGTTTGTTGACCCATTTTCTTCAAGTGAGTATACCTCCTTCTACATCAGTGTGGTGGAAGGATCTCTGTCGTATTGGTGGTTGGGGTTCTGAGGGAGGGGATTGGATTTCTTATAACACTAGGAGGAAAGTAGGTGATGGCAATACAACCTTATTCTGGCATGATATTTGGATGGGGATACATCTCTTAGGTCCACGTTTACTAAGCTCTTTCTAGTGGCTAGTGACCCTAATGTGTGTGTTAGTTCATGTGGTAGTTGGTTGGATGGAGTATGGGTTTGGGCTATTCCATGGAGGCGGCAGATGTTCGCTTGAGAGGAGATTATCCTTAGAGAGCTTATTATTTTACTAGATCATGTTACTTTATCAGCGGCGACCGATAGTTGGGTTTGGCTTCTGAATTGTTCTGATATGTTCTTGGTGTCTTCTACTTATCATATTCTTTCTCAATTGTCGTCTCGTGTGCTGCGGCTGTCTGATTAGGTGCTTGTGATTCTAAACATAGTTTGGAAGAGTTATGCTCCACCCAAAGTTGTTGCCTTCTATTGGCAACTCCTCTTGGATAGAGTACTGACTCGAACGAACTTTTTTAGCAGAGTGGTGAATTTCAGATAGTGCAACCACCTTTTGCATCATGTTCAGGAGTGTTTAGGAGTTCTCTCTCCATCTTTTCTGTAGGTGCAGGTTTGCTTCTGCGATTTGGTATGTTGTTGTTAGCTGGTTGGTGGTCTGTCTAGGTGCAAACGTGGTTTGATGCTCATTTGACATACTGTTCTCTGGGTTATTTGGGACTTGAGAACAGTTATATATTTTTTGGAGGCAAACTTGATTTTTGGAGATCTTTTGACCGGATTCTATCCCTATCTTGGCGATGGTTCAAGCTAGGGGGAATTTATCATCTTGCTTACTTTATGAGTGGGAGGTTGATCCTATGAACAGTATTTCTAGGAAATAGTAGTTTTTTTTGGGTGCTCCATTTTTTGTTGGTTTGGATTTTCCCTCAGTTGTATATGAGACGGGTACCCCTTGTAGTCAGCTATATATACGATTTCTACTTTTGCATTAAAACTAGTATTTTACCCGTGCATGCGCACGAGTGATACTGTATTTGTTATAATTTTCTATGAAATTATTAATACGTTAAAAGTTACAAAATGTAATAAAAGAAAAAGGAACAACTTCATAAAAAAAGCGATATTTCAAATTTATTAAAATAGTTGTGTTGCAAAAATAATTTTAAAAAAAGTCGGTATCATCTTATAATATAAATAATAGAGGTGTAATAATAAAAATATAATGTCGTCTCTTCTTATAATAATGGCGCTCCGTTGGCGCTTAGTTGGCTTGCTACTTGTTGGTGCTCTCGTTGGCACCCCCATTGGCGCTTTTGTTGGCTTTTCCATTGGCGCTCCGCTTGCTACTCACGTAAAAAGTGGATGGATTTGCTAGCGGTATCGCTTATTTTGACTATCAGTAGTGGTTAAATTAATTGAATTTAGGAGTTTTGAGTAAATTAAAGTAAATAATAAATTCTACATGATTTAATATTAATTTTATTAAGTTTATTATTTACTGCTTTTGTAGAAGAAATAAATTTAAAAATAAAGTGTTTTTTTAGAAAAAATTGTCTCAACAGCTCCCGTTGCGCTTATGTTGGCGCTCCCGTTGGATTTTTTTAGGAAAAATAGTTTTGAAATATTTGCCAACGGTATCACTTTTTTAGACAAATAGTAGTGGTTAAATTAATTGGGTTTAATAGTTCGAGTAGATTATAGTAAATAGTAAATTCTACATAATGTAATATTAATTTAATCAATTTTATGTAATTACTGATTTTTTACAAAATTAGTAATTTTGTAAAAAAGATTTTTGGTAGTGGGTGTTTTGATTATGTTGATAATAGAGAGAATTGGAAAGAGAGAGAAAGGGAAAGAGAAAAAAAGAAAAGTAGGTTTTAAAGTGAAATAAAAAAAAAAAGATGATGTGAGAGTGGGACCCACTAATAATAAAAAGTGAGTGAGAGTAAAAAGTAAAAGAAAATAATTGAAATGACATTTTTATCCCCAAGATTGAGATAAAAGTAAGGGATAATTTGGTATTTTTGGTAGTGGGTTGATTGTTAATATAGATAGTAGATAGACAAAGAAGTGTTGGTTAGGATTGATTAGATTCCAATAACGAATAAACGAGTTGGGATTGTTTATCTAAAAAAACGAGTTGGGATTTTTGGTAAAACAAAAGGTTAATAGTGAGAGTGACCACAACAAAGAATCTGTGTGTACGAAACCTAATCATAACTTTTTTAATCTCGCCGTCGTATTTGATTATTGTGCACTTACTTTGACCTGTAAAAAACCCACGTATATTTAATAATACTAAGTGAGTAAAATCACCATATATATATATATATATATATATATATATATATATATATAGCAGTAGTACTACTAATTTAATTTTGGGGATAGTGCTATTTATAAAATTAAACATGGTCAAGCTAAAAATAATTCATAATTTTCTATTCTTATCTTGATGCAAATATATTACAAAGTTTCTCTCGAACCCCCAATTATATTAGATAATTATTGATATCAGCTGTTGATATGTGGGTTATTCCAAGATGCCTTTTTGGAAAAAGCTGACTTTTTACAAGCAACAATGCCATTTTAGTATATTCTCAAAATTGGGAGCCTCAAATACACAACAATTAGAAGATCAAGCTTAGCTTCTCCGGTGAGTAGGGGGGTAGGGACGGACCAGACTTTTTTTTTATTAAAATAGACAATCAATAAGGTTTACAAACCACTCGTAAAACAAACAAGGAGAATTAGCCCTAGCTTAGAATCAACATCGGGATAGGGATAAAATCCGATCAAAACATCTTCAAAATTCGATACTCCTTTAGAGAAATTATAAGAGTATATGATCTAGAGAACTGTATGCCACCATGCCAGATAAGCATCAAACTATGTATGCAACTTGCTGGACCACCCACATGTATGAACTGGAAAAAAAGGAGATGGAATATCCTGCTGCAAGACAAATTCAAAATCCAACAACCTGATGATAGCATACCAAATGGCAGAAGCAAAGCTACACGTGCAAAATAGTTGAAAAGAGGACTTCTGCGCATTCTGACACAAAATACAAACAAAATCTACAAAGTCTAGAATCACCCCTCTACTAAACAGGTTTGACCGAGTAGCTATTCTATCCCAAAGTATATGGTTCAACACGATTTTGAATAGTTGTTGAACCAAGCTATAGTCCAATTGGGATTGAACCAAACTAGGTGAATCAGTCCAAATTTGAAAACACCGGCCAAAACATATAGATTTAATTTTATGTATTCGATGTTCACAATTAATTTTCACATATCCCATCTATAATTCAAAACATTTTTCGCTAGTTTATTCTAAAAATATGATTGCTTGAGATTTGCAAAAAAATCTTTATTTTTTTATAATGAATTAATTGGATGTCAATTAATACCAAACAGCCTTACATCATTGGGTCCGGTCCGTTACATCATGATATTTCCCAATTTAACACTAACAAGACATAACTAAAAAGAAACTTTAAACAAAAAAGATGATATATTGCTTAGCTAGTTATGGTACAAAAACAACTAGTTTCCATATCCATATGTTTAATCATCATTTGTAGCAAAGATTCGGAGGCAACTGCTAACCCACATGTGAAGAAAGGAAAGAAAGAGATGCATCAATTGCAATTGTAGTAGTGGGAATCACTGAACCTACGAAGTGCCTCTTGATGAGAGATTTTTGGGTATGATGGCTATGAGTACTAGCAAGGAAAACTGATAAAGCAAAAGGTTATTTCTTTGTTTGTTTACTGTTTGATACATAAATGCTGATTGAACAGAAACCAACATCCCCTCCATAATCCATAAATGCACCATATTTAAAGCTACAGATTTGTCTCCTCTGAGTTTTTTCACGATTCCTGTGTACCTCCTTTTAAATTAATATTCCAACTTCCTCAGTTGCTTGGTTGTTGAATATTTAATGCAACTTCTTCAATGCTTTACCCCTTCACCAGCCAATATTTTTGTGTTCAATTGGCCACTACCTTCTTTAAAATTTTCAAGTATCCATCCATCTCAGTTTCTCTCTCTCTCTCTCTCTATCTCTTAATTTGTTTTTAATATCTGTTGTGTTTCTTCTCATTTCAAAAATCACTCTCAGTTCAACTAGCTCCTTCCTGGTTCTTCTCTTCAAGTCAACAACATATATATATATATATATATATATATATATATATATATATAACTCAATGGTTATTTTTATTTATGTGAATGTTACATGAAGGAAAGGACCCTTTCTTCTGAATTGATTGTTGATATGATATAATATTGTGTTACGTACATGCAACAGATGGGAGGAAATGAAGTTGAAGGCAAAAGAATGAGGGGTATAGGGGTACCGGTTGAACGAGATATTGGTGCGGTTCAATAAGAAAGTAATGTTCAAAAATGTTTTGAGCACTGTTTTTTGATTGAGCCGTGCCAATATCACGAGCCACTTCCTTATACACCCTGGCCTGAAGGTGTCATGTGTTTCTTAATTTCTGCAGTTTGCAATATTCTTGGCTTGGCCTGCAGCAGCTTAAAGAAGATGTATGCATTTGCATTTGCAGGTTGTTCTCTTCGATCGTCATTCTCTCTAGCTCGTACGTACGTTTCTTTTCCTTGAAAGATTTTGTTATACCTTTTCTTTTTCTTATTTTTTGACATATATGTTTGACTTTTAGTTCATTTTGGCGTCTACTAGCTACTTGATATTTATAAATCCTTTGAAAGTTATATATATGCAACAAGAAATAATTTAGGATGCTAAAAATAATTTTGGCGTCTACGGTTGTTGAAGCATTTTTGTGATCATTTCTATCTTTATTTTTCTCTTAATTACTTCAAGTTGGATGGATTAATCTCTCTCTGCTTTGCTTTTTCTACACACGATTATTTCTATGCTTAATACTCTTACATTGTATCAATAATCTCTGAATCTTGTGTTTTTGTGGTTTTCAACATGCCTAATGCTAATCAGTATATCATTGTTTATCAGGAAAAAAAAATCTACAAAGAAAGAAATAATATGTAATAATTCCACGTATATGATGCTAAAAAAGATATATATAAAATAAAAATATAAAATATTAAAAGATATGAGAGAAAATAATTTCTACTAATTCTATTCTTTTATTCTTCTAATTTCTATTGTTTTGGTATCTTCTAAAACCAAATACACACAATGAAAAACTTAAGTATCTTAAGTTTTTTTTGAGGAGTAGAGGCCCAAAATAATATTTTACAAAAAATATGGAGACTTATTTGTCCCTGCAAAGTAAAAATTGCAAATTTTAACATTAAAAAACTTAGATATTATGCAAACTATTTTTTAGGGAGTAAAATGCCCCCACAATTATTTTAAAAGTAATAACATAATTTGATGACCAAATTGATACTATCCGATTCTCAGGGAAATCATAATTCTATTTTTTGTCAAATGAGTTTGAGTATTATTTTTTCTAATGAAATTATGTATGTATTTTATAAATGTTTACAATATTATTTTTTTAACTATTGTTTTGTCCCAACTAAAAAAAATGGATATGCCACTATTCAGCAGTTTGACTGACCAATCAAAATTTATTCAGGAAAAAACGTTTCCTACATTTAGGATTTTCCATTAATTAATCCATCTTGTAAACATTCCGGATTGATTATTTTTGGGTACCTATTCTTTTCTGCTAGTCTTTTTTTTTGGTAAGTAAAGAGGGCAAAACACCCAGAAAAGAAATAGAAAGAAACTAACAATGAGTCTTAATGTTGTGAGGCACGACACCCCGGCTATATCATCTGTAGTTATTCGAGTAAGCCCACCAGGAGGTTACTCTAGAACAATGGTATCCATACTATCATTTTGCAAACAGCGAGCCAATCAACACGTGTTTCGTTCCCGCCGGGTGTGGATGATCTTGGTCTCCCAATTGCTAAAAATATATATCGTATTCTGTTCTTACAATAATATATTGAATGTTATGATTATAGTTTTTTTCCTATTGTATATTTTGAGTACGATTCTCTCTAGCAGGATTATTTAATATTGGCCTCTGAACATATTTTCTGCTACTCGCTGCAATGAATTTGTACTAAGAACAATTAATTGAAAACAGTTCTACATATTACCATTTCTGTGCCTTCTCGGCACACCCTTTGTTTATCTCATTCGTTTATGTAATTACTATGTTTTAGAAAATGATAGCCGAAACCAACACTCTTCGCACAGTGGCTTAATCTATTTTGGGACACGAATGATTGAACCGGTGTTCTCGGGTTCCATTCTTGCAGTGGACAAACTCGGTGTTGATCAATGTGAAAAGTGAAAAGTGAAACATCCAAAATCACGTTATGGTCAATTGAGAAGTAAAGGCATGCTTGGTTTTCACTTTTCACTTGCAACATTTTCTAAAACATTTCTAAGCACTTCCTGGTTTTGATTTGATAAATAGACTCCATTCTTCGCTGTACAACATCATCCGAGTGGGAATCTCCAATATAAAATACTTGTTAGTTGTCATTTTCTCAAGAAGTGGAGGGCCATAATCCAAAAAATGTGGTACAACACTTTAAATTTTTCTCACCAATTGACTCTAAAAAACAAGTCCTTTATTTTCATGTTTAAAAACCCTTGAACATAAGTTTGCCCAACAGGTCCAAATTGTTGTTACTTACCCATCTGCTTTCATTGTTATCCCTGCAAAGTGAAAAGTGAAAATCAAGCATAGCTTTACTTCTCAATTGAGGAACCAAACATCCAAAATCACCTTATGGTCAAATCACTAGCTTTGCAATTTATGGGTTGGTTCAACTGCTAATTTTACCACCAAATACTTTAAATTTAATCTGTTAGCTTATTTGTTATCGGACATCTGCTCTAAACTCATAACTTATCCGTTATCGAGTACATTTCACCGACAAATCCTAAAACATTTTTTAATGCAATATCATCTAATTGCTCGTAACTGGACTGGTGTTAGGCAAAAGTATGTCTTCTTTACAAAGATGCATCATTGTATTTAGAGTTTATTTCATATTAATACATGGTTAATAAAGCTCATGAGCTTTTTTCTTCTTCTAATTGAATCGCTTATGCCTTGGCAATAGAAGATTGTTCCCCATGCCAAATGTAGAATAAGGAGTCATTTCAATCAAAACAGAAAAATCAACTTTGTGCAGAAGGAAAAAGAGCAACAGCAAACCAATTATTATATCTACTTATTAGAAGCTTGATAGCCATGAAAACTATATTAACAAACAGAGTGGCCTTTCAAGCATCAAAGAATGAATGTGTACTATCTCGTGCGTCCTCTTCTTGCTGCTACCATGGTCTATCTCCTCTTATAATACAGAAGGTCCATGGCGCATGCATTATCTCGCTCCAGCTTTTCACGTGTAAAATGATATTTCTATATACTTGTCAAAAATATAGAAAAGGAAAATGAAAATCTTGCGGTGCTCGATCCGTTGCCGTGGTAATAAACTTCCCGAGTTAGGAAGAACTTTCCTCTTAGAAAGAGGCACTCCACACAGCATTCTCACCTTCTCCACACCTCCTATGTACCTCTTTAATCCTTTCAGCAGACCTGCAAATACCACTGCAGCTCCAATCAAATGAAGCAACACAGATATTGCCTGCTTGGGCCTTCCATTCACAATCTGCAAGAGAAGCCAAACCAATAATCTGCAAGTGTTAACAACTAATAATTCGTTTGATAATGATATGAACACAAAAATCATTTCATGGGGGGCAATTATGTATTCAGGAAAATATATTTACCTGGAGGAGTGCCACAGCAAAGTCTTCTGTCATCTATATGCTCCACATCAAGTCCAATAAACCAGGATCCTAGTGACACGTCCTCATTGGCATACTTGTGAAGAACATTCCTGAGATGAACAAATACGCGCAAGACAGAAACGCGAGATTAGCACCTTTTGTACATTGATTTGATTTCATTTGACTTGACAATTTATTCTATGTTTAACCCTCCAGGTGAATTGTAGTAGGACTTACTGGTTGAGTGATATGTATGTTGCCAAATCGTTTGAAATGGCATACAACTGCCCCGTGGCATGACGGAAGTACTTGTTTCCGGACTCGCCAAATTTCCAGTGCTCAGGTTCATGGTACCTTACCCCTCTGTGAAACAATGTAGATGGGTGAGAAGCTATAAAATTGAAAAAGTCTTAAGTATTCAACTCAATAAAAGGTGTTTCTTACTTTTGAGATAGGACAGGTCCAGATTTCATGCATCCAATGTATATCCGTTGTTTCGATCGGTGCCTAACTAGAGTTTCTCCCAATGTTGCTGATAAATAAGAATAGGATATTAAGTCAAAAAGTACTGATAAAAACATCATGCTTAGCTACTATTTAAATATAAACAGATAAACTCATGTCTGGCATTTGATACAGATCTAAAATGCTTATGAAGGAGTATTTAATTCATATTTTCATCATTATTATTTTGTTGGGTGGTGTGGTGATCATGTTCAACAGTCAAAAGCTTCAGTTAATTACAAATTGCCAACTTGTCATGCTTCTATATATACAGATAGAGATTATCAGTTTTTAAAACTTCAATACCTATATTTACATGAACATCATCATCAACTTTGACATAGAAGTCAGCATCCCATAAATTCACAGCAGTGGCAAAGTATGTCTTTGTTTTAGCTGACAATTCAAGGTATCCTTCGACGTGATTCTGTAGAAACAAAGTATAAAACTTGAAAATCTGTGGTATTTTTCATTTTCCCTTTAAAAGAAATGACAGTGTTGGTCAAGAGATTACAAAAGCAGCTCTTAATTAAAAAATGAGAAAGTTGACACGAGGAGAGAAACAGAAATGAAACAAAATGGATAAGCTAATAAGTCAAATTACCAGCCTCAAGAAATCTCCATGCTTTCTGTCCTCTGCTTCTATAGCTCTATCTAGGATACCTCCTGAAGTAGCACTAGATAAAGAAGAAAACACCAGATCAGAAAGCATGACAAAGTGACCAATAATGCAACAAACAATCATTAAAAGAGAGATTGAGATAGCTACCTGTGTCCAATTACAAAGCGGATGATAATACCCTTCTCTTCCAGCTTCTTTCTTTTATCACCTATTTCCCATGTTATCAAATGAACAAAGCATCAAAAACTGTAACTGGTAAAGTAGATAGAATAACATATAAATCATATAAGAAAATGTTATGAAATGGATCAGATTATGAACCTTGTGGCATCCATGTGGCCCGAACCGAGTCCCTTCTTTTCCGGCTGCTAAATGCAGTATTAATACCTATGATCATAAGGTACTTTCTCTTACGCGATGACTCAGTTATCCTTATATCTTCTTGAACAGGAGCAGCAGTACGTATAGATTCTTGAGCTGCCTTTGCAGCAGCTAAATCCATCTCTAAGTTTGAAATAGTCTTATCTAGAGCTCTGCATTCCATGCATTCCCATGAGTTTGACATTCAAAATAACAAAAATAATTAGACTTAGAATAGCATCAAGCCATCAAGGCACTGCATAGAACTCACTCTACGGAATTATGACCCTTGAAAACTTCACCATACATATCTCTAGTTTCTCGCCTCATTTCCAGCTCTTGCAACTAAACATACACAAAAGAAAAAAGAAAAAAGAATATAGGGATTTGAGATTATAAACATATAAAAGGTTAGTGTTCAAGATATAGAAGATTATAGGGAAAATGAAAGTGATGCTTACAATTCTGGAATTACAACCCTCTGAAAGTACATCCAATTTACCAGTTTCAGCAGCTCCCGGTCGTGCAAGTCCCTTTTGTTCAGGAATAGTCCATATCCTGTTATGTTTTAATAAATAAATAAATAAATAAGAATGCAGATCCAAAAATAGCAGGAATTGTCTTTTAAGGTTTTAACAGCTAATGAATAATAAATTAGGACCACCCAACTGGTATGCAATGCAACACTTCCCACAGGATAAAGCTATAAACAGTACCCCCCCCCCCCCCCCCCCAGGCCCCCACCCCCTACTTCAAATAAATAAATTATAGTTTTTTTAGCATAGTAACGAAATTAAAGTTGTCCATAGATTCATAAAAAAATTGAGTAATTAGAACGGCGTCAGGAATTAAATTCTCACCAAATTAGTGAGTAGATAGTAATAATCAGAGAAAGAGGTGTTAGAGCAGACACCAAAGTTGACTTGTCAATGAGGAGTCAATCATACATACAATACAGGGTAGATGGTAGGAATGAATGATATTTTAAACTAAAATTGTCTGGTCTGAGTTAGATTTAGAATCATTTCATTTCATAACAATTGAATCACAATCTAGATCCAAATCCATTTCTGCTATCAATTAAGCACATGAAAACAGATAATTAAATCAATTAAACAACGAGATATTATCATAAAGATCTATCTGAGAACACTGGTTTGAAGATTAAGATACAGAATCGATGGGAAACTGAAATTAGCAAGAACTCGATTTCAGAAACAGGACTAATCAAACTTTGAAAATAAAACAATTAAAAAATGTTTAATAAATCAATGAGAAAAGTGAAGAAGAAGAAGAACCTGTTGGTGAAGAGCATGCCAGCACAGAAGCTTCCAAGGCAAAGGAAAAGTGTCCATCTTTGCGATATAACACTTCTAGAAGGCAACTCTCCTCTGCTTTTCCAACTCATTGAATTTTTGGCTTCTCTTTTATCAAAAACTTGGCACTTCAATATGCAAAACTGATTTTTTTTGTCTTGAAAGCGAGTTAGGTGGTCCTTTGGAAGTAGAATAAGAGTAAAGGGGGAAGGAGAAAGAGAAAGAATGAGAAGATAACAGAAAGGAGGAAGATGATGTGTTATTATCTAGTCTAGTTATTAGTAGTGGTTTGGTTTGTTCTTTAGCTTTTATCACAATCCCACATGTATGTATGCTTTTGATTTTGGTTTTGGTTTTGGTATGGTGTTATTTGTGTCTTTGCAGGTGTGAGAATGGACGTTGAAAACAAGTGAACACAGACTTGCTAACAGACCATTTTTATATTACCCATAATGCCCAATTTGTCCTTGTCGGCGCTATCATTTCTCCTTTTCTTTAATGGGAAACTTACTGAACTCAGTAACAGTCGATTCTCATCATCACATTATTACCCCTCCCTCCCTCCAAAACAAGACAAACCCGCTTTTTTTCTCTTTCTCTCTCCTCTCTGCATCTGCACAATAACATGTGCACCCCAAACTTCCAAACCAACCTACACCTTCCTCAATCTAAAATGAACCATATCTCACTTTATCTCATATTTTTAGTTTTTTTTAAATATATTTTTTCAGTAAATTAAAGTACTTTTGCGAAACTTCAAAAACTAATCTCTAAAGATACTGAAATTTATTTAAGAGATTAACCTCTTCAATCAGATATTTTTCTATAAGCACATGCTATCGAGGATCAAACTTTGGCCACACTCTCACCTACCCATAAATCCGTAAAACTGTAAGAGACACAAAGCTTGTAAGAGGATTCTTGTGTCACTTTTAAAGCACAGATGGTACTACCCTTTCGTCCTTTCTTGAAGCAACCCAAAGCTGCTCTGGTTAATTAAAAATGCCTTGCCTTACACTCACACGATCTCAATAGGTCAAGGATACATTCGTCTTTCTAAACAAGACTGAGTTAGGCTCTTTATGCACGCACTAGTATAAAGAAAGGGGACAAAGTGGTGTGTCTCGTCTTAAGGGTAAAAAATGTAGTGATCAATCAAAGGAATTAGCCAATTTGCAACTTTAGGGTGACCATTCCACTATGCATTCATAATGACAATTTTTTGGCAAATAGGGCTTATGGTAAGGTATAATAATAATAACACCATGATTTGTCCCCATTATTGTGATCAAATAGTGCTGCGAGACTCTCTATGGTATGCTATGAATCCATGATTCACAATAAACAAATAGGAGTATAAAGGATGGGCAGGACCCACACAAAATTACTCACTACCCAACTTTTTAAAGATGTGCTAATCATTCTTGAAGACATTAATTAAAAAACCTAAACTACACTGCTTTATCGTGTTAACATTCATGGACATAGAAAAGGGATGTACACTTCTTGATAGTTATTTCGATTTATGTGATTGCATATTAGTTGTAGGAATTAATAGTTCAGCTAACTAAACCAATCTTTTTTTTTTTTGAAACAAAGCTAACTAAACCAATCTATGAATCATCATTCACAGAATAATTTCTTACTACATTATGTGTTCGGTTTTATATTTATTTTTATTTTGTAATTTTATGAGGTATTATGAGACTTTGATCACCATTTATACCAAAAAAATTATAAGTCTCATTAGAGCATCTTTAATGGGGTCAACTAAATTGGTTTTTGTAGGTGTAAATTGCCACGTAGGATTTAAGCAATATTTAGTTGACTCAAGTAGTTTTTGCTCCAATGGGAATTATTTATAAGGAACTATATATGGATCCACTTGCTTATATTTTCCCCTTATTTTAACTTATTATTATCTGCAAATATGAGAGAGAAAGAATAATAAAGAATCTTTAGTTACCGTATACTAATATCTTCACAACAACTAAAAGTTGTCAATAACTAATGCCACCTCATACAACTTTAACGCAGGGAGTTTATTGTTCACGTATCATATAGTTTATTGACGCTTTAATTTACAGCGTTAAAGATGCTCTTAGTTGTAGGAATTAATAGTTCAGCTAACTAAACAAATCTATGAATCCTTCCCAGAATAATTTCTTACTAGTGTTAGGTTTTATATTTATTTATTTTTTGTAATTTTATGACGTATAATGAGACTTTGATCACCATTCATACCAAAAAATTTAAGGTGATATGTTAATTTTTGTAACTCAGTCATGAGAATATGAGTTATTATTGAGCTAGATACCAACATACCACTTGTTAGGTTTTATATTCATGTTTTTTAATTTTGTATTTTTATCGTGCATAATAAGAGACCATTTATACTTAAATTCTAAGGCGGTAAGTTATCGAGTAAAGTCTCTTATATACCCTTTATGTTACGCGATGTGAACTACTGTAACTCACAAATAGAATTAAGTACTTGTCTAACAATGTATGTGGTTTTAAGAAGGTCATACAACCACCATTCAGTATATGTAAGGTACCCAAAATGGATAAACCTTCAAACAGATTTTATGTAGAAGAAATACTAAAACTAAATTAACAACTACTGTTAACTTTTCTTCATAATTTTCATTGATGGATTTGCCTTCTACAATCAAGAGATATATATAGACTTCAAATACATATTGTCTTTAAAAGATAGAGAATCCAATGACTAGTATTAAAAGACAAAATAAAATTGGTGACTCATCCAATTAGAGAACCTTCTAGATTCTCTTCTAAATGGGCCTAACTTTGTTTCCTTTGGGCTTTACTTAATTACTCTTGGATCATTACATTCCATTCCCCTTCACAGCAACCTTGTCCTCAAGGTTGAAGAAAAATGAGTGTTATTACAAATTTTCCTGGATCCCATTGCTTGAATTGGAATGACCCAAGAGCTTTAGACATTTGAAAGTATTCACCAGGATGCCACTGTTGCCGAGCGAGAACTCTATCAATTAATAAGAAATCAGGTTGCCACACTATTTGCATGCCTCCATATCCAGTAATAAAAACTGGTGATCCGAAATCCTTTGGCATTTTGAACCATTGTCGTAAGGAAATATCAAACACTGCCAGCCAATTATCAGCCTTCAAACAAATCATGAGAACCAGCAGGGATTTCTTGTGGATAAGAAGTATTAGTGGCGTTAGCAAATAACTTGTTGGCATAACTTCAAGTATAGCACCATCACCATACAGTTTGTTGCAGTGGCAATAACTCATTATCAACAACATAAAAACATCCTCTTCAAAGATTTTGGGCCAACCTTCCAGCTCTAAATCAACTCCCTTAATGTTGCTATATATTGGGTTAATAAAAATATGCAGTAGCAACATATGCCGGTTCAATAGCTCTAAGGCAACAACAAGTGATATGAGAGTAACATGTGCAGTAGCAACTGCAACTGATGGCATCACATTTGATGAATCTTCAAGCCAACTAAGATATGACTTGGTGATAAAATCATAATTGGTGACAAAAATTCCAGGATCATTATTCAAAAAGGCCATTAATGAAGAAATGGGCATACCCGAAGTTAAGATACTTGCAAGTATCGTGTTTCCTAGCTTCCCAAAATGAGCATGTCTTCTAAGATACAAAAGCTGCAAAAACCTCAAGCTCCCCATGTTGGTACTAATGTAATTGTCTTGCCCATTATCCTTGCACCCAGTGATGGTGTCATTCCAAACCAAATCAGGACCTTTATAGCTATACTTGGTAACTTCCCCATAATTGTAGTCCCCAAACCATGTGTAAATGTCTTGAAATGAATAACTAAAATATGGGAATATTGATGTGCCAGATGAAAATTGGAATGCATAATTGTGTGTCCTATTGTGAGATTCAAATTGAATAAAAATGAAGGGACAAGCACTTATATGCATCAGCCTGAAAAATTCATTGCAAGGCTCCCTGGGTAAACGGCTTTTGATCTGACCAAGTCTGCATTGAGCATCTTTCCAACCCATTCACACCATTATACGTTATGACAGCTGGATACTCATTAATCATTGTGAACAAACCGACTATACTATACCCATAAAATGGCAAATTCAAAGAAACCACAGGCCTGTGAAGCCTTTTATCAAATACAAGTCGTGCAATACCCAGAAAATTATGAATATGAGAAAAGCGATGAATTGAAGTGAGATGAAACCTCATGAAAGAAACTACACTGCAGTGCAAATCTTGTGGCTCGGGCGGTGGTGTAGAGTGTGCGACGATGCAATGCATCGAATCCGGTGGTTCAAATGTGGCGGGGGAGAAGGCTTCCGTAAGCGGCGAGCGCAGAGCGACACGACGACCAAATAAGGCAGATGGCAGTGAAGGGATTGACACCGAGCAATATGGTGAATCAGGTGGCTTCGGCGGTGGAGGTGGAAATCTTACCTCATGCAAGCAAAGTAGATCTGAAAACGTGATTATCTTCTTTGATGTTGTTATAGTTGGTCTGCGTTGTTCCTGTGGAATGAATGTCACACGCCGTCAACTTCCACAAAACCATCGCGATTCAACCGGTTGAGAATCGGAAGGAGCGTCGGTGGTTCGCGATGATGCATCTGCTAAACACATGGCTCGTGGTGAAAAACCATGTTTTCCTCGGTGACGTCTTCCACAATAGAATCGGAATCGGAATCCGCTATTTCTGATTCTGTGATTTCTGGATCATGCGAAGAATCACCAGCAAAGTCAATGTCATGATATTTGGGCTTTGAATCAAATATTGGGGGAGAAACATTTAGAGGAAGCTGTGGTACGGGTTGGTCATGGTTATGGAGGTTCAGGTTAGTGGTAGTGGGTGATGGTTGAATTAGTTCTGGTAGTGAATCAGTGGTGGTGTTTGACATAGGAAGTGGTTGAGGGTTTTGTGGTTGTGGAGTGAGGGATTTTGGGGCTGAGTAGCAACTGAGATTTTGGCATGGGGCGATGGGAGAGAGTGCTGGTGGAAGTGGGAGGTGGTTGGCTTTGGATGGTGTTGTATGAGTGGAAGGGATTACGGGTTGGAAATAGAAGGAAGTGGATGAGCTCCATGGAGAGGTGGTGGTGTGTGAGCTGTAACTTGGTGTTGGTGGAGTAACGGTGCGGGGGTTTGTGGGGATGAAAAGTGCAAGGGTGGTGTTGAGTGTGGAAAGGTCAGAAATGATGGCTGATATGGTCTGCTTACTGGCTTCTTGGGAATGGAGAATTTGGTGAAGAAGGGAGATAACGTGGGAGGTGGAATTCATGGCAATGAAAGCACCAATGTAAGGTACCCAAAATGGATAAACCTTCAAACAGATTTTGTAACCAAAGAAATACTAAAACTAAGCTAACAACTACACTAACTTTTCTTCATAATTTTCATTGATGGATTTGCCTTCTACAATCAAGATATATATAGCACTTCAAATACATATTGTGCTAAAAAGATAGGGAATCCAATGACTAGCTAAAAGACAAAATAAAATTAGTGACTCATCCAATTAGAGAACCTTCTAGATTCTCTTCTAAATGGGCCTAACTTTGTTTCCTTTGGGCTTTACTTAATTACTCTTGGATCATTACAGTATATTAGAGATATAGTATCATTTTGTTGTACATTAGCTTAATTGTAATCACTACACATAACTAACTGTACAGTAGCTACAACTGTTATTATGATGTAACTAACCACAATAGTTCGCGTGGTAACTGTAACCAACTGAACTTTCTTTTAGTTGGACTAGCAATATACCCATGCATACGCACGAGTGTTTTCGCGTTATTTTTATTAATGGACTTAGACATAATTTAAAGTAGATAAACAAAATGTTTCAAATTGTAATTGAGTTACTCCGAACACTACCCCGTGAACATTTACCAGCAATATGTAATATTTTCCGTAGAGATTGGAAAAACCTAATTTTATTAAATTTCAAATTTTCAAGTAGGGATTAAATAAAACTTTTTTTTCTAGAGAAAATGGATATATTAATATGAAATTAAAGTATATATATATTGTGAAAAATAGAAAAATGAGACAGAGTTAGAGGAAGAAAAATATTAGTTTAATAGAATGGGTAGTTTGGTATTTTTGGTAGTGGGTGTTTTGATAAAAGATATAGTTGATTGATAATCTCATATATTTTTAATTGATTTTAAATCCATGGTAATAAATGTGAGTCATAAAAAGCGGAATGATAAAAAGTAAAACGGAGGGTCACCTGATGTTTATTTCATATATTTGTTGAGACTAATATTTTACTCGTGTATTTATTATAATTATCTATGAAATTATTAACACATTAAAAGTTGCAAAATATAATAAAAGAAAGAGGGAAAACTCCACAAAAGACAATATTTAAAATTTATTAAAATAGTGGCGTTGCAAAAAGTTTTTTAAAAAAGTCGGTATCATCTTATAATATTAATAATAGAGTAAAAATGAGGAAAAAAGAAAATGAGATGTAATAATGGTTGTATCTTTCTATAATAGTGACACTCCCATTGGCACTTCTGTTGGCGCTCCCGTTGGCTCTCCCGTTGGTGCGACTGTTGGCGCTCTGGTTGCTGCTCTCGTTGACGCTCCTGCTGGCGCTTTTGTTAGCACTTCCATTGGCACTCCCGTTGATGTTGTCATTGCCGCTCCCGTGCGGCTCACGAAAAAAGTTTATTAAATTACTGATTTTGAAGAAATAAATTTAAAACTAAAGTGTTTTTTTTTTAAAAATTGATTGCACTCGTTAGTGCGGCAGGCGGCACACAACTTTTGTTGCGTTTTGGTGCTCCTGTTTGCACTTTTGTTGCTCCCGTTGGCGCTCCTGTTGGCACTTTCGTTGACATTGTCGTTGCAACTCCCCTGTGGCTCACGAAAAAATTGGATGAAATTTAATTATTGATTTTTTTAGAAAAAATTCTAAATTTTAGAATTTTTGCAAGCGGTATCGTTTTTTTGACAAATGGTAGTGGTTAAATTAATTGGGTTGAGTAGTTTGAGTAGATTATAGTAAATAGTAAACTGCATAATTTAATATTAATTTAATTAATTTTATGTAATTACTGTTTTTAACAAAAAATTAATTTTCTAAAAAAAATTGGGTAGTGAGTATTTGATTATGTTGATAGTAAAGAAAAGTGAAAAAAGTGAGAGAGATGAAAGAGAAGAGTAGGTTTTAAAGTGAAATAAAAAAATTAAAAGATGATATAAGAGTGAGACCCACTAATGATAAAAGTGAGAGAGAGAAAAAAGTGAAAGGGATAATATAGTAATTTTGGTGGTGGGTTGATGGTATATATTTTTAGTAGATTATAGTAGATTAGGAATTAGTATAAGTCGCTAGAAGCCACTTCATGTTCAAATCATTGAATCATTTATCAGTTTATCCAATATTCTGTTAGAGACCTCTCTCCCTCTCCTTCTCACTTTCTCTGTCACAAACATTGCTCCTCTATTTCTAATATGGTATCATAAGCTTTCTTCGATCCTGAATCCATGGCTTCCGAAGACAAGTCAACCAAACACCGCATGAACCCACACCGTCAACAACAATGTCGGCTTCGGCGACGCTCTCCAGTGCAAAGAACGTCTTCTAAACCTTCGCACAGCAGATCACCCCTCAAACTCGATGAGTAGATTTACCTCTCCTGGAAACAACAAGTTGAAGGAATCATACACACTCACAAGTTGCATCGCCACTTAGTGAATCCAAAGATTCCATCGCGATACCTACCGAAAGACGATCGTCGAGCGATGAAGAAAATCAGGCATATCAAGAATAGCACCAACCTGATTATCTCCTTTTCATGTGGCTCTTGTCCACTCTTTCTGAATCAGTCCTTCCCCGCGTTGTGAACTGTGTCCAATCGTACAAAGTTTGGGATGAAAAATTCACAAATTCTTCAAAGCTCGGATCAACGCCAAGGCTCGCCATTTCCTATCGGAATTGAAATCCATCGTGAAAGGATACCACGTCATCGTTGAGTATCTCTCTCATTTTCAGGCGATTACGAAGGTGCTTGTGTCAATTGTAGATTTCGGTGTACTGCAGCATTACTCAATATGGGTGAGGATGGTTAGCCTATTATGAGACAAGATATGTTGGCTGAGCTTATGCGAGACACATACTACTATACTAAGTTGTATGGTGGATTTGAGAAATACAACAAGAAGTTGAAATCGTTGATGGGGGACAAAGAGATTTAAGGGATAATTGGATGGTTGTCCCAGGCGGAGGGTATCTGATCATTAACAGATACAGGGTCGTTCTTGTATGTTGGATTGTTGGCCTGTTAGTGGGTCTTACACAATTTTCCTCTTTCAAAGTGCACCATCCAAAAGTGTCTATGTGCTCAACATATGTTATGTACATTATATGGATCACTTTGTGCAGGTATGTGTAAAACAAATTATAATTCATTTCAATATTGTGAAGGTTAGTCGCATGCAACGATGGAGGTCGTTGGCTGCATAGAGGCAACCAACTTCTTAAGTAGACTTGACTGAAAATTAAGAGAATTGATATTTAATTGAATATATAGTTGAACATGTAGAAAAACGACACATTTGACATCATTAATGTTAGTTGAATAATTTATCACGTGTTTATTGTTAATTACTTGAATATTTCGTTTGGTATTTTATAATTTAATATTGTTAACTTAATATTTAGGAAAACTACAATATATGAAACTGAAATCTGCAATGTTAGTTAGGCACGGTACCTTAGTACCAAACCGGTTCAGTACTTGTACCACACCTATCTAGACAAGTAAGCAGCACACCTGATACCTTAGTATCAAATCGGTTCGATACTTTAGTATCATATAATATATTTGTATACCTGATATCAATGTATCGTACCAATTAAGTACTAAGGTACCATACCGGTCCAAAACGCAACATGAAGTGGGTTTGGGAGTGTGTAAGTGTGAATGATATTTTTGGAATTTTTAAAATTAGGGGGTGTTTGTGAGTAGGAGGGGGAGTGGGGAAAAAATAGGCCATATATGTATGTTAATAGTTTTAGGCTTAGCCCATTTTGTTTAATGAGATTGTTAAAAAAAAAGGCACAAGATTTTTGTACCCCCACTTGGACCTCATATACCCCCTTCTCCAATTATCTAATCTTTCAAATTTACCCCTAATCGTTTATAAAAAAAATTAAGAATTTTTGGATTTATCCCTAGGGATAAATTTGGAAGTATTTTTTTTCTGGATTTATCCCTAGAAGATAAATCCGAAATACAAAAATCACTTCTGAAATTATCTATTATGAGATGAATTCGAAAACTCTTTTTTTTGGTAAATAAATCCGAAAATTCTTAAAAATGCATTCTAGATTTATCTAGTAAAACATAAATTCAGAATTCAATTTTAAAAAATTTGAAAATACGCAAATTTAAAAATCATAATGCTTAAATTAAGGCAGAAAATAAAAAACAAAGCAAATCTAGTCTAAAAATTATAAAAACACTACTAAAAATATAATAAAGTCAAAAGAAGCGTATGCACATTTTTTAAAGATTATGAGAAATTCAAAAAAAAAATGGTAAACAAATGAATTTGGAATTTGAATCTCTGCAGTCCCGATAGAAGTCTCTTCTTAAGGAGTTATGGTCCCTGATATTTTTTTTTTGATTTAATAATTGTGGTTTCGGGAAAATTAAAGAAGATGTCCTGAAAATCGATTTTTAGCCTAGAATTGAGAAGAGACTAAACCTGTAACACCATAAAAACACAAAGGAAAAATGATAGTATTGTTAGTGGTGATTATTAAGTTGGCAATCCCTAAGTAGAGATCCCCGGCAATGATGCCAATTTGTTCAACAGTCTAACGGTAAACGAAATCGATTTTTTTACGAAATTAATTAAAATTATCTTTAAAAAGAACTTCCAGATTTATGCCTTGGACATAAATCCGGAATGAAAAAAAAATTAACTTCCAAATTTATGTCTTGACAATAAATTCTGAATTAAAAAATTGATTTTCCGACTTTCAAATTTATGTTTTTGACATAAAAAGCAAAAATCCGGAATGTGTTTTTTTAATTCCGGATTTATGTCAAAAACAAAAATTCGAAAGTAAAACCATACATTATTGATTTATGTTTCAACATAAATTCGAAAAAAATAATTTTTTTTTAAGCAAGCAAACTCAAGTCATTTCATTCATTAAAATAGTCAAAATACAACGTGGAATAGTGTCGTGTAACTGGTGACTAGCAAAACATTGAGCCGTCCTAGCTAAGCTATGAGCTACACATGGCTTGTCGCCGAATAAAACTGATGGTACAGTTATTAAAATGAGAAAAAAGTTCTTTGCAACTAGAAATAATAGCTCCAAGTTCGTTGAACAAACGAGTTCCACCATTGACGACATCCACTCTTTGCTTGCAGTCGAGCTTGAAATCAACATTATGAATACCAAGATGCAACGTCCAACGAAGAGCTTCCAGTAGACCTGCTGCTTCAATTTCAGTTGGCTTCAAAAAACCAGCAAACCAGATTGTTTTTGCTCTGAGAAACGATCCACTGTGGTCACGAATACACATACCTACACCACACCGAGAATGTTGTGCAAACCAAGCGCCGTCGATGTTGCATTTTAGCCGATCCCTGATTGGAGGCTGCCAACGTTGTTGGGATGCTGCCGTTGTTACCTTATGATCTACGCGAGATCTAGCACATTGTTTGTTTGTTGTTCAACAACCAAGTTGCAATATGAAGGACTTGGCGTCGTGGACAACTAATACAATCGGTTACTCACCAGAATTCCAAACCTTGTCGTTGTGGCGCCGCCATAAACACCAAATACCTGCTGCAAAATCAGTTCTTGCATCGGTATCGAACAGTTCCAGCAACTTAAAAAACAGTTTGTTCGCTCCCTCAGCTTCCTCAAAGTCCGACCAAATCTGATCCCATAATTCAATAGCTTCCCAAACCTGTTGAGCTTTTGACACAACCAAAAAATAGATGCCACTCGTTCTCAGGAGCTTCATCACACATAGGACAATTCATAGAAGTATAGAACAACACACTCCATTTCTTTGCAATCTAGTATGAGTGGGAAGGCAACCCCGAACAATACACCAAATCAATATCTAAATTTTGTCTGGGATGTGAAGAAACCAAATTGCTTTCCAATTTCCTGTTACACCGAGATGGGAGGTATCTATCAGATTTTCCATAGCATGATGGTAAGCGGACTTAACGGAAAAAATAAAAGAATTAGAATTGTGGATTAAGTTTTAAGTATTTTTGAAAGGGTAAAATGAGATTAAAATAGAGAGTAACTAGGGTTAAGCCTGTGCGTTGCACTGGTTTTTTTAAAATAATTTGTTTCTACGTTATTATAATATTGTTTATTTTTATATAAATAGAAATAGAAATAAAAATATAGATAAAAAATGAGAAACATTATGGATGCATCCTCCAAGCTGCATTTGTATTTTCTGGTTAAATATTATATGAGAACGTAAATCCTACAAACTACCATCTATTTGCATGAAATATATATTAAATTCCTTATTTAAAAATTTATCCAAATATCCTCATTTGAATTTAAAAATCATATCTATTTTTTATTTTGAATTTTTACTTTACTTCAAATTAAATTTATTTCTATATTTATATATGATGTAATATTTATATATGCAAATTATTTAAATTTGAGAACAAATTTTGATTAAATTTAATCCATAATGATGGAATTTCATGTAAATACATAAAAAATTATAATGTTTTTTTATTATAATTTCTTGAAATTTTTTTAGTTTAGTATTGACATTTATTTACTAATAATAAAAGTTAATTCTATAATAAAATTTAACATTAATCCTGAATATGTCTAATCAATTTTAGTGACCTTTAGAATAAAAGTTAATTCTATAATAAAATTTAACATTATTTATATTGTTAACTAATGTATTGATTAATGGTCTTGTATGAGCTTCAACTTATTAATTTTCTCAATTAATTGTATATTAAAAGTTGACATTTTAATAATTAATTATAGATAAACTAAATATAAATTAATATATACATATTTTAATATTGATAAAAAAGATGGGGATGCAGGCTCATAAGAGCTTCTTTGTTTATTATATCGTCAAATTATATTGTTTGATAATTATTTCAAAGTACTTACACTAAAAAGTTAAATCAAATTTATAGTAAGTATTTTTATATGTCATTCTACATGCAATATTATATCTGATCAAAAAAAATATGTAATATAATACCATTTTAATTTTTAATAATATATAAAATTATTGGTTATATTCAAAAGTGTTCACAAAAAATAAGTATTTATATACACATATATAATGAACAAAAGACAATTGATCTTGGTCAAAAAAAGAAAAGACAATTGATCTTACAAAATATCATTTAGTTTTTTTTATGTTATTTTAAAATATTAAATAGTACTTTTTGTTAAAAACTTTTAATACTAACAAAATGGAATTTAATAAAATGTCTAATAAATTTTATATTTAACTCAATATTTTTATATGTCATTCTATATGCAATATTATATCTGATCAAAAAAATATGTAATATAATACCATTTTAATATCATTTAGTTTTTTTATGTTATTTTAAAATATTAAATAGTACTTTTTGTTAAAGACTTTTAATAAAATGTCTAATAAATTTTATATTTAACTCAAAAAATCAAATTGATAAATAAAATAATATTTAAATTTGGTTAGATGAGAGAGATTTTCCAATAAATTGACTTTATTAAGTGGGAAAATAATAAGAGGGTCTTTAATATTATTTTATTTATCAATAAGAGGGTCTTAAATTGACTATATTATTTTTAAAATAAAATAAACAAAATTTGATTAAAAAATAATAATATATCAAGCCATTTGTGAAATATTTTTCACAAACAAACTATCATATATAGAGGGTCTTTAATATCCTCAATTTTAGTATTAATTTCCGGGTCTCAAAAAATATAGCTCTTATATCTTTGAAATTCATCTTTAATATATTCTTTTTTTTTTGTTTAATATACTCGAGCAAGAACTCAAACAAAACCCATTATTTTGGGAACCCATGCAAGAAATTGCAAAAATGCTTAAAAAAATACTTATTATTATCAGCTTGCATTCAATCTATAGATAATAAAAAATATATAACACAAATAAAAGAACAGAGAAGAAGAGACGTAACACATACTTAAATTGAAAATCTCAAACGAAGATCCTATCACCATCTTTGATTTCAGTTTCACGAAAATTGTACTTCTACAACATTTTTCTTTTCTAACTGTTAAACTTACACAAATCATGTATTGTCATTCTTGATCCTGATAAAATAAACCAATTCTTTTCATTATTACAAAGAGGAAGAGTTTAAGAGCTTCTTTGTTCTTGGTTCTTCACGGCTCTCATTTCCACATTGTGCATAAAAATTTTGTGTGAAGCTCTTGCCAACGACTATTTATAGATACTTTACAATAAAAATGCATTCATTAGCTATAACCACTACCATCATGTCCATTCAAAGTTTGACCTTTCATATCCAAAACATATGAACCACCACTTCTAAGTGTGTCCTTTCAAATATTAAGATATTGGAATATCTTGGGAAAAAAAACACAATTTTAGTTCTTCTATATAATACTAAACCTTAAATAAGTATTTGAATTTTTTCATTTTTTATTAGCTATTAAAAAAAATATGGATCATATTCATAGACTATGATTATAATGATAAAAAAAAAATAAGCCTTTCATGGAATACTAAAAAAATGTACAAACCGAAATTATTTTGACACAAAGGCATAATAATCATTTCTTTTACTAAAAAAGCATCTTAGTTTTATTTTATTTGTCAATAATGTTTCAAATAGTGGGGAAAGACGTTCAAACTTAATCCCTATATATAAATCCCTATATATATAAATAGTAAATCTACTTTAATAGACATTTTTGGCGGGAAATTTTTTTTCCACCATTTACCAATATACCTCTCATTTTGTACCCCACTGTTTACCAATATATCCCCACTCTATATTTTTGGACCGACATACCCCTGACAATTTTTTTTTGTCCAACACTTTTTTTTATTATCAAAATGTACCCCTCATTTTGTACCCCACTGTTTACCAATATATCCCCACTCTATATTTTTGGACCGACATACCCCTGCAAATTTTTTTTGTCCAACACTTTTTTTTAACTGTTTACCAATATACCCCCACTCTATATTTTTGGACGGACATACCCTTGACAAAAATTGAACCAATCTGATTTATGTTTGTAATAGGTAAATACAATTTATATTTTTTCAGGTAGTATTTACCTATATACGATTTCACTGACGAAAACCAAATAAATTTTAAAAAAAAGAATCTTATTTATCTCAAAATATGGTAAATACGATGCGATTTTTTACGGTTTTTTTTGTCCAACACTCTTTTTTTAACTGTTTACCAATATACCCCCACTCTATATTTTTGGACGGACATACCCTTGACAAAAATTGAATCAATCTGATTTATGTTTGTAATAGGTAAATACAATTTATATTTTTCCAGATCATATTTACCTATATACGTTTTCACTAACGAAAACCAAATAAATTTTTAAAAAAAAGAATCTTATTTATCTCAGAATATGGTAAATACGATGCAATTTTTTATGGAAAATCGAATTTATGTTTTATGAAGATAAATACGACTTACTATTTTTTGAGTTTATGGGAGAAAATCGTATCTAGATAAATACGATCACGAAATGTCTTTAAAATCGTATCTATCTCCGGAAGGTAAATACGATGAGCTTTAAAATATTTCTGGTCAAATTATATGTAAGTGAGAAATGGTCAATATTTTGTAAAGGGTTTAGGGTTTAGGATCAATGACTAAATTAAAACACTTTTGAAAAAGTCAATGACTAAATTGATATATTGTAAACGCTTTTAACACCAATAATACACATTTATTTTTTAGTGAATTATCTTTATCATATTATTTTTAGGCCATAGCTTGTATCAAATAACATTCTAGGCCTACACATTTTGGAAAACTTAGATAAGAGGGCAAAATATACTACGTAGATCAGAGTAATAAATTACTAATCTGTATGGCTAACAAATTATTTTTGCCGCCCCGTGTATCTTGGGAGAAAATAATTGTTTACAGTTTCATGGCCGCCCGTGCGTAGGCACGAGTTTGTGTCCTAGTGCTAAACTAAAACTTCCATTGTGAATTTAAATATACACTAAAATAGAATTGAAGGATAAAAATTAAAACTGATACTACAATTTTAATAGCTAATAAAAAAATGTAAAATTTTTGTCAAAAAAATGTAAAAATAGTTATTTAAGGTTTAGTATAACGTGGTGAGTTTTAATATAATAGCTAATAAAAAATGTAAAAACAATTTTTTAAGGTTTAGTACCAAAAATACTATAATTTTAATCAGAGTTTTAATCTTCAAACTTTAAAAAAATAATCTGAGTTTTGTTGTTAAAAACTGAAGAAATGTAGAGAGAAGGAAGGTAGATAGGTTTTGGGTTAGAGAGAGTTTAAGAACTTTTAATTTCAACTTAGTAAATATAATATTAATTTATATGTCTTGTATTTCATTATAGGTAATATATATATATATATATATATATATATATATATATATATATATATATATAAAATTAAAAATTAAGTCAAAATATGGAGGATATTCCTAGAGCTTAGAAAACAGTTTCCTTTAGAGATTTACTAGGTGAATGCCGTGCGATGCACGGGTTGTTATATTTTTTTATTTAATTTAATAAAGTTTATATATTAAAACATATAATATTTTTATATAGATTATGTATACACGATATTAAAAATATAGTATTATGTAATTGGCAATTTATATATAAAATTATTCATTTTAATTAGGCAACATTCTTATATAGTGTATGAAGTTTTTGATATAATTAATTGACAAAAATTTTAATTAGATTAATTTTTGAAATAAAGTTTTACAAAAGTTAAAAACTTCATTAATACTGTAATATGAAAAAAATCCGATATATATATATATTTTGAAGCAAAATTTTAATATAATTCTTTAAAATATTAGAATGTCAAATGTATAAAATAATTTATATTTTATTAGAGTTTCTTAAATAATTGTTTTTATTTGATTCATAAAACTTTATTAAGTGATGAAACATTTAATAGTTAAATGTAATTATATTGGAATTTATACAAAATGACTTATTTACTCAGCTTTTTAGTAAGTCTATCCTTGAAAAATTTTATTAATTATTTTTATTTTTTTAGTGTGCCCACATCTTAGTTATAGAAAAATGGAAATCCTATTTGGTAGTTATTATTATTCTTTGGTTATAGAAAAATGCAAAATGACTTATTTACTCTGTGTTAATTTTAAGCGCATCCTCGCTTAATGTAGAATAGTCTGAAACAAATTTTATTTTTGTCTTCAGTGACTTAACACGGGACTTAAAAGAAAATTATGTAAGAATCATTCTATTAAATAAAATATAATAAAAGTAATAATATGATATTGAATATTTTTTTTGTCAAAAAAAGTGATATTGAATATTTTTGAAAAATTATAGAATGATGTTACCCGATAAGAAGATAAAAAGTGTCTTTCTATAATGAATAAATAATGTTTTAATTTTTTTGATCTTTGGTTCTTTTTCTTATATATTTTGCTCTCATCGTTCTTTAATTTACATTCTCAAGTTTCTCCTACCTTTTCATTCAGAGTGACAAATGCCCACCATCTAAAATATAGAAATATGTAAAATCTCGATGTTGGATTTAACCGTAAAATTGAGTTGGTGGCATCGTGATGATGTAGAAAATAAAAATGTAAAAATAAATAAACCAAGTTGTGTGGTTTTACCATATTTGAATCACTAACACATATCTACATGGCTTCCTTAAGAGTTAGCCGTACTACATAAAAACTTGGCCATACCATAAAAACTAAGTTGTGTGCTAAAAAGTTTAAACTTCTTCCACTCTTAATTGTATATTATAATAAATAAATAATAAAAGATATGAAATTTAAAGATGATTCAAGTCCTTTAAATTAGGTTACATTCTGGTTTTAGTTTCAAAAAAAAATTCATCAACTTTTGGTCCCTCATATTTAGAAAAGTACTAAATTAGTCCTTTCACTAACTTAGTCATTTCATAGTTTTGACTTGGGAAGTGGAAGCCAAATTAATCATCACATGTCAAGTTTATAATCACTTTTAGTGAGTAAAACGCTCTCTAACATCACTAACAATCAAGTGAACACTTTTCAAAAGTCAAATTACCATAAAATATAATGGTAATTGTAAACTCATTAAAAAATTAATACATTATTGGTCAAAAATAATAAAGCTTAAATGATCAAAAATCAAATATAGATCTTTCAACACAAAAATAAAAATATGTGATCTTTGTCAATTTATTGAAGAAATACCGTAAATTTGTTGAAATAGAATCTCTTTTTCACTCATGTAGATCTTTTAGAATTTCCCTTTCTTCCTTTTTTTTTTTTACTTCTTTTTTTTTGCATATTACTTGATTCTTCATCATCCTGTAACTTGAAAAATTATGGATTGTTTTGTCAAGAACTTACATTTTTTTACCCAAAAGCGTATTAGTACTATTTTCTACACCTCACCTTAATATTCTCCTTATTTGAAACATAATATTAACAACCACATTTATAATATATAGGCTATGTGTAAATAGAGGTTTTTACAAAAGCAATGAAGATACATATAAGATGAAACATAAATAAAGATACATACTATCGAGGGAGGAAAAATAGGCAAATAAAATTGGAAATGGGCACATGTATTTCAAAAAGGAAGAACTCCTTTGTTTATGTTGAAATTAGACAATAAGAAGCAAATTAAAAGATGAGGTAGAGATGATGAAATTGGTTTGTCTTTGGAACACCTATTTATATATGATGAGGAATAGCAAGTGAAGTACAAATGAAAAAACTGTCATGGTGACAATGAAGGAATAGGAGAAGAGCAAGTGACAATCATAAGACACTCTCATAAAATATTAATGGGAAGAGCAATAGTTATAACCTTCAAAATTGAAAGCATTGATTCACAATTTTCCAATTATGACATACTATTGTTTAGCAAACCAAGTTCAACGCATGAAATACATGAAGTTAAGTTAAATGAATGGAATTAATGAGAGCCATAAAAATATATTTTTAAGTTACAAATAATGTTATTTTTCAAATATATATATATATATATATATATATATATATATATATGCTGATTGGGAAATGTGTTTACAACAATATATGTAAATATTTATACATTTAAATAAATAATACAATTAAACTTATGAAACATAAGTTAAAAATATTTAATTGATCAGAAAAATAAGCAAATACATAAGTTAACTATGTCACAATGAAATTCAACAATTAAATATATGATGAATTAATTAAAACTATACCTCTTCCAATCATATTACACTAACTAATGAGTTTATTTTTGTAATTAAAGGAGTAGTAAGTCATATTTGTAATACCCCAATTTTGTCCGACTAATTCAAAATAAAAATTGTCTTTCTGCAAACGCGAGGTTCTAACAGTATTTTTCTCGTTGTTGAAAAGAGACTCAAAAATATATGTTAAGGCATGCACGCATTATTTTTAGCAGGGTACGCGTATCATTTTAACCAGGTACGCACGTCATTATTAATTGCGTGTGGATTTTTTCTCGTACGCGCGTTTAATTTTAACGACCTGGCACTGTTTTATTTTCATTATAGACGTGTGTTATATTTAACTACGAACGGGTGTCATTTCTAACGATCTCGCACCGTTTGTTGTTATCGTTAATAAAAGTTTATCTTTCTTAATAAATAATAATGAGATGCAATCTAAATAAAAAGTTTAGTTTTTATTACAATAGGATATAATACAATTATCTTAGTACATATAAGGATAAAAGAAAAATAAATAGACAAATAACCAAGAAGTAGCATACGCATCATCATGCTGTTGATGCTATTGTTGGTGGTGCTATTGTGTTGACATAATCAGGTTCTAAATATTAAACAGAAAACAAAAAAACAGCAACATTAGACAAGAGGAAGCAGCCAAAATTGTGCAGCAATAGGCTTAGCTCCAAAGCTCCAAATGGGTAGAACCTTTGTTGAGACTTTGTTTTCAAAACCTGCACATACACAAACACAAACAGATTTCTGCAAATAGTCAAATATCTCCCAATATGTGAAAGCAGCAGAGACTTGGATAGAGGAAAATTTGCTCAGACACAATTATACACCAAAACGTGAAACTCTTGAACCAACACAAGGCAGAGAAAATAGACCCATCAATGCATCTATTCATACAATCTTGACTATAAACTAAGCTTCAAAGATGCAAATCAAAAAAGAGGAGAGAGGGAAGAAACAAAATGACAACTACACAAAGAAGCAAAAACAAAGAAGAACATCACACTGGAAAAAAGAAAACAGAAAAACACCAACACACACAAACTCACGCAGAGAGAAGAAAAAGAGAACAACGATTGAGAACAAAAAACACACAAACACGAGAACCACATCTTCAACAATAATCACCATTTCCATTTCAATCCCACTATAATGCACACAAAGATGCAGAGAGAATGAGAGTCTAAAAGGAGAATAGGAACAAACCTATTACTCAAACCCACGACCACCACTCACCACCACCGCCGAAACCGCCACCACGCCACCGCGCCTCTCTCTCTCTCCGTGCGTGCTCCAACGAAGGCACCACCACGCCACCGTCGGTTCCACCTCTCCGACGACACGCGCCGTTCCTTTCTCTCTCTCGTGCTCATCTCCGACGACACACGCCGTTGTTTCACGTCCCACCACCACCGCCGTCGCGGCGTCACCACCACCGCTCCACCACCGTAAGCTTCTCTCTCTCGTCGCGCGTCCACGGCCAAAACCACCACCCGCGCGTCCACCGCCGGCATCTTCTCTCATCCGTTCGCGTCTCTCCTCCTCCTCCTCTCACGGTGCCTGTCCGCTCTCTCTCTCTCTCTCTCTCTCTCTCTCTCTATCTCCAAATTTCTCTCTATGCTGAATTAAGGATTGAAACGGCGCTGAGAAGAGAGGGTGTTTTAGGTTTTCCCTGTTTTAGAATACGTGGGCTGGGTATGGGCCTCCGTTTCTTTTTTTAAGTTTTTTAACCTGACTGCTAATAACACCTCCCACGTTTTTGGCTGCACTTTGCTTTTTATGTAAAAAAGTTTATTGTTAGCACTCCCAAATTTTACTATCTCACTCCCTCTCTTTAATAATGCAATCTTTTATTAGTATTCTCCAAACAACCAAACTCACATATTGTGTCATAAATACTTAGATGTGTCCATTCCTTATATTGCATCTTCCACTAGATGTGCATTTAGATTCCCTTGCGTTTTGTAGAAATATTTGAGTATGGTTCTCGCCTAGCATCTTCCATTAGATGTGCATTTAGGTTCAATCTTGCCTACTCTTGTATTTTTGCTTAATGCCCAGTTCAAGTTCCTTTTTTGCCTATCTATGTGTTGTGATCTAATATGTGTAGTTTAGGCTTGATATTTGTTTGCGAATTTAAATGTTGTTGCTTGATGGTTTGGTCCCTTGATTGTATTCGCGTGCTCATGCATCTTGCATTTGGTTATGGATTTAGAGTTGATTGAAGTGTTCTACTTATTTTCAAATTTTTCAATAAATCATTAGCCATCACTTGGAGCCTTTGCTCAATTGATCGCCGCGAATGCCTAATTTTCCTAAAGATTTCTCACTAAATCAAAAACTTTGTTAGTAGTCTTGCGAAGCCTTTGCTTGCATGATTATTAACAATGAGGTACTAGTGGTGGTCACTTGGAGCCTTTGCTCAATTGATCACCGTGAATGCATAATTTTCCTAAAGATTTCTCACTAAATCAAAAACTTTGTTAGTAGTCTTGCGAAGCCTTTGCTTGCATGATTATTAACAATGAGGTACTAGTGGTGGTCACTTGGAGCCTTTGCTCAATTGATCACCGTGAATGCCTAATTTTCCTAAAGATTTTCACTAAAATTAAAAACTTTGTTAGTAGTCTTGCGAAGCCTTTGCTTGCATAATTATTAACAATGGAGTGCTAATGTTGGTCACTTGGAGCCTTTGCTCAATTGATCATCATGAAAGCTCGATTTTCACAATTAAACAAGATAAAAAACAAAAACCTTTCCTAAACAAGAACTACGTAGCTTTGAATTCTCCATCGCACCTGGAGGTACGTAGGAGTGGATCCCCTCCATCAAGCACAAAATTAAAGATTTTTCATTAAGTCACTCATAAACAAAAGAGGTCAAAACAAAGCATTTTTTTTTAAATCAACACCGCAAATCACATATTTAATTAAGGTAACCCTTCTTCGAAGGGACGTTATGAGGTGCTAATACCTTCCTCGTACGTAACTAGACCCCCGAACCCAAATCTGATGGTTCCAAGACCATTGCTTTCCGAAAAAAGGTTTTTTCAATGTTTTACCTTTAAAAAATATTGGTGGCGACTCTAAAATCACGTTGTGCGAAGAAAAGTCCCTCCAAGGATTTTTCGGGGTGCAACAGCTGGCGACTTCACTGGGGACATTATTTTTTAAGTGGGTCAAGCCGATTAATTGAATGTGTGATTTGCCTTACTGATTTAATATGCTTTGTTTTACCTCCCTTCTTCTTACTTTTGTCTTATTTCGTATGTCATTTGTTTGTTATATTTTAGAGCAGTTCCTCTTCTTCGCTCCTTTTTCTTTGTGAGCAATGCGTGTAATTATTGTAGGCTTCTTAGAATGGTTTGTATATTGAAATGATGTATGCATGTTGAACCTTAGGGTAGGCGACCTATTATGCAGATCGCTCTGGTTTTTCTTGCGGTGGGAAGGGGTAGTTATTTCTAGGTGTTGTGCCCTCAACACACACTTCACACCCTATACTTGTGAGCATTGAGTGGGGCCTAAAACCCAAGGTCCGAACAAAAACCTAGGAGAGCGCGGAGCGATTAGTGACGCGCCATTCGTGACCTTTGTCCGTATGGCTCTCATGAAAGTTTTCGCCAAGAGTACGCTCTGTCATGATGCCTCACACTCGATAGCTTTCTATGATTGTGAGTGTCATCGTGAGAGAGACTTTAACTCTTGGTTGCCATTGTGAGGAAGTGATTAGAACCTACATGGGAGGATTACCCTTTTAGTCGGATTTAGACCCTAGGATTCCCACCCTTTGTAGGACACGGGGGCACGATTTGTTTGTTGCATTAGCTTAGGCATTCCTTTTCTCAAACTCTATTTCAAAATTGTAGAAAGTAATTTTTCTTTTCCTCATAAATACCTACATGAGGTGGCATGTAGCGTGTATCTTTAAAAATGTTTAAAGTACCACCAATAACCTCACTTTCTTACCATTTTTCCATGTAAATAACACATCATTTCGCATTCACATCATTTTGCATTTGCATTTGCATCTAACAAAATTTTGAAAAAAAAAAAAAAAAAAACTTTCGTCATTTGCATTTTTCATGCGTTAAAGTTTGTTTGCAGAGAATCCTAAAAGTGATGAAGTAATGTTTGTCATAGATACAGTAGATAATCAAAAAATGAAACATTGCGCTTCAAAAAGAAAAATAATCCAAATTCACTGTTAAACCTATGGTGAGACATGGCACACTGTGAGAATTCTCGGCATTAAACTAACACTCATCTGCATCGCATGCATTGCATTCATTAATAACGTTACTCATAAAAAATGTTTCGTCAGAACGGAAAAGGCAAGATGGTTCATCAACACCGATATTACACCCGTCTACAAGCAAGATTGATGGCTAGCAATCAGGATCTCGAGAATGAAGACCCCCTGAGTCGAGATAAGTTGGTTGGGAAGGTGCTCAATCCTGAGCAGTTGGCTCAGGAAGATCAGGCTCTGAAGGCTGAAATGGAAGCACAAGTGGTCGAAGAAATGAGTATGCTGCAGGATCAGAGGGGTGGGGCCGTTACTGGGGCTATCGCTGTTGTAAATCCCGAAGGAGTTGTTACTTCCGTTTCTTCTCCGGTATCCGCTGAAGTTACAACTACTCCCATTTCTCATGGACAAGGAGACAGTTACTTCACCCATCATCCAGGGGTAGACAGACAGAGTTATCTGAAGACTAAAGCGGTCCTGTGGGGGTCAAGTCAACTTGCCACGGTTACACCTAGAGGAGTTGCTCATTGGACCACAAATCCATACTCCCGGTCCCGGTATTATCTTTGCCAAGAAGTTCATCTAGTCCTACCCCGGAATTGCTTTGTGAATCCTCGTAAAGTAGTTTATCACGTGGAAAACCACGCTCGATTATGGGGTGTTACCACAGTCAAGAGAAGCACCACTCCCATTTCCCGAAGCAGAAGAAAGGGGAAACGAATGTAATCTCAGAAGGAAATCCGGCCTTTGGTACTCCTCCACAGCAAACGGTTCCATCCGCTATTCTGCTTGCCGTCCAGCGAGGCAATGACGGTCGAGGCTCTCGAGTTATCGGTCAAGAGCAAATTAACTTTGATCCAACATCGATGACATACGATGAATTGTTCAATCACACGGCTTCCGAAACTTGATCAACACTCGGCCAATGAAAGCCCGTCGGTAGCCATTTCCCGTGGTTACAACGCTAATGCCACCGCGAGCTTTCATGAAGGCGGGGTTGGTCATATCAGTAGAAGAATGCACGAGTCTTCAAGCGGTGGTGAAAGACACAGTAGATCTTTGGGCCGGATCTCGAATGGTCCGAATACAACAATCAATTCATCTGCCGAGCCACGAAAAGACAATCACTAAGGCGGTGAGATCCCGGTGGGCAATTGGTAAGAAAGGTTGGGAAGGTTAAGACTCCTTAGAGGTTATTCATGCGAGAGATGTGCAAATTCGAGTCATCAAGAGGGGTTGCACTCGGGAAGGGGTCCGTGTTAATGTTAATTGCGCTGGGGCATGTGAGGCCTTCAAGACAGTCTTGCAAGACTTATTGGATCGTCGGGTAACCCAAACAGAAGTGCAGGAGTACGGGGATAGGCGTGGGTTAGGATATCACCGCTCGGTGATAAGAAGAGAATGGTGAGGAAAAAGCGAAAAAGAGGCTAGCTAAGCTTGAGAGCGGGCACTAAGTTTGGGAGGAGGTCCCTATTCATGATCCTTCCCGAACATCCTCTGTTTGTGATATCCGCCAAAGCTTTGTGAGCGCTGGATTGCTTGATTACAATTCGGTTGCTGTCATCAAGGATGGTCCTGAGGTTGAAGAGGGCGGTGCAAGTCTGGTGCGTCGCTGCGATGTTGGTGAAAGAATTAAAGAACCGTAAAAACGCTAATTTTCCGTGACTTTTAGTTCAAAATAATGATTGTAGTGCAACCCTGTGGTTCTGCCCAAGGCCATAGGACAAGTTGTTAGGGGCAAGCATGTTTTTATCATCACCATTAATAAAAACTTTGTTTTTGAATTTCCATCAATAAAAAAATCATTCCTCTTCATTTCATGTGTCTTTTTTTCTGTTTCATTATTGTTTGCTTGTTTGTTTCATTTTTATTCTGCCTTTTCGCTTCGGCAAAAGGCGGATCCACAACAATTGTCTCTCAAAATAACAGTGCCAACAGTCCATATTTTGACTTTGATCACCCTATCAATCAAGCTGAGGGGGATGTTGAGAAAGACTGGGAAACCCCTCCAGAACTCATAAGACTGATGAAACAAGAAGAAAAGGCTATTCAGCCCTACAGGGAATTCACTGAAGTGGTCAATTTAAGTACAGTTGAGAACAAGAAGGAGGTCAAGGAGGGCACTTCCCATGAAGGAAAAGGAGTGAAAAAGGAAATAAAAAAGGAGATAAAGAAAAAGAGCAAATATATAAGAGTAAATAAATTATTGTCCTGGAGTTATTTTTTGAGAAAACGAGCAATCATGATTTGAAATAAAGCTTGACCATCTTCCCATATCCTCGAAAAAAAAAACCTTTCCTACCCACCTTAGGCCAAGAAAAAGCAAAATCCTAAAATCTCCCTAGACAAAGATCACCTCAAATAAAAAGTGCATCACGTTTTATCAGCTCACCCAAAAAGTCAAAAAAAAAAAAAAAAAAAAAAAAAAAAAAAAAAAAAAGGGATTTAAAAATGAAGATCCCAAAAATACAAAAGAAAGATAAGTGGCGAGCTGATACATGTTACCACAATATATAAGAGATCCTTGTCTCAATAAACCTTCAAACACTTCATCGTTCCCATACTCCCCTCCTTCCATAAACCGCAAACACTTCCCTTTTACCTCGGTATCTTGCCCTGCACAAACCTTTTAGCCAGGAATAAAAATTCCAAACACCTCATCAAGCCAAATAACCGTCATAAACCATCAATCGTCAGCCCACACCAAATAAGACCCATTCTCCCCATCAACCCCAAGCACCTCATTAAGCCCAATCATCCTTCCTCCACAAAACACCACAATTCCAAAAAAGTCCATTCCGATCAATGACTGATTGCTGTTGTTTTCTCAAAATTTAAATCTTAGGACAACTAAGTTTATTTGTCTACAATGTGTTTGCTCAAAAAAAAAAAATGATCAGAAAAAAGAAAGCTGATCAAGAAAAAACAAACCCTCAGGAAAAAGAAAGGAGGGAACAAAAGCAAATAGTCAGAAAAAAGAAAGCTGACAAAATAAAAAGAGGGACTTGCACTCAAAACCCATTCAAGCCGCATTAAAAACAGGATTAGTGATCACCAAGTAAAGATTCTTTCATTCCAAAGTGAGGCATTCACAGAGAACCAAAGGTTTGCACCGGGAACACCGCTCAAAGTTGGGGCATTCTCTTCACCTCCCACCCACCCCTGGTCTTAGGAAAGTGCATTGCTCTCTCATTTCATGTCACTCCAGCTTGTCAATACCTCCAAACAGGGGGCAAGTCGTTCATTCACAACTACCGAGAAGCTAGAATGGGGCAACTATATTTCGTCGGGGTGAGGCAACCCCTTCTCTCTCTAGTGTATGGGTCCGGCGCTTCTTCCCATTGGAGTCGAGATATCCTCTCTCCGGTGCTCATGGAAACCGAAAGTTAGAAGAGAGGTGAATGGGTTCAAACCCGTTTAGATCGATTGAATCTCATAGAGGAAAAAGGATTGCGACTTTGTGTCATGGACGGTGTGTACCAACAGAGAATGAGAGCGGCTTTTGACAAGAAAGTCCGACCCAGAAATTCAATGAGGGGAACCTCGCACTCAAGAAGATCTTGCCCATCGGTGATCCCGAGAGAAGTGGACACCCATTTATGATGGCCCATATGTAGTCAAGAAAGCCTTTTACGGAGGAGCACCGATACTTACCAACGTGGGCGGCGAAGATCTCAAGAATCCAAATCAATTCGGACTTTGCGAAGAAGTATTATGCCTGAAAGAAATAAACGAAAAAGAGAAAGATGAGCCAAGCAAGAATTAGCTCGCTAGGTTGAAAACCCGAAAGGGTGGCCTAGGCAAAATCAGAGCGATCCGGTGGATTGAAAACCCGCAAAGGGCGATCCAGGCAAAAATTAGGGTCAGAAAACTTGGGCGTGAAAAGTAAAGAAAGGCATACAAATTCCCTGAAAGCTTGGATGAGGGAGTGATCAAAGTCAAGGACATAAATGTTTAGCACTGTCCCATAGAGACGGACAGTCAGAAATCAGCTTCTACCTTCTTCGCGTCTTTTTGTAGTTTAAATTTTCAAATATATTGAACAATCGGCGTAACTTCTTGTGCGGCTGATTTCCACATCAATAAAAGTCCAACTTTCCCACATTTGTTTATTCTGTTATTTTTGCTTTTCTGCTCAAAATAAACGTTTTATGATGGTGATGATTCTGAACTGTAAAGCATGTATATAAATCATAGAGCATCACAATCGTTGCGAAATTTCTAAAAGTCATGGGAAGAAAGTAACTCCTAGGGGCAATTTAAGTTTGCAAGGATGATAATTGCACTCATAGGCCATTGCAGACGGCAAGTCACAAAAAGGAAAGACAACTGCGCTTGGCTTATATGTCGCGACGATGATAATCGGTTCCTCAGTCTTGTCATGGGTTGGTCGAACCAGCAAAAAGAAGCCAAAAGGGCAAAAGAGCAAAAAATATGTAATATAAAAGGAAAAACGAAAAAGAAGTTGAAAAAAAGAGGGGCAAAGAACACTAAAAGTCATGCATTGCATTCACCAAGCATAAAATCATGCATTCATTAGTCATGCATTATAAGGTAAAGAAAAGAGAAATTCAGGCATTTGCATTACATTCATCATGAGAAAAGGAAAAGAAAGTAGCAATCATGGCATTTGCATTGCATACATTTGTTCATCTCATCTGCAGGTGCAAAGCAGATAAACACTTCGGTGTTAATGCTCGCCTTCAGATTCTAGAAAGCACTCCCCTAGTTGGGAGTTCAGAAGAAGAGAGAATAAAAAGAAGGAAAAAGAGTTCAGAGAGAGGAAGAGAAGAGAAAAGAAAGAGAAGCGAAAATAGAAAGAAAAAGAAAAGAGGAAAAGAACAGAGAGCGCCCAAGCGCGCAAGAGAAGAGAAAACAGAGCGCCCAAGCGCACAAAAGAAAAGATAAGAGAACGCCCAAGCGCACAAGAGAAAGAACAGAGAGCGTCCAAGCGCGCAAGAGAAGAATAGAGAGCGTCCAAGCACGCAAGAGAAGAACAGAGAGCGCCCAAGCGCGCAAGAGAAAAGAGAGCGCCCAAGTGCGCAAAAGAGAGGTCTCACATCGTGTACGAGCAACGCGATGGACCGCGACCCCATGTGAGGTTCAACGGAATAGTTGTATCGGCCCTAAGATACGATGGGCGCCGTGCATTGATCTGTATATCAGTTCCGGAGCTGATAACGATCCCCCCGGTCGCTCGAAAAGGCTAACAGGAAGCGTGCTCCTCAAAGCCACGTGCAAACTCGGATTCGTCAAGAGTTCGTTTAAGGATTACAGGTTTTAGGCAGCCTGGGCATTTTACCGCTTTCTGCACGCAAGTGTTCATTTTACCGCTTTCTGCACGCAAGTGCCCATTTTACCTTTTCTGTCTGCACGTCAGTGTTCATTTACCGTTTTCGCATCGACACAAAAGTGTCTATCTTCCCAAAAAAAAAAAAACAGAAAAAACAAAAAAAAAAGAGAATGATAAAAAGAAAAAAAAAATTCAGATTTCCCCAAGTGGACAAAATTGGTATAATTTCTGAATTCTTTATTTCTATTTTATCTTCGAAATATGTTTCGGCCAATTCATATTTCTTGATAAAATCCAAATAAAGAGGGGCAGCTGTAATACCCCAATTTTGTCCGACTAATTCAAAATAAAAATTGTCTTTCTGCAAACGCGAGGTTCTAACAGTATTTTTCTCGTTGTTGAAAAGAGACTCAAAAATATATGTTAAGGCATGCACGCATTATTTTTAGCAGGGTACGCGTATCATTTTAACCGGGTACGCACGTCATTATTAATTGCGTGTGGATTTTTTCTCGTACGCGCGTTTAATTTTAACGACCTGGCACTGTTTTATTTTCATTATAGACGTGTGTTATATTTAACTACGAACGGGTGTCATTTCTAACGATCTCGCACCGTTTGTTGTTATCGTTAATAAAAGTTTATCTTTCTTAATAAATAATAATGAGATGCAATCTAAATAAAAAGTTTAGTTTTTATTACAATAGGATATAATACAATTATCTTAGTACATATAAGGATAAAAGAAAAATAAATAGACAAATAACCAAGAAGTAGCATACGCATCATCATGCTGTTGATGCTATTGTTGGTGGTGCTATTGTGTTGACATAATCAGGTTCTAAATATTAAACAGAAAACAAAAAAACAGCAACATTAGACAAGAGGAAGCAGCCAAAATTGTGCAGCAATAGGCTTAGCTCCAAAGCTCCAAATGGGTAGAACCTTTGTTGAGACTTTGTTTTCAAAACCTGCACATACACAAACACAAACAGATTTCTGCAAATAGTCAAATATCTCCCAATATGTGAAAGCAGCAGAGACTTGGATAGAGGAAAATTTGCTCAGACACAATTATACACCAAAACGTGAAACTCTTGAACCAACACAAGGCAGAGAAAATAGACCCATCAATGCATCTATTCATACAATCTTGACTATAAACTAAGCTTCAAAGATGCAACTGAAAAAGAGGAGAGAGGGGAAGAACAGCAACAACTACACAAAGAAGCAAAAAACAGCAAGAACATCACACTGGAAAAAAAAGAAAACAGAAAACACCAACACACACAAACTCACGCAGAGAGAAGAAAAAAGAGAACACTGATTGAGAACAAAAAACACACAAACACAGAACCACATCTTCAACAATAATCACCATTTCCATTTCAATCCCACTATAATGCACACAAAGATGCAGAGAAGAATGAGAGTCTAAAAGGAGAATAGGAACAAACCTATTACTGAAACCCACGACCACCACTCACCACCGCGCCGAAACCGCCACCACGCCACCGTCAGCCTCTCTCTCTCCGTCGTGCTCCAACGAAGGCACCACCACGCCACCGTCAGTTCCACCTCTCCGACGACACGCCTTCGTTCCTTTTCTCTGTCTCGTGCTCATCTCCGACGACACGCCGTTGTTTCGCGTCACCGCCACCACCGTCGCGCGTCACCACCGTTCCACCACCGTAAGCTTCTCTCTCTCCGTCGCGCGTCACAGCCAAAACCACCACCGCGTCACCGCCGGCATCTTCTTCTCTCATCCGTTCGCGCGTCTCTCCTCCTCCTCCTCTCACGCTGGTCTGCTCTCTCTCTCTCTCTCTCTCTCTCTCTCCAAATTTCTCTCTATGCTGAATTAAGGATTGAAACGGCGCTGAGAAGAGAGGGTGTTTTAGGTTTTCCCTGTTTTAGAATACGTGGGCTGGGTATGGGCCTCCGTTTCTTTTTTTAAGTTTTTTAACCTGACTGCTAATAACACCTCCCACGTTTTTGGCTGCACCCCCCAGTTTTTATGTAAAAAAGTTTATTGTTAGCACTCCCAAATTTTACTATCTCACTCCCTCTCTTTAATAATGCAATCTTTTATTAGTATTCTCCAAACAACCAAACTCACATATTGTGTCATAAATACTTAGATGTGTCCATTCCTTATATTGCATCTTCCACTAGATGTGCATTTAGATTCCCTTGCGTTTTGTAGAAATATTTGAGTATGGTTCTCGCCTAGCATCTTCCATTAGATGTGCATTTAGGTTCAATCTTGCCTACTCTTGTATTTTTGCTTAATGCCCAGTTCAAGTTCCTTTTTTGCCTATCTATGTGTTGTGATCTAATATGTGTAGTTTAGGCTTGATATTTGTTTGCGAATTTAAATGTTGTTGCTTGATGGTTTGGTCCTTGATTGTATTCGCGTGCTCATGCATCTTGCATTTGGTTATGGATTTAGAGTTGATTGAAGTGTTCTACTTATTTTCAAATTTTTCAATAAATCATTAGCCATCACTTGGAGCCTTTGCTCAATTGATCGCCGCGAATGCCTAATTTTCCTAAAGATTTCTCACTAAATCAAAAACTTTGTTAGTAGTCTTGCGAAGCCTTTGCTTGCATGATTATTAACAATGAGGTACTAGTGGTGGTCACTTGGAGCCTTTGCTCAATTGATCACCGTGAATGCATAATTTTCCTAAAGATTTCTCACTAAATCAAAAACTTTGTTAGTAGTCTTGCGAAGCCTTTGCTTGCATGATTATTAACAATGAGGTACTAGTGGTGGTCACTTGGAGCCTTTGCTCAATTGATCACCGTGAATGCCTAATTTTCCTAAAGATTTTCACTAAAATTAAAAACTTTGTTAGTAGTCTTGCGAAGCCTTTGCTTGCATAATTATTAACAATGGAGTGCTAATGTTGGTCACTTGGAGCCTTTGCTCAATTGATCATCATGAAAGCTCGATTTTCACAATTAAACAAGATAAAAAACAAAAACCTTTCCTAAACAAGAACTACGTAGCTTTGAATTCTCCATCGCACCTGGAGGTACGTAGGAGTGGATCCCCTCCATCAAGCACAAAATTAAAGATTTTTCATTAAGTCACTCATAAACAAAAGAGGTCAAAACAAAGCATTTTTTTTTAAATCAACACCGCAAATCACATATTTAATTAAGGTAACCCTTCTTGAAGGGGCGTTATGAGTGCTAATACCTTCCTCAATGCGTAACTAGACCCCGAACCCAAATCTGATGGTTCCAAGACCATTGCTTTCCGAAAAAAGGTTTTTTCAATGTTTTACCTTTAAAAAATATTGGTGGCGACTCTAAAATCACGTTGTGCGAAGAAAAGTCCCTCCAAGGATTTTTCGGGGTGCAACAATATTAATAAGAAACTCTTTCCTTTCAATGCTTATATGTTACACAAAAAGAATTTCAAAGACCCACTAATTTTTTTATTTCAAATAAATTTAGATTAAATATATATAATAATATAATAGGCCAAGTTTGATTTGTATTATACATTTAAATTTATGAAATATAATTTAAAGAAAACATTGGCATAGTTTATTAAAATATTAATAATAAACTCTTCCCTTTCAATGCATATAGTTACACAAAAATGAATTTCAAAGAACCCACTATTTTTTTTATTTCAAATAAATTTAGATTAAATTTTATTATAATTAATTAGAGATATTAAGTAGGGATTTAAACAATGAATAAAATAACAAATACGTTGAATAAAGATTAACTTTATAATAATATAATAGACTAAGTTTGATTTATATTATACATTTAAATATATGCAATATAAGTTAAAGAAAACGTAGGCATATTTTATTAACATATAGAAACTTTTTTTACATATTATATTATATTCTATTGTAACACAACATATAATATTCTATTATATAATACATTATATCATATTATACGTAGATATATGTCGGCAATTATTCTTATCAATTGCTATAATTTTTGTGAAGAAAAAAAAAATTCTATATTTATAAAAGAATAGCATCATTTTAATATTAATATAAAATAGTTAATTGATCTTTCACTAAGAGAATCATTTAATAAGTTAGTGGCAATTTATTTCTTTCATTAAAATTTATTATATCTGTATTATAAATTAATATTTTAATACACAAAAATCTTGAGTAAAATTGTGGAGCTTCCTTTGGGGATTCTTTTAGATGTATGTATGTATGCATAGATAGATAGATATAGAAATAAAAAGCTTATATAAATATAAAAAGCTTATTTTACATGAGTTTTTTTATTTATATTTACCAATTATAATAGGTTAGATGAAATAAGAAATTATTAGTTGACCTTTAAAATTATTTTTCATGTTACAATTATGCATTTAAAGGGAGGGGTTTCACATAAATAATAGTTAAATACTATTTTACTAAGAGTATCATTTAATAAGTTAGTGGTTATCATGAAATGAAGTCTCATTTATGTGGAAATTATGAATAAATATTAATATAGTTAAAAATCTAATTGAAAAACAAAGGAAAGTGATGTGGAGCATCCTAGAGCTTGGAAAAAAGCTTCCTTTAGATATTTATATAGATAGATAGATTGGTTGATATTGATGATTAAAAAATATAGCATAATTTTTTATATTTATAATTTTATTTAAATATTATATTAATTTTGAATCTAATATCTATTTATCTAATATCTATTTATACAAACAAACAACTTACAAAATTACAATTTTAGACATCTTACTTTTTTGACACATCACCACTTTAATTTTATTTATCATTTTTAAATTCTACTTTCTCTTTCTTTCTCACTCACTCTCTTTCAATCTCACATTTCCCAATATTTCTAACTTCTTACACATCTATTATTAGTGGCCCCCACACTTTTTATTTAAAAATATTTCTTTTACCAATTTTTTTAATCCACTATATAATATAATATAATAAAATTAATATTAAATAATCTACAATTTACTTCTATTTACTATCTAACCTAATACCTATTTATCTATTTATACAAACAAATCACACTTAATCTATTTATGCAAACAAACCACATTTAAATTACTCAAACAAGTCTCCCTATTTACCTGACAATTCATCTAACTAAAGACAACATTGTAATTTACTATCATATTTTTATCAAATTTATTCTCCAAATGCATTTTTTCTCACTCCCACTTTTTTCTTAATTTCTCTTACTTTTTTTTTTCAAAATTCAAATCAAACTCACCAACTTTCTTTACCCACTATCTACTAATCTAATCTAATATCTATTTATACAAACAAACCATACTTAAATTACTCAAACAAGTTTCCCTATTTATTTGACAACTTATCTAACTAAGGGCAACATTGTAATTTACTATCACATTCTTTTTCAAATTTCTTCTCCCAATGCACTTTCTACTCACTCCCATTTTTTTTAACTTTCCCCCCTTTTTTTTCAAATTTCGAAATTCAAATTAAATCAAATCTACTAACAAACTAAATAATCAATCTAAACTACGAGATAACTGCACTAACGTATAAAAACACGGAGTAACTTCACTGATATATAAAAAAACACGATATTAATATGGAGAAAGAAAGGAAAACTTAATGACTATTTCAACTACTGATTAATATTTAAAACACGGGATAACTGTACAAATATATAAAAAACACGGGATAACTATACTAATATATAAAAAACACACGGGATAATTGCACTGATATATTTGATAATCTACTATCTATCTTTTACTATCTACTATAATGTACTAATCAACTAAAATAATCAACTGAAACTATGAGATAACTGCACTGATATATAAAAAAAACATGAGATAACTATACTAATATGTAAAAATTAAACGAGATAACTGCAATGATACGTATAAAACACCGGATAACTGCACTGATATATAAAAAACACTTCACTGAATTATTTGATAATCTATCATCTATCCGTTAGTGTCTACTTATAATCTATTAATCAACTAAAATAATAAATTGAAACTATGAGATAACTTCACTGATATATTAAAAAACACGGGATAACTTTATTGAAATATAAAAAAAAACACGGGATAATTGCAATGATGTATGTAAAAACACGATATGACTGCATTGACATATAAAAAAACACGGGATAATAACACTGACACAGAATAAATGCACAGATTGTTTTTAAATGATACTTTTACATTTTTAGATTTTAATATTTATCTAAATTTTTATTTGAGACTCTTTTTTTAACTACTTTAAATTTGTCTTTTTTTCACGAGGTGTTGTCCAGACTATTTAAATTATGTCTAAATTTGTTGCAGCACCCCGTGCGTATGCACGGGTATCCCACTAGTTTAGTATAATATTGAGTGGGTCAGTAAAACGAATTGAAAAAATATTGTCATATTTTTGGTAAAGTGAGTTTTTATTTTAAATATTGGATTGGATGTTAAGTTGAGTGGATATTTAATTAAGGAAAAAGAAATGTTGAGATATAAGTTGAAAATTAAATGAAGATGATGTATATAGATGTTATTTGGACAAATTTTTGTGTACAAAAGTGGACAAATGCACAAATTAGACGGTGAGACCCACTTAATCTGCATGTGGGAATGTGTTTGACATAAATGATTAAGTGAGTCTCATCGTCTAATTTGTGTATTTCTTTGTATACAAAAATTTGTCCGTTACTCTAAAATAAAACATGGGAGGAGTATTTGGTCCAAATGGGGGTATAAGAGTAATGATATTTGGCAAAAAATTTCAGACAAATATAGCCAAAAACCAATTCACAACACCAATTAACCAAGTAACCAATTAACCAAGTTTTTAGTTAATGACTTAAAAAACTCTGAAAAGGCATGTTGGTTAATAACCTAAAAAATTTGGTTTTATTTTTATTTTTATTAGATAAGCAATTGGCTCACTGGCCTAACACACACACACACTAGGGGATGAGGGAATGGCAAGACCGGGGATCGAACCCCGTACACCACAAATATGTCCCCGCAGTTTTTACCAACTGAGCTGCCACAAGGGACACCTAAAAAAATTTAGTTAATTGGTGTTATAAATTGATTTTTGGTATATTTTATTTCAAAACTTTTTGTCCATATAATATTACTCAGGTATAAAATGCTTTGTGCCTAAAAAAAATACTACTCCGTTGTTGGCCAAAAAAAAATATTACTACTCGCCGCCGCGAAAGATAGCGGCCACCGCCTCTGCTCTGTTATGTACACAAAATCCAAACTCACTCAACTCTTCAAAGCAGCGAAGAAGAAAAATGAATAACGGATACAATATGCGCGTGGCATTCACAATCGCGACTCTAGCAGTTGCCATCTCCATCTTCGTCACCGTACGACGACGTACGAGGCGAAAGCGGCGAGAGTCCTCTTCGAGTTCGTGCTACTCACATTCCGAAACGAAGCCACAGTGGACGTTTAAGCGAGTCTTAGCTGATAACTCCTACACGCCGTTCAAGCACTTGAACCTCAACGGCTCCGATTGCGACGGTACGTTTGACACTCCGCACTCGTTCTGTTATTCGGTTAAAGAAAATGAATCGTGTTAAGATTCACATCTTAAATCCCGATTCACAGTTGCAGTAACGTTGTAGTTGTTGTGTTCGTGCTTTCGCTTAGCTCCGATTCTTTGAGGACTTTTTTTATACATATTTTGCAATTTTGAATCAGTTTAGGCAAACGAAGTAGCTTAATCCAGTTCAGGCTAGATATTAGTCCAAACACGATGGAGTTTGGTGATTTTTTCGTAAATCTTAAGATACTTAAATTGATTGAGTTTTATATTTGAAGTGACGAGATTTCGTTGAAAATTAGTGCTAAATACTTACCGCAAGCTAGAGATTCATTGTTTGTGTTCTTTTGGATCGTTGATGACCTACTGCATTGAGTACTGTATGAAAGATTGTAAAGATCAAACTGAGTGTAGTGGTTTTCTTACAGAGAATGGTTCAAATTCGCATCCATTTGAGGCAGAGATTATGGAGTTGTTAAAAAATCCTCAGCCTGGAATTGAACTCAATACGGAGAGTGTGGACTTGGAAATGAATGATTCGTATGTTTGGGTCGATACAGAGATGCAGTTGAAGGAATTGGTCAATGTATTGAGCAAGGAAAAGTTCTTTGGTGTTGACACAGAACAACATAGCTTACGCACCTTTCTTGGCTTTACAGCATTAGTTCAGGTAATGTCGTGTTATCCTTTAAATTTCTTTGTTTGCATTGTGCCAGTAATTTATTTTTTGATTAATTTGTTGATGATATGTGTCTTCTTATGTTGTCGTGCAGATTTCTACACGACAGAAAGATTATTTGATTGACACAATTGCCCTGCATGATTCTATGGAAATTCTTCGCCCAGTTTTTGCCAATCCTTCAATTTGTAAAGTATGTAAGTTACTGGTGTCATGTTTTCAAGGGGCGCGATGTTTCCAGTTTCACCAAGTTCCTCTTTTTCAGCCTAAATTTATACTTTTTAACATATTTTTATAATATGAAGTTTGAATACTTAAGATTCCTTTTCATTTTCTTAAAACATAGCATTTATTATAAATATCTTAGTTGATTTATTTGTCTATTTATTGTTCAAGTCTATTTTTTCAGTTTTTTCTCAATAAAAATTTGTGGATAGGTGTTCCATGGGGCCGACAATGATGTTCTCTGGCTACAGAGGGACTTCCATATATACGTTGTTAATTTATTTGATACTTCAAAGGTGAGCTATTCATGGTGCTAGATTGTCACCTTACTATGTATCAGATGCCATGTGCCATAAAAAAAATTCTCTTCATGAATGATAGTGAGTGGAGAAGTTTTCCTCTTACCATTGGCTGGTAACTTCTTTTGAATTTGTTTATCATGTACTGCAGGCATGTGAGGTGCTGTCAAAACCACAGAAATCGCTTGCTTATTTGCTTGAAACCTACTGTGGTGTGATATCAAATAAGTTATTACAGGTTTGACCTGATCATACTTGATTTCCTGCATTGAACTCCTTGGTTGTCATCAACAATGTTGTAGTCATAACTTACAAGGTTCTGCTATTTGCATGAGTGTATTTAAGTAAAATGCAATGCATAAGTTTTTCAGTTATTCATGTATAAGGTTCAACCTAGAATGAAATTGTGCCTTAAAATCAATTAATAAGTTCTAGGATCCTATCTGGAATGTGAAATTTTAATAATTTGCTGTAATTTTTCTTCTAATTATTGATTCACATGTTTAGTTAGATAAACCATAATCATAATTCTCTTACGTACATGGAATTGTCATGTTAACTGGTAAAGGAGTTTGATCCCAAACAGTTTACTTGAGTTTGTTGAACTGAAACAGGGAAACATTAGAAGTATGTTGAACTGAGTTTGGCATCGTGTTTAGCATGAGATACATCAATGATTATAACTTTCAAAACTTGTCTCTTTCACATAGTCAAATGCCATAAATAAGACAGTGTTATAATTCTGGGTTTGGGATGTTTTTTCAGTTAACGACTAGAATTTTAATTTCTTGTAGCGTGAAGACTGGAGACAGCGCCCTCTCTCAGCAGAAATGGTACATTATGCACGGTCAGATGCACACTATCTGTTGTATATTGCTAACTGTCTGATCAGTGAACTCAAGCAACTGGACATTGGTATTCCTTCTTGACCTGTCTGATACTGTGATGAATTGAAAGAAAGCAAAAATAGTGACCAGAAATTTTTCTAACAATTATTACTTCCTCTGTCTCATTTTATCTGTCACTCTTGGAATACTGGATTGTCTCATCATTTGTCACATTAAAAGTCAAGGAAGCATGAACTACATTTTTCCAATAATATCTTTATTTATTGATATCTCATATCTCAATCTACTTCTTATTAACTAGTCATTCTACCTAACTCCTACTACAATAAAAGCGTTTTAGATCTTGTCAAAAAAAAAGTGTTTTAGTAAAAAAAGATTATTTTACCTTGAAAAGAAGTTGTATCAATTATTTTCTTAAGATGTGTGCATTGCCTTAAATGACAAATAAAAGAAGACAGAGGGAGTAAGCATTATACTCCCTCCGTCCCATTTTGTTTGAGGTTTTACGCAAAAATTTTTTTGTCCCATTTATTGTTTTACAATACCAATTAAGCATTAATATTTTTCTTTTATACACATGAAGCATTAACTCATTAGGTTCTTTGTTAATATGTTGGGTCAAAATTCTGATTTTATTATTGTGTCAGAAAACTCTTGTTCCGATGACAAGTTCCATTATTTTCTTGAGGCCAATCGGCGTTCAAACATGATTTGTTTACAACTTTTCACAAAGGAGGTTGAAGCTTCGCCTGGAGAGTCTGCTGCATTATCATTATTTTCACGTCATATAAGCAATCGAGGCTTTCCATCAATTTTGAATGAAACCCAGGTTTGCTGTTATTTGTACGGATTTGAAGTAGTGTGAATGGCCTAGCTACGTATATTGTTCTAATGCGATTCTCTGATTATAGTTTCAGTATACTGTGAGGCAGCTGTGCGCGTGGAGAGATTTGATGGTCAGTTATGTATAAACACTCTTCAATATACTTGGTTACTTGACATTTGTTCATTAATTGCGGTAATAGAAATGTTTAGGCTTAAAATTCGTTTTGCCATAATTTATGACTAAAAGCATCGGAAACACTGAGTCAAACTGTCTCTACACTGTTCTGGAGAAGGCAGTTTCTCCCTCCACTTTCCCCATCCCCCGCTCCAAGCCTCCAACCATATGTACTAAGGAGTAAGGACCCGAAAAAAAGCCGTCCCCACATTATTTTGACAATGAACTAAATTCATAAATCAAGATTCTGCTACTTGTTGTACAAATTTTTATATAGTGTTGATCATATTATATGTGCTGTTAGAAAACTATATTTTAGTTTCATGAGCTAATTATTCTGTGCCTTGTCATCCTTTCAGGCTCGTATTCATGATGAGAGCTTAAAATATGTATTATCAAATCAGGCAATTATCGCTTTGGCAAGTCAGCCTCCAACAAGTCACTCTGAAATATACAACACCATAGTTCAGACTGATATTGATGCAGAGATGGGTCTCAACTCTTCCATCCCTTCCGCATCTCCTGTTGTTTGCAGCCACCTGAGTGATATCTATCATCTGCTTGTAAACGGGTTGGTTAAAGATGAAGATATTTATTCAGGGATTCTTCAGAAGTGTCTAGGTCACAATGGGAGTTGTAAACTTAATATATTTAACTATGCTTTGTTGGTTAACAGTAAGCTGAGACCAACTTTAGCCTATAAATATAAACACTCAAGCCTTAGAAATCCTAAACAACAATCCCGGAAGGCTTCTCGAGATTTGTTCGTTCAAAAATTCTCTTGCAAATCCCCTGTTTATCACAATTGCCGGATATTTGCTAATGATGGGAGGCTGCTTTGTTATTGTGATCGGAAGAAGCTTGAATGGTTTGTTCACTTTCACTTAATTTTGTTCCATTTTTAGAAGACCAAAAAGTGCTACATCTACATGATAAGTGTTCACATCTCCAGGTACCTTAGCAGGGATCTTGCAAAACTTATGGAAGAGGACCCTCCAGCTATAATGCTTCTTTTTGAACCCAAAGGCCGTCCAGAGGACGAAGGCAATGATTTTTATATCCAGAGTAAGAAAAATGTATGTGTTGGATGTGGTGAAGGAAACCACTATTTACGATATCGAATTATCCCATCATGTTACAGAATACATTTCCCCGAGCATTTGAAAAGCCACCGTTCTCATGATATTGTCCTACTTTGTGTGGATTGCCACGAAGTTGCCCATGCTGCTGCAGAGAAGTATAAGAGAAAAATAGCTGCTGAATTTGGGATTCCTCTCTATGTTCGTAGGGTAATCCATCCTGGGCAAGAGAGTGAAAAACAGAATGAGGAGGAAGGTGTATCTCCCTTACAATTACGATCAGCTGCTGTGGCTCTTCTACGTCATGGGCCAACAATGCCTCTCGATCGCCGTGAAGAACTGACTGAGGTTTGATCATGTTTCTGTCTGTTATTGTTTGCTCTGACACAACTCTATTGTAGAGCCCCAGCTGGTGATAGTCAACTTGGTAGATTGAATAGATCTTAACTGTTGCTATATAGCCAAGTAGGAAGGGATTTGTTTAAAACATCGTTTGTCGATAGAATGGATGCTTTTTAAATATTAAAATATGGGTTTGGCGTTAGCTTTGTTCATTAATGTCATTGAAAAGCTGCTTCAACTGCAGTAGCTTCAGTTTATCACATTTGTTTATTTATTCATTTATTTATTTATTTATTTATTGCAGATTATAAAGAGATACTATGGAAGAAGTGAGATATCCGATGGAGATCTAGAAGGAGCTTTGCAAGTTGGCATGACTCCTCATGAGAGAAGACGATTTGAGAAGAAGAGGGGGTTTTCATTTAAACATTCCACGGGGAGTGCTGCTGCAGTCCCACAGTTGGAGAATCATGCTGATTGTGCACCCAGAATGAGTAATGGGGACACATTTAATTTTGATGCTCTTAATGGTTCATATGCAAATGAAGACACAAGAAGTGAAGTGGATAGAGAAGATGATTTAGGAAATCCCTCTTTGGCTTCTGATCTTGCAGTTGATGGAGCTACTTCAAATGGAAATACCATGTTAGTTACTGCTGGAAATTATAATGAAAGCAGTGACTCTACTGTTAATGCTGATAAAGGTCTAAACAGAAGGCAACCAAATGTAGTTAGCGACTTATCTTATTCCCCTGGAGATGAAGAACCGACACAAGCTAAACATAATTCCCCTAGAGATGAAGAATTGGCGCAAGCTAGACATAATTCGAAACTATCACTCCTGGGACATGGTCCACATGGGAAACAGGTTGTAGAACATTTACTGGGAGAGCAAGGTGAAGAAGGAATTCGAGAGTTTTGTCAAAGGTGGAGACAAGCATTTGTGGATGCTTTAAACCCGCGTTTTCTACCTGGTGGTTGGGATGTAAAACACAGGTATTTTATGATTATTATTTTTTATTTATTTTCCACCACAACTGGTCATCCAGATCCTTGCATCATTAATTTATGCATAATTAAATTTATTTCATATTTATCTTTTCTATGAGGCATATTTTTATCAAATGTGTATGCAAAAAGAATATAAATAAATATGTATAACATCTGAACAATTAAAAGTCACTTTTAACTTTCAAGTGATTGTAAAAGAGCCCCAACATTAAGTTCATATCTCAGACTGAAAACATTGTTAGCTCATTAACAATATCCGGCATTTACATTTTAATCATTTGTGGGTCAGTTTCTAAGGGGGCGTTTGTTTCAAGTTAAGTAGAATTACTCCCAAGAATAACATTCCCATGAACATGATGATAGGAATAATAATCTTTGGTAACTTCTAAAAAAGTGTTTGGTAAATTTTTAAACATTCTTGGAAATAAGATATTTATGAAAATTAAATTAATTTTTATTTTTAATTTTTCACATAATCTTCGTGGGAATCCTTATTACCAACTTTTTCATGGGAATGTTTGCATGGAATGTTAGAGGTTATTCACTTCTAAGAATTCACATGCCAAAGAATAAATTTTTTCAAACTTGTAACAAACATGAGAATGTTCATTCATAATCCATGAATTCCCAAGAATCTTAATTCTATACTTGAAACAAACGCCCCCTAAGGTAATTGATGTTGCTTGTGAAGTTGTACTCGAAATTGGTTAGATAGTTATTGATGCTCGTTTTACTGGCGTTAGATAGTTATTTGTAGTGCACTAATAACACTACCCTGTGTAGCAACTGAATTATTATTCCTTTCCACGAGGCTTTGATTTTGGACCCTATTTTTGCCAGTGGAAGAAGGGACTTCGGGGAGTTCAGTGTTTATAATCCTTCCAAAGGAGCGATGGCTGCTAGTACGGAGTGCCTCTCTGCAGGTTGAACGAGTTGCACGCACATTTTAGTATCCAACGAGACAATTTTGGTACTTCAGCTCTGTAATTTTATCTCCTCTCGTTGTTTTCTTGTACTCTAAAAAGAACAGTATTGTAATTTTGTGAATTTTACTATCCAAGAGATTTTTTGAGCATTATTTACATGGGATTACACTATAAAGGATCACAGCTAGCTTTGGATAACCTTTTGTGTGATTAACCTGATAGTGCCTGTGTTTAATGAATCAATCAATCCAAGCTTATATTGTTTCATTTAATAAAGCGATCTCTTTTTGCTCTTTCGTGGATACGAGCAGTGTTTCATTTAACCTGAAATAGTGTTTCCCAGTAATCAATCAATACGAGCAGTGTTTCATTTAATAAAGCGATCTCTTTTTGCAACTATATATCTATTTTTCTCCATCATCGTCTCGTGTATCACCGTATAAGAACCTCTTTTACAAGAATTTCCGTACGTAACAAGATTCTAATAGCACCACCTAGGGTTGTTCATGGTTCAGTTCGGAAGGAAAACCGAATTGAACCGAACCGAATTGTAGAGACAGTTCTCTCAAACTGAACCGAACTGCACTAACAGTTTGTTCGAATCGAATCAATCAAGTTAGCGATTTGGTTCGTGTGTTATAATTGAATCAGAAACTTTTTTTTTTTGACTTATTGGATCAAACTGTGTTACACTGTTCAAGAAACTGACAGAAATGAACTGCCTTCAAAATCTCAATACTCTTCTCGATCTTTCACCGAGAATAATAGACAAACCAAGTTCTTGTTCCTTTCATCTTTTTCTGCCAAACTTTAATTTTCCTAATTTTCCACTTCCCTTCTCTATAGTGTTTTACATCATATTAGAGTCAGATCCATCAAAAACAAATATCAGAATGCCATTGTTATTGTGAGAAAAAAATTAGCCAAAAAAGTCCAATCAATTTCTCACGCTGCAATCACACCATCAGGTAAGAATCAATCATCTTAATAATGTCATACTTTGTACCAATTTGAACTTTCCAGTTTCCACCATGGGAAACTTCCACAACTTGTTCGTTGGAGGATTGCAATTTGTTGGAATAATTTTGAAAGTGGATTCCGATGAGAAATGAGAACGATTGAGAAAATGATTTGAAGCATAATTGATTTGAAGGGAGCAAATGTGGATGGGGTTAAACAGACTTTGATTTGATTTTAAAATTTGTAGGTTCAGTAATTGGGAATTTGTGCATGATTCAGTTCACTTCAGTTCACGAACTGTGTTTAAGGGTTCAGTTAGTGAACTATTTTTAATACAACAGTTAAGTTCTTGAACTTTACTCAACAGTTCAGTTTCGCACAGTCCAGTTTGGTTTAGTTCAACAATTTGGTTCAGTTCAACAGTTTTTTTGAACAGCCCTAGCACCACCTAACGAGTAGAATTGCCGCGAAAAGTGCATGCTATAAGATGCAAGGACACCATAGTTATAGGCGATAGACAATTCCAATAAACTAAGGCATCTTCCAATACAACTCTACATCAGCGCCATTATAAATTAGAGTGTAAGGATAAAAACTGTACCCAAGGAGTTTATGAAGCCAAACACTCGGTTAAAAGTACATTCATAATAAATAAATAAAAAAACAATTACAAAGATAATAGCTGTGACTTGTGGTCAATACCGTTGAATATGTAGGTCCCGGACATTGGTACAAATTGTCTTGTTATGAGCTGCAAGGAACAAAAGGAATATGATTTACCAATTATAAGATTTTACTATTAAATAAATACGACAAACAACATGAAAATGAAATTCATATTGCAAATGCACATTCATTTTTCTGCCAGGTGCTAACTGAAAATGCACAACTCCATGATCACATAGTGTGTAGCAACACCTAACAGCTTATAGAAGCAAACCTGAGAGAATAGAATAGAACTAGCAAAAAAACATTCCAGATAAGTTAAGACTGCAAACCTTGATCACTTCTTGTGATGCAATTCCTCCAACCAAAGCAGCAACAGCATGAAGCTCTGCAGCACCAAATCGGCACATCTCATTGATAAGGTCCTCAGCCAAAGTAGAACCATTGCATCCCAAATCATTAAGTAGGCCAATTGCTGTGCTCTTTAATCTAGGTATATCCTCGTCCATTGCACTGGAAAATAATCACCGTATAAACAAAAATCAACCTCAATGATAAATCCTAATATAAAAGACGGGAAAAATAAATTAGGCCTTCAACTGTGTGAGGCATTACCTGTCAAACTGTCCAGGAAAACTATTGTAATTGGCAGCAAACCGATCAATAGCACGAAGCAAAATATAAGTGCCCATAGCAATGCTGTCATCATGTACATAAAAAGCAAACCAGCTTTTCAGAAAGATATATCTCTTTGTAGATAATATCTTAAAATAAAAATAATCTAGAAGCATTAATTATAGAATGGGCCTAACATGTAATCCTCATCAGTTAGGCACTTCTGTAACTCAGGTAGGTTTGGAGAATTAAACTCATCTTCAAGCAGCCGATACCTGCAAACCTATAAAATAAAGGTTATAATAACAGCAACAATAGAAACCCACTACTAAGATAGAGAGCTAAGGGCAGTTTACAATCCACCATATTTTTGGCCCCCAAAATTCAATAGTGTAATCCTTTACCACCCACCAACAACACATTTTAATTTCAAAAAATTACTTTTCAAAAGAAAAATCATTAAAAAAACATCTGTTATAAGATATCAATCCCCACTCCCTACAGACAAGACAACAAACTGCAGTTGCATGCTTTTTTATATCATGACATCAGCTTTAACTTTCAACATTACCAATAAGATTCAACATCCATTTTAGTGATGCAAAGTATGGTATTTAGATAGATCCTGACCAACAAGAAAGGCTTGACAATGGCATGTAAAAAACAACAGTGAAGTACACAATATAAGTAACTCCACCAGGAATTTCAATGTTGTACGTCGTACTTGCATAATCAAGGACCTTAAGAAACATTTAGAAAAAGGAGATAATTACATATAGAGCTGACTTGTAACTTCACAGGCTTACTTTGAGTTTTCTAGCGTTTTTACAGAAGCTTTTAATTGTTGTCTTTGGAATGCTATTTGGATCTCTACCAATTTTCTTCAAAGTAGTTCTCACTAGTCGCTCTATGACAAGAAAGTCAGCCTCGGCCTTAGCCTGATAGATATGTTGCAAATTCACATATTGCCTGCAGGAGAGTAGAAATACCCGGGTAAATAAATTAATGATCTTTATTTTCCGAAGTAAATAAATTATTCCAAAAATATGTATGGATTTGTTTACTAACTCGGTGGAAGAAGTCATATCTGGTATAGATCCTTCAAGAGGTGCCTCCCCACCACCTTCATTTGTTACAAAATCCTGTAAAATGATGAGAAATGTACTAACAATGACTAAATATAAGTAAACAACCAAGATCATAGACGACAATCACAATTCTCCCGCTCAAAACTGAACAATGAGGTTCCAACTAACTCTTGACTACTTTCTATTACTCCCTAATAGATAATATGTTGGCACACAGCAATCCTAACTAACTCTGACTTAATACACGTGTGAGCTAGAACACAGCTAACAAATATTACAAAACAAGCTAATATTACAAAGCAAGCTAACATATTATCTATTAAACAGTATCTGAAGTAAGGTCGGTGAATGTGATGCAATGCAAGAAGCACCAACCTTCAGAGCTGCCACCAACACCCAAAAGTCTGATGAACTAGAATCCACTTCAGCAGAACTATCATTTAGTATCTGTTGCAACTCCGAACCTAAGAAGGTAAGCAGCATTAGAGAGAGCCTCATGATTTTGATTGGAGTTGGGCTGTAATCGTTCACACAATAACTAAGAATTCTACATAAAAACAAACTTCTGAATAAAACAAAATGTCAGACAAAAGCTAAAAAAAAATTCAATGAAAACATTTGCAGTAATTTCTTCCCAAAACAAAACAATAGACTTTTAGAACTTTCATAAAATATACTTTGCATTTAAAGGATTCGTCAGTTTTCTTCGATTTCATTAGCTTCCCACCAATCCTCACTGATAAACCCGTCCAGCATGTTTACAGGAGAGGAAATAGAGAGCAGAAAAAAGAAAATAGGCTTAAGAATAGGGGCTGATAGTTTATGAAAGAACAAACATGTGACTGGAGAAGATGGGGGAGTGCAACACGTTGGTGTGATTTTGCAGAGAGGTAAGGGAATAACAGAAAATGGCATTGCCAAAGACGGGAGAGTATGGAGGAGAGGGTAACCCATGTAGTCAATAGCATATAGTGTAGCGTAGCGGACGACCTACAAAACACTATAGCAGAGTAGCGGGTAGCGGTATGGCCGCTGCATTGTATTAGAGGATAGCAGTTGAATAATAATAATAGTAAATGATGTAACAACAAGTAGTTAGTTTAGGCAGTTAGAAAATCTATTATGACTGTTATCATAACAGTTAGTTAGTTAGATTCAAACTGAAATATATAGTTCAGTCATTCTGCACTATATATATTCATATCTCTGTATCTGTATTCAACAATTTCAATCAATAAAGAAAACAATATCATTTCAATGATTCTCAAGAATTCTAACATGGTATCGAGAGCTTCTTTCTAACCACAAGCGTGGTTCTTTCTCTTTCTTTCGTTTCTTCTTTCCTCTTTGTTAATGGCCTCTCTTCCACCAACTCCACCACCATCACCGGTGGTGCGTTCCACAAACAATCAGCCACCTCTCTCATCGTTTAACTACAAGATCTCTGTGAAATTAGATGAAAATAACTACCTAGTGTGGATGCAACAGATTGAACCAGTTCTACGAGCACATCGTCTTCACCGATATTGCGTCGCTCCCACCATACCTCCTCAATTTCTCTGTGAAGATGACAGAATCAGAAATATTGAAAACCCTGCATACACCGAATGGGAATTACAAGATCAATCAAGCATCGGTTCGCTCCAATCATCCTTTCACCATCGATATTACCTGCTCATATCGGATGTAAGCATACATTTCAAGCGTGGGAAAACATCCACCAAACTTTTCAATCGAAGACGAAGGCTCAAGCTCGCCATTTACGCCAACATATGTGCCTTATGAAGAAAGGAACGAGTAACGTGTCGTAATTCCTTTCCAAAATCAAGCGTGTCGTCGATTCCCATCACGATTGGTGAAACAGATCACCATTCAAGACCAAATGGAAGCAATCTTGGAAGGATTGCGCGTGAGTTTGAATCGTTAATCACGCTCATAAACAAGATTGATTGATTGGTTTGATCTTGAAGAAATCAAATCGCCGCTATTAGCTCGTGAACAGAGACTCGATAAGGCGAAATTTCTCGGCGTCTCACCGAATCTTGCTCCATCAACGACCAAAGACACTCAAGAAGCATCGCAATTGCAAGTTAATGCCAACGCACAAGCAAATTACACAAGCAGCAACCCTAATTTGCCGAATTTTAGAAATTCCCAAAACGCGCAAACCCTAAATTTTGGGGGAAGAGGAAATTCGAACAATCGAGGCCGAGGAGGCCGATTTGGTCGCCGAGGAGGACGCAGCGGTGGACGTTCCAACATTCAATGTCAAGTTTGCCGTCGTCATGGTCATGAAGCAACCTCCTGCTATTTTCGGTTCGACGCATCATATGGCTCCACTGTGTATCCACCACCTGCAGGTAATTCATATCAGTATATACGACCAGGAATGCCTGCTACACCTGCTAATTGGCAACCTACCACTTTACTTCCTGCTCCACAAGCACACTACACAACTACCTTCCCTACACATCCAGCTATGAATAACAACATGGACTCAGCAGCCACACAACATGTAACTCACTTACCTGCTGCACCAGGGGCAGCACCTCCTCCACCTCACTTAGAAAATATCTTCCTAGGCAATGGTATGAAGTTACCAGTCCAATCTATTAGCAATTTTGCTTTTAAATCACCTACACACCCACAACACACTTTATATCTTAACAATGTGCTTCATGTTCCATCCTTGAACAAAAATTTGATTAGCATCAGTAAATTTGCTGCAGATAATAATGCTTATGTTCTGTTTTATCCTAATCATTATTTGGTCAAATCTCAGGTCAATGACTAAGTTATATTGCATGGCAAGCTGACATCTCAGGGCCTTTATCCTCTCCATTCAAGTTCTGCTGTTTCAAATCCTTCTGTGTCTATCAATAATGCGAATTCCATTAATTCTGTTGTAACAAACTCTGCCTTGTACTTCAATTGGCATAATAGACTAGGACATCCTAGCTTAGATACTATGAATAAAATTTTGAAACTTTGTAATCTGTCATCATTTCCAATTAATGAAAAGAATTTGTGTTGCTTGCTGTCTAAGTAAATCTCATAGATTGTCATCTCAATTATCTGACACAGTTTATAGTGAACCTCTAGCTCTTGTGTATTGTGATCTTTGGGGCCCTGCCCCTATGACCTCCTCTATGGGATTCAAATATTATGTTTCATTCATTGATGCCTATAGTCGATACACTTGGATTTATTTCCTACATGATAAATCAGAAACTCTCACAGTTTTTAAACAATTCAAAGCTTTAGCAGAATTGCAGCTAAACCAGAAACTTAAATCAATTCAATCTGACTGGGGGGAGAGTTCAGGCCCTTTACCAAACTTCTCACTGATCTTGGCATCATTCACCGTGTCATCTGTCCACATACTCATCACCAAAATGGGGTTGTGGAAAGAAAACATCATCATATAGTAGAAACAGGTCTGTCACTCCTCTCTCACTCTTCATTACCTTACTATTTCTGGGACCATGCATTCCACACTCTTGCCTCATCTCATAAATAGACTGCCACCATCTCACTCACCTCACATTCCGCTCCAAACTCTGTTTCACAAACTTCCTGATTACAAGTTTCTTAAATCCTTTGGTTGTGCATGCTATCCTCTCTTAACACCCTACAATAACCCCAAGTTTCAATATAGGTCTAGTGAGTGTATCTTCTTAGGCTATTCTTCATCTCATCATGGTTATAAATGTCTAGATAGCAAAACAGGACGTCTCTATGTGTCTAAAGATGTCGTTTTTAATGAAAATCATTTTCCTTTCCAAAGCAAAATTACTGATGCTAATCCACAAACACACACAGCACATACTAACCCATCTCAATGCGAGCACCACTGAATGTTGTACACAACTCCACCAAGCCTACAATCAGCCCTTCACCTTCACCAAACCTTGCCACACAGTCACCCCATTTATCTGAAACAAATACTCAAACAGCAACCTCACCTCTGCTACATCAGAACACACCTCCAACATATTCACCTCAGCCCAACTCACCACCTACACCTCTACCATCTGATGCTTCAAGCACAATTGATCCTAACTCACCAACACCCTCACCCTCACCACCTCTCAAAACTCACCCTATGCAAACAAGATCAAAAACCGGCAAGCTCAAACCTCCCCTGTATCCAACTATCAACCTGACCACCACAGAACCAACCAATATTCAACAAGCTCTAGCTTCTCCTCACTGGACCAATGCTATGCAAAGTGAATTTGATGCTCTTCAAGCCAATCATACCTGGGATTTAGTCCCCTACCAAAGCAGGAAAGAAAGGCTGTTGGTGCAAATGGATCTTTCTGGATTAAACAAAATCTCGATGGCTCACAATCGGTATAAAGCTAGACTAGTGGCTAAAGGGTTTCTTCAAAAACATGGACAAGACTATACTGAGACATTCTCTCCAGTAGTCAAACCAGTAACCATTCGGGTAATTCTCACACTTGCTCTTACTCAAAAATGGCCTATTAGGCAGTTAGATGTCAACAATGCCTTCCTTCATGGCCATTTGGAAGAAGATGTTTACATGCATCAGCCACAAGGATTCATAAAAGGAGATTCCTCTCTAGTGTGTCATCTCAATAAAGCAATTTATGGATTGAAACAAGCTCCTCGTGCATGGTATGCTAGCTTAACAAAAACTCTGTGCTCATTTGGCTTTCAACAATCCAAGTGTGATCCTTCACTTCTCATTTACAACAACAAGGGCCGTCACTTAATGGTTCTCATATATGTTGATGACATCCTTATAATAGGATCCTCTCTTACTGCCATTAATATCATCATCAATAAACTACACTCAGCATTCTCCCTAAAACAACTAGGGAATCTTGACTACTTCCTCGGCATAGAATGCAAGTTTACCAATACAGCTCTTTACATCTCTGCCAGTCAAAATACATCAGAGATATACTTCATAGAACTGGCATGGATGACTGCAAAGGAATCTCTACACCTCTGCCAGCCAATTTAAAACTCTCTAGGCATGGCAGTGACTACTTTGAGGATCCACTGCTCTATAGAAGCACAGTTGGTGCTCTGCAAAGATGTTACGATTACAAGACCGAAATCGGGCTACTCAGTCAACAAGGTGTGCCAGTTTATGTCTCAACCCCTCACTTCTCATTGGATTGCTGTCAAAAGAATACTAAGATACCTAAAGGGAACTATTGATCATGGAATCACTCTGCAACCTGCCACTGTAAGTCTTCCACTTGCTATAAATGCCTACTGTGATGCTGATTGGGCATCTGACATTGATGATAGAAGATCCACATCCGGTGCTTGCATCTACCTAGGTCCAAATTTAATCACATGGTGGTCAAAGAAACAAACCTTAGTTGCAAAATCTACTGCAGAAGCAGAATATCGGAGTCTGGCCCTGGCAGCCACTGAAGTGCTCTGGATTCAGTCACTTCTTCAAGAACTCAGAATCTCTACACCAAAGCCAAAGTGATTCACTCGTGACAACCAAAGTCTTCGTGGCACTCACTCATAACTTGATCCTACATTCTAGGACCAAACACATGGAACTAGACATCTTTTTTTGTCGTGGAAAAGTCCTTAACAAGTCCCCGGTTGTCACTTATGTGCCTTCACAAGTTCAAATTGCGAGATATCCTAACAAAACCTCTCGTGAAACAAAGCTTCGCAGCTTGAGACAAGCTCAGAGTACTAAATGCATCACTGAGCTTGTGGGGAATATTAGAGGATAGCGGTTGAATAATAATAATAGTTGTGGTTGTGACTAGGCTGATGTCATAGCAGTGGGGGACACAACAATGAAAACAGAGCATAGATGACGGCATGGATAGAGGAGTAGTGTAAAATAGTGAACGGAGAAGAGATGCGATGCAAAACGCGACAAGTCGAGAATAGGAACAGAGGAACAATTGGATTTTTAATGAAGCGTGCATCAGTAGCAAATTGGTATTTGGGCTTCCGCCGAGTAGTAGAGGCTATCTCTCTCTATAGCGGGGGAAACCAAAAGGGATGTCTGAGAAATTATCAAAATGGTATTTGAACTTCAGCTGAGTAGGGAGTCTCTCTCTCTCTCTACATTTCCTTTTAACTTTTACATTTCTACTCATCTTTTAAGGAGCTCTGCTCCAATGCACAACCAAAGATTTCTCACCTCTGATTTGTATACTTTCTATAAAAAAAGTATATCAGTATCTTCATATCAGTTTGAGACCTATTAAATTAGTATCAGAGCTCCCACCCTAGGAGCATCTGGTAATGGTATCTATCAAAATGGATACATGGATGAGAAGTGGAAGAGTTAAGAGCAAGGAACAGTATGAGAAAACCGATTCCCATATTTGAAGGGAGGAAGGTCCAATGTCAGATGATCCAGGTGTGTGAGTATATTGAGGCCAATAAAAAACCTAAAGGAGTGAGAGTCTTGTTGGATGGTTGGTTGAGTGGGGAAGCAATGGAACGGTGGACTTATATTAGGGAGACAAATCAGAGGTCAACACGGTGGACCTAAGAGAAAGCAATGTATAGGCAATTTCAACCAGAAGTGTCGGACGGTCTTCTGGATTCAGAAAATGAAGTGCAAGAAAACAGAGGCAAAGAAGAAGAGCAAAGTGAAGGCATAATCAGATTTTGAAGCCAACGATGTGAAGAACAAAAATCCAATTAAGAAAGCAATAACAGTGAAGATCCAGGGCAGTGAAAGAGATCAAGACTCAACACTGATATGCAGAAAGGAACCTACAAAGATGGAGAATTGTGCATGGATTAATACTCGTTTAATAAATAGAATAAGTTCCCTCCCAACATACTCGCTATGTTAAATAGGGCTTGGCCCTTTACGCCAAAATTTGGGTCCTATCGCTCTTCAGGGATCCTACACAATTTAAAACTACAAGTTCGCAAAAGACAATCCATGCTTATGCTCCTTATCCAAGAAAAAAAAAGAATTTGTTAAAATCCATTAATCTTGAGTTAATAACTTACTAATTCCTCGGGGAGCAAATACTTTGAACGAGGATTCAATAGCTTCTTTGTAATTATCTTCATCTTGTGCAACCATCCTAGCCTTAAGAAGCTCCTACATTGTCCACGTCCAAGCTGATTACATAACTAGAAGAGGAACAGATGAAAAGGTTTAAACAACAAACCTTGAACTCCTTTTTTTCTTCTCTGGTCGAAGGAAGCCTACCACCATGGCTTTTGGCCCACTCATCAGCCATATTGACAAGAATGACAACATAAGGTATGTGCTTATGAGCAACGGGATCTTGCACATTCAAGTCAATACTCTCTGTAAACCTGTAGGTAGTCGCACAAAACGAAGGGGAACAGTGTAAGCAGCTTGTCTATGGTCTCTGCTTTTCAACAATTACACCGGTTGACAAGTGCAATTGATGAAGGCAAAACCAGATCATAGTATATAAAGGAAATTAACCAAAGAATAACATAAAACAAAACTACTCTATACCTCTTGAGTTCTGGCCAAGGATTATTTAGGCGGAGATCATCCAGAAAATGGTCAGGCTTTGACTCAATCACAGTATGTTCCTATTACACCCATCAAAAAGTACCAATCACCCAAAGCATGTGAATCAATATTCAAAAACCTGACAATTCTTTTAACAAGTGTATTTTCAGCTTTCTAGTTCATACCGATGACTAGAAAATAGAATTAAATTCTATTGCAATTCCCTTCTCTTTTTAATACTATTTTTAAAATAGCCATGCGCAGTTATTTTATCCTTTCTCATATACATGTCATATATCATTAGAAATAGAATTATGCATGCCAGTGATAAAAATTAATATTATGTTTCCTCAAGAATGATATTGTTTGGCAAACTTGTAATATAAAAAATTACCTTCAAACTGATTCGAACAAACCCTGTTAGGCCATAGGAGCGAGCAAAGATCAACATAACATTCGCCTGCCTGCAGATTCGGTCGAGCTTTAACATCGAACTTTCCACTAGCTGAAAGTTTATCAGAGGGCAAGTAAATTCAATGACATTGCAGTTGAAAAAAAATACATAAAGCAATATGCTCTTTATAAGGTTTAATTTAATTTTTTTAATTAAGATATAGCACCAATTGATTGCCTTTTTTCATGCTAAAAGATTGATGAATAGTTTTGAATGGAGGCACGTAATCTACTTCTACAGCAAGTCTGCATGCAAAAAAACATCGTCTTACGAAAGTTGTAAGAAATTATGGTAACATACCTGTGTGGCAACAACCAAAGTAAATTGAGAAAAGAATGATGGATTGGTCTCAATCAAAGCATCTGGATACTCTTCCACAAATTTTGCCTTAACTGCATCATTCAGCTCCTGAAGAAATGAGCATACACATTTTGCCTTTGACTGGCCAAGGCTTGCTTCATCCACTGCAAGAAAAACAGATAAATTGAAGACCAACCAAGACACAAAACCTGAACAAAACAAGATAATGTACCCAAAAAATTGTTTCCAAGGTCGCCCTCTTCAACTTTAGATCCATCTACTACAGTGATGCTGCCAATCCCACCGAGAACAAGATTCTTAAGTGTTTCAGAACCAGTAGGACCACAGTTAAGTAAGCAAATACTTGATTTCTCAAGGGCTGCCTGTCCTTGGTCACCCCATATCCTGCATTTTCAAATAACAATTTATTTTCACATATCAGAATACATTAAACTCACCACACGCAATTCACAACAACAGAAGCAGCATTTGACAGAAAAAAGGAACGGGAAACAATGAGAATTCAAGAAAGCTACAGGTCAACTTCCTCCGGTAACAAAGCACCAAGGATAGTTATCATTAAGCAACTAGGAATTAATAAATTTCACTCAAAAAGCGTCGATTACAATAACCACTTGGGGTACGTTTGGGGGATTTAGGAGGGCTTGGTCTATAGTTTAATATCTATTTGAGATTTTAAAAAATTGAAAAAACAACACGATAGATAATAGATAATGATAAAACATTGTTAATCGCACTTTATTTTTATTTAGAAACATTTTATAGCTTCTACAATTTAAAATTTAGAATTGAAAATCAAGCCATCCACTCCCCTCCCTTCCCTTCCCTTCCTAGACCCTCCTCCATCGAAACATGTTTTGCAAATTAAAGCGGTTCCATTTCAAGACACGAAAAACTCCACTCCACTTCACCAAATTACCAAATCCCTAGCTAGCGGCGTACGAGATACAACGATAAATTCCGCGGAACCATAAACAACACTCAGTGAACTTTCAAAACAATTACACGCAATACAGACGGTAACAAAATCTTGGAATCGTAGACTTCGAGCAACTAACGGTCGTAGACGGAAGAAGCAACTGCACACAATGCTGGAATCTATTGATAATCGAATATTGAATTACTTGCACAAGAAAAATAAGTTATATGCGTTATTAGGTTTTTGGAGGGGGGGAGAAAGAAATACGAGTGAAGTGGAAGAGAGAGAGTTACCTGAGCTGGCGATCGTATTTAACCTTGGGTTCTGCCATTGTTTCAGTTCACAGCTAATTTTCTGTTCTTCAAACTTGCTTGGTTCGCTGTTGAGTACTTGCTTGCTTGCTACTAACGCTGTCTTTCTCTGAGTGCGCGTGCGTGTAGCGTATATCGGTTTGTTTCAGTTAATCGAGGGAAGAAGGAGATTTGACGGCGACGAGTTTAAGTGACGACGTCGTAATTATTTTATGTCACGTCTATTAGATTCCCCCCGATCACTTCAATTTTTTTGGATACAACTACGGGTTTTTTTTTTACCCCCACCCCATCCCCATAAACCCCTACCCACACTGAATACCCCAAAATACCCTTCTGAAAACGTTTTTTTTTTTTACAAATTTGTGACCAATCGTATATACACCCAGGGTATATATACGACCTATGCATTTAGGCATCGTATATACACCCCCACGGCGTATATACGATTAAACTCCTCACTTTAATCGTATATACGCCTTGGAAGGTGTATATCGATGCCTAAAAATAAGGTCGATATATATACCCCCTCGTGTGTATATCGACCCCCATTGTATTTTTTTAAGTCAAATAAAAATTATATAAGTCCTCGAAAATAGGTTTTGTGTGTAGTTCGTTAAAACGTGACGATGTATATACGTCGAACGAATAATTTAGGCTAAAAATCGGTTTTCGGGCAACATACTCCAATCGTAATGAAACCACAACTATTAAATCCGAAAAAATCAAGAATCAAGACTCCTTAGAAGAGACTTCTTTACGGACTACTGACGCAAAATCCCAAATTCCATCGTTTACTATTTTTTACGATTTTTTTTAATTTTTCATAGTCTCCAAAAAATCTAAAAAAATTTGTATAGCCTTATTTTGGTTTTGTTAGATTTTTAGTGGTGTTTTTATAATTTTTTGGAGTGGTTTTGACTATTTAACGAATTTTTATTAGCCTTTTAGTAATAAAAATTAAAATAAATTATTACAAAAAATAAAAAGTGCATCGTATATACCCCTTTGAGTACGTATATACGATTGGACAAAAAATAGCCATCGTATATACATACTCAAGGGGTATATACGATTTATTTATTTATTTTTAAAAAAATTAAGTTTCAAAGGGCATTTTGGGGTTTTTGTTATTGGGTGGGGGTGGGAGGGGATGGGGTGGGGGTCAAAAAAAAAAAAAGAACCTACAACTACAAGAAAGAAGGGTGTGCATACATACTACATAGTATAGGACTTTAATATTGACACCCCCCAGTTTTGTACAGCTTGCACCTCCCGTTGTTTTTTTTTTTTACAAGTCACAATTTTACATGTAGAGAAAGTTGTCTAGAGTCTCTAGACAAAATTGAGTCTCGTGTAGCTTTTATTTTTAAACAAAACTTAAGGTGTGTTTGGCTAGGATATTTTTAGAAGGTAATGTAATTTTTTAGGGTTAGTTTAGAAATTTAAATTTGGACAGTTTTAAATTATGGTTTCAAAAAGTTCATACTCAATTTCCTCTTTCTTTTCAAGTCTCAACCTCAAACGCATTAAAATCACCGGATTCCCTCTTTACTCTCCCTATTATGCATCATTCACGATTAGGTATGACCCTAAACTCTAACTCCTATGTCAGTCTCCTTTTATGTGTTTTTTTCGAAGTGTTTAAAATTAAACCTCTAGTTAGCCCTAACCAAAAATGTATTTTTGAACATGTGAAAACATATTCGAAAAATATATTTTCACTTATTTTGAATCTATGTACTTTCAAAAGTATAGTTTTGTGATCTACATGAAATGCATTCGGAAATATATTTTTAGATCATTACAATCAATGTCCATAGTTACAATTTTGGAAAGTATATAACAAAAAATGTTTTATTTTTACCTACAAGTCACTGAAACAAAAAACCAAAAAAAAAAGTCTTTACTAGTAAGTTACAAAATTAAAGCTTATTTTGTAACTCTTTTCTAATACATTATATAATATAATACAAGTTGACAATTAATAATTTCAATGTATAATTTAATTTGTATGCACCGTGAACGTAAACTTTCTAAACTTACAGTTACGGCTAAATTTTGGATTCAAAATTAACTATAATGACACGTCTGTAAGACGGTATAAAAGATTTCAAAAGATAACCGAAGATAGGAAGACTTGAAAAACCATACACCCGAATAACACTTATGTGGTTTCGAAGAAGCTCAGAGGCAAGTTCTAAAGCTTGAAGCACCGCGTGAAGACTCGGAGAGAGGTTAAGAAAGTTCTTTTAGAAGATTCAAAATGCAAGGACAGACGCAAAACATCTAGACGCCATGGGACAAGTGGCATCGATCATTGCCCGCCTTTAGTTTTGAGATTTCGGCGTTAGCCATGTCCTATCACCTGTATAGTGCAATTCGTCATTTGTTCGTATGATCTCACGATCACATCTGGTACCTGAACAGTGCATTGTAATTTAAGCATATTCTTAAATCATATTGGGATTTTTATGGTTGAAGTTATTTGAGCCTAACATGTTATCAGGTTTTGCTTGGCGTTGAGTCATTTATTCAGCTTTTTTAAATATATGCTTCTGTACCTTGTTCGTGACTTGTCGTATTTTCAGGTGGGACTTGCTTGCTTCAACCATGGTGGCATACTTTCCTATATCATAAGGAGTTTCATTAAACAATGTGAATTTGCTCTATGTAGTTTTGTCATTATCAAGTTAATAATTACAATTTAGGCAGAACTGTGTGTTTAATGCCTAGCATATATAGTTTGCATCTGAAATTTTGGTGATGTTTTTTTGCGCCCCGGCCCCTCATCGCAGGCAACCAACGGTTGCCTATTGCGAATAGGATCAAGACTAAATTATCATTCTGGAAAAGCTCGTTATTATCTATTATGGGTAGAGTTCAGCTGGTAAATTCGATCATTCTAGGCATGTTGGTCTATAGCTTTCGCATTTATGTCTGGCCTGCTAATCTTCTGAATATTGTTGACACTTGGATTAGAAATTTTGTGTGGTCTGGTGACGTTACTACTAGAAAAATTGTTACTGTTGCTTGGCATACGATTAGCAAAGCCCTTTCAAGAAGAAGTGCAGGTCTTAAATCTATCAAAACAATTAATAGGGCTGGTATGTTAAAGCTTGGCCGGAGTTTCATCTATACCAACCTTCAGTGGGCTATGCTGTTGAAAGCCAGGGTCTATAACAACAACAAGCCGGTGAATTATCATGTCTCTTCTTCTATTTGATTTGGATTTAAGTCTTGTATTTCTGTGCTTCTCGAGCACTCAACTTGGAAGCTTGGGAAATGGTGTTAGCATCAATTTTTGGACGGAATCGTGGCTCTCTAGGCCTATTGTGGACATCGTTGGTATACCTCTTAATGTGCATAGAGACTTCAAAGCTACTGTCAGCAATTTTATAGTAAACGGTAGATGGTATATCCTAGGGATGGCAATGGGGCGGGGCGGGAGCGGGGAGTACTCTCCCGCTCCCCATCCCCGCCTCTCAAATTGTCCCCTGTCCCCATCCCTGTTCCCCGCCTCGGGGACTATTCCTCCCCCATCCCTATCCCCGCGGGGACCCCAAAGTTTTATTAAATGTTAGCAAAAATATAAATTAATATTTTATTAATATTTTAAATTAAAAATACGTATAAAAAGATTAAAAAATTAATTAGTTATAATATAATATATATCTATAATAATGATATTTATATAATATATTCGGGGCGGGGGGTATGATCCACATCCTCATCCCCATTTTGACTGCAGGGGGATTTTCTCCCCCGTTCCCATCCCCACGGGGAAAAACTCCCCGCCCACGGGGCCCCATTCGGGGCAATCCCCGCAGGGATCCCCACTTGCGGGTAGAAATTGCCACCCCTAGTATATCCCTACCGACTTTATAAACCATTTCCCCCAAATTTACTCCGACATTCAGCAAATTGTGATCCACAATACTCCGGTGGATGATCAATTGATGTGGGACTACTCTAATTCAGGTGATTTGACCTTCAAGGACTCCTTCCTTTTTCACGCTCCAGTTGGACAAGTTGTCCCTTGGACTAAGACGGCTTTCCATAATAAGAATTTATTTTTTGATGAGAATTATGTTTTGTCTTTAGTCTCAATATGTGTTTGGTTTCCCGGTGAATTTACTCTGAACTCAGGTCTAAACCAAAGCTACAATTGATAGCTATCGTGCGTCTATACAAGTGCAACTGAAGAATTTTAGCAAATCACCCGGCTTTGCTTAATATGGATCATCAACATATGTGAATCATTATGCACTGCATTTTTTTTCTCACTATAGACTACTCATTTCAATGTGATCTTCTTTAGCTCTTTCACCCTATCTTGGCCACGTCAGCCTCACACCCTTCAATAACCAGTCGCTCGAACCCTCCACCATAACCATCGTTCACACACACACACACACCCTTGGTCCTTATCCTCTAAATCAGAGAAATCAATTTTGTAATAGCTTTCTTATATAGCTCAGCCCCTCCACCTCTATTTGTGAACCACCATTCTCATGATTTGAATAATGCCGTTCACATATCTAGTAGCCCTAGAATAGAAGGATAAAAAAATATATTAGTATAAATGGTTGGAATGGTGGCATGGACATTGAAGGCGTGCTTACAATGGTGGTGTGTGTGTGTGTGTACATGACTACATGGTGAGCTAACAGTGATAGTGGATTTGGCAGATCTTGTGCAAAGAAGATGGGTGTTCTTGTAATGAACAAAAATAAAGGTCATGCGCATCACAGAAGGGGATGCTTCGACTAGATGCCATGCGACTTAATTAATCTTCATCTTCATTTCCATCTTCCTCTTCTCTTAAACTACCCCAGTGTATGAATATTATCAAAATAGAAAGACTGAGTTCCTTGTTCTCTACCATCAGCTCTCTTGAATTTAAATCTGTTATGGAGTAAAGGACATTATCAAAATAGAAAGACTGAGTTCCTTGTCCTCTACTCTACCATCAGCTCTCTTGAATTTAAATATGTTATGGAGTAAAGACATCAGTGTTAATTACACCCCCTTTCAAATTAAAAACAATTGATTGGGCTTACTAATGCTGAGGCCCATCAATCACTTAGATCCAACAATCGATGGACATGATCTCATCACTGAATCAGACGGTTCAGATCTATTGACTCAAGCACTCTTTGACCCTATAAATATAACACTTATTGCTAATGATAAAGTACACATTTATTAACACATAAGACTGCATTAAACTCTCCATCGCCCGACTTTAACATCGGAGTGGGCAGCGAGTGCACCCACATCGTCTCAGAAGTCAACATCGGACTTCTGCATTGTTGATCAACATCAGACTCTACCTACTATCTAGGATCGGATAACCCTTAAGATAAGGTACAGAATAAAATCCAACCAAAAAAATGACCTCTCTGGTCAATATTGTTTCAGACAGGGCCAAAGACACTCCAGATTGGGCTTGGTAAATTAGTCTAAAAGGAGTTCAACAAGCTGGGCAATTCTCCCGTCCACACGCACCGGATCAAATCCAACAGTGATTCAAATCTCACGCTAGATCCAACAACCAACTATGCCAACATCTCAACATGAGCTCGCCTAATCGACTCAACCCCCTACAAGCCTCACGTGAGTGACCACACCCTAGTGCACGTGTCAATGTGGGCCTCTTTGGAGCAATTTCTCATCACCAGCGGTACCCTCACATCACCTATAAATAAGCACGACTCTCCTCGAGATCAAATTACACACTTATTACTGATCACCTTTCACACTCTGATCCAATATTGACTTTGGCATTGGAGTCCTCACAAGTACCACACCACCGTTTGTACGTCGTTGTGAACTCCTCAAATTTTCACTTCGAACATTGACCTACTTGACTTCAGATGAAATACCAACGAATAGTGATAAAGACCCCAATCCAACATGCCTTTGGATCCTCTCCTTCCACTCCCCCTAAATCTCCCTCCTTCCTCTCTATCTCTCTCTTACTTTAGCTCTCTCTCATCAATAAAAAATTATAAATAAATAATGTGAGAGTTAAATTAATAGAAAAAAATGAGGGAGATGTAGGGAGAGTGGAAGGAGAGGATCCAAGTCCATCGAACATGTGCCTCCACCCATGGACCACACAATAGATCCCGTTTTATCTTGGTTATAGATGTCGTCTCGTCATCATATCATACTATTTTCTTTTTTTTTTTAATGAAAAAAATTATAGATCGGGGAAGCACATCCCATGCAAGGCTTGGTAGAACCACCAACAATGATTTATAATGGAATTTACGTATAGCCTATTAATTTATCGTACTATTCTTATACTATTATGTTTAACAACGGTTAATAATATACAAGTTATACAAATAATTTATAGAATCAAATGGTTATCATTTCTAATTGCCTCATCCAAATTAACAAAATGCTTTTTCACGTATATAGAACAAAAACCCATAACCTTTTCCACAAAAACTCCATCTCAAATTTATTTTCTCAAGCCAAATTAAAACTGCTTTATTGATATAGAGTTCAATAAATATTCCTAAATCAATATCAAAATAAAAATAAAATTGTGATTAATATTTACAAAGAGGCATTGTTACCCCAAAAAAAGCTACTTTATTAAGCGATCCTCTGGAATACTTTCTAAAGCTGGCCTCCAAGAATTGATGTCCCCATCATCATATTCACCAACCTTAGAAATTTTTCCTCCTCTCAACTTCATGGCACCAAGTAATTGTTCAAGTGAAGTGTACTGTTGAGAATCATCCTTACAGCTCAACAACCTTTTCAACTCTTCCTGAGTCATCACAACTCTAATCCTCACAGTTCCACTTCTACAATTTCCATGACTTTCACTTATAACATCTTCATCATCATTTTCTATCTTGAACCTTACCTTCTTCTCTATGCATTGTTTCTTCCTTGGTGTTTCCAACTTAGAAGATGAAGAAGATGTTTTCATTTGCTCAACTTTGGTTTCAGTATAACTTTCATGATCTTGTGATAATATTTTGTTATTTGCAATGCAGTTACCCATGTTTGAAATGTAAGATATTCAACTCAATAAGAAGAAGTAATAATGAGAGTTGGGAGATATTGTTTAAGATCCAAAGTGAGAGATGATATATAAATACAAAGTTGAGAAGAGAAAGCACATGGGATATCCGTTTGTTGCGCCGGTTATTTGAGATAAATAATTCGAGATTCTCTTGCTTCATATTATGAATACTATATAATATATATATGCTTTTTTTTGACTCAATACTATATAATATATATGCTTTTAATATAAGTAACAAAATGAAATAGAAATTTATAACTACATATATGATTAATTTGAGACAACTCTTCATGTACTTGATTTTCATATAGTTTATTTTTTGTCTTCTTATTTTATGAGACAAGCTTCTACGTCAAATTAAACCAATATTTTATTTTCTCTATTTAACTAGTTATTCATTGGGAGTGGTATTCTAATTGTTTTGTAATTATTTTAGTAATTTCTCAAATTTATTTAATCAATTTTAGACATGATTATGTAGTTATAAATCATGATCAGGCATAATCTTCCATCAATTAAAATAATTTTTCAGATTTTTATTATTGGAAATTGCAGATGCTTGTATTTGGCTTTTTTATCACCAAGAAAATAGTATTCTTTAATTAAATAGATATATTATGTTGATTTTTTTAAAAAAAAAATTCTTTGTTGTGTAAGAGTGCTTATTAATGTTATGGAATCATTTGTTGTGTAATAAAAAACACCGGTATAGTTTGAGTTTTCTTTTGATTTTTGGTGTATACAACTGGAAATCTGCGTGATGTGTAACTTGGCATAGCTTTTGTTTTAAAAAGTAAAAAAATTTGAAAGATTTTCATTTATGAGTGATATCAGTTTAAATTTAATCAAACCACCAGTCGTAATTATATTGTTTAATTTGAATTTCGTACATAACTAACATATATGTATGGGAGGGAGTACAATGATGTGCTAGCTTAACACATGATTGGACGCCCTCTTATACCCTTCATAAAAAGTGGGGTAAATGTGTCTCAATGATGTAGAGCTAGTTAATTGGTTTTTAATGATATTATCTCCAATTATCGAAAAAATAATAATAGATATGTGTTGCTTTTTTTTTTGTTGCAAAAGAAAGGATCATATATATGTTGCTAGCTTTTTATATTTATTTATAATTAACATAAAACAAAAAGATTCAGTTAAATATATTTAAGAGGAACAACATGAAACTGAAATACAAAATATTATTTTGAATTTTATTAAATCGAAAGTAAAAAAATAAGAAATAAAAAATAGACTTTCATATTTAACCAATCAACATCAAAACTAAAATATTTAAAAATTAAAAATATAATTTAGCATTTTAAAAAAATGAATTAAGATATTAACTCTTCAATCTAAAATATATTTATGAACTAATCAAAAGCGATTGATCAAAAATGAACTAATCAAAAGATTGGTTCATTATTCTTAGGATAGTAGCATTTTAAATTTATGTTGTTATTTTCAATGTAGTCCAGCTATGTTTAGCTCTATGATTAGTTCATATAAAACATTATAAGCTCGTTCTATAAAGGAAAAAAACATCATAAGCTTGAGGTAGATGTCCTCTAATTGCTGCTCAAACAGCGGTAATCTCATTGAGCATGAAGGCTGATGACGCATTAGCATTTAGCACCGCACAACTAACACTGCTATAAAAAATTTGCTAGTCTATACCTAAAAAATTTGCTACTCTATACCTAAAAAATTCTTACAAAAAATATAATTTCACGAAAAAAAATACTTTGAAACAACATTAGTAAATATTATTAGGGAAAATCTCAAGTCTCACACAGGGGCGGATTTAAAGGGTGTTCCTGGTGTTCCCAGGAACACCCAAACATCCTAGCTTTAGTGGTAATATACCCATATTTTATCCAATAGGTCCTGGGTTCGATCCAATGGGAACACACATATTACATTTTTTTTCTTTCTCACGGTAAAAATAGAAACGCACGCAGCACGCTTCCTTCAGAAACCCACAACGCAACGCAAACGGCAAACCCAAAAACGCAAACGCACAGCAGGCTTCTTCTTCTTCAATCGCACAGCAGGCTTCTTCTTCTTCAATCTCTGTTCTTCCTTTCTGCTTCTTCAATCGCACAGCAGGCTGCTTCTTGCTTGGTTCCTTCTTCAATCTTCGGTTCTTCCTTTCTGCTTCTTCGGCTTCTTCTTCTTCAATCGCACAGCAGTCAGCAGGCTTCTTCTTCTTCAATCTCTGTTCTTCCTTTCTGCTTCTTCAATCGCACAGCAGGCTGCTTCTTGCTTGGTTCCTTCTTCAATCTCCGGTTCTTCCTTTCCGCTTCTTCGGCTTCTCTGCTTCTTTCTCTGCAAGACTGCAACCGCATGTATTGTTGATTAATCAATTTCAGTTTTTTGGGGTTTACTTTTATTTTTGTTGGCTTCATTCTTTTTGTTACTCCTTTTTCTTGGCTTCATTCTTATCACAAATAGTTTAAGAGGTGTGATTTTGTGGCTTATAATTTTTGTTTTTACCGTATGTTTGATTGTGTCTTATAATTTTCGTGGCTTTTAATTTTTGTGGCTTCCACTATCGTATGTTTCTCTTGTTTGATTGTGGCTTTCATTGAATAGTATGCTTAGGTATTTTTCCAAGAAACCCAAAGTTTCACCACCAATTCCACAAGATCATGACCAACCAATTCCACCACCAATTCCACAAGATCATGACCAACCAATTCCACCACCAATTCCACAAGATCATGACCAATCAATTCCACCACCGATTACTCAAATTTGTGAACTCACGGATGATGATATTATTGAGAAATGGGCATATTTGGAGATGGACCCCTCGAAAAGAAAACAAATTCTTGAGTATCATCCAAATGTGCAAGATGAAGTAAGAAGAGCTTACCTTTTAAATGGTCCTAACCAAATACGTTTGACGAAGTATCCTGTTACAAAGATTTCGGGGAAAAATCGTAGTTTTTGTGCAAGTTGGTTTGAAGAATATAATTGGCTAGAGTACAGTGTTAGAAAGAATGCTGTATATTGTTTTCCTTGCTATTTGTTTTATAGGTTTCTGAAATTAGCTTTATCTTTACCGGTGGCAACTGCAAGTGTTGAGCGAGTATTTTCAGGAATGAAGTATGTGAAGGATGAGTTGAGAAACAAGATGTCCAACCCTTGGCTTAATGATTGTTTGGTGACATTTGTGGAGAAGGATGTTTTTAGCACAGTCGATGATTTAGATATCATCAAACGCTTCCAAGCTATGAGAAAGAGGAAAATGCAATTAGACTTGGATTAAACGGTACTTTAAATTGGAACACTACTTTATCGTTGATTTTTTTGGAACATTACTTTATTGTTTTTTTTTTTAAATCGTACAATTATTAAATCATTAAAAGAAAAGGAACACCCTAACTTAGAATCCTGGATCCGCGACTGGTCCCACATTGACTAGTGATAAGGTCTCAAGATGGTTTATAATGAAGAGACAACTCTCACCTTACAAGCCGGTTTTGTGGGGTTGAGTCAGGCTTAAACCACATTCTAAGATGGTATCAGAGCATATCCTAGATCTACTGGGCCACCTACCATTAAATACGCTAAAAGCCCAATAGTGATTAAGGCTTAAACCAAATTCTAGAAAATATCAATCCGGCGGACTTTATGTAGCATTAATTGAAGTCAACCATGTTTATAATTATACCTGTATATGCAACAAATTTCAACCCCACCAAAAATAGGATAAAATAAGAAAAAGAAAAACAGTTGTCTTTGGGTAATTTTTATATATATACTTTGAATAATCAATCATATACATACTCCCTACGTTCCTTATTACTTGTCGCTTTTGTAGAAAAAATTTGTTTCTATTTACTTTTCATTTTTAAAGTGCAATGCAACATTTATTATTGTTTTGTCAATAATACCCTTAAGTATTTATTGTCAATAAGTGTATCAAAAGTAACAAAATTTAATCCATTTAAAAACCGACTTTACAACCAGGTGTGGCCGACTTTTGAGCAAAATCAGTCAGTCAATTGTTTTTTATGTAGGTCGGAACAAACTTGAGCCTTCACTTATAGAATCAATTAATCAAAATAATTATCTCGAATTTACGTAAGTAAAGAAAACCATTTAAAGTTAAATGCAAGAATTCCATTTATGGTTATCCTTTGTGTAAAAAAAATCTACGTGGTTATCTTAGCTACATTGAATGTGGGCATGCATAATTTAAGTGTCAAGGCAAATTTATGTTCCCTGTATAAGTTACATGTAATACCACGTGAAGGCGAAGGATAATGAAGAAGGAGGAGGAGGAGATTAAATCAGAAGCCATCTTTGAGCTTGAGGAATATCAGGATACTTAATTTATTCACCAAATCACGGTATTTGGTCCAATTTAATACCATTTTACGTATACAATTATTAGCAAATGACAGCAAGGTGTGGCATCTCTTCACATGGGATAAGATAACTGGCTGTTCATCCACGATTTCATAAATGATGTTGGGTCTTTGTAGCTAGATTAGCAGTATTTGTTAGACAAATATAGTATGCTTCTAACTTCAGATTGTTTCTTGACAATGTGAAATTTCGATGAAATAGGGATATATTATGCATGGCAAAGTCAATCACGTTTGTTGTGCAAATAATTAACTATTAGCGAGGAAACCTAATAACTTGCAACGTGTTTGGATTAATGTTTAGGTACATTCACCAATCTATCTCTTTTGATACCTTTACTTTTAAAGAGTGCAAAGCCCTAAGCTTATAAGCTCACTAATCTGGATTTTGATTCAAAGTCAATTATTTCTAGGGAAATGTTGTTTATCACAAGGAGTAGTTCGTGAAATTCACCCACAAATGAGGTGAGTTGTGTTACGCGGGTACACATGTTCATTTTTTTATGCCATTGAAGTGTGTTATTTTCCAGACTTATGCATTTACTGACACGCGTTTTGTGGCTGCTTTTTATGAAATAAATTCGCTCTATATAGCAATACTCTTATTTCTATATCTCTCTCTTATTGCAATTTTTTAGTAGCGTTTATAAAAAAACGCTACCCATTTTAATAACACGTTACACCATTAGTAGCGTTTTAAAAAAAAAACTACCCATTATGTAACACGCTAGACGCATCCTGGGCGCTTTTACTCAAAACGCTAGCCAATTAAAAACACGCTAGACAGCGGATCCTAAGCGCTTTTAATCAAAACGCTAGCCAATTAGAAAACACGCTAGAGCGGATCCTAGCGCTTTTAATGAAAACGCTAGCCAATTAGAAAACACGCTAGATAGATCTCTAGCGTTTTATAAAGCGCTAGCTATTTAGAAAACACGCTAGACGGATCCTAAGCGCTTTCATTTAAAAACGCTAGCCAATTAGAAAACACGCTAGATAGATCCCTAGCATTTTGTATAAAACGCTAGGTATTTAGTAAACACTCTAGAGCGGATCCTCTAGCGCTTTTATTCAAAACGCTAGGTATTTAGAAAACACGCTAGATAGATCCTAGCGTTTTTAGAAAACGCTAGGTATGGTTAAATAATTTTTTTTCGTTTCCCATTGAGCTACTTCCTCTCTCTCCTAACACTCTCACCCGTAAACGCAAAAATCACTCACCTAGAAACGCAAAACCCTAACACCCTAACTCAAATTAACATCATCTCTCTCAACGAAAATCATCTCTCTCGATGAACATCATCTTTCTCAGTCTCTCACTCAGACAACATTGGTGAGTTTTCTGTTCCTTTCTCTGTTTCTTGTTAGATATTAATTGTGGGTTCTTGTTTAGAAATATATTAGTTTTGTCACTTGTGCACACTAGACTCTTCTTTTTTTTACCACTAGCCTCTTCTTGTTACACATAAATTAATTATTTGGAAGACTAGACTATGGTTCCTTTGTCTTGACCAAAGGACCGAGAATAGAAATAGAATATGATATAGATATAGCTTGGGAAAATAAGGAGTGGAATTTAAAAAAATTTAAAAGAGGAATTTTTGTTTGTTTTTTTTATATGAATTGATTCTTCATTATATTCGAATTGCTTGATGGGTCATATGTTAAAGTTCTCTTCTCGATTTTATTATAAATATAATTTGGAAATTATGGATAGAAATTGGATGTCCGATAATCGCCCGTCCAAGGAGTATCTTACCGAGTGGATTATTTTGTGAAATTTGTCTTTGTTGAACGTTTAGGGACTTCTAGTGGTATGAAATGTCCTTGTTTAAGGTGTTGTTATGTAAAATCGATTCTTGCAGAGGAGTTGGCACGACATTTAAAGGCGAATGGAATTGATCAAAGTTACACTTGTTGGATAATGCACGGTGAGAAAAAGGTGAATCTTCAAATATGAATGATATTAGTAAGAGATATATGCGCCACGGTTGACACCGGAACACATTCATTTGATGCGAACGAATTTGAAGAGATGGCAAAGGTGGTTGAAGAGGATCTTAATGATTGTCCCGAAATGTTTGAGAAGTTGATAAGCGTCTGACAGACACCATTGTATGCGGGTTGTCCCGATTCACAAAATTATTGGTCGTGATCAAGTTGTATAACTTGAAAACTCGCCACGGATGGACGGATAAGAGATTTACCGATTTACTCGCACTTCTGAAAGAAATGTTGCCGGATGATAATGTGCTTCCTTCTCGGACGTATGATGCAAAGCAAATGTTGGGGTCTATTGGCTTGAACTATGAGAAGATACACGTTTGTCCGAATGATTGCATTTTATTTCGGAATGAACATGCGTTGTTAAAGTCGTGTCCTAAATGTAATGCACCATGCAGTATAAGAAGAAAGAGTCCGCTCCGAGAAAAGGTGTTGTGGTATTTTCCTATAATTCCTCGATTTAGGCGCATGTATCGTAGTTCGAAGATGCAAAACACTTGACATGGCATGAGGATGAAAGGATTAAAGATGGTATGCTACGACACCCTGATTCTCCGCAATGGAAAAAAATTAATATTGAGTATCCTAATTTCGGGATGACCCGAGAAACCTACGCCTTGCATTGTCTGGCGATGGATTTAACCCGCATGGTATCCAGAGTAGCTCCCACAAAGACATGGCCCGTGATTTTGGCGATTTATAACTTCTATCACCGTGGCTTTGCATGAAACGCAAATATATGATCTTTGTCTTTGTTAATTTACAGGCCTGCATAACCACCGAAAATGATATTGATGTATACTTGGCTCCTTTAATTGAAGACTTGAAGCAAATGTGGGAGACTGGGGTAGAGGTGTATGATGGGTTCGAGAAGAAAAAGTTTCACCACGAGGGCTATGATCTTTGGCACAATTAACGACTTTCCCGCATACGGCAATCTATCCGGTACAGAACAAAGGCGCGCAGCATGCCCTATATGTGAAGATAACACAGATTGGATGTGGTTGGAACATGGTAAGAAGAATATCTATCTTGGTCATCGTAGATTTTTGCCATCAACTCATCACTATCGATTGTGGAGAAAGGCATTTGATGGGAATACAGAACACGTAGAGCTCCCCGCTTTGACGCGAACATGTATTTGAAAAGGTGGAAGATTTGAACATTAAATTTGGGAAGCCTTTTGCAGAGAGCTTGCCAAAGCGGGGTGGAAGAAAAAGTCGATTTTCTTTGAGTTGCCATCTTTGGAAGTCATTATATGTAAGGCATTTCATTGATGTGATGCATGTTGAAAAGAATGTCTTGAAAGTGTCATTGGTACCTAACTCAATATGCCGTAAGACTAAAGATACCATCAACTCAAGGTTGGATTTGGTTAGTATGGGTTTGAGACCTGAATTGGGTCCTAGTAAAGAAGGGTACACGTACATATCTACCTCCGGCAGTGACTCATACTCTATCTAGAAAGGAGAAGATCGTCTTTTGTGAGTCTCTTCATGGAGTTAAAGTTCCGATGGATACTCTTCAAATGTGGCGACTCTTGTATCGATTAAAGACCTCAAGTTAAAGTCTCTAAAGTCCCACGATTGTCATGTTCTCATGGAGCATTTGCTACCCATTGGTATACGATCCATTTTGCCTAAGAAAGTGCGTCGGACCTTAACCAAACTTTGTTTCTTCTTTAAGGCGATTTGTAGTAGAGTGATTGACCACGAAAGTTGCCAACATTGCAAAGAGAAATTACTGTCACTTTGTGTGAGCTTGAGATGTATTTCCCACCTTCCTTTTTGACATAATGATTCATCTAATAGTTCATCCGGTTAGAGAGAAACAATTGTGTGGCCCATGTTACATGAGATGGATGTATCCGTTTGAGCGTTACATGAAGATATTAAAAGGATATGTGAAAAATCGATCACGACCTGAGGGTTGTATTGTTGAGCGCTACATAGTTGAAGAGGCTATTGAGTTTTGCACGGGCTATCTATCTAGTCTTGAATATTTTGTGGGACTGCCAAGGTCTCGTCATGTAGGAAGGATTAGTAAAGGGATGACAGGAACTAAATTAGTGATGGTATCAAGGAAAGAACTAGAGCAAGCACACTTGTACGTTCTTCACAATGATAGTGAGGTTGATTCATATGTTGCCAAGCACAAGGAGATTCTTAAGAGTCAATTCCCGGGAAAGAAGCAACTTTGGTTAGCAAAAGAACACAATAGGAGTTTCATAGTGTGGCTAAAACATCACATTGATGGTGAGTGTGTTTCGAATCCTACTTTGATTTCAAAAAGATTGAGATGGTTAGCAAAAGGTCCAAATATACATGTCTTCTCTTACAACAGCTATCTAATGAACGAGTGCACTTTCTATACAAAAGAACAAGATGATCAGAGTAAAATGCAAAATAGTGGGGTGACTCTTGTAGCTCATTCTATGCATGTGATAACTCTATTTTATATAGAGTATTTCATATGTTTAAACTTAGTATTTGCTCTCTTTCAAGTAATAATAAAGAGTTTATATAGTATTTAGTGTGATATATGATATCTTGAGTGATTTGAATGGATATAGTTAGTTATAGGCCATTTTGGATATATTGTGGTATGTTTGATGTTTTTGTTCAGTGCAGTCTCAATGTTGTCTGCATCAATGCTCCTGCACCGATCATGCATCAATTCTGCAACTTGGTGAATAAGCGACTGTTTCATATGCATCCACATGCAATGTGATGACCTCTGCCTCGCTTCCCCGATGCCATCCAACAATGTATAGTAGGCGCCTACCATTCACACATAGCTATAGGCTTAGCTTTGAAGAGTCATCAACATAGGGACACTTGTTCTAACACCATGGAACCACCCTATATGATTAAGTCAAAGATTGCAACATGGATAAACCTCTGAAAGCAACTACAGACTATCATCCACTCAAGATGACTTCAACATGAAGGAAGGAAGCACCTCACTTGAAGACTATAAAAGGACCTCACATCTTCATTTGGAAATATATCACAATCCATAAGTTAGATCAAAATTTCAATATACATAGTTAGTTTTTATATTTTTAGAGGAAGAGGAAGGAATTCATAATTCCTCCTTTACTCATTTTCATAGTGTTTGTATAGTGCTAAGGAGTAATGCTAGTGCATTGCTAGAAGACTTCATACAAAGGTTTTCAACATTTGTAACTTTACTCTTGTTGTTTCTCTTTTGTGATTTCTATATATATAAACATGGTCTATTCAGGTTTATATATATCTTGCAATGTCTCTTGTTAGCTAAACCTTTCTTAGTTGGAATGTTTTAATCATTTAATGAGCTTTTAAGTAAGTATGTTGCATGTATGTATGTTTGTACTTTAGTTCTTGCTTGATAATCTTTTCAAAACTTATTTTGAACTTGATCACTTAGAATAAGTAGATTTGTAAATGACCGGACATGGCTTACAATTAAGAACTCAAGAACTAATATGGGTGAGTGTTTTACATAAAGAAAACTTTGTGAAAACCATGCTAAGTCCTAGACATAGGATAGTATAGTCCATAGGATAATTGTGGGTACTTAAAATACAAGAGTGAATTCACTTAAGCAAAGTGATACTTGTTAGGAGGCAAGATTGGCACTAACACCCCTTTCTTTCTTGCATAGAACAAGGATCATAAGAGCTGTAATGAAACTCAAGAAAGTGACCGAAAGGCACATAGCTAATGCAACAAAGATTCAAGGCAAACTGCATCACATATTGCATCATACACTTTTAAGTAAATTACTTGATGAAGACATTCCAACTAGCTTTTCTCTTTTACACTATCAACATTCTTTCTTAGTTTTCTAACTTAGTTGTGATCATCAACCAAAATCCAAAATTATTTTATTACTTTGTGACTTTACACTATATTACTTTATATCATTTAAAAGTGAGTTTTTCAATCTCTGTGGGTTCGATCTTTTACTACTTGTTTTTGGACAAAGGTATACTTGCACTCAAGTGTATGTGGCATTTCCACACACCAAGTTTTTGGCGCCGTTGTTAGGGGATTGAAGTAAATTCTTTTAAAATTCGATATTGAGTAATTTAGTGTTGTATATAAATTACGGTTTTAAAGTTTACATCAACAACATTACATGGTACCTAGTATATGTACGAGAACTGCAAACAGAACTCCGAATATAGTTTAGATTTAGAAATAGAAAGAAAATTCGGAGATTGCTAAGACTCCAAAAAACAGAATCAACAAGCTTGCAACATGTCATTCGGTGAAGAACAAAGCTCAAGGCCACACTCGGTGAGAGGAGGCCCTGGATCACAACATGCTCTTCAAGAAGAAGTTCATAGAGAAAATCTCATCCACATGGATCACATAGGTATGATTAATGATAGAGATAGACCTATGAGGATTATGCTCGGTTTGATCATCAAAACATGCAAACTAGTATAAATGCATTCCTCATATTGATGCCATGCATTTTGAATTTAAGCCTATGATGTTTCAAATGCTTCAAACTATTGGTCAATTTGGAGGATCTCCTCATGAAGATCCTCATTTGCATTTAAGGCAATTTCTAGAAGTATGTAGTAATTTTATTTTACACGGTGTCGGTGAAAATGCATTTAGATTAAGGTTATTTCCATATTCTTTGAAAGATAGAGCCAAGGCTTGGCTAAATTCTTTAGAGCCTAACTCTATCCATTCATGGAATGAAATGGTTGAAAAATTTTTAGGAAAATATTTCCCACCTATCAAAAATGCCAAGTTAAGAAATGATATTACATCTTTTAGACAAAAAGAGTTTGAGTCTTTATTTGAAGCATGGGAAAGATGGAAGGAACTTTTAAGAAAATGTCCTCATCATGGTTTACTGTTATTATTCAAATGGAAACATTTTATAATGGTTTGGAACCTCAAACCGAATAATGCTTGATGCATCATCCGGTGGAGTGTTATTAAATCATCATACAATGAAGCATGTGAATTAATTGATAGAATAGCGACTAATAGCTCTAGTTGGCCTCTTGAGAGGGTAAGTGCCCAAAAGAAACCATCGGGGGTACATGAAATCAATGATATATCCGCCTCTATCTGCTCAAGTAGCCACTCTAGCTAATTTGATGAAAAACTTCACTTCGCAATGCTCTCGCATCTAATGCAACACATCACCGTAAAGCTTTCTTATTCTTGTGATAGAAACAAGTACCTCCGGGCACACCTAGTTGTGTGTACTGTGGAGGAGGTCACTTGTATGAGGAGTGTTCTAGCAACCCTATCTCTGTAAAATTATGTAGGTTATAATAGGAATAACAACCCTTATTCCAACACTTATAATCCTGGTTGGAAAGATCACCCAAATTTTAGATGGAGCAACAACGATTGCACTGCACTAGAATCTGCTCCAACTACACCAACCAACCCACCCAGATTCCCATTTCGGAATAACGAAAGAAACTCTCAACCTACCACACGATAATTCTCTAGAAACCATGCTCAAAGCATTTATAGGTGAATCTAGAACTACTAGACAAACCCAAGATGCTTCCATCAAGAACTTAGAGAATCAAGTTGGTCAATTAGCCACAACTCGTATCAAAGGCCACAGGTGCCTTACCTTCAAATCTGAAGCTACTCCTTCCCAAACCAAAGGAAAAGAGCAGGTTAAGGCTATTTCATTGAGAAGTGGTAAGGATCTGTAGAGTTAAGCGAGAAGGAAAGTGTAGAAAAGGGAGAAAAAGCCAAAAATCAAAAAGAAACCAATGCGAGAAGCATCTAGTGCTCTGCATCACAAGAAGTTCAAAGTCCACTACCTAAGTTAGTACACAGAATACCCTCCTCCTCCTTACCCTCAAAGACCTAAAAAAGCACATGAGGAGAAGCGGTTTGGTAAATTCCTAGAGGTACTAAAACAATTACACATCATTGTTCCTTAGTAGAAGCCTCCAACAAATGCCAAATTATGCAAAATTTATGAAGGATGTGCTTACTAAGAGAAGAAGATTAGGTGAGTTTGAAACAGATTGCCATGACAGAAGATTGTAGTTTGCTTATGCAAAATAAGATCCCTAGGAAATTGAAGGATCCAGTAGTTTTACAATTCCATTTTCTATAGGAAAATCCTATCTTGTAAAGCTTTATGTGATTTAGGTGCAAGCATCAACTTGATGCCTAAATCTATTTTTGACCAGTTAGAAATAGGAAATGCAAAACCAACCACTGTGACACTTCAATTAGCAGATAGATCAATAGCCTATCCTGAAGGTATCATAGAAGACATCCTAGTTAAGGTAGACAAATTTGTATTCCTGTAGATTTTGTTATCCTTGACTTTGATGCAGAATAAGGAAGTGCCTATTATCCTAGGTAGACCATTTCTAGCAACTGGTAAAACCATAATTGATGTGCAGAAAGGTGAACTCACTATGAGAGTGAATGATCAAGAGATAAAATTCAATGTAATGAATGCTATGAAGTATCCTGCAGAGGAAACAGAAGAGTGTTCATCCTTATTCTCTCTAGATCAATTGGTAGAAAAACAATTTTACAAACAGGATGATCATTTAGCCAATGCGGATGCATTAGATGCAAATGCATTCTTTAGATGATGAAATACTAGAAAAGGAAAATCTGCCAATAGAAAACTCTTGTAAGGAAGTATGGGCTAGGACTTATGAACCACTCAACCTTGAGGATCCAATTCTCAAGAAGAACTTACCCTCAATAGAACAACCTCCTAAGTTAGAATTGAAGATCTTTGCTGAACACCTTAAGTATGAATTCTTAGGAACAGATGAGACTTTACTCATTATCATTGCTTCGATTTAACATCAAAACAGGAGAGTGATCTCATTAGTACTCTCAAGAAGCATACCAAAGCTATAGGTTGGCAAATGGCGGATATCAAGGGAATTAGTCCTTCTATATGCATGCACAGCAGTCATTTTGGAAGAAAATTCCAAAAGCAACATAGAGAGTCAAAGAAGACTAAATCCTATTATGAAAGAGGTTGTGAAAAGGAAATTATTAAGTGGCTAGATGTCTGGAATCATATACCCCATATCGTCAGGCGGTGCTTGGGTAAGTCCTGTCCAATGTGTACCAAAGAAAGGGGTGTGACAATAATAGCCAATGAAAAGAATGAGTTGATACCAACTAGAACGGTTCTGGGTGGAGAATCAGTATGGATTACGAAAAACTCAACAAAGCTACCAAAAAGGATCACTTTCCTTTACCATTCATAGACCAAATGTTAGATAGATTAGCGGGGAAGGAATTTTATTGTTTCCTAGATGGCTATTCAAAGCTATAATCAAATAGCCATTGAGCCTGAGGATCAACACAAAACCACCTTTACATGCCCTTATGGAACCTTTGCCTTTAGAAGGATGCCATTTGGCTTATGTAATGCACCTGCTACATTCCAAAGATGCATGATGTCTATTTTCTCGATTTCATTGAGCAATCAATGGAAGTATTCATGGATGATTTCTCTATCTTTGGAGAAACATTTCAAGTTTGCTTAACAAATTTGGAACAAATTCTCCATAGATGTGAAGAAACAAATTTAGTCTTAAACTGGGAAAAGTGTCATTTCATGGTACAAGAGGGCATTGTGTTAGGACATAGAATTTCAAAGAAAGGTCTAGAGGTAGACAAAGCTAAAGTTGATGTCATTAAGAATCTACCACCACCAAATACGATTAAAGGTATCGGGAGCTTCTTAGGCCATCTTTGGTTTTTATAGAAGGTTTATCAAAGATTTTTCAAAAATCTCAAAATCATTATGTATGCTTCTGCAACATGATGTAGAATTCAACTTTGATGAATCTTGTATAGAAGCTTTTGACAAGCTTAGAAAGGCATTGGTGACAGCACCAATTATAGTAACTCCAGATTGGAGCAGGCCATTTGAATTAATGTGTGATGCTAGTGACTTTGCAGTAGGAGCAGTCCTAGGGCAAAGGTATGACAAAGTCTTTCATTCCATTTATTATGCTAGCAAGACATTAATTGAAGCTCAGGTGAATTACACAGTTACAGAAAAGGAATTATTAGCTGTGGTCTTTGCATTTGAAAAATTTAGATCATACTTAGTTGGCACTAAAATTATTGTCTATACTGATCACTCTGCCATTAAGTATCTAATTTCAAAGAAGGATGCAAAGCCAAGGCTGATAAGGTGGATTTTACTCCTACAAGAATTTGATTTAGAAATTAGAGACAAGAAAGGAGTAGAAAACCAAGTAGCAGACCATTTATCAAGGATTGAAGGAGAATCACTTGGTACACAAGGAGAAGAAATCAAGGAAAGCTTTCCAGATGAGAAGCTATTGGCAATCACAGTCAATGCAAAACATGAAACTGCATTTGCTATAAGCAATGCAGGAGCATCAAATGCACCTGCACCATGGTTTGCTGATATTGTAAATTTCCTTGCAAGCAAAGTAGTACCAGTGAGTATGACATATCAACAAAGGAGAAAATTCTTCCACATGGTTAAACAATACTATTGGGATGATCCATTCCTTTACAAGATGTGCCCTGATCAATTAATGAGGAAATGCATACCTGAAGAGGAGCAACAAGCGATTATACGCATTGCCATTCTCGCACCTTATGGAGGACACTTTGGAAGCACTAGAACAAAGAAATAAGGTATTACATCTGGTTATTTTTGGCCTACTTTATTTAAAGATTCATATTTTATGGTCAAATCTTCGTGATAAATGTCAAAGAGCAGAAATATCTCTCGATAAGCATGAAATGCCTAGAACAAATATTTTAGAAATAGAATTATTTGATGTTTGGGGCATGGATTTCATGGGACCTTTTCCACCCTCTTTTGGCAATTTATATATCTTAGTAGTTGTTGATTATGTGTCCAAATGGGTAGAAGGCGATAGCATTACCTAATAATGATGCTAAGTCGGTGAGTAAGTTTACGCAAAAGAAATATATTCACTAGATTTGGAACTCCTAGAGCTATCATTAATGATGAAGGTTCACACTTTTGCAATAAAATCATAGAAAACCTTCTAGCTAAGTATGGAGTTAAGCATAAGATAGCTACAAACATACCATCCTCAAACTAGTGGACAAGCGACTTATCCAATAGGAAATTAAGAGAATGCTAGAAAAAATGGTTAGTCCAAATAGGAAAGATTGGTCTTTACATTTGGATGATGCTTTATGGGCATATAGAACAAAGATTCAAAACACCCTTAGGAATGTCCCCTTACAAATTAGTCTATGGAAAAGCATGCCATTTACCTGTAGAATTGGAAAACAAATCTTATTGGGCTATCAAGAAGCTCAATTTCAATTTGAACAAGGCGGTAAAAGAGAATGATAGAGCTTGATGAGCTAGAAGAAATTAGGCAAACCTCTTATGAGAATGCTTGAAATCTACAAAGCTAAGACTAAGAAATGGCATGACAAGAAAATTCACAATAGAGAATTGAAAGAAGGAGGACTAGTTCGCTATACAACTCTAGGTTGAAGCTATTTCTGGAAAACTAAGGTCAAGGTGGTCGGGACCATTTAAGTTGATAAAGGTTTATCCACATGGAGCAGTAGACTTATTTGATAAATCCTCAAATCTGTCTTTCAAGGTGAATGGTCAGAGAGTTAAAATGTACTATGGTGAACATGTGGTGAGAGACAAAACCACCACTTATTTGCAAAATCTCTAAGTAAAAAGAGATAGTCAGGCTGAAAGACTCTTAAAACAAGCGCTTAATGGGAGGCAACCCATTGTTTTTAATTATTTTTGTGCAATTTTATGTTTTTAGTTGTTTTGCGAAATCACGAGAAACTAATGCAATGCATCAAATGCACTGCATTGAGGAAAAACGTGCCTGCATCGTAAATTTATAAACTTGAAGAAATTTGGTTAAGTGTGAATCATAAGGCTTCAGGAAGGTTAAAGGAAGGTTAAGCAAGATTAATGACACATTGATAGCCAAAGCAAGACACTTGGCAAGATGCATGCGTAGCACGCAATGCTAACGGCTACCTAATAAATCCACTAACTTCCCTCTTCCTGAAACATAAAGCCTTCATTGTTACCAAGCTACCCCCTTCATTCGCAAACTCTCACAAATTCTCTCATCTCAAACACAAACCACCCTTCCCATTCTCAATCCAATTTTTTCTCAATCACAAAAGCAATCAAAAACCTAGAATTTCAAAGCAAATACAATGGTGAAGAAACAATCAGCACAGAAAACATCAGGCAAGCAGGCCAGAACTCCCCAAAAAGAGAAGAAAGCCATGCATGCAGGATCATCATCATCAAAGAAAGGCAAAGCCAAAGAATCATCAATCAGAACTGATGATAATGTTCATCTCTGGAACATGCATCTACTACCCGAGAGAGGGTATGATTTGAAGAAGGCAAGCCCATCATTCATGCCAACAGTGGCCAATCTCAATTGGGATCACTTCGTGCTACCAAGAGGAGGCTACATTGAAGATTTGGTGAGAGAATTCTATGCTGGAATCACACCACAAGAAGGAGCAGAACATTCCTACACTTCCATGGTGAGAGGTAAAATTGTACATTTCCATGCCAAGAAATTAAATGAACATTATATGCTGAAATATAATGGGAATGATTTTGAGAATAGAGTGGCAAATGCTTTTAAGAAAGAAATGGAAGAAATAAGGAATAGGATTGCCATACCAGGGGCTGTTTGGGAGAAATTCACACCTAATGAGATTAAGCTTAGAAGCAATTATTTGATAAATGCATTAGGTAATTGGCATTTGTTCATAGCTAATTCAATTCTGCCTACATCACACACATATGCTATGACCAAAGAGAGATTGATCTTGTTAGATACAATTCTCTCTGAAGGACATGTAGACATAGGTAGATTGATTGCTAGGGAAATTCTTGCATGTTCAAATAAATCAAAGGGATTTCTGTTTTTCCCTTGTCTTATTACTGAGCTATGCATGAAAGAAGGAGTCCCTATAGCTGCTAATGAACAAAGGAAATTTCCCCCTGGTAATTTGAGTGCTGAAGTGAAGGAAAAATTGAGGAATGTAAGAGGCCACACTGCAATGCAAGAGCATTACATGCGTAAGCGAGGAGGGTGTATGGAAATTTCGTAATGATCAACATGATCGGCTTCAATTGGTCTTTGACAAGATCTTTGATCTTGTGGGCCAAAATGAATGCCCCCAATTCCCAAGTTGGAGTGCTTGAGAAGTGAAGGAGAAGAAGAAGAGAGAGAAAGAGAGGTGAAGAAGGAGAAAAAGGAAAGGAGAAAGTAGAGGCAGAACCTAGCACTAAGAAGAAGGTGACTAGGAAATAATACAAAGTGCACTAATTTAATTAATAAAAATCAGAGTTTTTCAAAAACTTTTACACGCACCTCAAAGAGAGTGCTACATTTAATAAAAACATCATCAAAGTATAATTAAAATTCAAACGCATCTAGTGCGTGAAATGCATATCATAGCCACGTGGGTTAAAACCCTCAAAACCTGTTTAGTGTTTACAATAATCCGTAAAAACAGATTCACAAAGAATGGAAATAAAACTGAGTTCAACATACTAAATACAAGGTTTAAATCAGTTTAATACATAACATAAATAATGACTCTAGAACCCCATCCCCGGTGTTACTAGATCAGAGCCGACACAAAAATCCCAAGAAGACCTAGACAACTTCACTCAGAATCTCCTGCATGTCGCCACGAGAGCAGGCAACATAAAAATGCTAGGGTGAGTCTCTTTACATAAATAATAACAAATAAGATAAGCATTATATTAGGAAAACATCTAGTAACAACAACCACAGAGATCAAGGCATCTACCATTCAATTAGAATACCAACAAACAACAATAATGAATTAATTAATCATCAACAAGAATTCAAAGAATGCATGGTTATATGCATGTGTGCAATATGCATGTGGATCCATAATCACCTCAAAACCCCGTCAGGCAACCACCACGTTTGGCCGAAGCCACCCACCATGTTTTGGCCGAAGCCACCCACCACTTTTGAAATGCATATGATTCATGCGACACCATGACAATGCATCACAACATCACAGATTTATCACATCAAGTAATAACTCACCACTTTGGCGAAGCCCACATCATTAATTGACCCACCTCTTTGGCGAAGCCCACGTCATTTATTAACCCACCTCTTTGGCGAAGCCCGTCAATTATTAACTCACCACTTTGGCGAAGCCCACATCAATTATTAACCCACCATTTTATCATCACCTTACCACCACAACTTATTTATTAATTAAATCCCACCTAAGGACCATTTTGACCCACCAAAGATTAATTTAGTGTTTAGGGAATATTTTGGAAATCAAGGGACTATTTTGAAGATCAAGGGCTAAGACATCACTTAAAGGTTAAGTTGACACTTAGGGACTAAAATAGCACTTAGACACTTTTAGACACCAATAGGACTAAACGGTCACCTAGGGACTAGACAGTCACATAGGGACCAAAACAACATATTAAAAGGACCAATAGTGCATAAGGGCCAAAATAACATTTTTGGGGACTAAAAAGTTCAGAGGGACCAAAACAGTATTTTTGACACTTTGGGCAACATTGGCAACCCCGCACAAAGTGCTGGATTTCTACAGCATTACTCCTACTTGGCAAATTATTTAAAATAGCAAATGACATCGAAAAATTACAAAAGACCACTCATTGGAAAGCCCTCTGAGTGTAGTTTCCACCTATGTTTTTAGTTTTTCAAAATAAGTGTCTAGTTGGTACAGTTTTTCAAAACACTACACTGAGGTACCAAATTCGGACAGAACGTTTTACCCAACTTGCAACCAAATTTTCTTTCCCATTTCTTAATGAAATTCAGTGAAATCAGTGCCTATTTCGTAGAGAATTAAGTCTATTTTTCAATGAAATAAGAATCATTCAAAACGGAGTTCAATTGAGCACACAAAACCTGCAAAAACTGAACCTACTCCTAGTTTGACTCTAGAAAATTGACCCGACTTTGGAGACTCATAACTGGAGCTACACAACTCCGAATTTAACGAAACCAGTGCCAAAACGACCGGCTTTAAGTCTATTTTCAAAAACAATTAGCCACGTAATTTTTGGACCAACCAAACAGTACCAGTTTGAGAAAACCGAAACAGTACTCAGAAAAACACACAAAACCATAAACAAGTGAAACCCAATTAAAAACAACATTCACATGTAGAACACCTAGCCACCACTAACACTTCAACAACACTTTTATTCAACAATTCAACACTCACTTAGGAAATTAATCCACATCATTAAATCATCATATTATCATATTTCTTCATATTGAAGCATTTTATCAAACACTTAGCATGCACATTTAACAACACATATAATTCCAACATCAAGCATCATGGTACCACCAAATTAATTACCAATACAACAACAAACATAGAATCAACACAAAACTCAACCAATCAAATTATTCCTAGGGCTATTCCACACATAACACATATCTTACAACTTATTATAGATGTAAATGAGAGCCCCTAACCTTAAAATTGAAGAACTCTAGTGCTCTCTCCTTCAATAGCACAAAACCACCGTAACTAGCTTCTCTACCACTTTGAGCTTCAAACCCCATCCATGGTAAAGTGAAAATGAGGAGGAATTAGAGTGTGAAATTTACACTAAAAGATAGAGAAGGAAAAATGAAGAAGAATGGTACCCAAAACTCACTTACCCAAGCCAAGATGAATTTTTTTCTCTTCCTCCCTCCTCCAATAGCTGCTGCCAACGCCCCCTCCCCCTCTCTCTACCTCTCCTTTTTCTTTTCTTTCTTCAAATGAGAAGGAAACCCTACACCCCTAAGGTTATTTCCTTCAATTTGGGCCTACTAATGGGCTTGGGCCCCTTATTTACACCCCCTAGCTACTTCAACCACTCCCTATTTTAATTAATTCCTCACTCCCTTATTTACTACCCAACACCCCTTAGTTATATTAAATACTCTATTTTTAATATAACTAATCACTATAACACCTTATATTTATTTTAATATACACAACTAAGATATTACTTAATTAAATTAGTCAAATAATCACATTAATTAAATTAGTTAAACAATTACCTAATCAAATTAGTTAAATAATTCACCTAATTAATTTTGGGGCGTTACAACTCTCCCCCACTTAGAATATTTTCGTCCTCGAAAATCTAACTATCATGGACATGTAACTTAAACACTCACCACAACAAACAATAGATTTCTAGTAAAGCACCCTAAATGAAACGCTAACCTCTAAATGCAACTATCACTCCTCCGCAGGCTCCGAACCCGCCAGCACAAACACTCTCCTGCTATACTTCTCCTTCTTAGGCTTTGGACACTTGGTACTAACGTGCCCCAATTCCCCACAGTAGTAACAGACCACGTCCTTCTTCTCACACTTAGCAGCTATATGACCTTATTCATCACACTTGAAACACTTGTTGACCATGCAATCTAGACTCTTATGCCCCGGCTTTCCACACTTGTGACACACAATACCCGCAACAGCGTCTCCCCCACTTAGCTTTTTGCCCGAACTCTCCTCTCCCTTGCCCTTACCACTTGGAACTTCATAGGCTTCCCACGAAACTGAGAACTTCTCTTTTCCTTCACTACTTTGTATGAACGATTGCTATCCCCCTCGAGAATCTACACCAAACTCACGAGAATCAACATCCACTCTCCTTATCACCTCTAACCGTTCTCATCTATGTTCTATCGTATACGCAACAGATCAAACACTCTTCCCTACACTCTTACTCCCCAATTAGGTATTCTAACCTGTAGGTTGTCAAAATCCTACCCGACTACCCAACACAAGAGACAACAATAATTATGGCCAGAGGCCCAACAACCCTAACAACCGTAATTACACTACAATACCAATCTCAACAATTTATCATATATCCAACATCATTCACATCAACAATTAACACGATCATAACAACAAAATTCAAGTTCAACCTATTGCACAATTAATCATTTTATTCAGCATTCAAATTAGTCCACCTAACTCGGGTGCAGAAAATTGCAGTAACCTTGCGCCTACTTTGGCGAATTAATTAAAATAGTAAACGACCTCGGATTTCGACAAATAAATACTTGTTGGAAAGCCACGGATGTGTAGTGTCTGAATAGATCATTAAAGTTTCAAAACAATGAGCCAATTGGTACAGTTTTTAGAAACAACCAAAACAGTTTGCAGACGCGACAGATTCTGTCCTCCTATTTCATTTCACGCTAAACTGACTTAAACTTGACCAATGAGACCAAAACTGCAGCCCGAATAAAAGCATTTTGAGTATGGTTTCTAATGGAAAAGAATCGTTCAAACGGAGTTCATTTGAAAACGCATAACCAAAACACTCGACCCTATGTCCGCAGATTGTTTTCCGAATTTTAACCTAACTTGTTTCACCTATAACTCGAGTTCTACAACTCCAATTGCAACCAAATCAGTGGCAAATTAACAAGCATTCAATCAAGTTTTCAAAAGACAAACCACATAATTTCTCAATTAGTAAAACGTTCTCAGTCACTGAAATACTGGACTCATGTCGAAACATCTCAAAACAAAGAATTCAACAACACAACCAAACATCATAATTCAACCACCATTACTAATAATTCTACCAAATTGAATTGACTTCACCTCACAAATAATACAACCAACACATGCTTTATAATACAATTGTTTTGATATAAGACTTGATATTAGTTTAAACAAATGAAATTAAAACCCTTGTCAACACTTAGCAAGGAAAACTAATCAAGTAATGGGGGTGCACAAAAGTCTCATTGCACGGTTCTCATCGTTAGATTTATAAGCCTCGTAAAACAATTTCCAAGAAGTGGCAAACAATACTAATATCAACAACAAAGGCCACAGTTAAATCATAAATCGAACAAATTTTCGCAATTGTAATTCACACTCAGAAGGTACTTAAAATTGTATATACTTGTTTCTAAAACTTGACAATTGAAATTTGACTCACATTCACATGACATAAAGACTCTAACTCATCTAATCATGCACTTTGTGTAAAATCTCATAATTTCAAATGTCATTAAACCACAACCTAATCGGTGCAAAAGCCGAAATCATGTCTCATTTTGGAATAAAATCTTAGAACAACATGGAAACAGAATTCAACTTTAACTTTTACATTACGTTCATTCCTAATAGCACCAAAAATTTTCCGAGTACCGATTTTTTCGAAAACATAGAACTCACAGTTTGTCAAAAGAAATTGTATGCAAACCCCCAACCTTACTACCACTCGAGCATGCAATCACATAAATAACTACTTATTAGTTCAAAGTTTAATTTCCGACATAAACTCATTTAATTTTGACAAATCACATCATGCTCACGAAACACGCCAAATTGAAACACCGAAAATATCGAAACTTCAAGTTATGCAATCTTAATTGTGATAATGAAAACATAACATTACACAACATTTCATTTTAGTATACTAACTTCGAAACAATTAAGCACAAGTCAAATTTAAACTCGTATACATCACAGTAACAATCAACCTATAGCAGAGATGTCAATCAAGTGCAACAATATTCAACACACAATATTCAAATATCATCCAAGGTATAGCTCACTAAGGTTAGATCATATAAGAGTACTTCCTATATTCTAACAACAAATCGAGCAATCAGTCAACTTAAAATTAGTACACGCATCCAATTTTAATAATAACCATGAGTTATTGTCGCCTCTTTCATTGGGGATGAGTGATTGGGGTGATCAGTCCCTCCTACTCATGCAACCAACTAATTGAGGTCACAAAAACTACTTTCTTTCAAATTTATAACTACCACATTAAAAGACTTTTAACGCGGTCCGGAGTGCGAAGGCGTCGTCACGACTTTCACTCATTTGACATCGTTAGAACTCTTTTAATCACACATATCTTAATGATACAACAACAGTCACAAATAATCAAAATCAATGCTACCACCAACAGTTACATATTTTCATTTACACATACCTCAATAAATCGATATAACTTTCGCTCGCTATTCAGCAAATAAATTACAAGGCATATCAATGAAAGGACAAACCAACAAAGATCACAGTAATAAACAACAACATGGTTATGATTCAGAACGAGTACCAAGACTCGAGGGTTAACAGACTCGACAACTTGGCCGGACGGACCGAACTGCTCTGATACCACTAATGTAACACCCCCTTCTACTTAATACTAATTTAATTAATAAAAATCAGAGTTTTTCAAAAACTTTTACACGCACCTCAAAGAGAGTGCTACATTTAATAAAAACATCATCAAAGTATAATTAAAATTCAAACGCATCTAGTGCGTGAAATGCATATCATAGCCACGTGGGTTAAAACCCTCAAAACCTGTTTAGTGTTTACAATAATCCGTAAAACAACACAAAGAATGAAATAAAACTGAGTTCAACATACTAAATACAAGGTTTAAATCAGTTTAATACATAACATAAATAATGACTCTAGAACCCCATCCCCGGTGTTACTAGATCAGAGCCGACACAAAAATCCCAAGAAGACCTAGACAACTTCACTCGAGAATCTCGCATGTCGCCACGAGAGCAGGCAACATAAAAATGCTAAGGTGAGTCTCTTTACATAAATAATAACAAATAAGATAAGCATTATATTAGGAAAACATCTAGTAACAACAACCACAGAGATCAAGGCATCTACCATTCAATTAGAATACCAACAAACAACAATAATGAATTAATTAATCATCAACAAGAATTCAAAGAATGCATGGTTATATGCATGTGTGCAATATGCATGTGGATCCATAATCACCTCAAAACCCCGTCGGGCAACCACCACGCTTTTGGCGAAGCCACCCACCATGTTTTGGCGAAGCCACCCACCACTTTTGAAATGCATATGATTTATGCGACACCATGACAATGCATCACAACATCACGCATTTATCACATCAAGTAATAACTCACCACTTTGGCCAAGCCCACATCATTAATTGACCCACCTCTTTGGCCAAGCCCACGCCATTTATTAACCCACCTCTTTGGCCGAAGCCCACGTCAATTATTAACTCACCACTTTGGCCGAAGCCCACATCAATTATTAACCCACCATTTTATCATCACCTTACCACCACAACTTATTTATTAATTAAATCCCACCTAAGGACCATTTTGACCCACCAAAGATTAATTTAGTGTTTAGAGAATATTTTGGAAATCAAGGGACTATTTTGAAGATCAAGGGCTAAGACATCACTTAAAGGTTAAGTTGGCACTTAGGGACTAAAATAGCACTTAGACACTTTTTAGACACCAATAGGACTAAACGGTCACCTAGGGACTAGACAGTCACATAGGGACCAAAACAACATATTAAAAGGACCAATAGTGCATAAGGGCCAAAATAACATTTTTGGGGACTAAAAAGTTCAGAGGGACCAAAACAGTATTTTTGACACTTTGGGCAACATTGGCAACCCCCGCACAAAGTGCTGGATTTCTACAGCATTACTCCTACTTCGGCAAATTATTTAAAATAGCAAATGACATCGAAAAATTACAAAAGACCACTCATTGGAAAGCCCTCTGAGTGTAGTTTCCACCTATGTTTTTAGTTTTTCAAAATAAGTGTCTAGTTGGTACAGTTTTTCAAAACACTACACTGAGGTACCAAATTCGGACAGAACGTTTTACCCAACTTGCAACCAAATTTTCTTTCCCATTTCTTAATGAAATTCAGTGAAATCAGTGCCTATTTCGTAGAGAATTAAGTCTATTTTTCAATGAAATAAGAATCATTCAAAACGGAGTTCAATTGAGCACACAAAACCTGCAAAAACTGAACCTACTCCTAGTTTGACTCTAGAAAATTGACCCGACTTTGGAGACTCATAACTGGAGCTACACAACTCCGAATTTAACGAAACCAGTGCCAAAACGACCGGCTTTAAGTCTATTTTCAAAAACAATTAGCCACGTAATTTTTGGACCAACCAAACAGTACCAGTTTGAGAAAACCGAAACAGTACTCAGAAAAACACACAAAAACCATAAACAAGTGAAACCCAATTAAAAACAACATTCACATGTAGAACACCTAGCCACCACTAACACTTCAACAACACTTTTATTCAACAATTCAACACTCACTTAGGAAATTAATCCACATCATTAAATCATCATATTATCATATTTCTTCATATTGAAGCATTTTATCAAACACTTAGCATGCACATTTAACAACACATATAATTCCAACATCAAGATCATGGTACCACCAAATTAATTACCAATACAACAACAAACATAGAATCAACACAAAACTCAACCAATCAAATTATTCCTAGGGCTATTCCACACATAACACATATCTTACAACTTATTATAGATGTAAATGAGAGCCCCCTAACCTTAAAATTGAAGAACTCTAGTGCTCTCTCCTTCAATAGCACAAAAACCACCGTAACTAGCTTCTCTACCACTTTGAGCTTCAAACCCCATCCATGGTAAAGTGAAAATGAGGAGGAATTAGAGTGTGAAATTTACACTAAAAGATAGAGAAGGAAAAATGAAGAAGAATGGTACCCAAAACTCACTTACCCAAGCCAAGATGAATTTTTTTCTCTTCCTCCCTCCTCCAATAGCTGCTGCCAACGCCCCCTCCCCCTCTCTCTACCTCTCCTTTTTCTTTTCTTTCTTCAAATGAGAAGGAAACCCTACACCCCTAAGGTTATTTCCTTCAATTTGGGCCTCTTAATGGGCTTGGGCCCTTATTTACACCCCTAGCTACTTCAACCACTCCTATTTTAATTAATTCCTCACTCCCTTATTTACTACCCAACACCCCTTAGTTATATTAAATACTCTATTTTTAATATAACTAATCACTATAACACCTTATATTTATTTTAATATACACAACTAAGATATTACTTAATTAAATTAGTCAAATAATCACATTAATTAAATTAGTTAAACAATCACCTAATCAAATTAGTTAAATAATTCACCTAATTAATTTTGGGGCGTTACAAGGAGTCCCTATAGCTGCTAATGAACAAAGGAAATTTCCCCCTGGTAATTTGAGTGCTGAAGTGAAGGAAAAATTGAGGAATGTAAGAGGCCCTGCACCTGCAATGCAAGAGCATTACATGCGTAGCGGTAGGTCAGTATGGAAATTTCGGAATGATCAACATGACCGGCTTCAATTGGTCTTTGACAAGATCTTTGATCTTGTGGGCCAAAAATGAATGCCCCCAATTCCCAAGTTGGAGTCTTGAGAAGTGAAGGAGAAGAAGAAGAGGAGAAAGAGGCTGAAGAAGGAGAAAAAGGAAAGGAGAAAGTAGAGGCAGAACCTAGCACTAAGAAGAAGGTGACTAGGAAACAATACAAAGTGCAGAAGAAGGTTGTGGTAGAACCTATAGTTGAAGAATTGTATGATTCTGAATCTGAAGATGAGGATGAGGAATTAAAAGAAATGGATAAAGAATTAGAAGAAGAAGAGGAGGAAGAGAGTGATGAGGAAATTGATGAAGAAGAAGAGGAACAAGCTAGAGGTGTGATCCTAGAGGAAATTGCTAGGCGAAATATGCCAAACCCTCAAAGATCAACCCAACAACTGTAAAACCCCTATCACTTCACCGCTTACCAAAACACCCATCATCTCACCAAACCAAGAATCCTCCTCCATTCCAAAATCACCATTACCCTCCTCAATGATCCACCACCCTATCACAATCACCACCACAAACAACCCTCCACCACCCTCTCCAAGAAAAGAACCACAAGAAACAACTCACACAGAACAACCAACCCCTGTTATGCCAATGGACTCAAGCGGTACCTTTCGACCCAAGCAACATTATTTCTAATGTTGTATACGCTCTTGAGAAAGAGATTGTGCAGGAAAGAGAAGAAGAAGGACTCAACAAGGAAGACAAAGAAGAAGAATCATCCGCCAAGGAGACAAGAGAACTCAAATCTGTTGAGATGCAGAGATATGCTCTGCATCACTTGTTTCTTTGCATCACAACAGCCAAAAATCTGTGCATGATGAGGCAACTATCAAAATGGTCCTGGAACAAATGGCACAACAGAAGAGGATGCTCTGCACAACACTCGAAGTTCTTCAAGCAACTGCGCAGGAAGGCGGGGCAAAATTAACACCAAAGAGGAAGAAATCGATGCGATCAAGATCGATGCACTGCATCAATTCCGTAAGAAATTCCCGCAATTACACGAGTAGTAGGAGGTGCATCTGCACCTCACTGAAACAACACCAAGCAAGCCCAAGGAGAAGAAGCGGAAGGTGAAACACACTCCTCCAAGCGCATATAGCACCGAGAATCGAGAGTGGAGCAAAGAAATGAGTATCACTTTACAAGTTTTCACATAAACTGCTATATGCTTGTTTTGTTTCTTTTTGACTATTTCCCTGGTTGTACTAATCCCTCTCCCCTATTTTGAACAAATGATTTGTCTTTTCTGAACAAATTTGCAGTGAGGGCACTGCAACCCCTTAAGTTTGGGGGGGGGGGGGGATTTGCATGTTATGTTATGTTTTAATATGTTTTCTATCTAATATGTTGTGTGTTTAATTAATATGTTTTATATAGTAAATATATATGTTTTAAGTAGTTTTTAGTTTGTTTAAATATTAGATGTACTTAACAAAGTAGTATCTAAGTATTTTAATAGAAAAGATTAGTTTTTCAAAAATATGGTGAAAACCCTATGGATGGAATTTCAAATGATGAAAAAGAGAAAAAGAAGCCTTATTTCTCAGAAAAACCAAAATTATTTTTACTTCAACACTTCAAAACTGAGTTTGTGAAAAGAACCTTGCTATTTAAAGATCAATCTGATGCAAGGGGAATTTTTGGTAAGCTTAGGTCAAAACAAAGCTTTACTAAAAAGAAAGAAGAGCTTAAAGAATTAAGTTTGGGGGTGTTTTATGAAAACAAAGGCTGAATTTCAAAAGTGAAGAGTAAACAATGTAGAAAAAGAATACAAAAAGTGGACAAGCCATATCCTCGAATCTTTTGAAACTATACTGCGTGTTTAAGTACATGAATGCATCTGGAGGTCAAAGACTGTGCCATGCAGAATAAATGTATCTGGAGGATAGTTCAATAAATCAACTCGTGTGCAAAGTGCAAAGAAAAAATATATGCATCTGGAGGTCAAAGACACTGTGCAAAGTGCATTTGCATCCGGAGGTCGTGAGAGGAAGGTAATATGAGCTAGAAAAAGAAAAAGCATTATCAGTGCAGCTGCATCACTGCAAACTGCACTGAAGAAAAAAACAAAATGCAGAAAAAATCAATGCAAAAAATTACTTCAAAGAAGTATTGCATTTGCACAAAAAGATCCACACAAAAAAATAGAAAAATGCATTGGCTCAAAAGCTTTGAAAGATTCAACCAAGCCCTTTGATTTTAAAAACTCCCCAACACTTGAGAAAATTTTGTGAGTCTAAACTTTCTTTTGAAAAATATTTTGGTGTGACCAAAGATGAACCAATCCTTTCAAAGGCTAGGAGGAAATTTTTTCACTTAGTCTTGGAACCAATCTCAACTCAGTAGGTTCACACACACACAAGAGTTTGAATAGCTTTGGTAGTTTTGAAGAAATAAAGGCAAAAGAAAGATTGTTAAGAAATGAAGTTCATAGGGAACTCCTCATGAAAAACCAAAAATCAAGCTGATCTATCTTCTAGAATTTTTAGTTTTTATAGTTTGTCTTTGTCATTACTTGCGGACAAGCAATGGTTTAAGTTTGGGGGTGTGATAACTCTATTTTATATAGAGTATTTCATATGTTTAAACTTAGTATTTGCTCTCTTTCAAGTAATAATAAAGAGTTTATATAGTATTTAGTGTGATATATGATATCTTGAGTGATTTGAATGGATATAGTTAGTTATAGGCCATTTTGGATATATTGTGGTATGTTTGATGTTTTTGTTCGGTCACGACTCAATCTTCGCTGCATCAATGCTCCCGTGACCGATCCTGCATCAATTCTCGCAACTTGGTGAATAAGCAAATTTGTTTCATATGCATCCACATGCAATGTGATGACCTCCTACCGCTTCCCGATGCCATCCAACAATGTATAGTAGGCGCCTACCATTCACACATAGCTATAGGCTTAGCTTTGAAGAGTCATCAACATAGGGACACTTGTTCTAACACCATGGAACCACCCTATATGATTAAGTCAAAGATTGCAACATGGATAAACCTCTGGAAAGCAACTACACACTATCATCCACTCAAGATGACTTCAACATGAAGGAAGGAAGCACCTCACTTGAAGGCTATAAAAGGACCTCACATCTTCATTTGGAAATATATCACAATCCATAAGTTAGATCAAAATTTCAATATACATAGTTAGTTTTTATATTTTTAGAGGAAGAGTAAGGAATTCATAATTCCTCCTTTACTCATTTTCATAGTGTTTGTATAGTGCTAAGGAGTAATGCTAGTGCATTGCTAGAAGACTTCATACAAAGGTTTTCAACATTTGTAACTTTACTCTTGTTGTTTCTCTTTTGTGATTTCTATATATATAAACATGGTCTATTCAGGTTTATATATATCTTGCAATGTCTCTTGTTAGCTAAACCTTTCTTAGTTGGAATGTTTTAATCATTTAATGAGCTTTTAAGTAAGTATGTTGCATGTATGTATGTTTGTACTTTAGTTCTTGCTTGATAATCTTTTCAAAACTTATTTTGAACTTGATCACTTAGAATAAGTAGATTTGTAAATGACCGCACATGGCTTACAATTAAGAACTCAAGAACTAATATGGGTGAGTGTTTTACATAAAGAAAACTTTGTGAAAACCATGCTAAGTCCTAGACATAGGATAGTATAGTCCATAGGATAATTGTGGGTACTTAAAATACAAGAGTGAATTCACTTAAGCAAAGTGATACTTGTTAGGAGGCAAGATTGGCACTAACACCCCTTTCTTTACTGCATAGAACAAGGATCATAAGAGCTTGTAAATGAAACTCAAGAAAGTGACCGAAAGGCACATAGCTAATGCAACAACATTCAAAGTCATGTTGCATCACATCTTCGCATCATACACTTTTAAGTAAATTACTTGATGAAGACATTCCAACTAGCTTTTCTCTTTTACACTATCAACATTCTTTCTTAGTTTTCTAACTTAGTTGTGATCATCAACCAAAATCCAAAATTATTTTATTACTTTGTGACTTTACACTATATTACTTTATATCATTTAAAAGTGAGTTTTTCAATCTCTGTGGGTTCGATCTTTTTACTACTTGTTTTTGGACAGTGTATACTTGCACTCAAGTGTATGTGGCATTTCCACACACCAGCATGCATCCAGTGCCAAAGACAGAAATCCCATATATGCGAATATGTCTTACTTTGGTAGGATTGAACACATATGGGAGTTGGATTACAATATGTTTCAGGAGCCTGTGTTCAAATGTGAATGGGTTGACAATAATCTTTGGTTTACTGATTGATGAATCGGGGTTCATGCGGGTGAATTTCAACAAGTTAGGATATAAAGATGAACCTTTTATTTTAGCATCGCAAGCTCAATAAGTGTTTTATGTCACTGATCCAGTTAATATCAATTGGTCTATTGTTCTATTGACTGACAAAAAATTTGTGTATAATAATGATGATGATGAAGCACCCGATGATGTTGGTGTTGAGGACGACCCTTTCTTCAGAACATCAGAATCAATAATAGGGGAAAATACTTCTATAGAGGATGTTGTATATTTTAGAAAAGATCATAATGATGGAATTACTATTCAATCGGAAAAAATACCAAGACGCGAATTGCAAACAAAATTTTATCTGGGAAAAGGAAAAGGTAATATAGACTTAATGATATCTCGTTATTTTTTATTAATAGATAATTATATTGTTTTTGTAAATTTAACAATAACATGGATTATGTTATATTGCAGGTCAGATGACATCACTTAGTGGATCATGAGAGTGGTCAAGACAGTAGTCATGAGGGTTGTCTTTGTTATGTTTCTAGCTTTAATTTGTAGCTACTTTTGAGTTTCACAATGTTAGTTAGTTATTATGTTGTATGATTTGGATATATATTAATTATGTTGTAAGTACTTGTTAGTTTAATATGGTCTTTTGGTGATATGTACATATGTGTGTGTATCTATATTGGATTGTAATGATATTGGCTGAATTTTGTTGGAATGATATTTGATGAATTTTGTTGGAAGAGAATGAATTTATAGGTTGTAATTAAAAGGAGAATAAACAAAAATAAAAAAATATTTAAAAAAATCAGTCAATACATAGCGCTTTTAAAGAGAAAACGCTAGAAATGATATTAAAAAATTCAATTCCTAGCGTTTTATAGAAAACGCTAGGAATTATAAAGAGGAGTTATAGGATCCCTAGCGCTTTCTGTAAAAACGCTAGGAATGGTAGTAAAAAGCGCTTATAGCATCCCTAGCGCTTTCTGAAAACGCTAGTAATTGTAAAGAGAAGCGCTATAGGATCCCTAGCGTTTTAAAAAAAATGCTAGGAATGGTAGTAAAAAGGGGCTATAGCATCCCTAGCGTTTTTATATAAAACGCTAGGAATTGTAAAAAGGCGCTATAGCGTCCCTAGCGTTTTACAGAAAACGCTAGGAATAGTAGTAAAAGGTGCTATAGCATCCCTAGCGTTTATAAAACGCTAGGAATTGTAAAGACGCTACTAGAGGATCCTTAGCGTTTTAAGGAAAACGCTAGGAATTGTAATTATAATTCCTAGGGCTTCCTAAGCGCTTTTTGCTAGAAAACGCTAGGAATTGTTATTAAAATTTTACAAGCGCTCTCTCATCTCTCTCACACACTCACGTAGACGTCTCTTCATCTACCTAACTTCTCTCCACGACCCAGAAACCCTCTTCGTTCATCTCCACGAACAACCCGTAACCCGAACAACCTGAAACAACCTGCAACCTGGACTTCGTTCATCTACCTAACTTCGTTCATCTCCACGAACAACCTGGTTACCTCTTCGCTTCATTGCGAACCTCCACGACCCAGAAACCCTCTTCGCTCATCTTCGCTTCATCTCCACGCCGCACTCAGCTCTCCTCTCTCTCCTTGGTGCTATCTTACCACGCAGCTCCCTCTCATTTGTCTCCTTTTTCGCACTCTCTCTCCCTTTCAAAAGGTATTTCTCACTCTCACTCTCCACCTCTCTCACTGCAATGACTATTTGATTGAGTTTATGAAACTTGAACCGCCCATGTTTTTACTTGCTTTGTGATCTGTTTCACTATTTTTAATATTCCAGTTGAAAGGGATTCAGATTGCTTGTGTGGTGCATTTTTCTACTAGAGTTGTGTGACTAGATTTCTGTGTATGGAGTTTCTTTTTAAAAATATATCAATAATGCTCCAAAGTCCTATATATCAAAATGTTTCTAGTCCATGCATGTTCATTATTTTCAATGTTGTATTTAATTAGTTGTTAGATTAGTCTAGCTTAGCTAGAATTATTAACTTGACTAGTGCATGGCTTTCCTAGTGCATGGCTTTCTCTGTTTCTTAGTGAATGACTTTCATATATATGTTTACTCTAGGTTCTTAGTGCATGGCTCCTATATATGTTTACTCTAGGTTACTTAGTGCATGGCTTTCCTATATATGTTTACTCTAGGTTCTTAGTGCATGGCTTTCATCATTACTTAGTGCATGGCTTCTTCTATATTTTGTTAAGTGTTTGTTGGTTCTAAACAATTAGAAAGCTAAAACTCACCGAGTCTATTTCATTTGGGTCATTGCAAGTCGGATGGCATCACATAGTGATCATGACAAGAGTCATGAGGGTGGTGATGGGGGTGATAGAAACACAAAGAAGTTCACTCCCGTGGAATCACATCGAAAAAGAATATCGCCCATCGGATAAGTAAAGGACACGAGAAATATAAGGTAAGTTAATTACTAATTATTAATGTTGTTCTCTACCTTTCCAAGTTATCTAATTATTTAATGATTTAATTAATGCAGTCCGATGGAGTGTTAAAGGTTTGCCTATTGGAGACAACGACACAAATTTGATTAGCTTTATTGGTACTAAGGTGAAGCAAATCTTTCCAATTTCGATTAAAAGTTGGAATGAGAAAGATAATAGAGTTTTGCCTAAATTGAAAGATGATTTTTGGTCCTTAATACAGTATATAATTTTAGACCTCTTTAATAATCTTATTTAGTGATTTTTTAGTTATATTTATTTAATCCATTTTTATGTATAAGTAGAAACACTTTGATGTGGATGATGCCCGAAGAGATTGGATACTCAAGGAAGCTGGAAGGTTGCATCGGGCTTATAGAACTGATGTGGGAAAAAAGTTTCTGAAACATCCTGATGGGACCATCGACAGAGCCTCCAAAGATCAGATCTTTGGAATTATAAGTAAGGAGGATTGGAGCAAATTTGTACATATACGCATTACAGATCCGGATTTCCTGGTTAGTATATTAATTATTTAAGTTATATATATATATTTCACAAGAAGATATCATTCATTAATGTATACTTATGTTTTTAAATAGAAAAAGCAAAGCCAATAAAGTGAGAGCTTCTAATCCTTTGAGTACCCTTATAGAGGAGGTTCAAGTGGATATCAAATTCTTGAAGAAAGATTGGTAAGACACAATTAGTTTAATTTCTTATGGTTTAATGAATCTTTTAATTTACAGTTGATTAACAATTATTAAACTTAAATAGTTACTGCAAGAGGGGAAAGATCCAATCAGAGAATCCTTGATCGTTGTAATCTTTCTGCAGTTAGAGGCCCGACAAAACAAGGATGGGGACATTGTGGATCCGAAAACTAAGGAGGTCAAGGACAAAATTGTAAGTATTCCAAAATTCATGTATTGTAATTTTAATTTTATGATTCCTAGCAAGTTGGAATTTGTGTCGACTATATTTTTTTAATCCGTTACTCGATTTTTTTTTTTGACACGTGAACATATTTTTATTGTCGATTAAATTTCTTTGACACTTGTTTATTATTTTTATCCGTTACTCGATTTTTTTGACACGTGGAGATATTTTTATTGTCGATTAAATTTCTTTGACACTTGTTTATTAATTTTATCCGTTACTTATGTTTGTGCATCGTAGAAAGCATATCACAATCAGATCACAAGGAGATTTAACAGATTGTGATGGTCAACAAGATGTCCTTGCTCGTGCCTTGGGAAGGGAAGAGAGACAGTGGTCGATAAGAGGTTATGGATATGGGATTCCTCCTACAACCGTGTTTGGGCCAAAGAGCCAAAGCGGGGTGCGGGGATTGTAAAGTCATGGCGGCAAAGTATGACGAGCTATCCAAGAATGTTCTTTGTATTAATGGAAGAGAGTAAGATGTATAAGCAGCTCTTGGCACAAAGGATTGGTGCACCATCCCCGCTGCACCACCCCCGCTGAACCTATATCACCTGCCGCACTTCCCATAGCGCACGAGATAGTTTGCACCATCCCTTCAAGACAGTATTATTTATTATTACTCGACCTATTTTTTTGTACATATGTATTTGATAAAATTATCATGTATATTTATTTTTCTTTATAATTGATTTAGGATAACTGTGAATGTGAGCTATATATTGCAAACCCACATCGAAAGGTTGCAGTGGGCATGATATGTAACCAATTGAGTGCCACAATGCACAATTTACCCATGCCCGAAAACCATTTGAGAGTTAGGGTAGACTATTCAATAGAGGATCTGCACCATTGCCTGCTCCAATTGTTAATGCGGATATATATATTTACTGTGGATCAAGCACTTAGTACTTTTGTGGCATGGCCTGAACAACTTGTCGTTGTAAGTGACAATATTTTTGTTAATAAGTTAATGACTCATTGTTATATATAATGTGTGTTAACTAACTAATTAATCATTTTTAATATATACTAGGTACCCCAAGTGTCCCGATCGTCTCCTTCCATAAAAGTGTCCCAACCTTCCCTTCCACTACCAAAGTCTCCCGACCATCTACTTCTATACACCAGTCCAACATGTTGTTCAATCTCCCTAATGAATTCCGTAAGTTCATCAATTCTCTAAAGGTCCACGTCACTCAAAAATGAAACCCGACGGCCATATTATGTTACCGCCCGATCACATTGTGGAGTGAAACAGCTTGATAATGATCAACATGGAGGATCCGAAAGTCAGACTTGAAATGGATTGGGCCATCGTGGATCGATATTAGAGTATACCGCAGGTATGTATTAAATTATTTGTACACAATAGTTGTTTATATTAGAGTATATATTAGAGTATATATATGAGTATCTGAAAGTTGTATATATATGATTTGTAGGTTTTTGTACAATCAGTTTCTGGTCCCTTCGCAACAGACACATAAGTTTTTCTTCTTGTGTCCAGAGTGTATCGTTGTGTGGCACCAAGGTAATACAGATGAACGTATTATGGCTATGAAGAGTCAAATAGAAAGATATATCCTTTCACGCTTCATGGATGCCAATCATTTTGATCACGAATCTTTATTTTTGGCACCACTCAATAATGGGTGAGAAATTTAGTCTTCAATCACTTGTTTAATTATTTTGAGGATTGTATTATAGTGTAAATGTGTACTCATTCGTGATTCATTTACTTGCAGGCAACATTGGGTACTCTTTGCAATAAACCCTAAGCAAAATGTTGTCTACTATCTGGATTCACTTCAAGGCCATTACAGAGTCTACTAAAACTTCGTACAGATAGTTGAGAGGTGTGTATGTGTAACCCTCTCATTTTGTATAATTTAATATATGTATTTTGTTCAACTTAACGTTATATATATGTATGACGTTACAGTGCTTTGAAACAATACTTGGGATTATCTACGAGTAAAACAAGATGGCTACCCATAACTGTAAGTTTTTTAAAAATCATTCTTATAATTTTAATTGAATTTTTAGTCATAAAAATGTGACAATTAACTAATCTTTTGCTTTGTAGTGTCCTAAACAACCAAATAACAATGATTGTGGGTACTACGTTATGAGGTATATGAGAGAGATTATCACTCACTTACGAGTAGCAATCCCAACCAAGGAAACTACTTAGATTTCTTTTTATATTGATATGATAATACTTACTCACATTTAATAAACATTTTAATTCTAATTTTATTTCATTTTATTTTTCAAGATTTTCCCAAATTGTAAACACATTGAATTACTCACGATCAACTTACAACATGTAAGGGGAGTGGTGTCGTTTTTGTTTCTAGCTTTTTGTAGCAAGTTTTGAGATTCATAATAGTTTAGTTATTATATATGTTGTATATATTGGATTTATATTATGTTGTAAGTACTTCTTAGAATGATATTGGATTGGAAATATTTGATGAATTTTGTTGATGAATTTTGTTTGAATGATATTGGATTGGAATGTATTTTCTGAATTTTGTTGGAAGGGAATGAATTTATAGGTTGTAATTAAAATGGAGAACAAACCAAAATAAAAAAATATTTAAAAAAATTCAGATCAATAGGTAGCGTTTTAGAGTGAAAACGCTAGAAATGAAGTTAAAAATTCATTCAATACCTAGCGCTTTATAGATAAAACGCTAGGAATTGTAAAGAGAGCTAGAGGATCCCTAGCGTTTCGTGAAACGCTAGGAATGCTAATAAAAGGTGCTATAACATCCCTAGCGTTTTACATAAAACGCTAGGAATGGTAGTAAAAAGGTGTTATAGCATCCCTAGCGTTTTTATATAAAACGCTAGGAATGGTAGTAAAAAGGTGTTATAGCATCCCTAGCGTTTTTATATAAAACGCTAGGAATGGTATTAAAAGGAGCTATGGGATCCCTAGCGTTTCTAAAACGCTAGGAATTGTAAAAGGCGCTGGTCAATGGCTAGCGTTTTATATAAAACGCTACGTATGTCCAAAACACGCTGGGTCAATGGCTAGCGTTTTTTAAAACGCTACTAATGGGGTGTACGCATTAGTAGCGCCAGCTTCTCTAGCGTTTTAAAACGCTACCAATGCCCAAAAAAAACGCTGCAAATCCTAATACGCTGGCGTAGTGATTTGTTAGACAAATATAGTATGCTTCTAACTTAAGATTGTTTCTTGACAATGTGAAATTTCGATGAAATAGGGATATATTATGCATGGCAAAGTCAATCACGTTTGTTGTGCAAATAATTAACTATTAGCGAGGGTCCTAGGAATGTAGCTCAGTTGGCGAGCTAAGGGACATGCAGGAGTGCACCATATGAGTGCAAGAAGGAGGTCTCGGGTTCAAGTCCCGGAAACTAACATTTCCCCACCCCCACTAACAATTGCCTATCTAAAAAAAAAAAAACTATTAGCGAGGAAACCTAATAACTTGCAACGTGTTTGGATTAATGTTTAGGTACATTCACCAATCTATCTCTTTTGATACCTTTACTTTTAAAGAGTGCAAAGCCCTAAGCTTATAACCTCACTAATCTGGATTTTGATTCAAAGTCAATTATTTCTAGGGAAATGTTGTTTATCACAAGGAGTAGTTCGTGAAATTCACCCACAAATGAGGTGAGTTGTGTTACGCGGGTACACATGTTCATTTTTTTATGCCATTGAAGTGTGTTATTTTCCAGACTTATGCATTTACTGACACGCGTTTTGTGGCTGCTTTTTATGAAATAAATTCGCTCTATATAGCAATACTCTTATTTCTATATCTCTCTCTTATTGCAATTTTTTATTTTTTTTAAAATAAAATAAATCAAGCTATGATTTCTCCAAAAGTATATCCAACGGTGGTTCTTATATGAGAGGGTAACTGTAGTGAACCATGATCCTATATATAATCGTCTCGTTCAACTATTCGAAAGTCAACAAAATATAAAGTATATATCAAACTAGGTTGGAGTCCAATCAAACAAGCTAAACTTTATTTTTTTTAAAGGCAAACATAATTAGATATATAAATAGTCGAGCACAGTGGGTACTTAACCCATATACATATGGAAAAATAGCTCCAAAGCGGAGGAAAAGAAACAAAAAACAAAACTACCTTCTGAAAATACAATCAATATGAGCTACGAACCACTCGTACAATAAACAGGAAGGAGAAGAACCCCGGGCCTGGAACCATATATCGCTAGGAAGGGTAAATATCTGATCAGTACATCGCCTAAAGTCAAGTACACCTCTAGAGAAAATACAATTGTTTCTCAAATAACCCAGAGAACAGTATCCCAATGAGACTCAAACCACACCTACAATTAAACACGATACTCCAATATATAAACTAAAGTGAACCCTAAAAGTAGAGAAACTGAACCCAACCTAAAACAAATAGGGGTCAGCATTGCAGGATGCTAGGAGGGCCCTCGGCCCCTTGCAAAATAAAGCTGGATAGTAACTGAGGGAAGACGTAAATGATTAGCGAAATGGAAGAGGCCCACCACCATAACAGGCCGACGAGAGGATATATTTAGCTACTGATTTAGAGACAAAAAAAATGGTCGCCAAATCGGAAATTTTAAATGTTGAAATTACTAAAATATTAAATAACAGTAACAATCCAAAAATTTCAATAATTTAATTTCTTAAATGTTAATATTTTAAGTGGGGCAGATGACTTTTGCTAAATTAGAAAAGGGTAAAATTGGAAAGAAAAAAAGTTTAAGGAAGGCGTTTCCTTTTCCCACACCCCTTCCTACTCTTTCACACCCCTTAACTCCAAATATTCCAAAAATACCCTTAAGTAGAGTGCGTGTTTTCACCGATTCGGGGATGGGCAATCGAATATATTCGGTTGAGGTCAACCGAACAGTAAAAAAAGGTGAATGTGGTGTGAGAGTCCATTTTTGTAATAAAATAGGGTGTTCGAACACCTCATGCGAACTGCTCGCATGACCTCGCTCGAACAGTGAAATTACGCACAAGAGGTGTGAAGTCAAGATTTAACACACACGAACGATGTCATTCGAACTCGCTCAAGGCCCGTGTTCGAACAGTGAAATTTCGTGAAAAAAAGAGGTTTTGGTGGCCTTTTAGTCTTTTCACACCCTTATATATGGAGTGTGTTTTGAGTAGGAGGGGGTGTGGGAAAAGCAAGCGCCTTAAGGAATATGAGTATAAGTTAGGGTTTATGACGTAAAAAGCCCAAAGTTGGCCCATTTATGTAGCAAGTCAATCTGATCCATTTGTGCTAGGGTTGCAATGTTTTGTACTCCCCATCTAAACCCCATACCCCCCTTTTTCAGTTATTCCCTAATTATCCTCTGTTTTTTTTTTAAATCTACCCCGATTTTCATATTTCTCGGAAACAACGTTAAAGGATATATCCAGAACAACAATTATTATCAACTAGTAGGATACCCGTGCATACGCACGGATGCTACCATATTCTTTTCATGAACGAACTTAGAAATAATTTAAATAGTCTGGACAACACCTCGTGTAAAAAAAGACAAATTTAAAGTAGTTAAAAAAGGACTCTCAAATAAAAAATTAGATAAATATTAAAATCTAAAAATGTAAAAGTATCATTTAAAAATAATCTATGCATTTACCTAGTGTTCTTTCATATATTAGTGTTAGTGTTGTTATCCCGTGTTTTTTAATATATTAGTGCAGCTATCTCGTGTTTTTACATGCATCATTGCAATTATCCCGTGTTTTTTTATATTTCAATAAAATTATCTCGTAGTTTAAATTGATTATTTAGTTTATTAGTAGATTTGATTTGATTAGAATTTCGAAATTTAAAAAAAATAAAAAAGAGGGGAAAGTTAAAAAAAATTGGGAAAAGAAATATTTTTAAATAAAGGGTGTGGGGGGCAATAATAATAGATGTGTAAGAAGTAAGAAATATCGGGAAATATGAAATTGAAAGAGAGTGAGTGAGAAATGAAGAGAAAGTAGAATTAAAAAATGATAAATAAAACAAAAGGGGTGATGTGTCAAAAAAAGTAAGATGTCTAAAATTGTAATTTGGTAAGTTATTTGTTTGTATAAATAGATATTAGATTAGATTAGATTAGTATAGTTATCCCATGTTTTTTTATATATCAGTGCAGTTATCTCATAGTTTCAATTGATTATTTTAGTTGATTAGTACATTATAGTAGATAGTAAAAGATAGATAGAAGATTATCAAATATATCAGTGCAGTTATCCCGTGTTTTTATATATATCAGGATAGTTATCCCGCATTTTTTATATATCAGTACAGTTATCCCGTGTTTTAAATATTAATCGGTAGTTGAAATAGTCATCAAGTTTTCCTTTTTTTTGATATATTAATATCGTGTTTTTTTATATATCAATGAAGTTATCTTGTGTTTTTATATATTAGTGCAGTTATCTCGTAGTTTAGATTGATTATTTTAGTTTATTAGTAGATTTGATTGGATTTGAATTTCGAAATTTGAAAAAAAACAGGGGAAACTTAAAAAAAATTGGAGTGAGAAGAAAGTGCATTGGGAGAAGAAATTTGAAAAAAAATGTGATAGTAAATTACAATGTTACCCTTAGTTAGATGAGTTTTTATCAAATAAATAGGGAAACTTGTTTGATTAATTTAAGTATGGTTTGTTTGTATAAATTGATATTAGATTAGATTAGTAGATAGTGGGTAAAGAAAGTTGGTGAGTTTGATTTGAATTTTGAATTTTGAGAAAAAAAGTAAGAGAAAGTAGGGAAAAAGTGGGAGTGAGAAGAAAATGCATTGAGAGAAAAAATTTGATAAAAGTATTTAAGTTACAATGTTGTCCTTAGTTGGATGAATTGTCAAGTAATTAGGGAGGCTTGTTTGAGTAATTTAAATGTGGTTTGTTTGTATAAATAGATTAAGTGTTGTTTGTTTGTATAAATAGATAAATAAATATTAGGTTAGATAGTAAATAGGAGTAAATTGTAGATTATTTAATATTAATTTAATTATATTAGATTATATAGTGGATTAAAAAAAATTGGGAAAATAAATATTTTTAAATAAAGGGTGTGGGGCCACTAATAATAGATGTGTAAGAAGTAAGAAATATTGAGAAATGTGAGATTGAAAGAGAGTGAGTGAGAAAGGAAGAGAAAGTAGAATTAAAAAATGATAAATAAAACAAAAGTGATCATGTGTCAAAAAAGTAAGATGTCTAAAATTGTAATTTTGTAAGTTGTTTGTTTGTATAAATAGATAGATATTAGATTAGATTCCCAGATTTTTTTGGTAGAAATAAATCCGAAAATATACATTTGCCTTTTGAAAATATGACCCAAAAGATAAATCCGGAATTGTTTTGGTTTTCAGATTTATGTATAATAGATAAATCCGGAGGTGTTTAATTTTGTAAGTCTAGATTTATGTATGATACATAGATTCAGAATTATATTATTTATATTTTTATTTTTATATTTAATCTATTTTTTAGTTTATCTCGATGTTGCCAACAATTTTCATCAACGGTTAATATGCCACTGATACTTTTGATAGCCTCGATGTTGCCGACAGTTTTGATCAACAGTAATATGTCACCGGGACTTTTGGCAGCCTTGATGTTGCCGACACTTTTGATCAATGGTGATATCCCACAGAAGATCACTATAAATATACTTATTTACTCCAACTTCTTTAACACGAACACTTCTTTGGGCTAGTAAACTATTCCTCCTGTCACAAAATGGACACATTTTCAACCCAGTACTCAATAGATAGCACACTCACCGTTGTTCATCATTGTGGAAAAATCACCGCAAAAGAAGATGAAAATTGATTTGAGTGTCCAGATCCTATTTTATGCGGTCTCAAGCACGACATCACCTTCACGCGCTTAAAAGATAAAGTTGAGGGTAAGGTTCAACACCAGGGTGATGATCGAGAGGTTAGAAGTATTACTTTTTGCAAACCTAGTCGTGGAGATTATGGTCGTGTTTACTGGTCCTCCATGAACGTTAAGACCGACAATGACGTGGAGACCAAACGAAGTGTCAACGAGATTCTTCTCTGTTGCAGACAGGGAGGACCGTCAGAGTAGAGAAAAATGTCTGCAGTGGATCGTTTTCTAATAAGTGTATTTGTTTCTGTTATGTTTTATTTTTATGTTTGTTTGTGTTGTTGTTTAAATGTAATCTGCTTTTGCATCAATTAGAATAAATGTTCACATTAATAGACACACAAAAAGTACAATAAAAGAAGTTCAAAACAACAATACATACAATACATCAAGGGGCCCTCCCGCCAACACGGACACACTCCAAAGAACCCTATATGCCTGACTATTAGGTTGAATGTCCCTGAATACAATGAGCTCTCATATACGTGAAGCGCCATATAAAAGTCTCTCCTCAAGAGTCTGTGGACCTCTCGTTGGTGCGAGAAGGTCCTGATATGTTACCTCATGTGCATCATCCCCTAATGGCACAATGAGGGGAGAAATCGACACCTGCAAGTACCATGAGAGGTACCTCTCATGACACTCACCCGGGAACCTGCCTCAATAGCCCTCCTAATGACATTATCATCCTAATGGGGGTAGTTCAGTCATAATATTGCCTCCATGTCCCTACCTGATGGACGCTCCATGATCGGCAGAATTGGGGCGTCCTGGATGTACCCGAACTGCCATAAGCACCTATCCGACATGTAAGGTACAACAATGTCATCCCAGAAAACGTAGCCTCTGTAAAGCACAATCTTATGCCACTCTCGAAATTTCCCGTGGTCATCCCAAGGACGCCATATGATGTGCTCCGAAAGTAAGGCATCCAACATCCTCCGAAACTGTAAATGTTTAAGCTTGTCATTCTATTTATTTTTCCACCTCCTAGCACGTGGCCACTCAGAGGGACCCAAATCAACGCGATCGCCAATGGTGGGAAAGTATTCATATATCCAACACTAGAACAATTTAAACTTAAATAATAAGGTAGTTAATAACAAAATTTACCTAGATCAATGTCGCGTAACCTTCACACTAAGAGGTCTTCCAGAAAACTGTATCATTCATTTTGTCGTATAAAAAGGCCAAGCCAGCTGGACCCCACGCCCACTGGCCACAATCATTAAAGCTCTAAAATAGCATCAGACACTTCACCTAGACATATGTAGCACTCTTGTCTGCACAAATGGTGTAACCCAACAGAAGCAAGAGATGTGTCCATGTAGCAAAATCCGAATGTCTCAGGTGTATGTGTGCTCTGTAGGCATCCTCTAAAAAACTGAACCTGAAATATGGCCCTCTAGTATGATTTGTCTCAACCACAGAATCTAGAGTTGTAGTATCCCCAACAAATCAATACCTGCCTTAATGGCCATGTCAGTAGTAAAGGAACCAGTGGGGAGGGAAAAGCTTTTAGTTAGCGACAGATGAAGCAGGTTGGACGTACACGTCGTCCAAAGTGATTGTCATTTCACCAAAGGGTAGGTGAAAACGTGTTGGTCTCAGGGTACCACCTCTCCACAAATGCGGTAATCAACTCGTGTACACCCAAAATGAACTATCCAATCAAGTACATCAGTATGGTGTTCTTCAGGTTGCAGGCCCAGTAATTTTGATCCATGTGCGGGAATCATTTTTTTGCCGCAATCTTGTATATATGTATAAAAATATATCGATGAAAAATATTAATATTAAACGATACACTACAAGAAAAGCTTGTTTTAGCCACAAGCATTTGCCACGGAGCTTATTCCGTCAGTAATTTGCCACGGATTTGCGACGGAATGTGTAAAAAGCAAGGGCGCGAAATTTCCCGCTGGTGTTTGCCACAGACATGTGAAAGGCCAAAAATTTGCGACGGAGATGCCGTGGCAAATCCGTGGCAACTGAATGACCAAAATAAAAGACCCACGATCCCTAAAAATCAATTTTCACATCCTCCCTTTCACTCTACTTCTCACTTCTCAGTCACCACTCTCACGTCTCCTCCTCACTCTCTGCCACAACCACCACTCTCACGTATCCTCCTCACTCTCTGCCACAACCACCATTCTCACCTCTGCGTCGCCGGCCAGAACCACTACTTCTCCTCCTCACTTCCACTTCATTCGCGTGACCAACCCAAATCCAGAACCCATCGCTCCCAAAAAACCCAGATTCCATCGCTTCTTTTCCTTCAAATTTCCTTCTTCTTCTTTCCTCATCCTTCAAAGGTATATACGATTTCGTATAGGATTTAAGATTTGTTTATGATTTGTTTGATGTTAGGGTTTTGGATTTCGCTTTCACGAGCTTAAATTTAGGGATTCCGTTTACATTGGTGTTGGATGTTGGTGTTGGTGTTGGTGTTGGATTTCGTTTTCACGAGCTTAAATTTAGAGATTTTTTATGATTTGTTTGATGTTGGTGTTGGATCTTTCTGGGAACCACAAAGAACCTGCTTCTGCTGCCCATCAGTGAATTATAACTTTTAAATCTTCCACTTTTGTATATGAATACATTTATGTGGACATAGTAATATGTTAAAGGGTTTATGCACCATTATTTGTGAGTTTGACTTTAATGTTGTGGATTGAATCTTTTACGCTTTCATATTTTAGATGGGTTTCAAAGGATGGCATTGGAGTTGTTGGGCGCTTATTCATTGGTCCGGGAATTTATGAAGAAAACTAAAGGAAGCAAAAGGTTCTATGCTAGAATTTTATTTTAAACCGAGTGTGCTATTACTTATTCCGTGTGGCGGTTTGGAAATCTTTTGATGATGATCCAAAGCAATGGAGGATGTATGCACGATTTCATTGGCGATCTTTGGAAGGTATTAATACGCCCGTTGTTTTACTATCGAAATATGCAAATGAAATATGGCTCTAAAGGAACCTTTACTCTGCTGGTATCTAATGCAAAGATTTTTGATCTCACAACTCAATTATATCCTGCATATTTCCTTCCTTTAGCGTCTCTTGGAAATCTTACTAAGGTAATTCACTATGTAGTGTTCACTACAAGAAAATCGTTCATTTGCCACGGACATTTCCGTGGCAAATGCACAAATTTCCGTGGCAAAACAACATTTGCCACGGATTTGCCACTGACACAAAAATTGGTGGCAAAACGCTGTCGCGAAATCATTTGCCACGGAATTTCCGTGGCAAATGTTTCCGTCGCAAATCTGCGGCAAATTTATCCGCCGCAAATCCAGTGGCAAATTTATCCGTCAGAAACCCGCAGCAAATTTATCCGCCGCAAATCCGTCGCAAAAATTTAAAAAAATTAAAAAAATTAAATCATAATTTTAATTCTTCAACCCATTCTGCCCAAAATATTACATTCAATTTTTATTGCAAAAGCAAAAATTTAGTAATATAAAGAAAAATTGGTATTAAAAATCTAACATGCAACAAAGGAAAGGCTAATAATTGGAATCGTTTACTTTACATTTTGAAAGACCTCATGGTACACAACATTGGAAGTAAAATCTACAAACAAAGCCTTGCGTCCAGACTCATCAAATATTTTATCCAATGTAATGTCTTGTAAAGCCACTAGAGTTGTTTCCAACATGTCAAGACCAAATTTGATTTGCAAACATGAACACAGTAATCGATCGCAATACCAAAATGCAGAACACATAAACCTTACAATTAAAGGATTATCACTACACAATTCCAAATTCCATTGCCAAAACCTCATTACATGCAAAAATCAAATGAACCATAGAGGAGATCATGCACATACCTTCATAGAACAAAGATAAAATAGCATCCCGATGATGCCACAAATTTTTCAAGCCATATAAACTTACAAGAGAATCGGATCTCAAGATTCAGCCCCCAAATGATAATCGCTTTCGGATAAAAGATATTGAAAGAGACATGAATAGGAGCACATGTTAGCTACATTTAAAATGAACATTAACTAGAATGATTGATCGATAGTAATGTGATCCATTTATCACGAGATACAAGCATGATAGAAAAAAATCACATTCCAATATTTATGTCAAGATGGCCTTTTTATCACCACGAAACTCAATATTTAAATCACATTCCAAACGTTACGATATAATGACAAATTCTAGTCCATAGATATGTCATGAATTCTTATGACACAATTTTCTAGTATTGCAAGCTATCCTTTAGTATTGTGTATAACAAATCTCCATTTGTCCAAGATCTTTGCCCCAAAAATATTGAAACCTTGCAAAAATAGCAATGTTGTCCCGAGATGATGAATCAAAATTTGACCACATTCACTTTCAAGCAAAATGAATAGAATATAATGCGGATAATATTCTACATTTCAACAAGAGTCGATGAAGCACACAGAAAGAGATGAATATCTCTAGAAACAACAGTATCTTCTTGAGCAAGAGACCCGACATTCAAGGCGGATAACTTCTAGCATCCGGAATTTTAACACAAATCAAGTGTGAATGTTACTTGAAAATATGTGTTTAACCTTTAAAGTGATCTCGCGATAGATGGTTGACATTATTGTAGTGAAAAGCATAAAAGGTACACACATGTACACCAAATCTTAGCCCAATTAAATATGCATATACCATCTAAGAAACAACAAAAAAATCAAATGTCGAGCAAGCCAAAATTTCTGATGGATCTATAATAGAAATAAATATGCACTTCTATCTGTGCCTACGTAAGTGCATACCTCTTCATGTTCAATTGTATGTCCAAGAGGCATCATTACTTGACTGCCGGTGAACCTCAAAGCCCTCATTCCAGATAGGCATAGGAGCGCTTTTAAGTGATGCAACACAATAGGCATCAACATTAAAATCAGCCCACTCCGAGCGATGTTCTCTCGTAGCGAACTAAAATCTGCAGGAGGGATGTTCTGCAAGAAAAGAAGAGTGAAAACTTGCCATGTAACATCTCAAAGATGTTAATGTTATAATACAAAAGAACCATTTAATACATCATGCCAATGGGTTTTCACTTTCACTTGAAGTAACATTGAAGCTTTCTTGCAGAGAATTCCTCCAAGGAGTGGATGGGAACTTCTTTGCATTAGAAGTACCACCGAAATTCTTGGTTGAATTAATCGCAATAATAACATCCTCAAGACCATCACGGTTCAATACGGACCACCATCGTCATTGAATCCATTGACAAAGATCATTGAAGCCTCTGCAAAGAATGATGCATCAATTTTCCACAAGCAAGGAGGAGGCTTCAATTGAAGAATAAAAGGATGTCCTGGTATGAGAAAATTAAACAAACCATATGTATCTCAAACCACAAGCATCACAAAGATAATACTTTAGGTGAATATCTCAAAGTGTTGGAAAAAATAGAAAATTAAACAAGGGAGGCAAAAGAGAGAAAACTCGACATGCAAACCCGGATAAAATACCACAGAGGTGTCCAAGTAGTGAGACATTTTGCATGAGGAGCTGGAACACTACCAACAAAAAAAGAATGCATACCTAAAACATAATATATCCAACTATCATAAAAGGGATTCATCAAGATAAAGTACATAATAAAAACTGTAACTATATGAGAAAAAAAAAAAAAACCTCAGAAAATTGTCAAATTTTGATTTTGTCTCTATTTAAATTTTGTTTATTTTTAGTCCTTAAAAGAAATACAACAAACAGGTTCTTTTATCCTCGATGGGGATTAAAACACATGGTTCTTGTTAAATATAAGGACTATAAAAATAAAATTTAAATAGGAACTAAAACAACAAAAATGTTATATTTTCAAGAACAAAAAAACATATAGTGAACCCAAAATCAGACTCACCACTTGGCACGCACGTTAAACAACCCAAACACACTGCAAAATAAATAGAAAAAAAATTAGTGAACCCTTGCAAAACAAATGTAACACAAAACAAGCAACTTAAAGTGTCTTTTTAGCGAAACAAGAAAATAAAACATTTGCACAACAAACTGATGGCCGAAATTGTATCTTATAAAATGAATAAATGTTATAAAAAGACTATCACCATTCAGTTCTCCCACTATGGAGATAACATTCTCAAAATGCTTAAATATTAGTTCAGCCACAAAATGGAATAAAGTGCTACATGAAAAACAGGACAACAACACCAGATTTGATAATATTTAGAAAAGATAGTTATAAAGAAGGTCAAGAAGCTCCCAAGCATGGATTATTCATAACACTAGCTAGAATCCAATTCAACATGTCCAAGCAGAGAATATATACATCACAAGAAGAGCGGGTTTGGATTCATGCACTTAAATGTTTGTAGCTTTAAAATTATTCAGGGAAAATACCAAACAAAAATGCAGGGTGGGAACCGAATGTAACAATATAAAACTGGACAAGAGCCAACTTCATTCCACAAAATGTAAAAGCGAATTGAACTGGACTACGCCAAAATCGACACATCTACTTAAGAGACCCAAACACTATACACGACACTAACACACACATAAACATAGAATACATGTTCAATCTGGAAGTGTCGATGATTATACGATCAATAATGTTTCGATTAAGGAATTGGAAATAATGATGAATGTGAACTTATCAGAACCAATGGTGGCAAGGCTCCCATTAGGAATAAAATCGAGATATTAGAAGCTTTTCATCTTGACCCCAACAGAATCCACGAATCCCGACCAAATTTGGATGACGGCTTTGCAATGGACTTCACTTGATTCTCAAACTCCTTCATTCTCTCAACACCACACTCACCAATTCTTCTAACAAAGAAAAAACTCTCCCATCTTGTAACACCGCTTTTATACACTATACTCACACGGCTAGTTCCAAGAATAAAAGTGAAGCCTTCAACAATGTCTCTAGCTCCAACCTCGTCTCGCCGCCCACCGCTACCAGTGTACCTTGTTTTGGAAGGTTCTCGTTACCAATCTCCATCAGTAGTACCATTTTCAACATCACTATCGAGCTTGTTGCTTGTGAAGTTTCTTCTTCTTTAATCATTAAGCAAGAAGAACATGGAAGTGAATGAGTTGTTTTCACATTCATAACGCTTTCTTCTTTCTTCTCCGAGTTAGAAATAGTAGCGATTGGTTTTGGAGTTCTTATTTTTCTTTGTTGGTAAACAAAGAGAATGATAAGTGCTAAAATGGCTACACCAACTAAATCTCCAACAACAATAATCGCTATTGTAGCGTGTTTTAAACCATTCTCGAGAAGAAGAACCATTGGAAGAACTTTCGTTGAGTTTGTTCCACTTCCATCAATTGTTTTTGGCATGGTCGCAATGGTCAAGAAGAGGTATTAGATGGAGGATTAGACATGGTAGAAGGAATAGTACAAAGAGTCTTCAAAGGTTTTCCACAGAGATCATCATTTCCGATAACAACTCGGTTTCGATTGAGTAAAGCTTGAGAATCAGTCTTTCGTCCTGTTAAATTGTTGAATGAGAGATCAATGGTGGAATTTACAGAATGTGCCAAATCACGACCCATAAACAAAATCAAAAAGAGAACAAGAAATCAATAATCGATTCAAAATTCATCAACTCATGCATAATCTATGCCAATTATAAAGTAGAATAAGAAAAAAGTTGAGAATGAAATATCAGATTGCAAATGTATGACGACACAAAAAACATATCCGATCTATTAGTCAAATAAACTGAAGCCCATATCCTCAGAAACAAAGTTGAGAATGAAATAATTAGTAAGAGTCATGAATTCATCAAATAACAATCAATGGTATTACAATTCGAAACTTACATCATCGACTCTTCCTTCTCTTCCTTCTTTTTCTTCCTTTTGCTTGGCGGTGGAGTGCGGCGAAATGCAAAGACTCTCCTGCAGTGCGGCAACAACAACGAAGACCACCACCGTAAGGCACGTGCCAACTTCTCCCTTCCGAAAGCAATTAACTCAGCCAAATCTTTGCCCTTAACTTCGCTCAAAAGCAACTCAATATGCTCATCCTCGACCTCAACTCCAACTATTAATCACAAACAAAAATACACTCAGTATATGTTTGGACTTGCGATAGGATTTTGTAAACACACGAATAAATAGAAGCTACAAGTTGTAGCTACTTCATGGATGTGGACACTGAAAGTGAAAAATTGGTTTTCCAAACATACTCCCATTCCATACAGTTAGTTAAAAATCCAAAGTTCAATTCGGGCTGAATCCATACTCAATGTTTTGATCACTTTAATCTTCTTTATGAAACAAAATTTCACTTTGAATAATAATAAACAAAATATTTTACTCTGTACAATCAAAATTCAATGTTTCACATGCTTCATCATTGAGTGTTTCCTCACTCATCTGTGAGAATAAAAAACACATGCTTTGTAATTATTTAAAATAAAAGATGATTTCAAGGAAATCCATGCGTCATTTCCCATGTTAAAATTGCAGCTAAACCTAATTCAACTAGAATAATGCAAAATTTCAGTTTCAATGTTTCCAAGCCAAATAGACAGCATATACAGAAAAATGCCTATAAAATACCAAAAAAAACTCCTCACTTAGTTTCTTTAAGTAAAAAAAAGCACCAAAACTAAGTATCATGATTCATTACCATCTCCACATAGATAAACTTGCGATTCTTATCTTCCAAGAGTGATGAAATGACAGAATCAAGCACATTCTGTACACATGCACTCTACAAAGCAACAATCAAATAAATAAATAAACATTATTATTGGATTATTATCAATCAAATTAATCACCACCTTTGCAAATTGCAGTGGAAAGAAAACATATAAATCGGTAAATCCCATAGAAGATGCAACAAAAGAACTCCTGAGAAACAAAAAAAGAAACAACATTAACTTCACAAACAATGAAAAGAGGAACTTAGGGTTTTTAGATCTACCAAAAATTGGGGGTTTTCTATCTAATAGAAGTAAAGTAGAAGCAACAAACTTACCTTTAAGAAGAAGAATTGAGGAGGCGCTGAGAGAAGATGGGCAGAGAAAAGAGTCACGGTGAAGTGGAAGGGAGGGAGGCGCTAGGTAGAAGAAGAAGGAAAACGACGGAGTGGTGGTGCAGGAGGTTGAGGGAGCTAGGCGCGGTGGTGGTTGAGCTCGATTAACGATGGCGAGATGGTGGAGTTCGGAGGAGAAACAGTGGAGACGGAGAGGAGAGAGCGACGGAGAGGAGAGGAGAACGACGAATAGATTTTGAGGGAGAGTGACGTTCTGATTTAATGCATCGTGCTCATTTTATTTTGATAAATGGGTTGCCACGGATTTGCCACGGCATGTCCGTCGCAAATATGTGTCCTTTCACATGTCCGTGGCAAACACCAATGAAATTTCGCGCTCACACATTTTGCACATGCCGTCGCAAATCCGTGGCAAATTTATCGACTTTAATAAGCTCCGTGGCAACTGCTGGTGGCTAAAACAAGCTTTTCTTGTAGTGGTTACTTTGTCTAAAGGACCACTATTTTTGTTAAATAATACTGCCTATGGAGATTTTTTATTTATTAATGTTTCCAAGATATCAAATTCTTGTAAAAAACAACTGATAAACTAAAGCATTGAATACAATTTTCACATTCAATACATTTCCTATACTGAAAACAAGCACAGTTATAATGTATATTCTTTTTGAACATGATCCTGAAAAACTATGCTTCTTTGACAGTAAATTCAAAAGCAGTTTTGGTTGTGCATGTCAAGTATATAGATGAATGGCTAAAATATCATTTTTGGGTTTGACATTAAAACAGATCAGTGCAAAGAGGACTAAAAGATCCTTCTTCTCGTGTGATTCAAAACCACTTTGCGCTTCGTGAAATCTAGGTGAGGTAGCAAAGAAAGGTACAATCTTATGTTACAAGTAAAACTACATTAATTTCTGGTAATATTTTTTTCTTATGAAATCGGCATTAATATTCGTCATTTCAATTCTTTAAACATCAAAAGCAACTCTCTGCTATCTATGAATACATCTTTATCAAGAGAAACTCTTTCTATTAAAGGGTTTTTCTCATATAATTGTTTCACAAAAATATCTCAGGAAGAAGTTTGGGAAGTGATGGCACAATTGGTGGGTCTTGCTTTGGGTATATTGATACTGGTAAACTACATAATTTTTAAGATAGCTTTATTTCTTATTGCAAAGAACACCAAGATATCATTGGTTGGCATGTCACATTCTTTTAGCTTTTATTTGCAGGGATACACCTGGCCTTGTAAAATCATATAGTGAACAATTATTTGGATTTTGAATGGAAATGGTATTTATTGGAGAGGACTGTTTTGTTTCCAACTTTTCCTTCTTGCAGTTTCATTCCAATTGTATGATCTCAAACAGCAAGGTTTTATTGAAAGACAGGAGGTAAATTTTTATGCTCAATTGTATGATCTCAAACATCAAGGTTTTATAGAAGTATTTTCCACTCACCACATAATTTATTTTTCTGAAGCCCTCTGCTAGTGTATGTTCAAATCTTTTGTGGTCCAAGTTCATTGAATGAAAACCAACCAGTCTAGCTCATGAGTTTTTAAAGGTTGATTCGTCCATCTTTGTCTAAAGGCCAAGGAAAGGATATATGGTCGAAACATTTCTGCTATTCGAATTGCTACTGTTTCTATTTTATTGCTATCTTTTTGGGTATTTTGGGGCTACTCCTGGATTTAAACGGAACTCTCTAGTTTATGGTGTTGTTGATATAGGTTCAGGAACTCTCTAGTTTAATAAGGTCGTTTGGATCTAAGGTCTTGGGTTTGAAATATATTAGTTAAATGTTTTGTATTTAAAATATTACTCCCTAGTCCCCTGATTCTTTATGCATATCTTGTTTTTTAATACAAAATTTAATGTTTCTCGCACAATATGCTTCTAATATACGTTATGTCTATAATCATCGATATCCATAGGCTTGGATGTTAGTTGATTAACTTGTGTTGTGATGCGATAATCTCACTTTTCTCCCCGCATTTTCCCGCTCTATCACACCGCTTTTTAAACTCTTATAACCTGGATGGCGAGTATGGAGATCCATTCTTCCAGCGCCACGTTCTTTGGTCGATTTCTTGCCTAACACCTTATTGTTCTTTTAAAATGGTTTTCTTTATGTAGCTGTTATTCCATGTAGCATTCATAAGATTTATCTTGTGTGTTCTTTGTTGTATTAGTTCTTTGGAATTTGGGGGCTTCTAGCCCTTCAGCTTGTGATGACTCCATTCTTCCGTTCGACTACATATCATATGCAAATGAGTTACAGGTGTGCATTTTTATTTACCTCTTACTTTATTTAACTTCTTCCTAGTTACTGTCTTCCCATATAGGAATAAGGATTTTTCAAATATTATAGGGAACCAAATTGTACCGGATAACCAAACCAAGTTGAACCTTAAAACACTGAACCATTTTGCCAATTTGATAACTAGAACCTATTTTTTATTAAATGGCTTTGAACCCAACTGTATCTTTGCATCTAGTGAGCATTCATATATTAGTGGTGCTGCCTTGGATTTCTACTCTTAGAAAACTTTTCTCAGTAGAAAATTATTTCCACATTTTTGTATTTTAGCTTCTTTTCTGAGTTAACTACTCTTCTTAAACAGTTTCTTAGAATGCTACTATCTTTTTTCTATTAGGTTGATACTACCATTTTGGGTCTTGATGATGAGAGAGCAAAGGAAATGCCTTTTATTGCTAGCATGGGCATATATGTTATCAGCAAAAATGTGATGTTGGACAGTGGCGGATCCAGGACCCCAGGGTCAGGGGTGTCAAATTTTTTAAATACACAATTTACTAAAAATATAATTAAAAACGACTATAATATATTTAAATAAATAAATTATACATTTCATAATTCTCCTCTACGTGATTTCATATTCTGAAATCGTTGAATAATAAGCTCAGAGTCAATTTTATTGAATACATCACTCTCAATGTACGTCACCAAACAATCGTTTATCCATGTATCTCACATCTGATCACGCAACCTTTCTTCACAATATTCATAGCAGAGAAGTTATTTCTACAGTTACGGTTGCAACAGACAAAACTAGTGTCAGCTTCAAAAGAAGACTTTATTAGGTTCAACTTGTGTTGCACTAGACCAATACAAATTAAATAGCACAAATTAGTTCCTAAATACAAATTAAATAGCACTAAAAAAATCAATATTGGCGCTCCCCTTCTAACTGAGTTTTTGTCATACCCAAAATTCGAACCTGAGACATTGCGATGGGATCCAAGTTACCACTCAAATCAACTGTTGTTGGTAAAAAATTCAAATTAAATAGCACTAACACAAAATACAAACTAAATAATACTAACAGATTCAAAATTAGGATAATAAGAACAAGAATGGATCCAAGGAGATAGAGAGACAACAACTTTTTTAAAATAAAATATAGTAAGAGTGTGAGTGATTGTGTGAGTGTGGTGCATTAGAGTGATGCAAAATTAGGAACTTTGGAGCAAAACTAAGAACTTGGATGCAAAACATATTTTTCAGGGGATGCAAAAACATTTTTCCCTAAGGTATCAGTGCTAATTTTATTATTTGAGGGGGTTCACTTGAACCCCCTCAAATATATGTAGGTCCGCCAGTGATGTTGGACCTACTCCGTGAGAAGTTTCCTGCTGCAAATGACTTTGGGAGTGAAGTGATTCCTGGTGCAACTTCCATTAGACGTTGGATTATCTTTGTAAATCCTTTCTTGCTAAATTTAGTGTTTATTTTTTTAAGCAGTGTGTTAGACGTTAGATTATGTTTCCAGTTTAATACTGTAATGTATTTGCAATGTAGTATTCTTAGCAATGATTACATGTTAATAATGTTGTTTGGTGATGCTCATTGCTGAATATGTTTTAGAAAATAGATCTTATTTAGCTAGCTTAATTTTATGCAGCATGTATATATGTTTGAAGATTTAATTTTTTTTAATTTTTTTTTTAATTTTTGCGACGGATTTGCCACGGATTTGCGATGAAATTTGCGACGACTTTGCCACGGATATTTGCGACGGATTAGCGACGGAAAAATTTGCCACGGAAATTTCGTGGCAAACGATTTGCGACGAGCGTTTTTGCCACCAATTTTTGTCCGTGGCAAATCCGTCGCAAATGTTGTTTTGCCACGGAAATTTGTACATTTGCGACGGAAATGTCCGTGGCAAATCAGCGATTTTCTTGTAGTGATAGAAGCAAATATTTAAAATCTTTATTAAACATAATATTAAAATATTCGCAGTTATGATGATACATGCTCGTCAATTCTGGTAAACAGTGAGCGGTCCCTCGGACCCATATCTAGCTCCACTACCTCTACTGCTCAGGTTCAACAGGGCCAGCCTCCTCCTCCATAAATTGGTTAAAATCGGGAACCTCATAATACGCTCTTTGATCTTGATCCGCCTCATGATCCTACTCTCTCTCTTTCTCTCTCTTCGCATTTCATATATTTTTTGAATCTATCTAATCAAGAACACACTATTAAAATCTCTATTTTCTCTCTTCTATTTATTTGTCTAACCAAAAGGCCAACTACTAAAAATATCAAACTACTCATTCTAGATTTTTGATACATATCATCATCAACTTTGACAATAAATTAAATAGCTAATTAAATCTCTCTCTCTCTCTCGTATAGGCATGCTTGAGTAATATTAATTCCGCACATCATTCACCTCAAGCTTCGATCTTGCCTCTCTCTCTTTATGAAAATTCTGTAAAAGTATGCCACCAACAAACTTCTAAAGACATTTCCATTCAGATTCGATTAATATTCAAATTGGAAAGATGATAATAAAACAATTTGAGATCAAACTTTAATTCGTACTTACTACCAAATTATTGATTAGAAAAAGAAACCTTTTCATGAAACAGTACTGGAGCACACATGTCGACAAAAACAAAAGATACATATTTCCAATCTTTCGATTAATTTCGTTAATTTACTATTTCTGTGGAAATATGAATGGTACAAAATTGCCATGGGATCAATCAAGTAACAATGAGTTGTTTCCATTTGGTTTGTAGCGCAGAAATATCCGACTTTGGTAACATTATTATTCGATGTGGGGAACTATAAAGTAATCGTCATTGATTTCGTCAAAATAATTTATAGCAATTATATGAACAGGTTTGTCACTAGGTAAGTGTCATATATGTGAGTAGACATGATACTTAAAAAGTTGTTTGCTTTCTGTATCAAATGCGCGCATCATCGATCGGTTGACCAGTGGAAGAAATTCATCCTCACATCAAGGTTGAATAATTGAATTATATTTTGAATTGGGTACATATAAATATAGAGGACATAATAATAATAATAATAATATTATATATAGGAGACGTATATTGTTGCTAATAAACAATGAGAATGAGATTCCATGAACAGTGAGATACGATTTCGCCTCAAAGGAACATAAAGACAAACAGAAACCGGACACTTGATTTCGCCTCTGGGCACATATTATTTTTTTGTTAGTCTTAAATAGTTTAGTTTGTTAACTCAGGTGCAATTTTTTCAATCTAAATTTAATGGCTTATCTTTAACATCTTGAATTATCCAATTAAATCTTGATTGTGATTTTAGTGTTGGTAATTAATTAAAAACAGTTTTTTAACTGTTTTTAATTAATTCTTTTATATTTGAGACCGGAGGGAGTATCATTCTTCATTCAATACCATGCATGCATATTCTGAATTTCTGATATTCAGAAATTCCTTATAGTGTGTAGAGTAGTTAAGATTCTTATTTCATTAATTAACCGAGAGCCTAAAAGAAATTTAAAATAAAAGTGTAATTTTTAAGCCATAAACTCAAATAAATTTACTAATTATTATATGAGAAAATGATATAAACTAAAAACTACTAGGGAAACAAAAAGTACGTTTACTAAACATATCCAATTTTATAAAAAAAAGTTTAAGCGCACTTATTAAATTCATCCCTCTTTATAAATAGAATAACCACTTTATCAGCCTCTTTAAGCGGCAAATCTATGGTTAACTCTTCTATCATCCATGTATATCATCCATCTATCATGATTAAGGTATGGATGTGCATCGGCTTAATGGTTCTGCAGCACATATTCAAGTGCAATGGGTGATGCTTATCCAAAAAAAAAGTGCAATGGTTGAAAATTTAGTCATGGTACATGCCATGACTTTTCACTATGATCATGGACAGGTGACTTACGTGTTGTACTTGAAATAGGGTTTTATTTCTTTCACCCCCCTCAACATCAATCCCACCCCCATAATTACCCAAACAGACAAAAATACCCCTGAAAATTAACAAAAATCACATTTCACATTTCATAATTTCGAAAAAGTAAGTAAATCCGGTTGGGATTTTCGGAATTACTGGGTAATTCCGAAAATCCAATTTTTTTTTTCAATTTTTAATATTTTCTAATTACATTTATTTTTTAAGAGTGGCGAGTAGACGATCGAGCAACGTAAGCGCGGCGAAGTCTTCGGGAGCAAAGACCGCGGCCGACGACGAAGCGAGCATTCTGGGAGGCCGAGTAGCGTGACTCCTTCTCCAAACACTTTACAGAGGCTCGTAGTCTGCTGGGCATGCTTCGGCGCGTCGAGCGCCCGAGAGCCCCAGCGTCGAGTGGTAGAGATGGTTGAGCTCGAGCCTCACTCCGGTATGAGCAGCCTCTACCGTGACCTCCCGATTATGAGTACAATATGCGGCACCAACAGGAGCACCCGTGAGTCAGTATCATAACGTTATTGCTTGACGGTTGGGAGGCTTTGGAGGAGCAGGAGGATGAGAGGTCGACATCGGGGAGGAGGAGGTTCGGAGGAGGAGGTTCAGCGGAGGTTCACCGCCCACTGTGGATCACACACCCTTATATTTACACCGGGATACGCCTCGCGGCGTCACGGATAGATAGAGCGAGGTAATATTTTAATTCTTTATTTTAATTTTACTTAACAACAATTAATTAATTATTTTTAATAACGTATGGTTTAATTTTAATTTTTTCAGCCTCGGAAACTAAAGGTTGTATCTCACGGCCAGAAGATTCCTAGAGTTAGACTGCCGAGCACCACCCACGGTGTAGAGCAACTTTGGTTGCGTCGGGCTAAGCTTTACGAGTTGGACATCACACTGCGGGGGGCAATCAACCATGAGTTGATATCTCGCTTTTGGGAGAGGTGGCATCCCGAGACCCTGCTCATTCCACATGCCCTTTGGGAGATGACAATCACCCTCGACGATGTGGCGATCTTTGCTCCACTTGCCACCGGATGGCACCCCATTGGACCACAAAGCGATTTTGATTATGTTCGTGCTCTTCACTTGGTCGTGGGGCCGTTTGGGCATGGATCGAAGCTCACGTCATCCGAGAACTTAGGGATAACGAGGCGATTCGAGGATCTTCTCGTGTAGAGAACGCCTCTGGGAGAACATGGCACGGGGTGCATATGAAAGCGGTCGCACGCGGTGCTACATGCTCTTCTTGTTAGGCACCACCATTCTGGTGACGACAAGACTCACACATTAGTGCCGGTGAGGTGGATGTATCCGCCGAGATCTTCAAAGGTGTGGCGATGGTCTTGGGGTATAGCCGCCTTTGCTCTCGATTACCTCTACACCCAGCTGACGAAAGCGGTCTTTTATTCGACCAAGCAGTTCGGCGGATACGCGACACTGCTCCAGGTAATCATTTATTTATTTTTTTAATTTAAAGCTTTTAATTAAATTACTCATATATTAATAACTGATTATTTTTTGATTTAATTATTTCAGTGCTGGATCTACGAGCACTTTCCCACCGTCGTTGGTCGGAAAGTGTTAGCTAGGACGTATCAGCCACGTGCCACCAGCTGGGGGAACAAGAAGCTGGATAAAGTAAAGTTGGTGGACTTTAGGCAGCGGATAGATGCTCTGCAGCTGGAGGATGTCATCCTCACCCCTTATGCAGACCACAGACAGTATGTTCCTTTGTCGAACATATCTGTTTACAGAGGTTGGTTGCTTTGGGGCGATGACGCTGTTCCCTACATGCTAGACAGGGTGCGTTGGCAGTTCGGGCACGTACAGAGGATCCCTCTTCCACCCATTTCGGGTAATCCTCCCTCTGCGGACAAGATCATACAGGGGTTGCTGATGTATCAGATTCGGGCGCAAACTTTTTGGCAGGCTAGTAGACTGGCGGGCTACCACAGCGAGTGAGATCCTGATTACCTTCCTTGGTACGATCGGTAACGAGTGCGTCTTACTCGAGCGCGAGCCACACCCAGAGTCACCAGATCCACCATATCATCAGGAGCCTGTTGTCCCAAAGACATATGAGGAGAGGGTGCAGAGAGCAGCTGCATTGACCCAGGATGCCCTAGATGTCGCCCGTTCACCTACTTCACGTGCTTATTTTCAGTCATTGTTAAACATTTTAGACCCATAGTTGTATTTGTACATTATATTTTTTTTTATGTTGGTCATTTCATATATTTTTACGTATTGTTATTTAAATCGTAAACCGTTCGTATCATATTTCCAAAATAAAACGCGTTTAAATATTAATTTAATATACAAACTTAAAAAAAAATATTAAAAATTTCGGAATTACCTTTTTTAGAGGTAATTCCGAAATTTATCATGATTTATGAACCGGAATTACCTTTTTTAGAGGTAATTCCGAATTTTTAATTTTTTTTGAACCAGAATTAACTTATTTTGAGGTAAATCCGAAAATTTTAATTTTTTTTTTTTAAAAAAAGGCAGGTAGTATTGGGTTTTTTGAAATATGGGGTGGGATTGATGTTGAGGGGGTGAAAAAATAAAACCCCTTGAAATATCTATTACCTAATAGAGATCATGAAGAGGTTTAAATCGTAGTGCTTTTAATAGAACTTAGCCCGACAGTGCACTATCTACTTTATTAGCTAATTTAGAGTGAATTTTTTGATGGTATTAGTCGTAAATAATGCAAACTTTATGTTCATTATTAATCTAGCAAAAATTAAGCCCCCCCCTCATTATTTTTTTTGTCCAATACTCATTGTTTTTTATTATCAAAATGTATCCCTCATTGTTAAACACATATTACTTTGGTTTTTTTGTGCACTTGATTTTACCAATATACTCCCACTCTATATTTTTGGAAGGACATACCCCTGACAAAATTTGAACCAATCAAATTTTTGTTTGTAATAGGTAAATACGATTTATGTTTTTTCAAGTCGTATTTACCTATATACAATTTCCCTGACAAAAAACAAATAAATTAAAAAAAAAAGAATTCTATTAATCTCAGAATAAGGTAAATACGATGCGATTTTTTAAAGAAAATCAGATTTATATTTGATGAAGGTAAATACGACTTACTATTTTTGAAGCTTCTAGGAGAAAATCATATCTAAATAAATACGATCATGAAAATTTCTTTGAAATCGTATCTATCTCCTAGAAGGTAAATACGATGAGCTCTAAAATATTTCTGGTCAAATCGTATGTAAGTGGGAAATGGTAAATATTTGTAAATTTGTAATTTTTTAAGGGTATTTTAGTCCTTTCACCGTATGCGTGGGGGTATGGAGTCAAATGGTGGGGGTACAAAAAGAACCTTTTATTTTTATGAGAATGGTTGAGCTCATATAACATAACTGTTGAGTAGTTAATATCTACAAGAAAATTTCACAGCCACTTTTTTAACCAATAGTACACACATCCATTTTTTTGTGAACTATCTTGTCCTCATTATTGTTAAAGGGTGTTTTTATCAAAGTTTTTATGAATTAAGTTTCTCACATTCTAAATCACCACCACGCATTGATACATATATTTGCAAATATATCATATATAATCACAACACTGTTAACGTAAAAGTTTTATTCTATGTTTGGTTGTAATTTATCAATTCGTATCAACCACTAACTTTGCAATACATAATTTTTAAACATTTTTACACAATTTCTTATAACCACGCATCGCGTGCATCACACAAAGCAACGCCCTAATTATAATTAAATGGACATTTGTCAAATTAAATCTATTATCCTCTTTATAATTAGAATATCGACATTTTTAGCCGATTATAGCGGCAAATCATGTGTCGATGGTTGATTTAAACATGTATGTGTGTTATTATAGTTATGTGTATGATGTAGGTGAAAGAATGAGTGAAAGTTGTTTGATTATGGATGGGTAACCATGTTCTTTTAATGGCTCACATACAAGCATAATAGCATTGAATAGAACGCATAAGTTGTAGCATACAAGCATGCATTAGATATTTCCTGTTTTCTCACATGTGGAAGGCTACTTTGTGAGGTGTCACTTGATAACCATGAGGGGAGTGGAATTTTCAGCTTAATAGGTGATAGGTGAGTAGGGTTTTTAGTTTGCGTATAGAGGGTCGTGGCTTGTCACATCATATATTGAACTTGAGGATATGGTGTGTGTGTTTTTAAACCGCCATAGTAGTATAGGGCATTAGTTATAGGTCATGATAAAGGTGTAGGGTTAATGATGATAGTGCATAGTTTTAGCTTATTTGGATGACATATTTTTTTTTATTATCAAAATATACCTTTCATTTTGTACTATACAGTTTACCAATATACCCTCACTCTATATTTTTGGACCGACATATTCCTGACACATTTTTTTTTGTCCAACACTCTTTTTTTATTATCAAAAATACCCCACTCTATATTTTTGGACCGACATACCTCGACAATGTTTTTTTGTCCAACACTCTTTTTTTTTATTATCAAAATGTACCCCTCATTTTGTACCCCACTGCTTTACCAATATACCCCCACTCTATATTTTTGGACCGACATACTCCTCGACACATTTTTTTATTATAAAAATACCCCATTCTATATTTGTGGACCGACATACCCGACAAATTTTTTATTGTCCAACACTCTTTTTTTATTATCAAAATGTACCCCTCATTTTGTACCCCACTGCTTACCAATATACCCCACTCTATATTTTTGGATCGACATACTCTGACACATTTTTTTGTCCAACACTCTTTTTTTTTATTATCAAAAATACCCCCATTCTATATTTGTGGACCGACATACCCCTGACAAATTTTTTATTGTCCAACACTCTTTTTTTTATTATCAAAATGTACCCTCATTTTGTACCCCACTGCTTACCAATATACCCCCACTCTATATTTTTGACCCGACATACCATCGACAAAAATTGAACCAACTGATTTATACATGCTTGTAAAGTGAGAGATGTCTCTCACTTATAAACTCTTTTTAGGCCATATCACATCCGAGGTGGGAACCTTGGAGTCATTTATACGACACGATCACATGGCTCAAATGCCCAATCAACACAGTACTCTAACATTGTTTCAGCTTCAGCAAATGCTAGAGAACAACTTACTTTTTTTTGGGTCAAGTGAATTGGAGTTGATTGAATTAATTCCACGATATTAAGAATCTCACGCTTCATCATTTTTATTCCCCCTAAACACTAAACCCTAAACCCTGGAAGGTAAATACAATGAGTTTTACAATATTTATGGTCAAATCATATGTAAGTGAGAAATGATCAATATTCTGTAAATTTGTAATTTTTTAGGGGTATTTTAGTCTTTTCATTGTATGCGTGGGGGTATCGAGTCAAATGGTGGGGCACCAAAAAAATCCTTTATTTTTATGAGAATAGTTGAGCCCATATAACATAACTGTTGATTAGTTAATATCTATAAGAAAATTTCATAACCTCAAAGCCGGTCACGCGTAACACGGGTGTGTGTCTAGTCTATTATGAAACCAATAGAGTATATGACAGTCATCAAAGTGGTGTTGATCCAGAGAAATGAACAGTTGCCCGTTTATCAAATAATTTAAGGAATAAAAATGATAGACATGTAATTAATCACCGCTCAACATATTTTCGAGTGTGCGTGAGAGTAAGGTAAAAATCAATATTGATCCAAATAAATGTGGTTAATGGGAAGGGAAAAAAGGCTAAAATCATTGGCGGATCTATGTATCTTTGAGGGGTTCATGTGAACCCCAAAAATAAAATTAGCAGATCGATACCTTATGGAAAAATATTTTTGCATCTCTTGAAAAATATATTTTGCACCCAAGTTTTTAGTTTTGCACCAAAGTTCCTAATTTTGCACCACTCTAATGCAACACACTCTTATATTTTATTTTTAAAAAGTTTCTCTTTCTACATCTCCTTGGATCCGTTCTTGTTCTTATTATCCTAATTTTGAATCTGTTAGTACTAATTAATTGGTAATTTGTGTCAGGTACTTGGGACTAGAATAGTTACCGACAAAACTAGTTAATTTAAGATAGTGATTTAGTCCTTTTTCTTTTTTTGTCCCAACTAAGTAATTAATTAAAAATGATAGACATGTCATTAATCACTACTCAGCATATTTTCAGTGTGTACGTGAGAGTAAGGTAAAAACCAATGTTGATCCAGAGAAATGTGGTTAACGGGAAGGAAAAAAAAAAGGCTAAAATGCTTCCGAGGTCCCTTAACTTAGTTTAAGATAACGATTTAGTCATTTTTTTTGTCCCAACTAAGTCATTTATCTTTTAAATTTTAAGCAAAGTTATCATTTTCCGTTAACCTTCGTCCAACTCCGTTAAAAAAATGCCTATGTGGCAGAAAAATACTTAGATAGTCACAGATGTAACAACTCGATTTGGGTTGCTGCTGTTGTTGGAAATGATTCGGGACTTGAAAAATAGATTTGAAAACTGAGGTTTGTGTTCCTCTTGTTGTTACAGATTTGTGTTGTTGTTGCTGCAAGTGAATTTTCATATTTTTTTTAAATAAAACAAATTCAAAATGAAATGGATTAATAGGGTATAAGCCACATAAGCATAAATTGTGACACAACACCATTGTAATGACCACATAAGCATTTCTTAACAGAGTTAAAAAGAGACAAACGGAAAATGGTAACTTTGATTAAAATTTAAAAGATAAAAGACTTAGTTGGGACAAAAAAAAAAGGACTAAATCGTTATCTTAAATTAAGTTAAGGGACTCCGAAACAATTTAGCTAAAAAAACTTGTCGTAGTGGAAAAGGTAGTGTGAATAAGAAAAGTGGTATAACTCTGTAGTCTAACACAATAGTCTTGACATTTTTTTTTAAACAAACAGTAGATTGTCCGAATTTATTAAAAAAGGAAAAGTAAAAAAACACAAAGAAAGGCGAAGGGGAGACTAGACCAAAAACCATTGTCATCAAAGAAAATTAAACAATAATATAGATCCTCTAAAAGAGCCCCTAAAACCTGCGACTGACTGTGCAGCTAGCCAAAAATCCTGAATAACCAATCTAACTAACAAAAGATAGAAACAAAACCAGATTAAAAGGATTCAGAGACGAAATTAGCTTTTGATACAACTTTTTCTGTCTGGATTTCTTCTTTTGAGATTTGGACACGACTGGTGCAAATGCAGTTGTTCCATGCGAATCCGAAGTCACATGATCACCAACATCATCTGAAGACCACCCCAGAGCTTTCTTAAAATATTCATGTCAGCTTCAACCACTGGGTTAGATGTAGCAACGTGTTCTGAGACAGCAGACACATTCTCTTCACTGGAGACATCCCCCACTTCTTCCCTGTAATTTTCATGTCTGGTGCATTCACGGCGTTACAGGAGGGAGATTAGGTTGAAGAAGAATTAACTTCCTCCAAAGAGTTGTTATGAGCGAAGCGAATCAAGCACAGTGGCGGGAGGTGAGTGGAATCACTACCGCTTGGTGATTGATCGGTGTGCCATCCGACTTCTTGAGGACAGAGTCCATCGGCCGGGTCAAAGGCTTACCAACCTCCATAGTATCCGAGGCAGGGTCCTCGGTAGAATGCGAGACATTTTCTTTAGGCTCAATCGGAGAGGAACCCCTTGCAGATTATGTATTGGAGGAGGTTGCTCATTGTTAGAAGAGATCCTTTGTTCTTGATGAGTGCGAGAAGATCGCTCATTATTAAAAAAATTATTGCTTCTTGAGGTTGCTCATTATTAGTGATCTTACACGGACTTACACCAAATTTAAGTCATTGAGATTTTATCATCCAATGGTTCACATTTAACTCAACAAATTTAAAAAAATGAAAAATAGATCACGTGACTCATAGTTTTAGTTAGAGATCAATGTTCCTCTCTTGATGATTCCAGTTTGATGAGATGCGACCTATGTTCTTCTTGTAGTCATCATTCTATTTCTTTTCCATATAAATAAGTGATAATAGTTTTAAAAAATATAGACCGATGATGTGATTTCTTGTTTTAATTTGCCTGGTAAATAATATACTCTTGAAAGTTGCAATCACCTCAAAGTGTATCACCTTTTTTCTTCTTTGGTATATATTCCACAACCAATTGAAAAAACCATGATTGAATAATGGTGGGGTCTAATATCCTTTCATATATTCGACTCATGTGAGGTGAAAATATGACATGCATGTTTCATTTTCTTCTTGATGTAAGTAACGAGTGATACTTTTTGTTTTAGCACTAATTTCCTACATTAATTTCCTATTTTGTATTCAAGTTAATCTTTTACATCTATACATACATCCAACAATATTCATGAATCTGTTAATACAACTTACACATCACCTTAAGTTAAAACTTGCACCATATGCTCTGCCCTGCATTTCTTCTAGCCGAGTCTTCCAACTTACTATATAAGTTAAAACTCTGACACAGAAAATCATTCCCTTCCAAACATACCTTAAATACCCTTTCATATTTTCATTTGGTTTTGTGGCTGAGTCTCAAAGCCAAAACCTTAGACACACAACAAACAAAAAGAATTCAGAAACATGAGTTCTACTCATGATGATGTACACAACAACAACAAGGATATCTACGAACAAACACCACAACCGCCATCACTACCTTTCTTCACACACTCAAAGCATGGATCAGATGGTGAACTTGAACGAATACTCTCAGACACAAGTGTCCCTTTCTTACATCGCCTTAGATCAGCTACATGGGTGGAGTTCAAGCTCCTCTTTTACCTTGCTGCTCCTGCTGTTATTGTTTACCTTCTCAACAATGTTATGTCGATGTCCACACAAATATTTTCAGGACACCTTGGTAATTTGGAGCTTGCTGCTGCTTCCTTGGAAATACTGGTATCCAAGTCTTTGCTTATGGCCTCATGGTACTTGCTCTCTTTTGTTTCTCTGTTCTAGAATCTACTCCTCACTTTTGTTTCCTGTGGATATTTTTCTGATACAATATTCAATTACTTACATATATCTCACTTTTTATATTTAATTATTCTAAAGTAAATTTAAATTTTGAATTAATTTTGGCCGTGGGATACAGCTATCCAACAAAGTTCAAGAGTATCGTAAAATTCTCCTTTAATTTGTCTAGAAAATATTATATTTTAGGCCGAAGTGAATTTTTGATCATTTATCTTTTACTAAAATTATCGTAAAATTCTCCTTTAATTTGTCTAGAAAATATTATATTTTAGGCCAAAGTAAATTTTTGATCATTTATCTTTTACTAAAATTTCAGTTTGTTCATCTATCTTTTTTTCTCTCACTTTGCTCCTTTATGTTCCAAATCTGAGTCAAAGCAGCCATTTTTTTAACATTTACGTGCACTGACTTTAACAGACACCACACTAATCATTAACAACTGACGTGACTTGCTTAGTTGGCCTTAGTGACTAGGAAAAAAACATAAAGATCAAACTGAAATTTCGGTGAAACATAAATGACTACAGTGTACTTTTGGCAAAAAAACTCATCTTCTTCCCAAACCCCATCACCCTCCACCACCACCACCCAGTGGCGGATCCACGACCCCAAGTCGGGGGGTGCAAAAAAAATTCATTATGGTTTTTCGGATTGTTAATTTCTTTCTTCAAACGTTCTCACTTAATTTACTAAAATTAAGAAATCAAGTTATCTAACTCCATATATATATATATATATATTTAAGAGAAAATCACCAAATTAGTCATTAGGTTTACCCGCCATTATCTACTTAAGTCCTAAAGTATGTAAAAACAAGAAGTGGTCTGTAAAAATATGTGATATCAAGAAAAATTTCTTCTTAAATTTTTATAAATAGTCTATTACAGATATTAATAAGATGATTTATTAAAAATCGATGCAAGTTGGGTGCAAATTTAAGGAACTTTGGTGCAAATTTGAAATTTCGGGATTCAAAATAATTTTATATAAGGATACTAGTAATAATATTTTGTTTCCAGGAGGTTCAACTGAACCCCTTGAACATAGTGTAGGTCCGCCACTACCACCACCACCTTCTCACTCTCTCTCTATCGTGCCACCATCACCACCATTGCGACGTCTCTCCTTTCACTCTCTCTCTCTCTGTCCTCCTCGGTCCCTCGTCCTCTTTTCTCTTTCACCCCTTCATCTTCATCCTCAAATTGAAAAATTAGGGTTTGCAACAGGATTATGGGTTTGGAACATAATACTGGATTTTGATTATGGGTTTAGAACATAATTTCTGGGTTTTTTAATTTTGGATTCCAAACCCTAATGTTTCAATTTGGGGAAGAAGATAAAAGAGGAGAGGGACCAAAGGAGGAGAGAGAGAAAGATGTATAGTGAGGAGAGAGGGGTTGTAGTCGTCGTCGTGGTGCGGTGGAGAGAGAGTGAGAGGGTGGTGGTTCATGATGGTGGGGTTTTGGGTTGAAGATGAAGATGAAGATTTCTGGCAAAAGTGCACTTTGGTCCTTTATATTTTACCCAAATTTTAGTTTGGTCCTCTATGTTTTTTCCCCCTGCCTAGTCAGAATTGCAATCTAATACGCCACGCTAGTTGTTAACGACAGGGCGTCTATTAAAGTCAGTGGACGGAAATATTAAAAAAGGAGTCCAACTTATGATACTAAACAATAATTTAGTAATTGTTACTAAATGAACATAATGGTAATTTCCCCATCAATGAAATTTTTTTGTGACCACACCAAAGTTATATTGTGGCAAACATGTACTGACCAGTGTTTTCATTTACCCGCTCACTTACCACACAAAAACTAATTGTGACTAATATGTATTAACCATTGGATTGTTGTATAATGGTCACCGTAAAATTTAGTACTACTAAGAAATTCCTTAGTATCATAAGTCGCTGCCTTAAAAAATGACCATTTTGGTGCTATTTGAAACATAAGAGACCAAAATGAAAAGAAAAAAAAGATAAAAAACCAAACTGAAATTTTGGTCAAAGACAAGGTAAATAGGACTGATCTGTGACCTCAATCACGTTAGAAAGACCTCAAAAACCTAACCAAAATCGTTGGCCCAGTGACAGAATTTACCTTGGAACACGGGTCGATCTTGTGCTTCTGAGTTCGATTCCCGCAGTAGACAGACTCAGTATTTACCAGTGCAAAATTTGATGTTAAACATGAATAGAGATTAATGTTTCATTGAAAGCATTGCGACACTTCGTAGGTAAACAACGATAGTCCTAAAAAAAATCTCAAAACTTGGCGTCCTTTCGTACAAAATACCAATACATTTGTCGCAAACCTTTTTTTTTGTTAAGAACAAAACTTAAGTGCAATTCACCTTGTGCATTTTTATCTGTTCTCAAATCACAATTCAACATATAGATTTAATTCCTTGACATGTTATAATTGGTGAATATAGTAAACTTAAGCACTGCTTAAGTTTGTTGCCTTTTAAAACTCTGTATGCTAGTGTCTATGATCAATTTAAAATTTAATTAACATGGTTGTATAATTGATGAACAGTTAGGCATGGGGAGTGCTGTTGAGACACTATGTGGACAAGCATTTGGTGCAAAAAAGTACGACATGTTAGGAATATATTTACAAAGATCAGCAGTTCTTCTCACATTGTCTGGTGTTCTTTTAACTCTGATATACATCTTCTCCGAACCAATTTTAATATTTCTAGGAGAGTCACCAAGAATTGCATCCGCAGCTGCACTTTTCGTCTATGGACTCATCCCACAAATATTTGCCTATGCAATAAACTTCCCTATACAAAAATTTCTTCAAGCTCAAAGCATAGTAGCTCCAAGTGCATACATATCAGCAGCAACATTGGCATTTCACTTAGTGTTGAGTTGGATAGTTGTGTATGGGATTGGACTAGGTTTATTGGGTGCATCATTAGTGTTGAGTTTTTCATGGTGGGTCATTGTGATTGCACAGTTTGTGTATATTGTGAAAAGTGAAAGGTGTAAACACACATGGAAAGGGTTCAGTTTTCAAGCGTTTTCAGGGTTGCCAGAGTTCTTCAAGTTGTCAGCAGCATCAGCAGTTATGTTGTGTCTAGAAACATGGTACTTTCAAATCATGGTTTTGCTTGCTGGGTTACTTCCTCACCCTGAGTTGGCTCTTGATTCCCTTTCTATTTGGTACGTAAGTCAAACTCCTTTTCCTTCCTTTCGCCTATTTTTGATTCCACTAAACTTTATTACAATTATTTATACTAGGACGTACACATGTGCGATGCACAGGACATGATTATAAGGAGTTGCGTAAAAAATGTTAAAAAATATTATGGATTGCAAAGTTAGTGATTGATACGGAGATTGATAATTTACAACCAAACATAGAATAAAATTTTTATGTTAACAGAGTTGTGTTTATATATGATGTATTTGCGAAGATACGTAATTCATAAAAACATTGATAAAAACACTTTTAACAAATAATGAGGGCAATATAATTAAAAAAAATGGTTGTGTGTACTATTTGCGTAAAAAAAATGGCTGTGAAATTTTATTGGAGATAATCAACAGTTGCGTTATATGGGCTCAACAATTCTCATAAAAAAATTACGGGCTCAACATAGAGGGGTTGAGATTTTGATTGAGCCCAGCAGTCCCGTAAGAAGTCCTTTCTATGGGAGTCTTGATCCTTGATTTTTTCGAATTTAATGGCTGTGGTTTCATTAGAATCAGAGTAGGTTGCTCAAAAACCGATTTTTTAGCCTAAATTATTCGCTCGACGTATATATAACATCGTCACGTGTTAACGAACTACACCCTAAACAGAACAAAAAAAAAGGCCGATATTCATATTATTCATATCTAATTTTTTTATTTGGGCTACAAAGTCGTATATACCTAGGTGTGGGGGTACATCTGATTTTGTAATTTAACAAATCGTATATACCCCCACCTTATGTATATACGATTTTATTTTTTAAAAAATTTTAGGGAAAAATTGTATATTTAATATACCCCCACCTTATTTATGTACGATTTTAATTTTTTAAATTTTTAATCGAAAATCGTATATACCCCACCTTATGTATGTACGAATTTTCTTTTGAGCTGGGGATATATTGGATTTGTTAGACCGTGTTAATAAATTTTTACTTATCCGGAAAAAAAAGTTCTCATGTTGAGTTTATTAAGAAGAGTGCTATTAGGGTTGTTCACATCTTTGATAAGGTGGTCCTATCTCTAGCTAATCCTTAGGTCTACTATGACATTTCTACGTGTATCGACAATATTGTTATGAATGAAATGCAGTGAATTCCTTTTGTCAAAAAAAGTGGCCATCATAAAAGACAAAGTTAAAATATACAAAAAAAAAACTCAGATTAAATTTTTGTTAGAAGCTGAAATACATTATCCGAAGCAAACGATACTTTTGAAGAATAATTGGACAAATCATGTTAAGAAACTCGATGGGTTGATAGAAGATGATGACAAACACCACTAGACAATTCTAATAAAAGATGATGCACAAAATAAAATAATATTACCACTCTATCTGAAACACCTGCTTTGCATGTGTGAGTTCACGTGTGAATTTTTTTTGACACAGTTCACGTGAGATATTTACCACTCTTTGGTAAAAATAGTTAGAAAAGAATGAGAGCGTATTACTCAAGGATAATGTTGAATCGTGCTAAGGAGCTCCGTGGGTCAACACCACGAATGACATGTGTGATTCTGTACTATTACTTGTCTTCCATGATTTCAATTCAGCAGTGATTTTGCAAATTCTTTTTCTAATACGTAATTTGACACGTCAATTCGTGGGTTATTTTCGAAAAAACTTCTCGCTATAAATAGCAGCGCCATTAGTCAAACTCAAACTCATCTTAATAAAGGTTCAATAATGCTATTTTGACAAAAAATGCTACAAATTTTTTGATAAATATGCTGTGAGATCCAATCTGAAGAATTTACTTTCTGATAAAAAAAATAATAAAAAGAATTCATGAGAGATCATCGATATGTATATCAATATATTTTTAACATTTTTTGTCATATTTTTGGGCTATATAGCATTCTCGATAAAAGTATAAAGAAAAGTGGGAATTAGGAGGAATCCAATATGAAGGCTATAACTGGCAGCCGACAACATAGATGGCTTCTTGACCAAGTCCTAAATTTTTTGAAAGATATTTTTATTTATTTAAAGAAACCATGTGGACAAATTTTGATCAATAAATGAATGGAAAAAACCTTCTTGCAGAATACTCGTCACATAAACTTAACATGTGTTGTATACTAAACCATTGAATATGTGGTGCTGGAAGAAAAAAAACTGGTTGCCATCAATTTTTTTTGATTAAAACTGGTTGCTATCAATCAATGTTAGGTATAAATTCAATCAATTATTGTAGTGTAAGTGCGACAATTACAGCACAAATTCTATAAATTAAAATCTTCTTGTGGGTCTCTCACTCTTGATTGCATTCCTGATTTTCAATGATGGGGAATGTCTGCTTTTGGATTCAACTTAGATGTGTAGGTGTGATATTTGTTGTTTATTTTGATTAGGCTCAAAAATATATATTATCTTATGGTCATTTTGCTTTATTTTTATTTTTAGAAAGAAGTTAGAGAAGTCAAAAACTTTTAAAACTAGAATTTTAGAAGTCACTTCAGAGAATCAAGAGTCCCATTATACATGTTTGCAACATTAAAAATTTTGGTGGAGAGTTTTACTGCTAATGGTCCTATTCGGCTCGAGAAATTAATTTGTACAGTTACACAGAGAATACCCAGTGTCGGTTTACCCAAAAATACAAAAAATTAATTAATGGAAAACATATAATTTTTTTTCCACAGCAAAGATATAAAAGTTATATGTGATTATTATGTGTAATGGATCCATAAAGCAAGCATAAAATAATTTTACAACCAATCCTAACGTACCAAAATTCCTTTAATCTGCCTGCGCAAAATAGATGTTTTAAAATATTACAAAGTCAATCTTACTAGTTCACAATGAACATGTACAAAATCTGAGTGGATACCGGTTAATATGACAATATATTTGGATAACATTTAATTGAATATGATAAAATTAAAAGAGTACCTGAGGTTGAATTTAAACATAAGATAAATATGCAGTGGCTCCAATTTTCAACGTAACAGGAGGAACTCAAAAATATGAGCAATTCATGTTTGTGTAACTTTAAGCATAAGGTGACCAAATCAAGAGGCACTTACTCACTTACACTATCCGCTATCAGTTGTCCGCTATAAGCATCCACTAAGCTACTTACTTGCTACCGTCTGCTATCTGCTATTTTTTTGCCAAATAGAGCTAATGTAATTTGTGTTTGGGACTTTGGTTTGGGTTATTAATTTTGAACTTTTGGCAGCAAGTGACTATAAGTCTAACCATGTTTCTTTAAAATTGCGGGCTTGCGGGCGACTCATGGCTCGGTCGGGATAGTCCGACACAGGCTCGGGCTTTTATAGGCCGGGCTAGAAAGCCCGTATATAAAAATGGGCTCATTTTCTTCGACTCAAGCTCTACACTTTTTCGGGCTAGCCCAGCCCTGGGGTCCGACCCATTTTGCGTATACATTTTGATGGACCCAATATGCATTAATTTCTTCCTAAGTAACCATGTAATTTTTGTTGCAGTACAACAATATCTGGATGGGTGTTCATGATCTCAGTTGGTTTTAACGCAGCTGCAAGGTCTGATTCTCCATCTTTTCATTTATACTACATTAATTCATTCAGTCGTTACAAGAAAAGTAATTTGATGTCTTCTTTAGTATTAGTTACAAGAAAATCAACTCATTAATTATTTCAAGGAACTTCACTATATATGCATCAAACTTTACCTAGTATTGCATTTTCAAACATTATATATGCCAATTGATTTCTCGATCCCAATTTTAGTAGAAAGAATATGATAACGAAAAGTATTTATTGTTTTGACAAAACATGCAGTGTGAGAGTGAGCAACGAATTAGGAGCAAGAAATCCAAAATCAGCATCATTTTGTGTTGTAGTGGTGACATTGATTTCATTCATAATATCGATAATTATAGCACTAGTGGTGCTTGCATTGCGGGATGTGATTAGCTATATCTTCACAGGGGGTGAAGAAGTAGCTGCTGCTGTCTCAGATCTTTGTCCTCTCCTTGCTCTTGCCATTGTCCTCAATGGCATTCAACCTGTCTTATCTGGTAATTAACTAACTAACTTATATAGGATTTAACTTTTATCATATGAAAAAAAATAGTTATATAGTGTTTGTTACTTTGAAGGGGTGGCGGTTGGATGTGGATGGCAAACATTTGTTGCGTATGTAAATGTTGGTTGTTACTATGGACTTGGAATACCTTTGGGTTCACTTCTCGGTTTCTATTTCAAATTTGGTGCCAAGGTATATATGTTGATTAGAGGATGTTTATTTTCTAATTAACTGCTTGATTTAATTAATAGTGCAAGAATGGATTTTGCTTTTAATTAATTATAAAATCTTATTGAAGGTGGTGTTGGTTTTTTGTGTAGGGAATCTGGTTGGGAATGCTGAGCGGGACAGTTTTGCAAACAATTATTTTAGTGTGGGTCACATTTCGAACGGATTGGAATAAAGAGGTCAAAGTCAAATTATTAATTTACACTCTCCCCTGCAATAGAAATATATCCTTCTCTTACTAGAAAGTGCTGTATATATTGGTGACAATTTGCTAATGAATAATAATTTTTTGATTGCAGGTTGAAGAAGCAGGGAAGAGGTTGAATAAGTGGGAGGACAACACCGAGCCACTTCTTAAGTACTGATTCTTAATTTGTTCCCAATGTGATTAATTTGGTTATGAGTTCAAATAATTAGTCACTATAGAATTAGAGATTATGCATCTTTTTCTGTTTGGAAAAATAATTGAAATGCAAAAACTCTGTTTGGTAATTTTTCATTTGAAGCCAAGCACAATTCCCGTCGAATCCCAAGCTCGAATTGCATCGCTCGTGACTGTAGATTGGTTTGATCCGGTGCTCTCAATGTCGTTCATTTGGAGCCCGTGTCTATGCCACTTCGTCTATCTGTTTTCTGCTCTCTTGTGGGATTGGGTTCTCTCGATCTGGTGTTTGATTCGGTGTTCTAATCGTTGCTTGTTTCTGAGTTTTATGGTGTTTGATGTTGTATTGGTGGATCTGGAATGCTGGGTTCGTCAAGGTGTAGTGTCAGATAGGTAAGGTCTCTGGGTTTTTGGAGGAGTTACCACGACGGTGCTTCAGGTTCTGACAGAACCAAAAAAAAAAGTTCTGTTTTTCTCTGTATTTTGGTCTTTGGTGGCGCTATTGGTGGCGCTATTGGTGGCACTAAGGTGGTTGGTAAATTTACTTTAGGAGTATTAGCCTTGGGTGTCATAGGATATCTTTTGTTTAGATATGTTTGTTGGAAGTTTTGATGTTTCATGGTGTAATTTTTCTAGCTTTGGTGCAATCTCTCCGAGATGTTCAAGATGTTCAGGTGTATCTTTTAACACCTTTCTTGTAAAGATGGATTTTTTTTAATAATAGGCAAAATAGCATTTGGGGTCCTTTAACTTATTTTCCGTTTTCGCTTAGGTCTCTTAACTTAAAAGTTTAAAAATTTACGTTTATGTCTTAACTTTTAAAAAGCGTTATCATCGTAGTCCCATTTAACGCTTTTAAACTAACAACAATCCGGACTTAAACGTTAGCTTTTAACGTTAAATGAGACTACGATGAAACATTTTTAAAAATTAAGGGACTTAAACGTTAGTTTTTAACGTTAAATGGGACTACGATGAAACGTTTTTAAAAGTTAGTGGACCTAAACGTTAGCTTTTAAAGTTAAGGGACTGGCGAAAATGGAAAATAAGTTAAGGGGACTGGATCGCTATTTTGCCTTAATAATATTTTTTACTTAATAAAAAATGGTTTCACTTTCTTTTATTTTTGGTATTTATATTTAATTTACTGTAACTTTTAGCAATTTTTTTTACTGAAGCTCATTGCTTCCGTACGATAATCATATCACTAATAGAATTTGGATCATCTCATTTAACACTATCTCAATCATCTTCTACACTCTCTATCTCTCTCATAAATTCTTACATTCTCTCTTATTGTTTTTCTCTTAAATATATTATTTTATGTATTTTTAAGAGAGAGATAGAGATGCAGAGAGGATGATCGAGAGAGTGTTAAATGAGAGGATCCAAACCCTCTCTAGTTAATGGTTTCTCTCCACATCGCTAAACTTTGGAAGAAGACCTGTAGTGATCCTATTCATAGGACTAAAAAGTGAAATTCCTCCAAATTGATGATGCAATCGAGTTATTAGGATATGGATGTCGAGAACCTGTGGAAGAACAATCTCTTTATGGAGGCTGATATCTCATTTTTATATATAAGTTTAGTATCACTTGTGTTCAACTATTTACGTATTCTCCTCTCCCGATCCACTTTATAACCAAAAACATTTTTAGGCTTATTCAATAAATGATGTATCTAACCTATATAATAAAGTAAATAATTTATTGAATGTATTTAAAAAGTGATTTTTCTCTTATAAAATGAATGAGCTTACATATTTAACTTTATAAGAAAAAGTCGGTGGAAGAATTAACAGCAAATAATTATCTTCTCCCAATGAAGTGAGTGCCATCTATAAAACAATGTTTGAGATTTTTGGTCAAAAGTACAACATTTCATTGAGTCATGAAAAATGCTACAAAAACACACTGAATGTAAGCAAATTTATCACTAACATTGCACCAAATACCCACTAATGGCCACCAATGAGGACTATAGCTTAACTCCTATACATCTAAGACATATATGCGGCTTAACATGCCGCTTGATTTTAGGGGGAAAGATTTTTTGGCCAATTGATTTTGAGATTCTGTTGGTGGTGTATGACAAAGAAGTAGGGTCCTTGGGTGGTGTTTGTGTACCCTTTGTTTTGGGTGTCATAGGATATCTTATGTTTAAATTTGTTTGTTGGAAGTTTTGGTGTTTCATGGTGTAATTTTTCTAGCTTTTGTGCAATCTCTCAAAGATGTTTAGGTGTATCTTTTTACACCTTTCTTATAAAGATGGTTTTTTTAATAATATTTTTACTTAATAAAAATATGGCATCACTTTCATTTTATTTTTGGTGTTTGTATTTTAGCGTAACTTTTAGCAATTTTTTTAATGAAGCTCATTGCTTCCGTACGATAATCACATCACTAACAAAATTTGGATCCTCTTATTCAATAATATCTCAATCATCCTCTACACTCTTTATCTCTCTCATAAATTCTTACATTCTCTCTCTTTGTCTTCTCTTAAATATATTATTTTAATTATGTATTTTAAGAGAGAGATAGAAATGTAGAGGATGATTGAAAGAGTGTTAAATGAGAGGATCCAAATCCCTCTTAGTTAATGGTTTCCTCCGTCACCTGCTCAACTTTCACTACAAGAATTATGCAAAATACCGGCGCCAACTTTCCGGCGGATTGTATCCGCCGGTAAATTACCGGCGGCTTTAGAAAGTTTCCGGCGGATTTTATCCGACTGTAAGTTACCGGCGGCTTTAGAAAGTTTTCCGGCGGATTTACTTGCGCCGGTACCTTACCGGCGGCTTCTTGTCTATTACCGGCGGGTTTTTTGAAATATATCCGTTATTTTTTTAATTTTTTAAAAGGGGCCACGAATCGTAAATTCACGCAGAATAGAAGCGGCAGTGTCGTAAATTCACGCGGTAATTGTACGAAGCCGCCGGTAATGGAATTAATTCCGCCGGTAATTGGAGCCTCGGTAAACTGAAAATTAGCAATAAATCCGCCGGTGATTTCAAAAAGTCCGCCAGTAACGCATTTGAAAATTTGAACGTTGGGATTTCTCTATTTATACAAAACCGATTCATCTCTTCACTTTCTTCACTTCTCACTTCTTCTTCTTCTTCTTCTTCTTCTGAATTTCTCTCAAATTCTCTCTAGTTTTTCAAAATTTGTATCATAATCTCTCTATTTCTCGTTTAATTTGACATTCAATAAATGTTTTACGGTCTTTTAAATAATTTAAAAGTAATAACGGTTTTTTAAAAATAATTTTCAAATTTTAATAATTTACTTTTAAAATTTTAATAATTGACTTTTAATAATTTACTTTTAAAATATTTAAAATTAGATTTTCAAATATTTTTTAAAAATAATTTTCAAATTTCAAATTGTTAAAAGAGATTTTAAAATTTAAATATTATTTTCAAATTATTAAATTAATTTATATTTTAAATATTAAAAATTTAAAATTAATTTTTAAAAACGTTTTTTTTAAAAAAAATATATATATTACCGCGGATTATTAATAATTATCAAGCGGAATATGCACTTTTTAAAAAAAAAAACACGAAAACATTTTACCGCGGATATAGTGTGTTACCGCGCGGCTTTTAAAAATAAAAATAAAATAAAATAAAATACTACCGCGGATATTGTGTGTTACCGGCGGCTTTTTTTATTAAAAAAAAAGAAAATATTACCGGCGAATATCGTTTGTTACCGGCGGCTTTTCTTAAAAAAAAAAACAAATTATTACCGGCGGAGTTTGTGTTGTTACTGGCGCTTTTTTCCGCCGCAAATATCCTCGTAGTTATTCGGCGCTTTTTCCACGGAAAAAAAATCAACTAGTTATCGGCGGATTTTCCACGCCGTAAGTGTTACGTCTGCCGCTTTAACCGCGAAAAATCGCTGCGGAAAGTTCCGCCAGAAACATTCACTTACCGGCGGTTTTTTGGCTTTACCGGCGGCTTTAGTCCGCCGGAAAACCTTGATTTTCTTGTAGTGTTTGGAATAAGACATGTTGTGATCCTATTCATAGGACTAAAAAAGTGAAATTCCTCCAAATTGATGATGCACTGAGTTATTAGGATATGGATGTCAGAGAACCTGTGGAACAACAATCTCTTTATGGAGGCTGATATCTCATTTTTTGTATATGAGTTTAGTATCACTTGTGTTCAACTATCTACGTAGTATCCCTCCGATCAACTTTATAACACAAAAAACACTTTTTAGGTTTATTCAATAAATGATATATCTAGCCTATATAATAAGTTAAATACATCATTTATTAAATGAACCTAAAAAGTGATTTTTCTCTTATAAAATGGACTAGTTACATATTTAACTTTATAAGAAAAAAGTCGGTGGAAGAACTAACAGCAAATCAACATCTTCTCCCAAAGAAGTGAGTGCCATCTATAAAACAAGGTTTGTGATTTTTTGGTCAAAAGTACAACATTTCATTGAGTCATGGCAAATACTACAAAAACATTACACCGAATGTAAGCAAATTTATCACTAACATTGCACCAAATGGCCACCAATGAGGACTAGCTTAACTCCTATACACATATATTAAGCAAAAGAGCAGCACGTAGCACGTAGCACGTAAATACAAGTAACTTAACAAAAGATAGGAAAAGTCCATTATTAGTAATAAGGCCCCACTGGGACAAAAATGACATTTAGCCCCTCTAGAGCATGCTTTGCCCACTAAGTACTAAAATACGGAAGACAACACCGACAACGAACACCAAAACTAGCTCCATAGACGTGTAAAAGAAAAAGCATCATCAACAAGAACAAAAGAGACCCACAAAGATGATGAAGGAAGAAATTCGAAAGGTACAAAATTTTCTTGATATTTGATGGCCAATCGGCCAAGGGGATTCTCATCCTTGAAACATAGTTGTCACGAAAAGTTAAAACACAAATAGGTTGAAGGGGCTAGAAGCTCCTTAACATTAATGGTATGTTTGGGGCGGGGGTTTTGGGAGGGAGAGAAAGACTTAGAAAAGATTAGTCTATATTTTAATATGCATTAAAGATTTTAAAAATTAAAAAAATAACATGAGAGATAACAATATAACAATTTTTGTCATATATTGACATTTTATAGCTTACTCAATTTAGATTTAAAAAATAAGCCCACTCCTCCCTTTCCCTCCCAAAACCACTTCCCAAACATACCCTAAAGCTTCTACAACAACAAGCAAATGAGGGGGTAAAGCGCGCTTCAGAGACTAAACAAAGCTTAAAATTGAAGGAGGGTGTGGTACGTAACCGACCAAGAAGCAGATCCGGAGATTTAGGATGGAGTTAGGTAATTTTGCGATGGTGGTGAACGAAGTAGATAGATTTGGTGGGAGATGAAATTACAGTTTTAAATGTCAAACTTGGTTCTTGACAATTTTTAAAGAACAAATTAGTTTTAAACAATTTCAAATAGGGATACCTCAGTCCTTCTATTCTATCTATCTATCCAAAGTTTAAATCACCAACTAATGCTGCCGACGTGGCACATTAACTATTAACTGCCCACATAAGACATTAAAGTGACAGACACCTAATCTCATTTTTTAGACAAAATTAGTCAATCATTAAACTTTTCTGATTTTTATTATTTAGAAAAGAAAAGAAAAGAAATTTTAGTCCCTAGACAAAATTAGTCAATCATTAAACTTTTCTGATTTTTATTTAGAAAAGAAAAGAAATTTTATCATCTTCTGCAAAACTAACTGAGTTTAACTAAAGCATAAAGCCAATTTTTGTCTAGGAGTGGAAGAAGTCTATTGCTATTATTGGCTACACAAAGAGACTTAGAGAGAGGAGAGAAGAAGTGATGGGCTAGAGAAAGGGGGCTGGAGCCCCCCCAGTCGGCGCATTGTGCACACAGCCACCCCTGCAATACTGCTGCCTTGTCGTTGTAGCATTGCCATCGCCGATGTTCCCCCTCCTCGTGGACACGGGCTTCTTCAACCCTTGAAACTGCTTTGCATCTAACTCAGGTAGCTCCCTTTTCTTTCTTAACATCTCAGTTTAATCTACTTCCGCACAACCATGAAAACTTTTGGTGGCGAATTTTCTTTAGTTACTTATTTTCAATATAGAATTTCGGAACTGAGTTTTGTGGGAGTGACCTGTCTTTGACTATTTTGGCATATGGGAATCTGGAGAGAAAGAATAAAGCGGAGATGGGTGGGATCTGCCGTCGGCTACAAATAATTCAATTTGTTTATATGGGGTTGTGTACCGTGCACAACCTACAAATGTTGTGCACCGTATTATCTAATATACACATAGCTGCTGAAAATTCAACATGGAAAATGAGGAGGGTCGCACACAACACAACAAAACCCATTCACATCATGTCTTTCTCAATGTTAACTCTGCCTCGTGACGTTTCTAATCATCAGAGGCATTATAGTAATTTAACATTCACTTCTCCAATAATCTGGGTTGGTCCCGTCTTTGATAAACAACCACACAAAATCTCAATCCTCATAATTTGTGTCGTTTTATGATAAAAATAATTACAAAAACAACTGTCAACTAAATAAATATAAAGTTAAATCAACAAGTGCAACATGTTAAGTTCCTTTTGGAACTGCAGTTGATTGATCCAATTCTTCAGTCCAATGTTTCCATCGCAGACACTTCAATTTTTTTGTTAAGCATGACAAATTACTGACGTGAAATGAATATGCTTGAAGTGGGTGAATGATTCTTTCCTTTGAACTTTAAACACAGTAACTTCACACTTTTAGCTGGTTATATCACTTTGTTCCAGTGCAGCACTGTTCCATACTTTTTTCATCCCTTCAAGTTCGATTTTGAAGTAATCTCAGATACCTTCCTCTTCCTAACTTGTTCTTCTGGTTTCTTTCAAATGTTATAAACTTTATTATTATTATTATTATTGTTAAATTATTAATAAATTAAACATGTGGCTTTGCCTTATCCAAGACACTGACCTTATTTATATGGTTTCAGTGGCTTCTCTTTGGAGTTCAGAGTCAACAAAAATATAATTTTGATAGAACAGGGATTTTCTTTCCATCTAGGTAAGAGGTTTTCAAGTTTTTAGACTACCAACGGTTGATAAAAACATGTACTATTCTTGTTGAGTGCTGAATTCTATTTTTCTGTTTTTTGTTTTCTTTTTGCATGAATGAGTTCATACCTCTTAGAATCTATGGACTTAGGTTTTTTTTCCGTCCTTTTTAATCCAATTATGATGACGCTTACTTTCTGTAGTTCGTTCATATTTGTGCTGCTCTTGCAATGGTTTGGAACTTGATTGGTTGGTGCTTAGATCTTCCGTTCTGATGCTGGCTATGAACTGAAGAACTGGAGCTGAAAGCTTCCTCTTGGCAGCATGGTTGTGGGCAGAACATTGTTTGTCTTGGTTTTCTTCCTGTGGATTTCCTCTGAAGTGGTGGGGAGGACAGGACCGTCACCCACCACTGTGAATTCTACTGTTTCCTCAAGGCCCAAGGTTGTGAAATTTGGAGCTCTATTTACTTTGGATTCTGTCATTGGAAAATCTGCTAAACCTGCAATTATGGCTGCTGTTGATGATGTCAATTCTAATACTAGCATTCTCCCTGGCATTGAGCTCCAAGTTATTTTTCATGATACACATTGCAGTGGGTTTCTTGGAACAATGGAAGGTACTTTCCAATACAAGAAATTTCAATAGCTAGGAAATGCTGCTGTTTCTTTCATTAGTTAGTAACTTTGTTTAAAACCTAATTTGACCATGTAAGATTGAATAGTCAAGATTAGCTCTTATCTCCTTCCATGCTCTAACACTATGTTTGATTAATATTTATAACTCTTCGTATTGCCTCCTTTGGATGTGCTTTGTGGGTAAAAGAAGTAAGCAAGCTTGATTATTCTTGTTGATCATGTAGCTCTGCAATTGATGGAGAATGATGTGGTTGCTGTTGTTGGTCCACAGTCATCTGGAATTGCTCATATAATCTCTCACGTTGTTAATGAGCTCCATGTACCCCTTCTGTCATTTGGGGCAACTGACCCCACTCTATCTGCTCTACAATACCCTTATTTTATCCGCACGACCCAGAGTGACTATTATCAGATGTTTGCAATTGCAGACTTTATTGATTATTACAAATGGAGGGAGGTGATTGCCATTTATGTAGATGATGATAACGGAAGGAATGGAATTTCTGTTTTGGGTGATGCACTGTCAAAGAAACGTGCCAAGATCTCTTACAAGGCTGCCTTTCCTGCTGGAGCCACAAAGAGTAATATCAGTGACTTGTTAAATGAAGTAAACTTAATGGAATCGCGTGTATATGTTCTGCATGTTAATCCTGATTCTGGTTTAGCAATCTTTTCGATTGCCAAGAAGCTGCAAATGATGGGCAACGGCTATGTTTGGATTGCAACAGATTGGCTTCCTTCAGTGCTGGATTCATTAGAGCAACCACCTAGCACAGACATAATGGGTCTTTTACAAGGGGTTGTGGCTTTTCGTCATCACATTCCTGATACTGATTTCAAAAGGAGTTTTATCCCCAGGCTGAAAACCCTAAAAGACAAGGAGACTGCAAATTTCAATTCTTATGCATTTTATGCATATGATTCGGTTTGGTTAGCAGCTCGTGCCCTTAATATTTATCTTAATGAAGGTGGAAATATCTCTTTCTCCAATGACCCTAGGTTGCAAGACACAGATGGAAACATGTTACATTTAGCATCACTTCGAACCTTTGATGGGGGCTCACAGTTTCTGCAGACAATTTTAAGAATGAACTTCACTGGTCTGAGTGGTCTTATTGAGTTTGACGTGGACAGGAATTTAATTCATCCAGCATATGATGTTCTTAATATAGGTGGTACTAAATCCCGGGGAATTGGTTATTGGTCTAATCACTTTGGTCTATCAGTTATAGCTCCTGAAATTTTATATATGGAAAAATCATCTAACACCTCTTCAGCGAGAAATCAACAACTGAATAGTGTGGTATGGCCTGGAGAGAGTGCAACTACACCAAGAGGATGGGTATTTCCTAACAATGGAAAGCCACTACGTATAGCAGTGCCTAACCGAGTGAGCTACAAGGAGTTTGTTGCTAAAGACAAAATAAAACCATGGGTACAAGGCTATTGCATTGATATCTTTGAAGCAGCCTTAAAGTTGTTGCCTTATCCTGTCCCACGACAATATATATTATATGGCAATGGTGAAAGAAATCCTAACTACAACGAGCTTGTGGAACAGGTTGCACAAGATGTAAGTTTCTAACTCTTGTGTCAACAAGGATTCCTATTGTGGATTTTTTCTAAACATAGTATTTATATGATCGATTTGAGATAAATTATACGATTTCTACGATTTTCAAGTTCTTATAGTTTATGTTAATTTGGTTCTTTTCTTGTTCAGAACTTTGATGCAGCTGTGGGAGATGTTACAATTGTCACAAATAGGACAAGGATTGTGGATTTTACTCAACCTTTTATGGAATCAGGGCTAGTTATTGTTGTTCCTGTCAAGGAGGAGAAGTCAAACCCTTGGGCTTTCCTTGAGCCATTCACCACTCAAATGTGGTGGGTCACTGGTGTTTTCTTTCTTTTCGTGGGAGCTGTTGTGTGGATTCTTGAGCACCGGCTCAATCCTGAATTTCGTGGTCCGCCAAGGAAACAACTTATAACAATCTTTTGGTTAGTATGTTTTTCCATTTAGATGCCTTTTTATGTGAAGCTTTTCAAAGATGTTGAGGATGCCCTTTGCGATAGACTTGCTACCATTGTTTATCACATATAGGGGAATGTAGTTTGTTAGTTAGTGTTGTAAATATTTAGTTTTTTTGGTATAATATGATTGATATTAACTTGTTGATAACTTAGTACAAAAGACTAAAAACTAATCCCTATTTAATTTATAGAGATACAAGACTCATAATCCTAATTAAATAGGGAAATACGGAAACAAATCATGATAATAACTAATTAATATGGAAACTAATCGTAGAAGATACTCTAAGATTAGAATCTAATCTTACGAGATAAACTAGATAATATCAAGCTATTCTAAGATACTTATATTATAATACCCCTCCTCAAGGAATAGCAAGCAAAATATAAATTGATAAATTCAGTAATAAGAATGCTCTTAGCCCAAGGAATAATTTTGGCATTGGTTCACCAAATTCATCACCAACTCAAAGATGCATTCTTTTACTCATTGATAAATTGGTTATAGTTATTTAGGGTTGTTTATTGATAAGGTAAATAATCAACGAGCTTCTCTTGGGTATGATTTGTATGAAACAAGTAAAGGAGAGATTGGTTATTAGAGCTTGTTAATAACCGTAACCAATTTCTCAAATGGGTAAAAGAATGCATCTTTAAGTCGGTGACCAATTCTGTGAACCAATACAAAAATTATTCCTTGGTCTAGAGGTTTTTTACAAGTGAATTTCATCAATTTATATTTTGCTTTCTATTTAACATTTATTTAATCTTTACTACAACCCCCCTATTTGCTCTTTTAATTTCATAAAAGAGGTAGCTTTACCATTCCCCGTGGATTCGACCCTACTCATCATTTTTATTTTAAGAGTAGGAATATATAGACTTTGGCATCCACCATAGATCCATAGCTGTGCTTGCCAAGAGATTGTTTCAATCAACTTAGTTGCAAACTATGAATGATGGATATCCATTCACCCGCTTGAGGAGGAGTGTTGTAATTATGTAGTTTTTTTATCTCATTCTTTGTATTAGGCCCATTAGGTATAACTTCTATATATTAAAGATTAGTGCTTGTAATTACAAACAATTCTAATTTTTTCAAAAATACTTTTTCCACAGTTAGATTTAGGTAATTTTATGTTGTTTCATTCAGTACATAGTTGTAGGACTTTAAGTTAATATAATATTTCTACCTTGCCTCGGCATGGCTTATTTCGATATTAAGTCATATCTTTGCTGATATTAGTTCCTATTTTGCAGGTTTAGTCTCTCAACAATGTTTTTCTCACACAGTACGTATCCTATAGATCCTCATTCACACACCTCTTCAATTTTTACATATTCTGTATGATGCAAGGTAAAAATCTCTAGCTTATTTGCTTCCTTGACCTGGCTCAGGAGAGAACACTGTGAGTAGTCTTGGGCGATTGGTGCTAATTATATGGCTTTTTGTGGTGTTAGTAATCACATCAAGCTACACTGCTAGCTTGACATCGATCCTCACTGTGCAGCAACTGTCATCACAAATTGAAGGAATTGACAGTTTGATCTCGAGTACTCTACCAATTGGAATTCAAGATGGGTCATTTGCAAGGAAGTATCTAATAGATGAACTCAACATAGCTGAGTCTAGGATAGTTACATTGAAAAACATGCAGGATTATATTGATTCCCTTCAGCTTGGTCCAGAAAGTGGAGGAGTTGCGGCCGTTGTTGACGAGCTTCCTTATATTGAGATCTTGATGTCCAGCACCAACTGTAAGTTCAGAACTGTTGGCCAGGAGTTCACTAAAAGTGGCTGGGGATTTGTAAGTACCTCTTTTGCATGTCCATAGTTCAGAACCTTTGTGGTTTTTTGTTTCTATACAATATTATATAAAGGCAAATTACTTTACAAATGGTTATTTGAAAATGTTTTGTTTCTTTGACAACAGGCATTTCAGAGGGACAATCCACTTGCTATGGACTTGTCAACTGCTATTCTTCAACTCTCTGAGAATGGGGGCCAGAGAAAGATTCATGACAAATGGCTTAATGTAAAAGGGTGTGCAACAACAAATGATGTTGATTCAAACCAACTATCTCTTACAAGCTTCTGGGGCCTATTTCTTATATGTGGCATTGCATGTTTGCTTGCGTTGATTGTATTTTTTGCTAGAGTGTTTTGTCAATATAACAAGCTCAGCTTAGAGGCTACTGAGCAGGTTGATCAGGAAATTCTACCAGGCAGGTCAAGACGGACAAGCAGAACTCCTAGCTTGAAGAAGTTGATTGTTTTTGTAGATAAAAGGGAAGCAGAAATCAAAGAGATGCTTAGGAAGAAAAAGAAAAGGAGACGCAGTCAGAGTTTGGACTAGCAATCCAATTCACCTATCTAAGTAACACTCTGAACTTTGGTTGGTTCATTCTTTTGTTTTTCTCATAGTAACAGTAAAAGAAAGAGAGAAAAACTTGGGTTTAATCTTCTAGTCATATACCCGATTTTGACAAGCATATTTGTACAGAGAATGTTGACTAGACAATCCCCCTCCCCCCAATTGTCTCATCTTTGTGTCTCAATGGTCAAACATATGATGGTCCTTTTAGAAATTGAGTTTCGCTATAAGAATATGAAATATTATGGATATGGCCCCACCCGTTATTTTAACTTCACTTTGAGTCTGAGACACCTAAATGGTTAAACGCATTCAATACTAGTGGTTAATAAAGTGTTGCATTTGATTAATAGATATATCGGATGGGTGTCGTAACTTATTAACAATCAACTGAAATTCATTAACCACGATTTTGAAGGTGAATAACCACAATTTCTTTCTAGGCGTTTAAATCCACAAGTAGTTGAACACTTGAAATTTATGGTTAATAAAGTTCAATTGATGATTAGTGAGTTGTGATAGATGATATAATCATTAATCAAATTTAACAGTGTTCACTTATTTTTAATTACGTTAACCATTAAAAAAGTTGTTGGATTTTGGTGTAAATAACATTTCGCATATGATATGAATATGGGTTAGGCTACCAGCAGCTTCATAGTGTTAAATAAATAAATAAATAAATAAATAAAATAAAGCAGAAAATTTAAGGTTAATGATCTAGTCCTACACGATCGTTACAAGTATTTTTAAGGGCCGTGCCGTCCTCTATCTAATTTTTTAAAGATGTATTCTTGTTTATATAGAATAAGAGTTAGGCCTGAAGTGATGGCACGATTCTTATGTCCATCCAGGAATCTCCACAATATTTTATATAACTACGCATTATAAAATCTAAAAACAAACCTCGTTGCTTAACAATTTCGTAATACTACTACTTGATTTTGTCGCTCGTTGCGAGTCCTTTGCCCTTTCAACATTCATTCTAAACAAACAAACTGTATCTGTTTCTGAATGATTGCAAAACCAGAAGATGGACTAGAAGAGAAGAGAAACACGACAATACAGATCTATGAGCTTGATAGTTGAGTTGAGTTGGATTGGATGATAATTTTGGTCACGTAGCACTGTGAACAATGACTTTAATGGACATCACGAGTAGGTAAATTTTCGGTTGAAATGTAAGGGATACCGGGAGAGTCGCACCAAATGAGTCTGCAAGAAGGAGGTTCTGGGTTCAATTCCCGGAAACTAACATTCCCCCACCCCCACTAACAATTGCCTATCTAAAAAAAATGAATTTAATGGACGGGGGCCATTGCACCTGTTTTCCGTGGCAACACGTGTTCAATAATGTTGTTTTCTTGTCCAAAACTTACTTTTTACTTTGCAACTCGAAGAAAGGTTTCTACAGTAGACGGCCTTGCTAATCGATAATATTAACAAACCATACAATAACCAACTTACAACATGAATTAACCAAGTTTTTTAGACCATTTTACCAACCTGTTTTTTCACAGTTTTCGAGGTATTGTTAAAAACTTGGTTAATTGATCACTTGGTTAACGACTTAAAAAACTTGGTTAATTGGTGTTGTGAGTTGGTTTTTGTCGATTTTTGTCAAAAAAACCAATGTCTAAATAACATTACCCTATTTGTTACTATGTAAGTGGTCAACATACGAAGAAGAGGGCATTCCTCTAATGGACATTTGTTCAGAATTTGAGACACAAATGTTTGGGTGGCACACATAGGATACATACCTATAGCAACTGCCATGTGGTAGGGTAATTCAGCAATCACTATCTCTCACTCACTTAACAATAAAACACATGCCAACCTGTTTGCTGGTGTTTTTAGCAAACAATCACTAGTTTTCAATATTAAGACTGTGAGATCAAACTAGAAAATCTCTTTGACGATTGCCTTTAAGTTTTGTGTCTTTTAGCGTGCGTAAGAAACGTAGAAAAATAGTAGAAAGAGATAGTTTGAAAGCGTAATAAAAGCAAGAAAAAGCAACGAACGTGAAAACAAGTAAAAATTGCATTAAAATGATAGAAAGAAGAAGGTGGTACACCAACACGCATAATATAATCTGATTCACTCTTGTTTCGCTTTGGCTTGGAAGTTGAGTTTCACGAGTCTTTGTAAAGATGTGGTGACCTCGATTTTCTATTACAAAGGGTATTTATACCGTAGGAACAATCGTGGGGAAAAGGAAACCGCCTCCTAAAACTACGGAGAGTAAACGCCACTAACGGTTGTTCTCGCACTCGACTAACCCGTTGTCAACCGCTGACGGCGTGTTGAGCCCACTCTGCCGGCGTTGGGTCCTCTCTTGTCGAAGGTCTCTTGCATTACTTGCTTCATAGCTTTGAGAGCTAAGCTTGTCGAAGTTTACTTGCACTCCTTGCACTTGTCTACCTTTCCCGTCGAAATCATGGTGCACCGACTTGAATATTGACCTATGGCCCACGAACAATATTAAATGTGAAGTCAACCCCATTTAAAGCTTCATTTAATGCAATCATCGAAATTTTGAGGTAACAGATTGCCCCCAAAAATGCTTTTTCGATTTAATAAGAAGTGAAGGTAAGAAAATGCATTTTTGAATGTTTGTGCAATGGTCACTTCTACCGCTTTGCATGCGCTTTGTTGAATCCACGATCCTTTTCAAAGCCTAATGGTTAGTCATCATAAGTGCAATCAAGTTCGCCATCTATGACTTCACCATTTTCTTCGGATGAAGGCATGGCTTCGACATCCATCGCTTGTTGACTTATTTCGCTTCCAAAGCCGCTTTTTATTTTAGTTTCGGCCATATAGGTAGTAATTCTATCCCACGCGTTGGGTCTTGACATCTAAAACTTTCTAAGAGTCGGTATCCTATCCTCGCTGGGTAGAACACCTCGTAGTAGTCACTTCCATCTTCCACCACTTCCTCTCCCAAACAAGACCATGTGTTGGGTACAATCGAACAGAGGAAAGCATATTGTCGGATGAGATGTAAGCTGACTAGAAGATGTGCATGGCGCAATGTTCGCCATCTGCTTTTTCAAAATTTTCCTTGGTGACATTGTTTACGCCGCCAGCGAAGGAAGTAGCTTTGTCCGCTTCGACATATTCCACAAGACCATCATCTTTCCACATCACCAACTTTTGGTGTAGGCTCAAGGTACAACACCTACTCCATGTATCCACTCTCTCGCCAAGGAGCGGGTTATAGCTTGCTTTGGAGGCTATGACAAAGAACATGGTAGTTCTCTTGATGCGGTTTACTACTACTTCAACTTCGACTACCCCCAAAGATCGGCGATTTCCCTCATAATTGGTTAACACAATATTATGAGGCTTAAGGTCGATGTCGAACATCCCTATGGTTTCCAAAGATTGCTTGAGGCATCAAATTCACCGCAGCGCCTCCATCTACCAATATCTTGTTGACACCCACGCCGTTAACCTTGGCTTGGACATACAGAGGCTTCAGTGATGCCGCATGCCTTCGTCCGGCTTCTCGAAAGTGGCCATTTGCTTTTCGACACACCACCTGCTCATTACGTAGTAACAAATCGGCTTGTGGTTAGCCATATCTTCGGTGAAGTTTTCTTTGACATCATTTGGGATCGTGATGACGCCATATTCACCGGGTAGAATAGACACCACATTGCAAATGACGCCAAAATCGCTTCGAGTCTTCAAAATCTGAAGTGACGCTCTTCATCCATGTCGAAGTCGAACTTTTCTTCCTCAACGATGGCGGTGGAGGAGAGATTTTCTCCATTGCGAGCCTCCTTGGTTCTTTTTATTACAATAGATTTACCCTTGGCCTTATTCCCAACCTTCACTTGGTCAAGCGGCACCTATGTTCACTTTTGTATTCCCCACGGCTTTAGAAGTCGACCACACAAATTCCTTCTTGGTTGCACTCTTACCAGCAGATTGTGGCTTGCTTGTCGAAGGTTTGTTCGAACCTTTAACTTTATAAGGAAGGTCTCTCTCTTAAAACTAAAATTTGGCTTTCTCTCTGCCATTTTCTTTTAGGTCAGCATCGAACTCCGTAGCCTTCAACACTTTTGGTCGCTTCCTTGTCAAAAAAAACCACATCCGGGGCACAAAGACTACCTCGTAGTTTTTAGTTTGCACCTATTGAGGAAGTCTATCAACTCCTCTTCACCTTGGGGTACACAAACCGTACTTTCTCTTCATAATCCTCTTGAGTAATCTTTTGTACAAAGATCACCCACCGCACAACACTTTTGATCTTGTATGTCGAAGGTTTAACAGCTTGGGAACTCCGCCATCTTCACATCCACCATGCTTATATTCATTTCCATTGGCTCAGTATACATTGCTTCGCTGGTGGAGTGGATCGTCGTCAATCTGCATCGGTGCTTTGTTCTTTTTATCGCCACATCCTAGTCTCCTTCTTCGATTGCTTTCAATGTATTTATTCACTCTAGTCTTTTCCTCTTTAAACCTTTCGACTTGTCGAACTCTATCAACTAGTTGGGCCATGTCTCTCAAATGAGACGTATCCAATTTCTTTCGAATTGAATAGTCAAGGCCACTGCACCATTTCGACAAGCTCATGTTCGTGTACTTGCAGAAAACACCTTGCCTTCATGAGCCTAAATCTATTCAAATAATCATCAATGGCCTCGTGCACTTTGCGCGTCGAACACCGCCGCTTCTTTAAGACTAATTTTCGATCGCCCATGTAGAATTGCTCATGAAAAGCCTTTTCTAATTGCCCCCATGTATATATGGAACTGGGGGTAGAGTGGTAAACCACGTAAAGGCATTTTTAGTTAGAGAATTTGGAAAATACTTCATTTTCAAACTCTCATTTTGAGCTATGTCTCCCGCCTCGATCATGTACCGGCAATATGTTCGACAAGAGATTCATTGGTGTCACCCCAAACTTAGTGAATTTAGGGATTTTCCAAATTTCTCGGCAACTCTCTGCTGCAAGATATACTCACACAGGGCGATATGAAATTAGCCTATGTAAACCTATGTTAAGGCCATTTTGCGCCATTATGGTTTCGACCAAAGTGGCTATGTTGTGTTGTCGCGCAAACGTTATTTCGTTGCACTTGTCGAACAACTTCATCGCATTTTGGTTTCGATTCACCATAACCACCTCGTGGATGTGATTTCCCATTTGTTGTTCGCCCATAACCGCTGGGCTTCGACGCCGGCATCGATCTCTCGCGGGGTATTAGGCATATTGTTCCCACAATTTGGTAATCGCCTATTGTTCCTCGTAGAGCCCCAAAGAAATCTGCAATCCTACCCATTTTGGTCTGCTAACATCCGATAATCGGTATTTGTGTTCGAATCAAAGGATTGAACACGGTACCAATTTGTTGAGTCGAGATATTAACCATATCATGATTGCTTTACGTCTACTTGTTGTCTTAACGCCAACAAGGACGCATTGGTTAATGCGCAGAGATTTCACCAAGCACGCCTCGTAAGAGGCGTGTGAAGGAGAAAAGGTCGAGACATGTGGCATTCCAAAGAGGCATGCCATATACCCCAAAAGTGGTATGGTGGTAGACTCATATTTTGGAAACGTGTTTCCAAACTATTCCTGCTGCCACATAAGGACTGAAGGAAGTCCTACGCTTTGTGGCAGCGCCATAGACGATGTCGAACCAACGCTGGTCATTGACATCGTGGGAACGGTTATTGATGTCACCGGGTAGTAGTCCCCGCAACATTCCCACCGTGACATTGGCGAGAATCTACCGCTGTTCCTTGCACTTGTGATATCACAGTATCGAACTGTAGGCGTTGTTAGAATTGGTACGTGCCATCCTACCACTCCTCGAGTGCATACAAGTTTATACACTTAATGTAAACGACACAAAATAACGGCAAAGGTCCCACCGGCGCGCAAATTTGTTTCTTGGTGTTTTTAGCAAACAATCACTAGTTTTCAATATTAAGATCTGTGAGATCAAACTAGAAAATCTCTTTGACGATTGCCTTTAAGTTTTGTGTCTTTTAGCGCGTGCGTAAGAAACGAGAAAATAGTAGAAAGAGATAGTTTGAAAGCGTAATAAAAAAGCAAGAAAAGCAACGAACGTGAAAACAAGTAAAAATTGCATTAAAATGATAGAAGAAGAAGGTGGTACACCAACACGCATAATATAATCTGATTCACTCTTGCTTTCGCTTTTGGGCTTGAGTTTTCACGTAGTCTTTGTAAAGATGTGGTGACCTCGATTTTCTATTACAAAGGGTATTTATACCCGTAGGAACAATCGTGGGGAAAAGGGAAATCGCCTCCCTAAAACTACGGAGAGTAACCGCCACTAACTAATCATTGCTCGCACTCTCGACTAACCCGTTGTCAACCGCTGACGAAGTGTTGAGCTCGACCTGCCGCCGCGTTGGGTCTCTCTCGTCGAAGGTCTCTTGCATTACTTCGCTTCATAGCTTTGGTGAGCTGCTTGTCGAAGTTTACTTGCACTCCTCGCACTTGCTACCCTTTCCTGCCGAAATCACGCAGACCGACTTGAATATTGACCTACCACTGACGTAACAATATTAAATGCAAGTCAACCCCATTTAAAGCCTTCATTTAATGCGACTCATCGAAATTTTGAGCGTGAATACAACCACAACCATTTTTCTGTTTAATACCCACCCTTTTAATTTGTACTATAACCGATGATACTTTTGAGTAAACCCAAACAAAACGAAAATGAAATTGTGGCTATTAATAAACAGATCACTAAAAATGTTTTTTTTTTAAAAAAAAAAAACATGAATAGAATGAATAGTGTCCATGTTTTAACGGTCAACCGTGGCGTTAAAGTAGTTGACACTAGCGTTGCTCTTTGAGAGCAAAAAAGTCGTTGCGATTTTGTAACTGAAGAAGCGTAGGAAAGAGTGATATCCCCAAAATGCCCTTTCAGTTTCCAATCATCAAAATATGAAACAAAACACAAGCTCCGTTTTCATTTTCATGGCTGAGAGACTCACTCGTTGCACTTGAGGCCATCTCATTCTACTCTATTCTATTCCATTCCATTCCACACACAGACACTTTCACTTTTCTTATTTTCTCCGAAAAAGGAAAAACAAAAAAACATGTCGCAGTCGCAGTCCCAGTTTAGTGGAAAACTTGATCACTCCCCGTCCACCATTAGGAGGCGGATTCACCACCGTGTTTCGTTACTCCGGCGATGTATACTCCGTGTTCTTCATCGCGTCCTGATCTGCTCCGAAAAGAAGCCAGGTACGAATGTCACGTACAGCATGTTACCGCCGCATGCAGCATTGCCATCTCCGTTGCCGCCGTCGGATTCCGCCTTTGAACATGAACTTGAAGCGGTGCTACCACCCGTTTTTCACACCCATGACTTAGACTCTGATTTGGTTTCCCTCAAAATCAGCTTGTTAGGTGACTGCCAAATCGGAAAAACCAGCTTTCTGGTCAGTCAGTTCATAACTTTTTGATTCTGTTTAAATTTATGTGTAAACTGGTTGATTAGAATAATTTTTTTTTGTTTTGATTTACTTTAAGATTGAAATTACAATTTTTTTTAAAAAAATTGATTTGCAGGTGAAATATGTAGGGAATGAAAAGGAGGAAGAAGGAGAAGAGAGGAAAGGGGTAAATCAGATGGACAAAACATTGGTTGTGAGAGGGGCACGTATATCATATTGTATCTGGGAAGTACAAGGTAGATAGATAGATAGAGAAAAGATCTGAGATTCTATTTGATTTGATGATTGTTAATAATTATGATTATGTATGTAATTGCAGGGGATGGAAAATCAGAAGAGCAAATTCCAATGGCCTGTAAGGACTCGGTGGCAATTTTGATCATGTTTGATCTAACTAGTCGATGCACATTAAACAGGTCAGGTCACTTTTTATTTCATTCTGCCAACCTTATTCCTCTTATTTAGAACTAATCTCTAATCTCACAACGACTTTCCATCATTTATTTTTTTTAATTTCAGTGTTCTGGGATGGTACAAAGAAGCAAGGAAATGGAATCCGGTACATATGATATGATCTGATATATCTTTTGGCACTAATATATAGCATGTGGATGCAGAGAGGGTTGAGAGAGTTTTATAATCTGTGTTCTTAATTTTTGTAGACAGCAATCCCAGTGTTGATAGGAACCAAGTTTGATGATTTCATTCAGCTCCCCATTGATTTGCAATGGACCATAGCCAGTCAGGTAATAATCTTTTTCCAACTTCACCACAAGAAATCAATTATGATATTCTTAGATTTAATAAAACAGAATCTCTTGATCTAATGAAGTATTTCATGTATGATGTACACGTTTTGTTTCAAAATAAACACCTCAACAACCTACCAGTCCAAAAGTTCAAAGCGTTGAATACCTTGGAAGACTAATCAATTTCGTTTATGCTTTATTGAGAAACATGAGTAAGCACTGATAAGCTTTTTAGTATATGCTTCAAAATGAATCCTACTTTATCTTTTTTATTCCATTCTTATGATCAAAATACAATTGACAAATGTTGTTTTCTGTTGCAACGTCTATTCAAGTGAAAGGGACCCCTAATTTCCTAACACATTACTTGCTGAGTCACCATTAATTTCTCTGTTGGGTAGGCATATTCAAGATGATTTTTATTTTATACTGCCAATTAGAATCAATCACCAGCATAAAACCTAGACGTGCCATTTGGTAAATGTGGCCCCCATCTTTCATTATAACAAGACAGCAGCACATGTTTAATTTGATTATCATTTGAACCTAAGGCAGACAAGTCTATCCATACTTGCATGCCCATTTATTTACAAACACATGAAGTAGAGATACTTTAGATTTAAAACGTGTCAGGTGTCCAACACGACACAACCATACCAATATCTATATCGATATTTTAGTCACTTATATTTTTTCAAATTATTATTAGTATCTATGTGTTAGTGTCGTATTCAGCACATGTACGAGTGTATGTGTGTGTATCAATGCTTCATATCAAACAAATCAAGATTTTCATGTCATGAAAATAAGATTTTTTGTGTGTACGTGTTGAACAGGCAAGAACATATGCAAAGGCTCTGAATGCCACGTTGTTCTTTTCAAGTGCAACATACAACATCAACGTGAACAAGATCTTCAAGTTCATCACTGCTAAACTCTTTGACTTACCATGGACAGTGGAAAGGAATCTAACTGTTGGGGAACCAATCATTGATTTCTGAACTGTACACAATATACTACATAGAATGTTTGTTGAATTGTTATGTGTTTCAAAGTCAACCGGCCAACTAGAGATGTCAGGTAATCATACTCTCGTGGCAATCGAGTTGTTAGGTTTAGACATACATGTCATTTCCAATGGAAAAAGCACAATCTTCAATCATCACAAAAAAAAAAAAAAAAAAGTGGTTTTACAGGGAGAGGAATAAAAGGCAAGTGAGAAATTTATTGAAAAGGAAACAGATGAAAATTAAGGTTACAAGCTTCACAAGAGAAGGAAGCTAATGCATTACTGTTGCTAAGTACAAATTATTCAATGGTGCTCTTGTCTTGCTATGAAGGAATTGTCCTCAGTGTTCAAAAGTACATAGACTTCAACCATGTGTTCTAGATCTACTTTTGTTTCCTTTTATTTCTTACTCAGTTTTGAAATTCTAGCAATCCAACTTCTGCTTAATAAATATTCATTTTACATGGTTCCCTTGTTTCTATTACTTAAGTCTTTTACGTCTTTACATTTGATAGAATTCCACATCATTACCTAATTATGGGTTTCTAATATTAAACAACAATGAGGAAATAGCATATTGGTCGCTGGAATTTACAAACTGTTAAGGAATTAAACCTTAAAGAAAGGTCAATTCCAAGCCGAAGCATAGAATAAGATCTTGCAAGAATATATAGATCAAACACCTTGTATTTACAATAGTGAACACAATGAACACAATAAAAAAACAATAAAGATCACGCAAGATAAAATAGAGTTTAGTCACCCAGTCCAAATCATCTACTGATTTAGCTGGAATGTTAAATCCACTATAATAGAATAATGTGAATCAAATATTACAGACTTTATAAGTTGAGGTTTTGCTCAACCAGAGTCTTATCTCACCACACTCTTCTCTCTATGATAATTCTCTGCATTTCAACGTGAATTCTAACTCTATATCATAATAACACCAAACTAAAATTTTATATAGGAAGTTACAATCCAGACTAACTAACTCTTAACAACTCACTTCTTATCACTTCACTAACTATTAGAGCTATATACAACACAAACGTTAATCGATTACGTCACTCGATTAGTCTCTGTCAATTAACAGATTAGGCATGATGATCTATCACGTTATCTACCTAAAATGTCTCACACATCATTTGACACACACGTCGGCGCCACATCAACAAGATGCAAACACTAGAGACTTGATTGATTTGTTAATTTGTTGTAATTCAGATTGAGGTCAATATGACTAGGCATGGCAACGAGTTGGGGCCGGTTTTGCATCTCCCATCCACACCCCTATATCTATCTTGTCCACCTCCCCGTCCGTCCCCAACGGGGATGGGTTCTCCGCGAGTACCCGTTTTCGCCACAAATTTATAGAATTAAAAAAATTATGATAATTAATTAATAGAATAAAATCATAATTATTATACAATGATAAAGTAAAATTAAAAGTAATAAAATAGACTTTCTATTAAAAATAGATTAAAATAAAAAAAATTATGAAGCAAAATGAATGTGTATATATGCATAACATAAAATAATTAATTAATGTTTTGTCGAGCGGGTTCGGGGCGGAGGCGGGTATCGACATCCCTATAACTCGAGTGGATTTGGGTTATTCCGTGTTTTGGATCATAAGTGCACCATAATGAGGTGTAAGTCTTGGGGTCATTTTGGGCCTTTTATTAATTCTCGCACAGAGATGTTTTACCAATTGCACCTACAAATTGGTATCTTAGAGCTATATACTTTCTTGAGAAATTCTTGGCAAACAGTAGTGTGTGTGAGAAGTCGTAGACAAATTTATGGGTCTTAGGAAAACACTAATTGTGTGAGAAACAATAGATTCTTGAACCATGTCATTGAGTGGAAATCTTTCCACACACATACCCAAACTGGATGGGAAGAACCGGAAGAGATGGAGTGTACAAATGGAGGCCATTTTAATTTGGCTTCCAAGATGTGATGGAGGTGGTCATGGAGGGCCTGAACCTGATGCAACAGGGGTAGAAAAGTGATATGATCTTTGAGATTAAGGAAATAATGATTCTTTTAGTTAATTCTAGAAGGGGCTTTTTGGACATATTCTCTTAGTTGGTGTGTATCAATTAGCTTATATAAGCTTTGTAGTGACCTCATAAGAGGTATCAATGAAATATCTTAAGAAAAATTTCTCTTCTTCTCTTTATCCCTTGCTTGAGGAGGTTTGCTCAGTTCCTTAAAAACTGAGTATCTATCAATGGTGCTTTCATTGTGCTGAACCCCTCTCTACGATGAATTCTTCGCACACTCCTCTTCCACGAGATGAAATTGACAAGGACGTGCTTGCTGAAATGTTTCGACAGGTTGCTAGGATGCAACAAATCGTGGATGAAATGTCCCAATCCTTGGATCGCCGCTTGGGAAAGGTCTCTTCGCACGATCATGGAATTGTTCACACCACCACCGTTCTTGCTACCGAAATCCCGCAACCACCTCCTTCTTTCATCGCTTCTGTTCTTTGACGGGTTCCTGCGCCGTTGATGAACCCCTGGAACCACCAACAATTCGGAAGGAGCAACACTTTGCATCCTTTCTCCAATTTTGGATCCTGATTTAGAATTTCCTTCAAGTCCTGGCACCAACTCGCTAAGCATTCCTTCGGTGTCTCCGATCCTCGATTCTCGATTCGCACGACTCTCTCTCCGTGAAGCGTGGCTCACTCTCTCTATTTCCAATCGTGAAGGACGAGCAGTCTCCATTGACAGAGGATTCGACGGCGGATCAATTTGTTCCACCGCTGCAACATTTGAACCATGACGTCGTGGTCAATCCTCCGCTACCACAAACACCACCGGCCGCCAGATCGCCATCGCCACCTCGTCACGGATGCACCAGATCCAAGTTTTGCAAGCAATGACTCAACTCGCTACCACAACCAGCGGCTCCACGGACATCAATAACCGAGTGTTGCACACCATAGTTTCACCTTGTTGTGTGACGATAACAACTTGCCCACAATCTGCTTGGAGAAATGATCGCTTCAAAGTAGTCGAGTTGTTCGCTATGGGTACCTCGAAAGGCCACCAGGGGAAGATGGTGATGAACAACCCTCATTCACGCGCGCTGCGACGCCCAATTCTGTCTTTGATCCTGGCGGAACTAATTTCGTGATTGCGAAAGCGGTGCTTAAAGGTCGACTACATTTCCAATACCAATGTCCCCATGGCTCGAGGAAGTTCGAATCTTGATTTTGGAGGAAACCACATTTCGGAGATTCACAATGAATGGCTACATAGGCTTGCTAGGAATAATACAATTCTTGTGACAATTACGGATTATGAAGTCTCAAATGAGGAGTGGCGCCTCATTGCTATATCATGTGAATTTTGGATATGTAAGAAGGCCTTCTACACCCTTGACAACAAGGTTGGTCTTCATGGGCCAGATGATGATATATCTCATAGTGTTTGGTTTCAATATCATTTGGCAAGGATGATTTTCCACAATGAGGGAACCAACTACTACATTACAGTTGCCAACTATGGATTGGTGAAGCAAAATGAATCCAAGAAGCTTGGGAGGGTGTGGTGCTACTGCAAAGGTAGTAATGGCAAACTCTATGTTTGTAAACACTCTTCCAATGAGGGCCTAGTTCATGATATCTTGAATAGTAAGAAACACATGCTTGCTGCACATATGTTTGGTGGGAACACTCTATTCAATTCTATCATGGCATGTGATAGTGTGATCATTTACTATGGACTCAGAAAGAAAATTGTGAGATTAGTCATTTTCTTATATGAACAAGTGACTTGTGTTGTTCAGTTACTCGTGCCTAATGGGTCACATAATTTGTTTTCAGATGATATGGATCAATGTTGGCTACACTGTCAAACTTCGATACATTTTAACCAAGGTAGCCATAATACATCTAATCAAATTTTAGCTCTACATATTTTACTGGGTTCTGAAGTTTTTATGGAGCTCTCTCCCAAGGACCATACTGTCGTATGTCTACGTGAGGAAAATAAGCTATCAATGGGAGTTGTCCGCATGTTAACAACAGAAGAATCCAATGCTTTTAATTGTGAGTTTTCAATCTTCCAACCTGCTGAATTCATTCCTTGGGACCCTGGTGAACGTTTTCAAATGTCTAAAGCTCTTTGGTCACTCCAATCCAAGCAATGGGATCCAGGAAAATTTATTCATGGAGAAGATTTCTACAACCTTGAGGACAAGGTTGATTTTGAAGGAGTAGGTAATATGGTTATGGGCTCAGGAGGTGCAATTAGCAATATTGTGGAGACCATTGGGATTGTGCTGGAGATTCTTGATGCTAATCTGCTAATATGTTGTGCTCCAATGACAATTTCTTGGATCGCTTTACGTCATCGCGAAGTCCTTATGTTTCAGACAATGGGACCCCGGAGGATATTCTTTTGTGCATTGGAATAGCTTGCTTGTTTGGATGGACACTTTGAAAGATGCCTATGTGACGGTTGAAGTTCCTTATAATTACAACCTTGAGGACAAGGTTGATTTTGATGGGGTAGGTAATGATATGATCTTTGAGATTAAGGAAATAATGATTCTTTTAGTTAATTCTAGAAGGGGCTTTTTGGACATATTCTCTTAGTTGGTGTGTATCAATTAGCTTATATAAGCTTTGTAGTGACCTCATAAGAGGTATCAATGAAATATCTTAAGAAAAATTTCTCTTCTTCTCTTTATCCCTTGCTTGAGGAGGTTTGCTCAGTTCCTTAAAAACTGAGTATCTATCAAAAAGACTGCTTACAAGGATTACAAAAAAAAAATAATACTGTAAGAGAATTAACCTCATCCACCAAGGATGTGATGAGGTCAATTTTGACAAGATTAGGGGTGCTAAGAGATCCAAAAAGACTTGGGATATTCTGGAGAAAAACTACAATGGAGATGCAGTTGTCTATAAAGTAAAACCTCAAGCACTTAGGAAGCAATATGAGATGACTCAAATGGAAGATCATGAAAAGGTATGTGACTATCTCAATCGTTTAATCGTTTTTTTTTTGGATTCAAACGTCAAACATTCCTTTGTCCTAAAGACTGCCTGCTGATAGGTTTATTTGGCACTGGGAGAAGGATGGTAAATACTCAGTGAGGACTGCTTATAGATCGCTATGTGAGGCTAAGAGCAGGGAAATGGCTTCATCATCGGACACCTTGGCTGACAAACTTTGGTGTCATATTTGGAAGGCAAAAATTCCAAACAATATCAAAAACCATTTGTGGAGGCTCTCAAAGAACATTCTGCCCACTAGAGCTAATCTTAGTAAGAAAGGGATCCATCTTGACCAAACTTGTCCTTTGTGCAACGCTGGTAGTGAAACTGTGGATCATTTGATGATGGAGTGTAATTTTATGAAACTTACCCTTTTCTCCTCACAAATTGGTTGCCACATCCCTCAAAATGTGCATTATCATGAGTGGTTGGTGCATTGGCTGACAGGAACTGAATTATTTGGAGCCCAATTGTTTGCTGTTTTGCTGTGGAAAACTTGGTTCGCGAGGAATCAGTTGATTTTCAAGAATATTTTGTCTAATCCAATGCTGGTGGCTCGGTCTGCAGTTGAATTTGTGATTGATTTCAATGCAAAGAATGAAGCGAGTAAGCGTAATCGTGAGCAGTTCTCAGAACACCCCTTTCTAGACAAACCGTTAATCACTGTATTCTATCAGAGTTTTTTTTTTTTTTTAAAATAAAATCATTAAAGGGAATGTCACATTTCAACGCTTATAAAAACAATCAGCTCATAGTCAATTCATAAGAAGTTTATAAAATATTAAAACGATACGCAAAGACATAGTTTAGGGTCGGGCCCTCAAACACTGCTTTAGTTTACGATCATCAAAATAAAGGACGCTTCCAACACAAATGGAAGGATTACTAGTTTCTAACAAATCACTTAGTACATCATCAATAAATGTCTAAAGCATCAAATAATAAAATAAAAGACGACTACGCCTCCCCGGTGCTACATATCGAGTGAGACACAACTACTAGTAGCGGGCATAAGGATGCCCTCACTCGCGAGTACTGCAGCGTTGCCACACATGAAAGAGCAACATTCCAAGCGTAATGGGTGAGTCTTTCATACAAATAATAATAGTTAGGATAGGCATTATATATTGGCGAGGCAACAAACACTACAATCGGTTCACCACATTTATCAACACGTCATCACTAAGTTCATTAACATATGTATGAGAGTATGCATGTATGCAACATGCATGAGGATCCTTCATCACCACTATTTGCCTTGAGGCACTCATCGCTTTGGACCGAGTCCCACGTCGCTTTGGCGGGAAGCCTACACATCGCTTTATGCATATGCATCATGAGGCTCTATGTCAATGCACCACAATATATTAGGCTCACCATTTCTTTTAATTATTTATTCACCTCCATCTCACCAACAAATTAGCCTTTCGAGGGCTCTCATCACTTTTGGACCAAGTCCCACTTCGCTTTCACACTCCGCTTAATTACAACTTAATTTATACTCTTACATTAATATTTTAGCTCACAATCACTTCACAACACAAGAGTTGCACCAACTAACACCCTAGGGACCATAAGACACCTAGGAACCACACTAGCGCCACTGGGCGCCACTTCGGGCAACCACTTTGGCGCCCCACAAAGAACACACACTCACACACCCACATGCACAACCAGTCCCAACCGGGCGCCTTGGTCGCCACATTTGGCGCCGCGCACCCAGACACACACGCACACCGCACTGGCGCCTCGGTTGGCGCGCTGTGCTAAACACATCGCACACACGCATGGACACGGGCATGCCATTTGGCGCCCCTCGCTTCACTCACAATTTCCACACGCGGGGCAGCCATTACGGCGCCTGCTCCAAAGACACGCCCACACCACCACCACACTGCCCACGGGCGCCAAGTTGCTAGGCAATTGGCGCTGGCGTAGCCCACTTCACACACAACACGCATGCCTCCGCACTTCAATCACGTAATTTATCTCACATTTCCACCACTAATTCACACCTACTTCAACACCACTTCATTTGAGATTTTATTAATACATCACAAACCACATATATTTACATTCAACTCATTGAGGTAATTAATCGGACAAACTAAGGGCACAACTCATATTATGTTCATGTCCACATCACTCCATATACTTCACCACACTAATACAACTTTCAAGCACTCAACCATTCAACAATTCATACCACTCCACATTCAATAGTTCAACAGTTCTAATAACCTACAACTCAACAATTCTAACATTCACAATTTAAACAATTCAACATTCACCAAATCAACAATTCTAAGAACCTACAACTCAACCTACACATAACACAAATCCTAAGAATTATTATAGGTATAGAAAGAGCCCCATACCTTGCAAAATCAAGAATTCAACCTCACCAAAATCGCGAAACGTGACAAGCTTCCTCTCCTCTCTTCGCAAAAAAGCCGTGGCTACAACCGGGAAAAAGGGGGAAAAACAACAACGATGGAGGGTGAGGAATTGAAGGTCACAACGTGAAAAGGGAAAGAAGAGAAAGGATTGAGGATCATTACCTAGAGACGAGTTTGAGAAGAAGCTCTCCTTCTCCTCCAATTTCACGTCGCGCGGCCTTACCGCCGCTTCTCTTCTTTCTTTGAACGTGCGGAGGAGCGAAAACAAAGAAAGAGATTTGGAATCATAAACTTGGAAATATAAGGAAAGGAATGGAGAAAGGAGAAGGATTCGACGTTACTGTGAAAGCTTGAGAAGAAGAAATTCTCTCTTCCTCCTTTCCCCTGCGTCGCCGTTCTTCGCTCTCTCAAGCTCTCTCTCTCGCGATTTTCTTTTCTTTCCTTCGGTGATGATGATTGTCTCAATTGGAGACCCAATTTAGGTCATGCATAGTGATTGGGCCAACTAGTGGGTTGGGCCCCTAATCACACCACTCTTTAATTCAATACACCTCCGAAATAAAACCACTCCAATTTATTTATTCTAATTCAAGTAAATATTGTAACCCTCAAATAACTTAATTAAATACTTAATTAAATTATTTTGGGGTGTTACAGGTTCGGTCTGCCCCTGGGCTTGTGGTGCCTGCAAATGCACTTAATGCTTTGTAGGTGGATGCAGCTTGTTTCTTGAATGGATCAACCGGTTGGGGTTTCTTTGCGAAAATTCGCATGGATTTTGGTTGTTCTTTGCGTCTTTGTGTGTTGTGTAGAGGAAACAACAACGCATCCGTTAATCTTTGAAGTTACGGGTTTGCGGTGGTGCCTCTCCAAGTGTCTTGATCTTCATATTCCTAATCTCGCTTTCCTATCCGATTCGCAATTTACACCAATTGTGTAAACAAGAGGGACAACAGAGCTAGTATCCAGTCCATTGTTGATGACTGCAGTGACCTTCTGGTTCAGTTTGGTGATGCGTCAGTGCTCCATATTAGTCGGAACCTGAATTCTGATGCTCACAAACTTGCTAATTTATCTAGGAATATTGGTGACCATGTTTGGTCTAATGTTGTTCAAATTTCTAATTTAGTTTCCACGTATGACATTCAGCTCTTATGTAATTTCTCAGCTTTTAATCAATCGTTTAATCGTTATTACTAATGCAATGTGGCTTAATGGAGAGAAACTCACAAATCAACATATTTGTGAGAAAATCATGCGCCAAGGGTGCTTTAAGTTACTCATTTGTAATGAATTAGTCTTTTGAGTTTTTTTTATTCCAATTTGGTCCTTTAAATTACATAATGTATACATTGTTAGTTTTTTTTTTATTTTCATTTCAAACAATCTCAGTTGAAATTAACAGCACTGACGTGACCGTGACACCACAGACTAAAAAGAAAGAACAACAGCTAACAAAAACAAAAGAAGAAATAGAAAAACATAAAGTGAAATAGGCTTAATTGCACTTTTGGTCCCCCTATTATACCCAACTTACGATTTTGGTCCCTTAAGAATTTTTTCCACGATTTTGGTCCCCCTATTTTACCAATTTGTAAAATTGTGGTCCCCCACCAATCTGGTCAAACATTTGTGTGACGTGGCACTGACTAATCTTATGTGGCTGTACAAGTGTCATGCCATGTTGGAAAAAAAATTAAAAAAACTGATTCTTATATAAAAACATATAAATTAAGTTTATTCTAATTATTAAATATACAAACAGAGAGCAATTAATATTATTCCTTCTCACTATCGTCTTCTTCCTTCCTTCTCACTATCGTCTTCTTCATCAACAACGAGAACCAGAACCAGTTTTCGTCTCAGTTTTCGTTTCAGAGCTGGAATTGGAATGTCTCAGTTTTCGTCTGTTTCGTCTCATGGTTCTTCACAGAGAAGAAGAGCAGTTCGTTGCCGTTGTGGATTTGAAGTTCCATTAAAGACTGCTTGAACAAATGAGAATCCTGGGCGTAGGTTTTATGGATGTGCATTATTTGAGGTATTGTTCTTTTTATCATGTGATTTAGGGATTTGTATGTGATTTAGGGTTTCATTAGGTTTTGTGTTGACTGAAATTATACTCTTCTTTTTCAGGAATTTGGTAAGCCTCAATGTAATTTCTATCAGTGGTATGATGAAGAGATGAGTCTTAGAGCCAAAGAGGTTATTTTGTATTTGATGAAAAAGGCTAGCGATTTGAAGGACAATGTTGCTCAATTGAAGAGAAATGAAAGTCAATTGAAGAGTACCAATGAATTTGAATGGAAGGAAGCAAAGAGGGCTCAAGAGGAAATGAAGATAATGATGAAAATGATTTGGGGAATTTTAGCAATTTCTTGGGTGATTATTATTGTGTTTGTGTTTGCATTGGTGGCAAGACACATGATAAAGTAGTTTTGTTTTAGGGAGAGTACTGTTGTAATTTTAGCAATGACTATGTTTTTTTTACCAATGTAATGACTATGTTTGATTATGAAATGAAATCAATTTTATACTTGTCATTGTTATATCTGTTATATGAAATGAAATTGCACTGAAGGTATAAGAAGTTAGCATAAGAATCATATAGACATATAATGCTCAAGTTTATGAGCATATTAATTGGTTCTATAATACTGATGATGATGAGGACAGTAAACTCACGAAAATCTGATATATTCTGCCATGACAGTAGCTGATATATATTCAACTTATGCTATGACAGTAGCTGGTTTATAACAGAATGGTAGCTGATATATATATATATATATATATATATATATATATATATATATATATATATATATATATATATATATATATATTCAACTCATTATATATTCAACTTATTGAACCTTGAATGGTAGTTTATAACAGAATATCAAGCCATGACAGTAGCTGATAACAAATTGAAACAAAACAGAGCTGGTTTACATATCAAATGCCATACTAAGGCCCAATCCCTTTACAAAATATATATGCATCTGGTATATGCAGGTGGCTGGTTTAAACTGCTACTGATATATGCATTTTATACCGAAAAATGAGTGCAATGTTGCCGGTATAAACCAGAAAATGCTACTGATATATCAGTGCAGATCTAAAACCCAGAATTTTATCAAATGTGTCGCCATTTCAATCGTAGTTGGGTTTTCTTCTACTTTCCGTTCGATTCGCGTTCTACTCTTCGTCTTCACCTTTGTGGGTTCGTGTTCTCCTCCATTTTTCTGGGTTAGGGTTCGCTGGGTAGTGAGAAAGGAAGAAGACGATAGTGAGAAGGAAAGAAGAAGACGATAGTGAGAAGGAATAATATTAATCGCTCTCTGTTTGTATATTTAATAATTAGAATAAACTTAATTTATATGTTTTTATATAAGAATCAGTTTTTTTAATTTTTTTTCCAACATGGCATGACACTTGTACAGCCACATAGGATTAGTCAGTGCCACGTCACACAAATGTTTGACCAGATTGGTGGGGGACCACAATTTTACAAATTGGTAAAATAGGGGGACCAAAATCGTGGAAAAAATTCTTAAGGGACCAAAATCGTGAGTTGGGTATAATAAGGAGACCAAAAGTGCAATTAAGCCAATAAAATATTATAAAGGCAGACACCACGAACTAAAAAGAGAGATAGTAAAAAAAAGTTATTAAATGTCTCTCTCTTCGATAACTTTAACAACACTACTAACAAAACATTTTTACTACTTATTACAATAACTTTAATCACTAATAATTGTCAACAAAATCTAAAATAATTATTTAATTTCTATTTACTACAATCCACTCAAACTATTAAAACTAATTAATTTAATTGCTACTAATTGTCAAAGAAAAACAATACTACTAGCAAAAATTTTAAGATAATTTTTCCTCAAAAAACCCAATAATTGAATCTCATTTATTTTTTTAGCCACACAGGAGCGGCAACGAGAACAACAACGGGAGCATCAACAGGAGTGCCAACGGAAGCGACAAAGAGAGAGACAACGGTAACGCCAATGAGGTTGCATATTTTATATTAAAAATCAATTATCTACTCTTTTTTACTCTTTTTTTAACTTATTTTTCATACTAAATAAAATTTAGTAAATTAATATTAAATTATATAGAATTTACTATTTCCTATAATTAACTCAAACTACTAAAACCAGTTAATTTAACCAATACAAATTGTCAAACAAAGTGATCCCACTAACAAAAATTCCAAAATAATTTTCCCTAAAAAATAATAATTAAATCTCATTGTTTTCTTTTGCGCTGCATGGGAGCGGCAACGCGAGCAGCAACGACAGCGCCATCGGGAGCGGCAACAAGAGAGGAAACGGGAGCGCCAACGGGGGTGCATATTTTATATTAAATCTTATTTCTGTTTTCCTCATTTTTACTCTATTTTTTAGGGGAAATTACACTCACCTCCCTTAAGTTTTGGTCAAATGTCACACACCTCTCTTCTAGTTTTAAATTGAACAATGACCTCCCATAAGTTTTGGTCAAATGTCACACACCTCCCCTCTAATTTTAAATTGAACACTCACCTCCCTTAAATTTTGGTCAAATACAATTTTCTAATTGTATTTGAAGATATAATCATGTGTTCTTGACTTGTGGTATACTTGCACATCCATTTCTTTTATTTTCTTCGGCCATCGAAGGCTAAATCTTATAGGTCATTCATTTCAAATGAGAGTTTCTTCCCCTTTTGTACTCATTTGTGTTGTGCACTAGCTACTTTCTCTACCTAATTTTGACTTCTCAACACTTTGCAAAATTGTCGATAGGCTGCACTAGTTTCATCTCCCATCTTCCTCTGTGAACCTACTACAAATCTTTGTGATAAATTCTTATTCAAAACTAGAAACTGTGAATGAAGGAGAAAGATGAAGAAAATTGCACGAGAGTAGAAGAAGTCTTTGTAATGGTGTATTAAATTTTAGGGATTGGAAATCATCCAATAATTTGAGGGGAGGTTATTGTTAAAAAAAAAAACTAGAGGGGAGGTGTGTGGCATTTAACTAGACTTCAGGGGAGGTCATTGTTCAATTTAAAACTAGAGGGGAGGTGTGTGACATTTGACCAAAACTTTAAGGGAGGTGAGTGTAATTTCCCTATTTTTTATATTATAAGATACCAACTTTTTTTTTAACTTTTTACAATTTTAAACGTATTTATAATTTCATAGCAAATTATAATCGCGTACAGTATCACCCGTGTGTATGCACGGGTAAAATACTAGTTCTCGTCATTGAAAAACAAATACAACCAAAAAATAATAATCTTCATTTTTCCTGTTTCACATATCCATTTACTAGTTGTTAATTATGGAAAAATTATTTGGAGGAGGATGAAGATGATGAATATATGGGTACAGATTTCTGAGATTAGAGAAGGGTGGTAATTAAATTCAAGAGTGAGGAGTGAGGAGTGAGGAGAAAATAACTTCATAGACCCTCCGGTAAGTGTTTTTGTTTTTGAGGATTTTGCAACTTTTTCTAGGTTTCATGAAGAAGAGAAAGAATATGACTATGTATGAAGCCACATCGTCTCAGATTCTGAGACATCGTCAGTACGTTAATGTCAACTTGGTTTGTTTGGAATTGAAAATAAAATAAAATAAATACCAACAGTGTATATGTTATATAACTTACAGGACACTCAAATGACCAATTCATTACAATTAAAAAACTTAAATAACCTCTATATTTTATTTCTTTTAATAAACATCTATATGTTGAAATGTGTTCAATTGTATTTGTGTAAAAAAGTCGAGTGTTTCTAAGGTGAGAGGGCAATTCAAATTTCTCACCAGTGAACCACTAAAATTAACCGTAGGATATTGCGTAAAATACTATAAGTGGTTAAATTTAATCGATCAGTATAAATCTTAACTATTAATAAATTTTTATACTAAATCATATTTAATGATTCAACCACGAGAGATCATATTTGCTACATCATATTTGCTACTAACAGTTCATAATCCCTAAACTCAATAAATAATAACCCTTTGTCAAAAAAAAAAAAATCAATAATAACCCTACATTTTAATCATCCATGTAGAGAACTCCATTAAAAAAATCGGCAATAATAACCCTACATTATTCAAGATCCCTCTTTTTCCTGCAACCCATCAACCTCCCTCTTCCATTCCTTGTTCCCCAAATCACCGTCCTCCAAAATTCAAAAGAGAAAAAAAAACCCAAAATGGGTGTTGTGTTGAAACTGGTAGATGCAATTCTGTTCCTATTCTTCTTGTTGATAGCAGTGGTGGCTCCATTGATAGATGCTCAAACATGTCTTCCTCGCTCTTACTTCCCTGACTTCCTTCTTCAAATAAAGACATGGTACACCGATGAATATGGTGATTATCTTGTTGCTGAGAAACCTCATTTCTTCGTTGGTCTTGTTTGGCTTGAACTTCTCTTTCAATGGCCTCTCTCTCTTCTCAATCTCTATGCAATGTTATCTGCTAAGCCTTGGTTCAATACCACTTGTTTGATCTATGGTGTTTCTGCTTCAACTTCCATGGTATTTACTTTTCAAACTCATTTTTCTTATTCTAATTTGCACTTTTTGTCAATCTTTTATGCGATCACAAGTTTAGAGAGTGGAGATAAGGGAAATTATAATTTTTTTGATGTGTGGATCAAAAAAGTCAAACTTTTTAATGGATGACAACTATTCATTCATTTAGATTTGTTTACATGAATGTGTTGGTTGTTATTAGATTCATAATCATCCTTTGGATTGTTGTCAAATATTCTCATTTGAAGATAAGTTTGGTTATTGCAATGTACTAGCACAAATGTGTTGATTATTAGATTCATAATCATCCTTTGGCTCTTTTGTTATGGGTGCATTTGTAGCTGTTAGATGTAAAACAAAATTGGGGTAAATGGTATGAAACAGTAAATTTGGATTCTAGGGAGAGATTAAGATCTCCGGTAGAAACCTCTTCTAGCTATGATTCACTGAGAAATTGTAGAACAGAGAATGAATAGCCAAGAAGAAAGCACACACAAAACGTGAGGTGAGAGAGAGAGAAGATATGCAGAATAAAATTTGTTGTGATTGCAAAAGTTGCATATCACATTGTTCTCATTTCCATATATTGGTAAAGTGCAAATCTGGCAAATCTGTTACATCATCAGTAACACAGTAAAAGTAAAATAGTAAAACTCTAAAAAATGGAAATGTGTAACTTAACATAAACTGAGAAATGATAAAATGAGAAAAGTCACTCAGTGAAACCGTGACAATACCCTCCCCTAAAGAGAATCCTTGACCTCAAGGATGAAAAGCAGGATACTTTTGGAGAAGATCATAGTAGTACTCCCAGGTGGCATCTTCTTTCGGCTCACCCAACCATTGCACTAGCACCTTAGTAGCATGAACACAACCACGCTTCACCATCTTGCGGTCTAGGATAGCCAAAGGAGTCTTGGGCAGATTTGTAGCAGCAGGGAGGGCTCGGACAGCAGCAGTGGATGGATCTCTGCATAACTTGAGCTGAGAAACATGAAAGACATCATGTATTCCAACAGTAGATGGAAGCTCTAGCTTATAGGCAACTTTACCAATCCTATCAAGCACTTTGAAAGGGCCATAGTACCTAGGATTGAGTTTATGGAAAGATTGTTGCCTAGCAGTTACCTGCCTATATGGCTGCAACTTGAGAAAAACCATGTCAGCCACAGTGAACTCTCTCTCAGTCCTTCTCTTGTTGGCTTGTTGGGCCATTCATTGCGGGCTCTCAACAAGTGGAATTGCAAAGAATTGACCACCGACTCTCTGCGGTTAGAGTACCGGTCGAACCTCCCGGTTACCGCATCAAGATCTAGGAAGTTGGGGTCTTTACCACTATCAATGAGTATTTGCAATAGCCTCTTGATGTACATTCCTGTCCACTCTCATTGTTTGGTGATTAGAGTCCCCGATGAGCATTCAAGGATAATTGTGGGTATGCATTGTGTGTATAGTATCGCACTAGCTTCACTCGAATTTTCGGTCTCCTCACTCTCTTCACAGTCACCCTCGGCTTCTAGGAAGAAAATTTGAGCTCTCCTATGTTTTGCAAGATGGCCTGGGGTAAATGGCTCCTCACAATACATACATAGCCCCTTAGCCTTCCTTTCTTCCATTTGGGCAGTGGTTAAAGGTGCAACAGATTTAGAGTTTTGATTTTTGGGTGTTTGGTTGGCTATTTGGCTCTGCAGGCTATTGGGGATTTTGGGTTGAGTGATGTCATTTGGCTAGTTTTTCGGGCTTGTATGGTCGTGTGATGAATTTTTGGTGAATTGGTTATAATTGTTTGAACTAGAAGCCTTAGATGATTCATACAAACGGGCTAAATTTCCAGCATGAGCAATATCAGTAAGATCAAACATACGCACAGACATTTGAGTATTGTGTTCTAGTCCAGACAAAAATATGCTAAGGGCATGCTCGGTAATGAGATACAGGTTAAAGCGGCCAGCCGAAAGCGTCGATGTACTCGTGCACCTTGCCGGTTTGCTTCACCTGAATTAGAGTTGAAAGTGGATCTTCATACACTTCACCGAATCTGGCCGTGACATCAGTAACATACTGCGTCCAAGTTGGGTATATGTCGAATTTACGACGAATGTAATTCAGGTGCCATTGGAGTGCTAACCCCTCCAAATGGATTGAAGCTAGCCTCACCTTCGAGTCTGGTGGAGTCTCGTCGAGCCTGAAGAAATTTTCACACCGATACAGCCACTCGTGTACCTTTCTTCCATCGAATTTGGGAAATTCGACCTTGGATAGCCTCGTAGCGTAGCTACCAACTATATAACCAGGTTGAGCTTGATTACCCCTAGCTGTGTTTCGTGGAGGACCATTTGCCGAGGTCTGAGAGTTATGGGTGCATTTGTAGCTGTTAGATGTAAAACAAAATTGGGGTAAATGGTATGAAACAGTAAATTTGGATTCTAGGGAGAGATTAAGATCTCCGGTAGAAACCTCTTCTAGCTATGATTCACTGAGAAATTGTAGAACAGAGAATGAATAGCCAAGAAGAAAGCACACACAAAACGTGAGGTGAGAGAGAGAGAAGATACGCAGAATAAAATTTGTTGTGATTGCAAAAGCTGCATATCACATTGTTCTCATTTCCATATATTGGTAAAGTGCAAATCTGGCAAATCTGTTACATCATCAGGTAACACAAGTAAAAGTAAAATAGTAAAACTCTAAAAATGGAAATGTGTAACTTAACATAAACCGAGAAATGATAAAATGAGAAAAGTCACTCGGTGAAACCGTGACAATACCCTCCCTAAAGAGAATCCTTGACCTCGAGGATGAAAAGCGAGGATACTTTTGGAGAAGATCATAGTAGTACTCCCCGGTGGCATCTTCTTTCGGCTCACCCAACCATTGCACTAGCACCTTAGTAGCATGAACACAACCACGCTTCACCATCTTGCGGTGCAGGATAGCCAAAGGAGTCTTGGGCAGATTTGTAGCGGCGAGGAGGAGGGCTCGGACAGCGGCGGTGGAGGATCTCTGCATAACTTGAGTGAGAAACATGAAAGACATCATGTATTCCAACGATAGATGGCGGCTCACAGCTTATAGGCAACTTTACCAATCTATCAAGCACTTTGAAAGGGCCATAGTACTGTGGATTGAGTTTATGGAAAGATTGTTGCTGTGCGATTTACTGCCTATATGGTCGCTGCGACTTGAGAAAAACCATGTCACCCACAGTGAACTCTCTCTCAGTCCTTCTCTTGTTGGCTTGTTGGGCCATTCTGTTCTGGGCTCTCAACAAGTGGAATTGCAGCAACTTGACCACTGACTCTCTAGCAGTTAGAGTGCGGTCGACCTCCCAGTTAGGGATTCACCAGGAGATAAGGCAAATCACGGTGGAGGACTCGCCATACACAATCTCATAAGGGCTAGTAGTCTGAATAGAAGAGTGATGGTGAGTATTGTACCACCATTCAAATGAGTGAAATCCACTTGGACCAGCTAGTTGGCTTATCAGAGCACATACATCCGAGATAATTTTCCAAGCATTTGTTTACCACTTGGTTCGCCCATCGCTTTGGGGATGATAAGCTATAGACTTGTGTAGAAGAACACCCTGCAGCTTGAAGAACTCATTCCACATAGTACTTTCGTAAAAATAGGATCCCTATCACTCACCACAATACTAGGCATCCCACGAAGCTTGAATACACTATCCAAGAACAGTTTGCAACATCAATAGGCGTGTAGGGGTGAGACAAAGTGAGGAAGTGAGCATACTTACTCAACTTTCACAACAACAACTAGAATAACTTGCTTGCCATGAGAAGAAGGCAAACCCTCAATAAAATCCATACCGATTTCATCCCAAATACGATGTGGAATTGGTAGGGGCTGTAATAAACCCGGAGACTTCACCAATTCAGGCTTGTTGCGTTGGCAAACATCACAAGAACGGACATAATTCTGGATTTCTTTATTCATGCCCTTCCAAAAGAAGAGAGATTTCACTCGTGCAGCCGTGATATCTCTACCAGAATGGCCACCAACAAAAGAATCATGTAGCCACTTAAATATGGTAAGCTTAAGGTCAGAATCATTACCTATAACCAACTTACCCTTCCTTCGCAATTCACCATTAAACCATAAGAACTTAGGATGAGAGGCTGCCTTAGCTTGGAGGTCTGCAATAAGTTGCTGCAGAATCGGATCAGAAGTCCAAGACTTCTTAATTAGCTCCAACAAATCATCATGAGCATTACTTAGCATCATTGGCAATAGTTCAGCACCACATTGCCTAGATAAGGCATCGCCAGCCCGATATTAGAAGCACCGATTTTGTATTGAATTTCAAAATCAAAGCCCGTGAGCTTGGCCATCCAAACTTCTTTGAAAAGAGTATTAAGTTTCGATCTAAGAGGTATTTGATGCTCTTTTGATCGGACTTAATAATGAAAGGCCTGTGTGATAGATAAGTTAACTTTTGCACTGCATATACAATTGCCAATAATTCCCTCTCATATACAGACATGGCCTGCTGCCTGGGGCCTAAAGACTTGCTAATATAAGCAATTGGATGTTTATCTTGCATCAAGACAAAGACAATACCTTTGCGAAGCATCGGTTTCCACAATGAATGTTTTAGAAAAATCGAGAAGCGCGGGAATCGGTGAAGATATAAGAGCATTCTTGATTGATTAAAAGAAGTCGTAGCTTGTTCGGACTAAAGGAAACTATCCTTCTTCAACAAATTTGTAAGTGGCTTGGCAATCTTGCCATAGTCTTTGACAAACCTGCGGTAGTAGCGAGATAAGCCAAGAAAACCTCTCAATTGCTTGAGGTTAGTAGGCACCAAGCGATCCTTTCTGACTTGGATCTTAGAAGGATCGGTGAATACTTGACCTTAAGAGATGAAATGCCCCAAGTACTCCACCTTAGATGTTGCAAAATGACATTTCTGCTTCTTGAGGAATAATTGGTGAGATCTGATAGTGTGGAAAACTTGTCTCAAATGTTCCACAGGTTCCTCCATGGTAGGACTATACACAAGAATGTCGTCAAAAAACACAATCACAAACTTTCTGAGGAATGGAGTAAAGATATAGTTCATCAATGCTTGGAAAGAAGCTGGAGCATTGGTGAGGCCAAATGGCATCACAAGATATTCAAAATGTCTGCCATGAGTTTTGAATGCTGTCTTGTATTCATCACCATCCTCAATCCTAAGTTGATTAAAACCAGACCTTAGATCCAATTTAGAAAACAAGGTAGCAGTTCCAAGCTCATCCATCAAGTCCTCAATGAGTGGAATTGGGTACCTATCTTTGATTGTATGCTGATCGAGTATCCTATAGTCAACACATAGACGCCACGATCCATCTTTCTTACGGACTAGGACAGCCGGGGAAGCATAAGGACTATTGCTATGCCTTATAATACCTTGATCAAGCATATCAGAGACAAGTTTGTCCACAACATCCTTCTGGACAATTGAATACCTATATGGCCGAAGATTGAATGGTAGAATGCCCTCCTTAAGAGGTATCTTGTGGTCAAAACCATGCCTCTTAGGTGGTAGCTCAGTTGGTTCACCAAACACATCATCAAAATCATTCAACAGTTCCTGCAACTCAGTGGGCAATTCTGGTGGACTTGCTTCCATAGAACATAGCTGCACTTTGGGCACTGTCAAAGTAGGAGCATCATGATCCAAATAAAGGAAACAAATCTTAGCTTCAGTATTGAGAGATTGAGTAAATTTCTTGCTATTGATCAACTTGTTAGATGGCGTCTTTGCACTCCTCAACAAGCATTTCTTGCCTTTGACATTGAATTCCATCTGCAACTGAGCAAAATCCCAAACAATCTTTCCTAGAGACTTAAGCCATCGCTGCACACCAGAATCAAATCACAAAGAAACAATAGGCAAAACATAAACATCACAAGTAAAAGTACATTGTTGAAGTTGCCAAGTGAAACTTCTAACAATGTAGAGTGCTGAAATTTTGCTTCCACCACCTGTAGTAACAGACATTGGCTTGATGGACTCAAGCTTGCAACCCAATCTTTTACCGCATCAAGATCTAGGAAGTTGGGGTCTTTACCACTATCAATGAGTATTTGCAATAGCCTCTTGATGTACATTCCTGTCACTCTCATTGTTTGGTGATTAGGAGTCCCTGACAGAGCATTCAAGGATAATTGTGGACTGTCTGTGTATAGTATCAGCACTAGCTTCACTCGAATTTTCAGTCTCCTCACTCTCTTCACAGTCACCCTCGGCTTCTAGGAAGAAAACTTGAGCTCTCCTATGTTTTGCAAGATGGCCTGGGGTAAATGGCTCCTCACAATACATACATAGCCCCTTAGCCTTCCTTTCTTCCATTTGGGCAGTGGTTAAAGGTGCAACAGATTTAGAGTTTTGATTTTTGGGTGTTTGGTTGGCTATTTGGCTCTGGGCTATTGGGGATTTTGGGTTGAGTGATGTCATTTGGCTAGTGTTTACTGGCTTGTATGGCTGTGATGAATTTTTGGTGAATTGGTTATAATTGTTTGAACTAGAAGCCTTAGATGATTCATACAAACGGGCTAAATTTCCAGCATGAGCAATATCAGTAAGATCAAACATACGCACAGACATTTGAGTATTGTGTTCTAGTCCAGACAAAAATATGCTAAGGGAATGCTCAGGTAACAGAGATACCTGGGTTAAGGCGAGCTCGAAAGCGTCGATGTACTCGTGCACCTTGCCGGTTTGCTTCACCTGAATTAGAGTTGAAAGTGGATCTTCATACACTTCACCGAATCTGGCCGTGACATCAGTAACATACTGCGTCCAAGTTGGGTATATGTCGAATTTACGACGAATGTAATTCAGGTGCCATTGGAGTGCTAACCCCTCCAAATGGATTGAAGCCAGCCTCACCTTCGAGTCCGGTGGAGTCTCGTCGAGCCTGAAGAAATTTTCACACCGATACAGCCACTCGTGTACCTTTCTTCCATCGAATTTGGGAAATTCGACCTTGGATAGCCTCGTAGCGTAGCTACCAACTGTATTACCAGGTTGAGCTTGATTACCCCTAGCTGTGTTTCGTGGAGGACCATTTGCCGAGGTCTGAGAGTTAGCTTGCGAAGCTTGCTCTCTCATCATCGTTCGCATCTCTTCCATACCCGCGAACAACTGTTGCATCTGTGCACTAAGCTCGGCGTGCTTATCATCATGTTTCTTGTCGAGCTCTGCAATGGTGGTCGCCGATCTAGTTCCCGTCGCCATCGTTAGCGGAATGCCAGGAAAGTGCTCTGAATACCAATTGAAATAGTAAATTTGGATTCTAGGGAGAGATTAAGATCTCCGGTAGAAACCTCTTCTAGCTATGATTCACTGAGAAATTGTAGTACAGAGAATGAATAGCCAAGAAGAAAGCACACACAAAACGTGAGGTGAGAGAGAGAGAAGATACGCAGAATAAAATCTGTTGTGATTGCAAAAGTTGCATATCACATTGTTCTCATTTCCATATATTGGTAAAGTGCAAATCTGGCAAATCTGTTACATCATCAGTAACACAGTAAAAGTAAAATAGTAAAACTGTAAAAAATGGAAATGTGTCACTTAACATAAACTGAGAAATGATAAAATGAGAAAAGTCACTCAGTGAAACCGTGACATGGTAATGCAATTATATTGTTTGGATTTAGAATTTAATCGGAACCTATTATCAAGGTATATGGCCCGGCTCTTCCAAATTACTCTCTCAAGTTACCAACCAGGATTGAGTCTCGTTGAAGGAGTTAGCATGTGTTTGGTTCCGCGTTTGGGTTCACAAACTCACATCTGGGAGGGATTTCGCCGTGGAAAACTCGCAGCCAATTTGAAGCTCCAAAGAGTAGCTTCTCTCTCACCGTGGATTCTGGCCGCGGTTCTGGGTGGACGTGGAAATCCAACCGCTGGTTCAAACAGATGCTTAGTCTCCCACCACGTAGCATACCCATTGTCGAATCCTTGTCTAGAGAGGTGCCCATGTTCAGGGACGGATCCACACACACATAATTGGGGGCATTTGCCCCCACTTAGACAAATTATTTTGGTTAGAAATATCTATAACAAATGTATTTTGCCCCCATAAAAAATAAGGGTTGCCCCCATAAGACAATTTTTTAAATGAAATGTAGAAATTCGCAAGAGGTAAATAAAAAAGAGAGTAAGTTGGTACTAACTTTACCTTTTTAGCTATGTAATTTATAGAAATTTAGGTGCTAATTTTACTTTTTAACCAAACTTTTTTGAGAAAATACTATAGGATATTTTTTGCCCCCACCGCTAAAAGTTTCTGGATCCATCACTGCCCATGTTTAGTATCTGATTGTGCCTTGAATTGCCTCTAGTGGAGGATAGTTGTGGCAAACAAAAGAAAATACTCTTGAGTTGTAACTTGCAATCTCTCTGCATTGGCTTTGTAAAATGGTATTTGTTTCACAAAAAGTTTGAAGTGTAATATTCTTCATCCCAGCCATAGGTGGTCTAACTGTGAGATTCTGTCACAGTTTTGATAATCTATATCTTGCTTTTTGGTTTACATCTTTTGGTTAATTGTGGATTGCAGGTTGCTGTATTATCAGAAATGATGGGATCCAAGAAGGCATCTGAAAAGCTACTGACAATCTATTTCCCTTTCATGTGTTTGGGTGTTTTAGCGACACTGCGAGGGCTGCTGACACAGTCCTCCAAGAATACTCCAGCTTTTGGCAAGAGACCTCCATTGGCGAGGAAAAAACGAGCTTGAAATACTATTGAACCAAATGTGAGAAAATGGAAAGTGAAGCAGAGTTGTAGGTGTAAAGGGATGAAGCATGCAGATATTCCCCCCTCTAACCACATTTCGGTACCTTTTAGTGTTGAGTTTGTAATTTATTCTTTGGGTGTCCTTTGGTTACTATTTTTTGAGATCAATTTTTTTGTGTCAAGTAAACCTCAAATTCCATAATGTTGATTAATTTACATTGAGAAGAATAAATGCTAACTATTGGTTAATGGGTTAGCTAAATGATTATTCAAGATGAGTACATGACCCATATGGCAATTGAGATTTGATAGTATAATATAATTATTAAAGTGAATTCCATGCATATTTGTTATAAGAGTTGTTTGTGACAAGAGGTGCACCTAAATGTTACATAAGGTGGTATTTTGAAAAGAGATAGAACACTAAAAGATGTCAAAGATTGTAAACTTTAATTTATTTTTAAGATTTGTATTATGCTTTCTTAATGTTTCTCATTTGGATTGTTAAAGGGTTAATTAGTGAAACATGTGAAACTATGTGTACCTTACCAAATTCAGATACCTTAATCAGTTTTTATTAACTTAGTTTTGTATTTGGATTTACTGATATATCACTATAAACAGTCCAGAAAAATCATCCATATATTATTATATCAGCTGTCATCCTTCTAAATGTTTCCAGAACCCTTGACTTGTTGATGGACTTGAGTTATGTACCGTCCAGAAGGACAAATCTATTGCTATAAAATGCTTCATATCATTTTTTCTCCTGTTTTGATCAGGCTCTATTACTTCATAAGAGATTTGGATCTTTCGTATGCTGTCATAAGCACTAAGTAAAAAATATTAGTTAGTTACAGATCACTTTTGAAACTGCAGTTTCACAGTCATTTAAAATCAAATTTAAGTTAATCATTTTTCCTTCCACGGGCTCGACCTGTAATGAATAAGAAAGTGCAGTTTCAGTTAGAATTTATTTTGAAATCGTTTAAAAGGTCTAATCTTCATAGCCTCACCAACATTTTCATTGGACTCCAGCTATCCCTCATGAAAATATACTTTTTTTTATGCATGCCTGTGCAACAAAACACCAGTTATAATATGCTCTGCATATGCAGTTTACTTGGATAATTCAATTGTTAAGATGTATAGCTTTCACATGTAAATCTTCACTTTCACCGTTAAAAGTAATGTATAATCTATTTGATGATCTCCACAAGCAATCTTTCTCATCAACTCTCCAGGCATCACCCCCATCGCTCATGCTTCTATAGAGTCTCCTATCGTTATGAATATGATATGGTCTGAAAAAGAATTTATAGATGGGAGACATCCCTCACTTTACAAGTCGGTTTTGTAGGGTTGAGTTAGACCAAATCCATATTCTAAGATGGTATCAGAGCCAATCCATGATCTGTTGGGACACCTGCTATCGGGCCACTCGAGTCGCGCTCTAGTTGTCCAATCATGGGCGTGAGGGGGGTGTTAAGAGTCACGTCGGATATGATATGGTTTGAAAAAGAGTTTATAATCATTTTACAAGTCGATTTTGTAGGGTTGAGTTAGGTCCAACCCAAATTTTGATAAGACTTCAAAGCTTTTCAAAAGTTACTTTTACATGTAAATATATAATACAAACCCCAAAGTGTCAATTCTTGTGAGATGAGCTGCTGATTAAAGTATTAGTGTTTTGAAATCGTAATGCAACTCATCTCTACAATGCAAACACCAACCCATCAGGTTCAAATGTCGTATGTGAATTGGGCCTCTGGTATCCCAATTGTTACCGTTGAGATTTATGTCATTCCGCCGCGTATATCCACACATCAAATGTTCGGTCTTGGGCGTTAGGGGTATGTCGAGAGTCTTATGTAGGAGGCTAATTTTGTGGAAGTTAATCTACAACCCCCAAACCAACTCGAAACATCGCGTGAGGGCCTCAATAGAGTGTCATCTTCATACTAAATATGATAGCACGAGATTTTTTGGGGTTGGGCTAGAAAGCCCAATTTTAAAACCGCGCTCAGATGGATCCACCAATTTTTTTGGGATTTTTCGATTCGGCCCGATGGATCCACCAATTTTGCCAGCTCTTTGAGAAAATATACTCATTTGAGTTCTCAGATCATCTGCACCATAATATGCTCAATCAAAGGTATATTCTTCTTGGCTCTTTTTGGAGACCATTTCGTTGATTTTTTAAAAAAAAAACACAACTCTTTTGGAGGACTAAGTCGAACAAAAAGATGAAATAAATTTTTAGGTATCACAAGACCAATCCTAATAAATACCACACAAGAAAATTTACACATAAGAAACAGGTATAATTTTGACTCTAATAAGTAACCAGGTTTTGGAAACCTCACATGAGTCTAATCTCAACTTAACTTCTTGGTTCCTAGACGGATCCTAGATGTTTTGGAAACCTCACATGAGCCTAATCCCAACTTAACTTCTTGGTTATTCTACACTCTCTAGCATATCTGGAAAACTAGGAATGAGGCAACCTTCAATGGGGAACTCCCCAGTCCTCTAGAGAAACATCATCGAATTAAATCTCAATGTCAAGAATTCCTAAGTGCGTCTAATTCTTATCTTGAGAGTAGATCCAAAACCCAATAGACCTCTTAACCTTGTGAGCAGACCTCCAGTTAAATGGAGGCCCAATTATACTAAAATTAACTCAGATGCAGCTAGAGCGGAAAATGGGTTGAGCCTGTCAGGCTGAGCCAGGCTAGCCTGAAAAACATAGGGCTTGGGCAGAAAAATTAAGGTTGCTTTTATATCTGAATTTTTTAGCCTGACCCATAAAAACTCGAGCCCGGACCAGGTTAGCCCGCCCGAGCCACAGGTAGCCCGCATGCCCACAAGTTAAAAATAATAGAGATAAAAACTATGATAAAATGGAGAAAAAATTGATATATCATCCCACTAAATCAGAAGCTTGTGCAAAAAGAAAATAGTAAAAACAAAGACAAATCATTAAAATACTACATGATTTAATGGAATTGCAATTGAAAACATATTCTATCTATGTAACTCAGATTTCCAACACCACATAAATCATAACGCCAATAACTTACGAAGTATCGACACAAACATTAAATACAGATATTAAACACGACACTAATACGCAAACACGGATTTTAATTTGAAAAATAAAAGTAATTGAAGTGTTGTTATCGGTGTTGGTGTCTGACACGATACATGTCCAACACTAAACACGTTTTCAATTTAAAGTTTCGGTGTTATGATCAATAATTATTTACGAATCATCGGAAAAAAATCTTAATTATCAACAGTACAAGCAATAAGGCTATTAACAGTAGCAAGAGATCCAAGAGAAAGCTTAGCAGTTGGAACTGAATCAAACTCCTTCTTCAATTACTTGTTCCCTAAATCTTCACCGAGCTCCAAAATTCATAGAGGAAAAAAAAAAGCAAAATGGGTGTTGTGTTGAAACTGGTAGATTCCATCTTGTTCCTGTTCTTCTTGATAATAGGAGTGGCGGCTCCATTGATAGATGCTCAAACATGTCTTCCTCCCTCTTACTTCCCTGACTTTCTTCTCCAAATAAAGACATGCATGGTACATCAACGAATTTGGTAATTATCTTGTTGTTGAGAAACCTCATTTCTTCGTTGGCATTGGTAATTATCTTGTTGTAGGTGTGAAGGGATGAAGCAAGTAAAGTTTGACCCCTATTTGTTCTCTCGCTGGGAAATGAATCCGGAGATAATCCGATTTTGTTTCTTTAGATGGAGTACATTAACTACTTATACCCAACTTTGGGGTTTTTTATAGAAAAAGAAAACACAAATACAGTGAATTCCCTGCATACTTGTTTTAACAATTGTTTGTGACAAGAGGTGCACCTAAATGTTACATAAGGTGGTATTTTGAAAAGGGATAGAACACTAAAAGATGTCAAAGATTGTAAACTAAAGGGTTAATTAGTGAACTATGTGTACCTTAATCAGTTTTTATTAACTTAGGTTTGTAACAAAACACCAATTGTAAGTCTTTTTTGGTTATGCTCTGCATATGTGGTTTAGTTGGATAATTCAATTGTTAAGATGTATAGCTTTCACATGTAAATCTTTACTCCCACTGCTAGTTGATAATCTCTAGAGTAATCTTCCTCCACAACTCTCCAGACATCACCTTCCACTAGGCTGAGGACCAAAAAGAGATCTTTAAACTCTAAGTTGGAATTGTTCACCATCCCATCCACATGTTTTTCCTCTAAGACTCCCTCCAAACCCTCTACAAATTTTTCTTATAAGAAGGACCGGAGTAGTATATGACAGTTAAAGTGCAAAAATCACAGGTTGTTTTCATTTCCATTGCTGAATATCAACATCACAAATAGGTCTAGTGTTAAGATTTAAGCCTCGAATTTGCGTGAAATCTAATTCAGAACAATCACACAGACCTAATTGATCTAAATGAATGATCAATTGAACCGAATTTGAAGATTGAACCGAATTGATTTTACGAACTCTAATTTGCGCAGAATTGGGGAAAAACGGGAATTGAACGAATTAAGCAAAATTGAAAGCACATGACACAAGATTTGTTCACCCAAGCAATCGTTTAATTCTTGTTGCATTGATTAGAAGGAATCTTGATGAACAATACAAAGCCAAAGCACCCAATTGATCACCCCCTCACTTCCCTTTTGCCCACAAATCCGTGTTTACACTCGCTCTGTGAGTTACAATTCGTTAAAGAAAGAAACGGAATCAAAAAACTATATAAACGAGCTTACTCTAAGCTTTGGCACCAAGCATCGAGCAGATAACCGTAAAAACAGACTTTCAAAACCGCCCAGTAACGAGTTGACACGTGGCACACAAAAATGTTGCCATTTCTTACATCATCTAACTTAATTAAGTATTGAGCACGAATCCAGCCTTGAAAATGTAGCAGCGTTAAACTCTAGAGGGAGAGCTTTTATGCAGAGGATACTTGACTCGAGAGATTAATCTCTATAGTTACGCGCAGATGATACCCAATTTATAATAAAAAATCTCACAAACAGGTCAAAATCGTTATTTTTTAAAATAGATTCTTATAGACATTACATACCGATATAATCAATGAGTAAATGATGGAATAAAAAGCTCATCTATAATTGACATTGAGCATCCACTTTGACCAAACTCTTAATTAAGGGTAGGTACACAAAGACGCAAACTTTGTAAGGATGATCAATAAATATTACAAGCTAGTGTGGACCTTGATTAAATACACAGCATATTAGCATTGAGAGCAAATTAGGGTCCATCCATCTCTGAAGTATACAGGTCAGTTTGGTATGGTTATTAATACTCTGCCCATAATTTCATATTTATTAAAGGTACGTAGTACTTTATCTTTCTACCTCTATTCATTACTAAATAATAGACTATCCCTATATTTAACACACTACCAACTTCATCATTCAATATTCTGGTCATAATAACTACAAATATTAAATTAAAAAAAGAATACTATGTCAACTAGATTTGGGGGAATGCAACACATCTATTTCAAAACCCTTTAAAAGGGAGGAAAGAGTTCTAGTGAGCAATTAAGCTTGTGTCCTCTCACACAAAATTAACTAGTGCTAATGTCTCTTCTAAAACACACAAATAACAATCAAATAAGGAAATTTAGTTAAGAGTTTACATTAAAACTAAAGCTCTAAATCAAGTTACCCAAAAGGATGATGGCCCTAAATATATATATTTAGTTTAAGAAACATTGATGGGTAGTAACTAGTAAGGTCACACATAATATGAGGTCTTCACATTTACTCTAGCTAACTAGGGAAGTCAATTCCCGAACCTTAATCCTCTCAAAACTCTTGTGAGAAAGGATCTTGCAAGGTGCGCTCTTGACTTCTTCCCATTTTGTTAATATAAGCCTAACTTCCACACCACCTTTTGCTCTTCCACACAATCCAAACTGCAAAATAATTGACAAAGTAAAAAAGAACATCAAAATCAAGAATTGAAATTGAATAGGGATGGTAGGTTGCATGTCAAGTCCAACTCATTCAGCAAATGTTGGAATAAAAAATGGCGAGTTGATGAGCTGGCTACGCCAACTCACCAAACCGGTATAGGCGGGTCAGCCTGTTAGGTCCACTTTGCTATCCCTAATTATATATAGCATCAAAATTAGTTAATGCTCTTCACTAAAATACTACTACATGATTTAATGGAAATTCAATTGAAAGCATATTCTATATATGTCACACAAAATTTCCAACACCACATAAATCATACCGTCTATAACCTACAAAACGCCTACACAAACATAGACATCATACACGTCACTAACACATAGACACTAGTTTTAATTTGAAAAATTAAAATAATTGAAGTGTTGTTGGTGTTTGATACGACACGTGTCAGACACTAAACACATCATTAATCTGAAGTGTACTATAGAGCCTACAGGTGATAAATGATTAATTAAAAAATATGAATCATGGGAAAAAAAATTAATTATTAAAGTGCCAAAAAATGGAAGAACAAATGTGTGTGCGTGTGTGTTAGAAGCTTACCACAAAATCCATTAGTCATGAAGTTCAAGCAGGTTCACCAGATAAAGAAGCCTTGATTCTCTCAACAGTACAAGCAATAAGGCTATTAACAGTAGCAACAGATCCAAGAGAAAGCTTAGCAGTTGGAACTGAATCAACTAATATTTGAAATGCAACTGTTAAAAGTGATCCACCAGCTCCAGTTTCAGCATTAATGCCACTTCCATCTGGTAGTATAGCAAATCCTGAAGGAAGAAGTGCTACATAATCTGGATCTCCTCCATTTAGAACTACATTCATTGCAACAATATCTACTGGTGCATATATTACAAATGCTCCTGTTGAATCTGTGCAACTCTCTTGTAATATTAACATGTTGCTCTGGCTTGAATTTGCACTCTGCATTTTTATCATTTAATTAATTTAGTCACACTTCACTATATACTTTAATTCAAAATTGAATATTGAAGTATAGAATATCAACGTACATTTACTCTAAGTAGAGATACACAATTTCCAGTTTCACGTCCATTTGCAATGTGTGCCATTTCTTGTACAACTCCACCATTGGAAAGAATATCCCACTGTTATTATTTAAGAGATCCAAAAAGTTAAAATCATATATTGAAAAAAAAAAAACTTGAAAGAATTAATGGATGTGATGTTAAAACAGAACAAACAAAGTTTTCTATCTAACAATAATAATGCTAGGGACACATTTTCTTAATAGAGTTATGATTTTCTTTTACATGTCTTGTTTCTCTTGCATCATTTTTAGACCTCTATGTTTTTATTTGTCTATTTTTTCTTATACACTATCGTCACATCTTTTACTGGCTTTTGTTTTTTCTTCTATTTTAAATCTATGCCTTTCTACACTAGGCTTCTAGCCTGTTTGGGATGTGATATCATTTTTGTTATTGATTACATCACTTCATGTCAATGGAATGAATATTAGGTGTACAAATAATTAACTGAGACCAACTATGATTAGGTAATGATAAGAGTAAAAAAATATAACTTTTCACATACCTTTCTTTTTTCCTTACATCATCACTTTTAAGCATTTTTTACTTTTCTAAAAGAGTTATGTTTTTTTTACAACTCAATCTTAAACCTAAAGACTTACACCGTATAAAATACGGTTCGTTTGAGTGTGTGAAATTCAGAGGAGAGAGAAGAAATTAACAAAAAACAATCGTATGCGAATAGCATACGAATATGGTGTACATAGGTGGTTTGAGGTCATAGCGAATGAGCGCCTTTCACAAAGCAGTTTTCATCCTTGACACGCCGCAATTTGATGTACATTGGTGGTTTGAGGTCATAGCGATTGCGGCGCCTTTCACGAAGAATTGTGGAAATTGCGGCCGCTATTGATTATTTCATTTCAGTTTTCCTATTTTTGACCAAAATCATCCCATGTTTTATTATTTGTTGGGGTCTTGGGTAATTAAACATGATTTTAGGTTATTAAGTATCTTAACTATCTCTCTCATCTTATCTAATCTTCATTTTCGCACATATTAACTACTTAAGTTTAAAGTGTACTTCAATAAAATAAAAGTATTTTGTTGTGTAGTATCTCTTATTTATCGATTGAGCAGTGCTATTTACCGCGAAACTATTTTTCGTGGTTTATAACGACACTCGTGTGTACAAATATGATTTGTGTTCATGCAAGTTTTATCGCTCCATCAAACATTTTCCTTATTGATTTTGGGGTTGCCCTTTTCCCTATTTTGAGATTTGACTATTTTATTGCACTATATAACTATTTGGTGCACTATATGTATATGTTTTGAGTTACTAATCACTCATTGTTACTAGTAATTAAAAAAATAGTTTTCAACTTCAAAAAAACTCTCATAATATAATCAATTATTTTCTCACCTTTCATTTTCTTTGGCCAAACTTGTTTAATATGTCGGACAATATTTGGCAATTTGAAAACAAAATGTGAACCAAAGCATATGATAGAAGACAAATTGGTGTGAAAACATAAAAGAGAAAAAATGATGAAGACACAAACCATGTAAACAATAAAGCAATATTACTAAATAAGGTAGTCTAATAATGCAACTTAAAAAAGTACTATACCTCATTCCTGGAGTTCTCATCACGAAGAAAGTCAAAGACTCGTTTAGGTGAAACTGGAAGCCAAAATGAAGTGGCAGCACTTAGAACAATACCAGGAGGTCTTCCTGGATCATCTACACTCTTACGTGTCATTACCCTCACATCATCAGCTCCTGTTCCAGAAAGTGTAGTCCACGTGTGTGCTGTTGAAGCACTCACTCCAGCACAAAACTTATCACCATTCTCTCTGCTAGTTTCAACATACTCTTCCTCCCTTCTTGGTTTGTTATCACTAATCATATTCATAACTTCAATATTAACACATCAAAAATATATAATGTTTTCACCAAATATTAATAATAATAATAAGATACTATATATAAATTACCGCCAACATCTACAGTGGGAATGTTAGTTGCCATGGCACTAGCAAGTCTTTCACATTGTCGATCTAAGGTTGCAACCCAACGTTTTGCACCAAATGCATGTCCTGAGCTAACAACTTGCTTGTAAAGATTGTGAACACCTCTATCGTCTACTTCCACATGCTCAACCCATGTGACCTAGCCATAGATAGAGACACATTGGAAACATCAAATATATTCATTTAAATATTATATAGTAGTATTGGTTAAGGAAAATTGTCTTACCTTGGAGTAGCCATTTGGCATCTCTTGAATTAAGCAACCAGAAGGTCTTCTTCTACATTTGGATGAAGGACTAGGACGCAAATTATCCAATGAAACATCCACAACTGCCCAACTCCCATCGCTATGTTGTTTACAATACCTTACAAAATAACTCTCACGAGTTGGCACTAGTGGTGATGGTACTTGAAACTCTGCTGTCATCTGCATGCATAATAATCTAACTAGTTAAGTTAACTATACAAGATAATAAATTTGATTTTCTTTTATGACTATGTATATATTTGCGTACCACTTGTAAAGCTCCATTGTAGTTCCCACCACCCCGTTGACAACACTTCCACAGTCATAGCTCTTGATACTATACCAGCAAACACTGTGGACCATTGGTTCTGAAAATTTTCCAGGAATCAAAATAAGAGCTTATATAAAGATACACATATATTTCAAAAGTGCAAAGTATGAAAGAATATAAGATATGTACCACATCCATGAGAATCTCAACAAGGCTAACATGGTTCATGATAACAACAGAAGTTTCTCTTGAAGCTTCAAATTTGAAGCCATTAGGTTTTGGACCAATTCCACGAGGAAAGGACCTTATGTATTCATCCTCGTTAAGCACAGAAGCAGTGGCGCCAGTGCCATCAAGGGTAGTTAACCAAAGAGGTTCACCCCTTTGTGCCATCCCAATAAGTTCCTCCATAGCTGCAACTGCTAGCTCTATTATCATTGGCTTGTCTGCTTCGGTAGGACCACTAATTGACCTCAGAAGATCTCCTCCACTACCTCCTCCAAACATATCCATTCCGATCCCTGGCTGGCCTCCAAAACCAGCATGTTCTAGTTGTCTAGGAGGGAGAGAAGGTGAAAGATTTGAATAGTTCACCACTGGCTTCCCTACGTACTTTGCAGCAATAGCTGATATCCTATCAATCTGAAAACATCAAAGTCAAAAAAGGTCATACAATAATCAACAATGTTAGTAGACAAGTAACTAGACATGTTCAAAGAGGTTATATATATACCTCTTCTCTTAGGCGTGCATTTTCAAGCCTCAAATGGTGTTCATCAAATGACATTTCTCCTATAGCAGTTGGTCCACCACAATTAGGACATGAAGCGTTTCCAAGAGCTTCCCTATACCTCATGTTGTCTGCTCTTAGCTTTTCATTTTCAGCTCTAAGCTGTGAGTTCTCGTGCCTCTCATGTTGAGTCTGCAACAAAACATAACCTCCTTAATCAAAACCACCTATGTATGTATATATATATATATATATATAGAGAGAGAGAGAGAGAGAGAGAGAGAGAGAGAGAGAGAGAAAGAAAGTACCTTCATCTGAGTGCGCTTGTTCTGGAACCAAAACTTGACCTGCAATGGCTCTAACCCTAACTCACGGCTCAGCTCCTTCCTTTGCTTGTCATCAGGGTGGGGACACTCCTTGAAGAAACTGAAAAACAATTCTCAATTAGAGAAAAGTGAAAAGATATAAAAAGAAATTAAAAAACAATTTCACAAAGTTATTATAATATATATGGGTAGTGGTAGCTTACGCTTCCATTTCTTGGATCTGGTGCTGGGTGTGACGATGGTAACGCTTTTTTTTGTTAGGGCGTTGATCTTGGTCATCACCGGAGGCAGCACCTTCTAGGTTTTCACTGCAAGACTTGGTAGCACTGTCAAATTCGTCTTCACGGATTCGAGGGACATCGCTTTCAGAAGTATTCTGAGGCATCTCCAAAGGTTGAAAGTGTTCCATGAGATTTGGCTGGAACATTATCTCCAGATCTTTAAGATTCCTCTCTGTGGTTTATTCTTTTTCAATCTAGCAAATAACAATAATATTACAAGGTTGATAGTACGGCTCACTCGAAAGCCGAAAAAAACAAACACAAAAACATCAACTTTTCTCTTTTGTAATTAGCGTACTACTTTATGTTAAGTTTTTTTTTCTTATCTTGTGGGAATTTCATTTGACTTGTTTTTTCTTTAATTTTTTGGAAAAGAAAAGATAACAGTTTCAAACAGTGAGTGGATGTTGAGGTGTGAATAACGCGGTTTTAGAATATCGAGAAGGATATCTGGCTTTGGTACTAGGTGAGTTTTCTTCAGTGAAAACAATAAAAATAATAATAAAAAAATAAAATAAAATAGGACCTTAGATTTTGAGTGAATTGAAGTTGGGAGGAGGAGTGTCACCGAACAAGGGGATAAGTTGAGAAATTGAAGAGGTGGAAAGTGGGAAAAGAAAAAGGGGATAATGAGAGAAAGAGACATGAAGGGAAGAAGAGTTGAAAAGTTAAGCACCAACCTGTCCAAGATTGAGACCTTGATGACGATGATCCAAACCCACCAACGTTACTATTCGCTCCTATATATCAACAAGGGTATATATGTTTCTTCCAGGAATCATAAGACCGGCTGGTATAAAATTCAGACACAATTTTTTCTTTCTCTTCTTCTGTCTGTCGAGGGTTTGATTCGTTGAGATTCAGCTCCGATAATCTGTCAGTTGGCGGTGTCAAAACAAAGTCAGTGTGTCTTACAGACTACTACAAATCACAGACTCCCAAACGTGGCCTCCAAGAAAATAAATAGAAAAAAAAAAAACTAAACTTGTCAACACTCAAATATTTTTGACGATCTTTTCTTGAAACAAAATCAGCCCAAATCGAATCAGAAACTATAACCACCACGAAGAGATCGGAGAATCATACAATGTTCCTATATTTTAGTACATATATGATATATGTCTTTTATTTTTCTTGCAGACAACGCTTTCTTTCACTTTTCAAGAAACCCTAGACATAATATAAGCACCGCTAGAGAACGCTCACAAAATTATTAGAACCCTCCTCACCCAAAATATATAAATAAATATAAATATTAAAAAAATAAAAAACTCACTGGTCTCGTTTTCAAAAAAAAAAAGTGATCTTATATATAGAGCAGTATGAATGCTACGAAAAATCAAAAACTTGACACTTACCAGGAGTAAGTGGTTGTTGGAAGAACGGGTTTGTTAGAAAGTGGAGGAAGAAGGTATAGATCTGTGAAGTTGTTGAAGTAAAGAGTAGAGGACCTAGTTTTTGAGGATGTTAAAGTTTGTTAACGCAAATATAAAGTGAGTGAGAGAGAGAGTGAATGAAGAGGCGATGGTGTAGCTAGCTAGAAAGGTTTGTTAAAGAAAGAGGGAGAGAGGGGGCCAGGGAGGAAGAAGAAGAAGGCATTGAAGAGAGGGAAGTGGGGAACAGATGGATGAAAATGTGGCAGGGAAGAGTAATTGCAGAGCGTAATGAGAGGGTGCAATTGCATTTAATAGAGGTGTAATTGCATTGCTTCCTTCCTTGCTTGGTAGGGGAGAGAGAAAGAGACTCACCATATTTTTTTTTGATTTTTTTTGATTTTATTTTTGCCGGTGATGTAAACCAATGACGGCTACCAAACACGAATTTTCACTTCATTTTGCGCGTGTAACTCAACTCTTTCTTTTTCTCAACAGCGCGTGTAACTGAATTTATTTTCCGAATATTTTTCCATAGGATTTTAACAAACAAATTCACCATGTTATATTGCAGGATTATTTTCATAGGATTCTAATTGACATGACTAAGATTTTATTGCTGTAACTTCCATTCCATGCCGAATTAAGTTCCTTTCAAATCCCACTTACTAGACTAAAGATAGTGAATTAAAAGAAACCGTTATAAGTTCTTTTGGATTTATACACAGCTAATCGTCTCTTATTTTTTATGTTCCACCATATTCTATTGAACGGGATTATTATCAAAAATAAATTCTTCCAAAAAGAATGAGTTAGACTAAATATCCTAAAATGGTATTAAAATCATATCCAACATTGATCGGATCACCTATCATTATTATCCAAATTTTAAGTACAACAGTCCACGTGACAGAGTGCATTGGAAAAAATGCAACTAGGGTCTTAGGTGAATCTTGTTTGCTTAGAGACCTTTTTATGTTCTAATTTCTGGTTTGAATTACTATTTTTATTTTAATTAATATTGTCCTATTATTTTTATCACATGATTAGGATTAGCTACTCTTTGCATGTTCATAGTCAATTAGCGACCGTACTGCAATTAGTTGGTGGATCTAATTGGGGTAATTAAATAGAATAAGAGAATTCAGATAGAATTAGACATAGGGGAGTCGAAGCTCACTACAAAAAAACAGGGAATTAGCGAGGGACGTTGCGAGGGAAAATTAAGTCCCTCGCAAAAGCAAATATTAGCGACAGAATTAGCCAGGGAAAAAATTGGCAATTAACGACGGAATGTCAATCGCTAAATGCAAGGCGCCAAATTCAAATTGAGATGCACGATTTTCAAGGCGCTTAGCGATGGAAATATGCAGGTCCCTTGCTAATTGACACACGTTTCTGACATTGACAGTACACTTTGCAGGAATCTGACCGTGGCAGGTGGGCTTGGGAAACGCGAGGATTAGCGAGGGATTGTCCCTCGCTAAATCCGTCGCAAACTGTCATATATTTTTTTATAATAATCCGAACCAAACACTCTCTATCTCTCTCATTTACTCTCTTCTTCTCTCCCCTCTTGACTATTCTCTCTTCTTCTCTTCCACTATCTTCTTCTCTTTTCTTCTCTTCCACCACCACACCACCACCACCACCAAAGTAGTTACCCTCTCACTCCACTCTCTCTCCTACGAGCTTCACCCTCTATTTCTTTCACACCACCAACACATAGCTCTCTCTTTCTTCCACACCACCACCACCACATACATAGATCTCACTCTCTTTCTCCCTTACTCTTGTCCTTCTCTCTCTACGACCACCACCACATAGATCTCACTCTCTTTAATTTCTCCCTTACTCTTCTCCTTCTCCTTCTCTCTCTACCACACCACCACACCACCACCACTTCTCCTTCTCCTTATGATGATGATGATGATGATGATAATAATAATAATAATAATAATAATAATAATAATAATAATAATAACAATAGTAATAATAATAATAATACACTCAGATTGAGAAGTGTGCCGGTCAGATTTGGGAAGTGTGTTGTCAGACTTAGCGAGAGAATTAGCCACGGAATAGTCCCTAGCTAATTAGCGACTGACACAATTTCCCTCGCTAAAGGGAATTAGCGAGGAGGATATTAGCGACTGATATGTCCCTCGCTAATTCCCTCGCAAATGGACATTAGCGAGGGAATTGGGTCTGTTAGCGACAGATATGTTGTAACATCCCTAATTTCGTTAATTTCGAATTAAGAAAGTATTGAATGATTTATTATTCAAGTAAATAATAAGATGCATTTTGGATACGAGTTTGTCTCGAAATTATAGAGTTATCGTTAAGATATGGGATTGATTTGCGATAGTGATTAAATTGTGTGAATTGAATGTGAGAGTTTTGAAAAAAAAATAGGAATAGTGAGATTTGTGAGCCAAGGGTAATTAGGTCTTTTCCACTCAATTAGACCCTTGACCCACTACATTGTTGAAAAGTCAAAGAAGAAAAGAAAGAAGTAAGAAAAGAAAAGAAAGAAGTAAGAAAAGTCAAAGAAAGAAACAAAGAAAAGAAAGAAAAGAAAAGTCAAAGAAATAAAAGAAATAAAAGAAAGAGACCGAGAGAGAGAAAGTGAGAAACAGAGAAAAGAAAAGAAAGAGAGAGACCCGAGAGAGTGAAGAAGAAGGAAGGTGGCGAAGGAGGGAGAAAGAATTGGGGCAAGATCTCTTCCAATTCAACTCTAGGTAAGGGGCTTTTAGCACCATATATTCCCTCTCATTTTTCCTCCTCTTTCCAATGGTGTAACTTTAATTTATCCCCTAACTCCTATCCATTTTTGACTTGCCATTGTTGAAGTTTTGGAGCTCTAGTGGAGAAAAATGGAGGTTTAGAGCTGTGGGTTTCGGTCTAGAGCTGTTGATTTCGGTTTGGAGGAGCTTGGATCTAAGTTTGGGGTTGAGATCGTGTTTTTGAACGGTTGAGCTTCGCCACGTTTCTGTATTTCGTGATTTTCATCACGATAGGTGAGTTTTACTCACGTTTAGGGAATTTAAATGTTGTTTGTGTGTCTCTTTTGAAGAGTTTTCAAAATTTGGAGTTTCGTGAATTTTCGAGTCAAAAACCGTATTTTACTGAAAATCACGTGTGTTGAAATTTAGAACTAAAACATATTGTTTTGATTGTTGGATCATTATCTTTGAATCGAATATATATATATATATATATATATATATATATATATATATATATATATATATATATATATATATATATATATATATATATATTGTCTGTTGTGGTTAAATTTGGATTGGAGTATGGTTTGGGATCGATCGGAGAACGAAACTAACGATAATGGGCAAAAAGTTGTGTAGCCCTTATGTCCCCATGTCCGATGTTTCGTTTCGACGCTCCGCTCGACTTCAAATTTCCTTCAAATCCCTTTTCCTAACCACTTATATTGTATATGTATGATATTGTTATGCTTGGAATGTGGTTTCAAGTTGGTTGGTTGAATTTATAAAACTCTAGAAAAACAGTAAACTTAGATCACGTGTGGGAATCAATGTCTAAGAGTAAAATTGTGTTTGAATTGATATATATATATATATATATATATATATATATATATATATATATATATATATATATATATATGTCTAGTCTCAGGTGACGACCCATCGGTTAGCATACTAGGAGGGGGAAGTCATGAGCCCCTAAACCTAGGCTCTCGATGATAGGGTTCACCGGGATTAGCAGGTTTGCAGTCGGTGTTATGCTAAAGAGAATTATTGTATTGTGCCGGGATTAGCAGGTTTGCAGTTGGTATTGTACAATTGTTTTTACGTTATGAATGCACTGTTTACCGGGATTAGCAGGTTTGCAGTCGGTATTGTGCAATTAGTAATGTGCATGGTTTATTCATTAAATCAAGAAATTAATTAATGTTTTATAAATGGATCGAGTGATAGGTCAGGGGTCGCGGTAAGACTCACTGAGATATGTTATCTCACCCTATCGATGTTGTTGTTTTTCAGATATGCAGGGGAAGCGCAAGGCAAATAGGCATGATTAGTCATTGTGGCTTGGAGAATTGTAGACATAGTAGTTTAGACTATGTTATTTGGGTTCCCTCTGTTTATTTTGGAACTTAGTTTATGACTTGCTTGTTAAGTTGTAAAACTAATCTATTGTACCTTTGCCGTCGGATATTGAGTATTTTGTTGTAATGCTTAAGTGACACTTAAGTACTTATGTTATTGTACTCTAAGTACTTTAAGTTGTGAGCAACTCTTTGATTGAAACTCGAGAGTTCTGTATTATTCAATATCTGAAACAGGGGCATGTTTACTCTGATGTATGCGAATGGTGCATTTTTAGTATTTCTATTGTTGAGAAATACTTGGGTGTTACATATGTCCCTCGCTAAATATTGCATTTTTATTATTGTTATTTATTTCTTTTATTTTGTTATTATAATCATCAAACTATTTGTTCGTCTAAACAATATATAATCTCGATTAGTTTGGTACTTGCTAATTAATCCCTGTGAATACGATAAGCTTTTATACTACTTTTGTGAAAGAGTACACTTGCTCTAAGTGTATTTTTAACGCAACAAGTTTTGCATGTGATTATTGTTGCAGATTTGACAGACACCATGAGGATAAGCTTTTGAGGGTATTAAGGGCCAACAAACACTACAAGAATAAGCCTGTATTGCCACCAACATTTGCCACGGAGGATTGTCTGTCGCTAATTTGCGACGGATTTGCGACGAAAAGAGATGTTGGACATGAGCGCTAAAAATCCCGCTTAAATTTGCCACAGAAATAGATGTCGGTCGCTAATTTGCGACGGAAAGGGATATTGGTCGCTAATTTGCGACGGGGGGTTGGTCGCAAACCCGTCGCAAATGTCAAGGATAATTTTTATTTGTCGAGGGAGTTAGTAAAAGCTATTCTCTCGCTCAGAGAACACAAACCCTTCTCTCTCGCTCACATAACACACCCTTCTCTCGCTCGACTCACCCTCCGTCCCTCCTCCATCTAACCTCCGTCCTCCTCCATCACCCACAACCCACAAGTCTTCTCTCCTCCTGCATTTCCTTGTGCGGCCCACAACCTCTTCTCTCTCATCTCTACTTGCACCACTGCGAAGTCACGCCATCTTCCGCTCTCTTCTCCACGCCTCTACCACGTCCCCAAATTTCTCGTGAGCATTGCTTTCTTCTCCACGCCTCCTCCTTTGAGTTTGCCATTTTTGTTGCTTTCGGTGAGAAATTGATTTTCCTCCAAAACCCTAAATCCCCAATGTTGAACCTTTTGAATCTGTGATTTTGAACCCTTCTTTGCAAACCGGTAAATTGTTTGTTTGTGAATATTTTCCTCCACGCCTCTACCGTATGATTTACGAGAATTTAAAAGAAAATTTAAAAGCTGTAAATTGTTTGTTTGTGAATATTCTCTGTACTAAACATTTGTGAATATTCTCCTTTGCATTCTAAATTTGTGAATATTCTCCACTCTAAATTTGAATTCTTCACTCTGCTTTGCATTTGTGAATATTCTCCTGTACCTGTGTTTTAGTGGTGGATTCTCAGTTCCTCTGTTAGTGTCTATAGGTGCAATGAAAATGATGATGAATTGTTAAGCATGGAGTAAGTGAGATTATAATTTTTTGAGATAATGGTGTAATTGTGTAATTAGTTTTTAATTGTTGTTCTCAACAAGGTCAGTGTTGTGTGTGTGATGTGATGACTCCCTCCCTCTTTGTTTTTAGTTTTTCAATTGTGTTTCTTCAATTTGATTCAATTGACCTTGGATTATTGTGTTTTTCATTTATTTGAATTGGATCCATAATTCGCTATGGAGAATTGATATAGTTATCTCATTACTTTAGTTATCTTGAGATAATGGTGTAATTGTGTGATTAGTTTTTAATTGTTTTTCTTGAAGTTGAATTGATTTGTGTGCTTCGATGGCTTCCTTGATTGTTCATGTGATCGTAATTTAGTATAATTCATGGTATTTCTTTAATAATTGCGATGAGACGAGTTAATAAATATGTGTGGGATTTGATTTTAGATGTTTGGCTTGAACAAACCCCTATGGCCCTACCTTTGAATTATTCTTATGATCTGGGAATTTTCTGTTTGCAGTTTTTTTGTTTTGTGAATTAGGTTAGAGTCATAATTGTTCCTTTGTGTTTTTCTGCACACAACTCATTTGATGCTTTATAGACATTGTTTCTAGTTAATAACATTGATGTTACTTTGCCTTGCCATTGATGTTACTTTGCTAGACAGCATGTAAGCATTATATCTTGTCGGTGATTCATTTGGTATCTCTCTCTCCTCTGTTTCTCTTTTAGCCAGAGATTGCGGTTTCCTGGTTTTATGTATAATAAATTGGGAGAAGTTCGTTTCTTGAAAGTTGTGATTTTTAAGAATAAGGCAATTGCAGATTCCTTAGTAATTGATGGAAAGGATAAATAGTTAGAGATTGGATATATTTGAATTATTTTATTTGTTGGGGAGAGGTGGAAATTAATTATTAATTAATGGAATAATAAAAGAAGGGTCTTTGCTTGACACACTTTGACACACTTTGACTGCATTATACCTTGTAATCCACCATGAAAATGCATTAAGTTGAGGAAGCATTGCATTTGACTTGTGTAGGTCATGGTCTATCATGTGGTACATCTGGTCAATGCTTTGTGTGTCTAAATATGCTATATGTAAATAATTAATGCATTTGTGAACTGACACAGTTACTGGATAAGCATTGATGCCCAACAACATGAAATACCTTGACCTATATTAATCTTGGTTTGTTCCATCTATTCTTATGCATGATGTTTTTGTTTTGAAAATATCTAGATAAGCTTGTTATTGATAAATGTCGAATTGTAGCAGACTGCTAATTTGCATGATCATTTGAAGCTGAATTGTGGAACCTTGTAGATTGTTGTAAATAGCTTGTTGTGGGTTTTGATAATAGTTGTAAATAGCTTTTGTATTTATTTGCCATTGAAATTATTGATAGTTGCGTGATGGTGAGGTTGCATGTGTCAAGTTTAGAGCTGGATTAGATCATTTCTGAAGCCACATGGTAGTTTCAAACAGTGCAGGTGAAGGTTTGGTAGCTGGGGTAGCCTTGGGACGAGTTTGAAGGAGGTTTAAAGCTTTGGAAATAGGTTTCTCAGAGTACACAACAATTCTGCACAAAAACAGCTTTCACCACCTCTGGTATTTCCTTCATAACTCTTTACACAGACCTCATTTGAAGTTAATTTTTGCTTATTTAGAAACTATACACAAAATACTTCAACATAGGCACAAGAACCACTTGATTTGACTGAGTATTGGGGGAGAAAAGTTAATTACAAGTTTAATTTTTACTGCAGAAACTTTTCGGAACCAGTCTCGGTATTTTAACTGTAACTCCCTGAGTACTCGTCATATCAGGGTGGGACTTGAACCATAGGAAAATAGACAAAATTATCTACACATTAGGCACTGGTTTGGATGGTTTTGGTTAGAAATTGAATAAGTTATGCTCATTCTAAACTGGTCACAGATGCTGTCCCGAATGAGTTCTATTTGGGTTGTTTAGAAGAGTGGGAAGTTGCGTCAATATTGAAGTCGTCTGCAATGCTAGAACAAATATCTCATTGTAATCAACCATCACTAGAGGACATCATGTTGTGGTGCTAAAAATACTCTATAGACATTTTTTCTATAGAAAAATGTTAATTTCTAGGATTTGAATCCTAAACCTCCTTCTTTAAACTCATCATACTCTATAGACATAATTGATAGGCATAAACCAAGTCTAAAAATATATGTGCTGAGTGTGGTTTAATAGATGCATATCATTTTTTGAGTTGTAAAATCATATAACCTCAAAGTAGACCCTGTTGAGTTGGCTAAGTTGAAGCGATTGTTGTGGGAGCAAGCTGCTGGAGGGCCCTATAAGAGTCGTGTCTATGGGACAGGGAGGCATAGTTGACCACGACTCGAAGCTTCGACGAGCGCAACCCTGCTCTCCCCGAGGCCCGTAGGATCATCCAAGAAATGTCACGGCAATTTGCGCGACAAAGAGGAGCAAATAAGCGCGGGCAGAACAACTACTTGAATACGTATTTAACCATTCTCGGATTCCAAAGACCTCCACTGATTGGCAGCCCGCGAGAGCGAGACCAGCCCGCCAATGGGGCGAGAACGATGATGCGGATGATGGAGACGCTGGAGATCATGGAGACCGCCCTTATGGGGAGGGTTATTGACGACATCTAGGTAATTTATGTTTTAATTAAGGTGCAAATTTTCTTAGTTTTATGAATTAATTAGTAATCATTATTGTTTTTGTTTTGTTAGGTATATTGTTCAGAGTTGGAGTTGAAGAGTTGGAGTTGAAGATGCTTCATTTTTTGAGTTTACTGGACCTTAGTGTAGTTTATGTATGTTTGACATAAACTAGTGGTATGTTTTGATATATTTTGATATTTGGTATGTTTGACACTTTTAATATTAGTCTAGTTTATGTTTAACTAAGTTTGTGGTTTGGATTGACACTTTGAACATTACTGATATGGTTTGGTATTTGATATTTTGTATGTTTGACACTTTTAACATTAGTGTAGTTTATGTATGTTTGAATTGGTGGATTGAATTGGTAGATTGAATTGGTAGGAAGTATTGTAGATATGAATGACAATGTAGTTATTGGAGTCTGAATTGAATTGGAAGGAAGTATTGTGAATATTATTGTATCAGGGAGTATGGATTGAATAGGTAGGAGTAACTATTAAATTATTATTTTTATGTAGCGACGGAATTTGCCACGGAGTTTATTGGAAGTTATTGTGTTTGCCACGGAATTTTTAACAATTTGCGACGAAATATAAAACAAATTCAAAATTAATTGCCACGGTTTTGCCACGGCTTTGTGACGAGATTTGCGACGGCTTTGCCACGGAATTTAAAAATAAATTCAAACTATTTGCCACGGTTTGCCACGGCTTTGCGGCGAGGTTTGCGGCCGCTTTGCCCGCAGAATTTTGCGACGGAATTGCGGCGAATTTGCCGCGGGCGCATTTGCGCGACGACAATCCGTGGCAAAAAGCATTTCGCGACAGCGCTTTTGCCACCATTATTTTTCCGTCGCAAATCCGTGGCAAATTCAAATTTGCGACGGAAATTTGTGCATTTGCCACGGGATTGTCCGTGGCAAATTACCGATTTTCTTGTAGTGAAAGAAGCCTTTGAATGGTCAATTCATGATATAAAAGGCATTAGTCCCTCAATTTGCACTCACAAGATCTACTGGAGGATGATTACCAACCTCGAGCACTAGTATTGAAGAAAGGGAGAAAAGGAAACAGAAGTGCAGAGAATAAGGTATACCTATGCAAGAAGGTTCTTGGTGCTGTTCTAGAGAGAAATCCTCAAGATCTAGTGGTACGGTTAGGGTTTTTGCAAACAAAGAAACTTGGTAAGGTTAGGGCTTGCATAAACCGGGAGACCAAAGATTCAGAGAAATAATCAAGAGGAAGTGACTACCTCTTTCATTGTTTCTGTGAGAGTGATTTCAAGGGTGAAATCACAAGTTTCTGCATCAGATCACATCTCAGTGTTATATGCAAGAAAACAACCATTTACAAATTAGGGTTTCTGTGAGAAAGAAACCAAACTTGAATCAGAAGGAGGAATCAACCATAATATAACCTTACGAAGCTTCAGTGTGTGTGTTTGAGTGATTCAAACACCGAACGGCGATTGTAATGTCGAAGGTAAAGACTGTACAATCCTCAGATCTGTAACTCAGAAGTTGAAACCAGGTAAGTTTCAACATCATCATTGTTACGTTTCATCATCGGAGTGAGAGTGAAGAACTTGAAGCTTCAATCACCAAGAGAGTGAGAGCTACAAGAAACCCTAGCTCTGCGAAGAAGAAGAAGAGAGAGAGAGACAACGGAGAATCAAGAAAGAGGGAAGAAGTTCTTGAATTTCTGAGCATAGAGTGAGAAAGCCACTTAAATACACCGGGTCAAGATAACCCCGCATGTTATCCAACTTCATTCGGGTTTGGGTTCCGCAGCAACCCGGTTGCAATTATTTGTTTAGGCAAGCACCATCTATCATTGGGTTGGGTTTAGGCAAGTTGGACTTGACTAAACACACCCCCTCAGTTTCTATTTTGGTACCTGCAAGGTGAACAAGTTGTTAGTTTTGCAAAAAATTCATCATGGTATAAACAGAGCATTGATAAATCGATCCAGGGCAATTTTCTAACTCTATTGTGTACTCTCTATAAGTTATTTAATCTTTCTTTAATTCTTTCCTTAACACCTGCACAGTGTGAAGTTGTGCAGGTCTCTGTTTTCTAATTTCTGTGTTTTAGTGTAAATTGCAGAGAATGGCAAACAACTCAGGACATGATAACTATGTTCCCAAACTCAATGGGAAAGACTATGTTACTTGGGCCATACAGATGAGGCTTGTACTTGGAGCACATGGATGCCTATATGTGGTAAAGGAGGGTCTTACACCACTTTAAGAAAATGCAACCCCTGCTCAAAAGAAAGAGTACCTTGAAGCTGAGTAGAAAGACTTCAAGGGCATGTCACTCATCCACAGAGCATGTGGAGAGGCTGGCTTTGAAAGGGTAAGGGATTGTGAGACTTCTAAGGCAGCATGGGATGCTTTAAAACACTATTACTGTGAAAATTAGGAGAAACTGCAAGTTCTAAGAGCACAGTATGAGAGTCTTAAAATGAAAAAATATGAGAAAATAACTGACTTCTTCAACAGAGTGAAGAAGATTAAAAATGATATGGCACTTCAAGGAGAGAAACTTGAGGAAAACTCTCTGTGCAGGAAAATTTTGAGGTCAATGCCTAAGAAATGGTATGTAGTGACTAATACCATTGAAGAGACCACTAAGAATGTGGGCCTGAAGCTAGAAGAACTTCAAGGCAAGTTATAGGCCAATGAAATCAGATTGGATATCCTTGATGAAGAATCAGATGATGAAGACCAGACAATGTTGGCTGCTAAGAGTAAGTCTAAAAAGGGCAACAAAGGTGGCAACAGTAAGAAAGCAAATGGTCCTAAGGGTAAGGCAGGTAACTCTAAACCTAAGTCTAATTCATCTAATTCTTCTAAGAGTAATAACAACACTAAGAAAAAGGACAAATCAAAAGTCCAGTGCTATAGGTGTGATAAGCTAGGACACTATGCCACTGAGTGTCCTACAAGGAACACTAGTAAGCCTAAGAAGTCAAGTACTGAAGCCAATGTGGCTGAAGAAGATACTGACTCTGAGGGTCCAGTAGCCTTTAGTACTATTAGTGTTGATACTACTAAAACAGAACCTAGACCTAGTGTACATGTAACTGCTATTGACATTAAACAAGATAAGGAATTTATTGCATTAGTGGTAACTAACAGTGATGGAAGTACCATCATTGAGATTTGGTTTCTAGATTCTGCATGCTCTAACCATTTCACAGGTAATAAGGAATGGTTAGTGGACTTTGATCCTAAGAGGAGGACAACTATCAAGTGTGCTAACAACTTGACACTTATGGGTAATGTGATGTTTACCAAAGAAGATGGGCAGGTAATATTGATTCATGATGTCTATTATGTTCCTGGTATTAGTCATAATCTGATTAGTCTAGAACAATTGATTGAGAGAGGATTCTCAATCATTATGAAAGATCTAAAACTAAAGATATTTGATACTAAGGATAAACTAGTCTTAACAAGTTTCTTAGCCAAAAACAGAACCTTCTCAAGACTAGTATAAGCACTGTAAAAGCAGAATGCTTTAGTGCTACTACTAGTATTGAAAGTGAGCTTGGCACAGGAGACTTGGTCACTTAAACTTTGGCAGCCTAACTAAACTAAGTTCTAAAGGTTTAGTTAGGGGACTACCAAAGATTAGATTGAGTCCCCTGATGGTGTATGCACCACTTGTATTTTGGGAAAACAACCTAGAAAGAAATTTAGGGCAGAAATTGTTAGTAGGTCTAAGGATTTACTGCATGTTGTTTACTCAGATATATGTGGTCCATTTGATTTCTTATCACTTAGTAACAATAAATACTTTTTCTCCTTTGTAGAAGAGTTCTCTAGGAGGCTATAAGTGTATTGTGCATAAAACATTCATGGAAGCCATTATGCTCGCAAGATATTTAAAACTCGTAATGTATACACGAGCAAAAGAAATAGTGCTTTAGTAAATATATTTATAGAAGCCACATCAGCGCAACATAAATAAGCATTCATAAGCGTATTTACATAAAAAGAGTTTCCCTGCTTCCTAAATGTATTATAAGAAATAATCATAATTTGGGATAAAATGTACGAAATGACGAAAGCTATAGAAGGCAATAGACTGATGCCTAGATGCTCGATATTGATCTAGAAAGCAATGACTAGGAGAGATATATGAAATAAGGGGAAGAAGGAGGGGACTATTTTTATTTTCAAAAAACTTTTTAAGTAATGTGGAGGAAATATTCTAATAGAAAAGTTCGATATATAATTATTAGGCTTAAATATATGTTACCCGTTGCAAATGTTGTCATTATCCATTTACCCCTCTGCAAAAAAATTTAAAAAACACCTTGCAGGGGTAAATAGATAATGGCAACATTTGCAGGGGGTAATATATTTAAACCTAATTATTACGAAGAGAAGTTAAAATAGAAAAAAAACAGTGGAGTGATTGGTACAATATTTAGGGGGTGTAATTAATACTTTTCGAAGTTGATATTCGTAGCTTTCCACATTTGAATATGGACCTAATGAAATGTCAGGCCTAATAACAAAGCGAGCCCAACTCAAGTATGATAGGATAGAAGATAGGGTTTTTTTTTTGGCGTTTGCTTTTCCCACACCCTCTCCTACTCAAAACACACCCCATAAGGGTGTGAAAAGACCAAAATGCCACCAAAACCTCTTTTTTTCACGAAATTTCACTTGTTCGAACACGGGCCTTCGAGCGAGTTCGAATGACATCGTTCGTGTGTGTTAAATCTTGACTTCACACCCTCGTGCGCGTAATTTCACTGTTCGCATTAGTGGGGTAAATGCGAACGAGTTCACATGAGTGTTCGAACACCCTATTTTATTAAAAAAATGGACTCTCACACCACATTCACCTTTTTATTGCGTTCGCATGATGTTGTTCGAACGTGTTGAACAAGGTCGTTCGAATACCATAAACACGCGTCACAGCGGCGTTTCACGCGAGGTTATTTTTGGAATAAAATTTATTAAGGGGTGTGAAAGAGTAGGAGGGGGTGTGGGAAAAGCAAACTCCTTTTTTTTAGACCCCACACCTAATCACCATACTCCCACCTATTTCCAAAAACCCCAAAAATGCCCCACACATTAACTCCCACAATTATCCATATTCACTCTCCACAGATTTATTATTTATGGGTAAATCCGTAGTAAAAAAATTAACTACAGAAGTATGTTTTGAAACATAAATCCGTAATAAAAAGAAGTATGTTTTGAAGCATAAATCCGTAGTGAAAAAAAATTGACGGATTTATGGGTCAAATCCGTAGTAAAAAAAATAACTACGGAAGTATTTTTTAAAAACATAATTCCGGTATTAAGAAATTTAACAACCAATTTATGTTTTAAAAGATAATTCTGACGATAATTATAACTACAGAATTACCTTAAAAGATAACTCCGTTGTTAAAAAATTTTAAAACCGAAATAATCTATTTATTTAAAACATAATTCCATTTTGATACAATTTAAGGGGCATTACGGTATTTTTACGGGAGTTGAGGGTATAAAGCTATGAAGCCCCGATACGCGATACGATACAAGATACAATACGATACGGATACGGGGATACGAGAAAATTTTGAAAATCAAGATACGACACGGCTGAGATACTTTAATAAAAAAATTAAATTAAAATTTAAATATATAAAAATATACAAAAAAAAATAAAATGGAATAGAAACACAATTAGAAAAAAAACAAAGATGAAAAACAGAAATATTGTATTTTATAAAGATGAATTTTTTTGCACAAATAGATAAAAAAATCACAAAAAATATATGGAGGAAAGGAAGAGGACAACCAACACATTAATGCATGAGTGACTAGTCATAAAAAGTAGGGGCGAACAAGTAACTGAAACCACCTGAAATTGTATAATTCGTAGAGATGATTACGTATATTTATGTCACTCATATCACAATGTCTTATTTCTTCTATGATTGTGTTACGAAAAAAGATATAATTTTGTCTTTTAGTTATTGAGGTATTAAAATGTATCATATATGAGTGACAATCATGTACTTAGTTAGTAAGAGGTATCGAAAAAGTATCTGAGAAGTATCCTTAGTTGGTAAGAAATATCCGAGAAGTATCTGAAAAATATCGGGTGAAATATTTTTTAAAAAGAATTAAAAAATTATTGGATACTCTTTGGGTATATCTAGAAGTATCGGGTGCGTATCGGTATTAGATACGTATCCGACACGGGTACATTGTCATTTTTGAAGTATCAGGGCTTCATAGGTATATAGTGCAGAGGTGGGGTAAAAAAAAAATACCCTAGATGAAAACACTCCTAGTTGACAAAAAAAAACACTAGTATTTCTTCCATATTCGAGAATTCGCGAAGAAACCAAGCACTGCAAGTTTACACAGAGAGTCACAGGTGCGAGAAAGAGAAGCATGGCGACTCTTGATTCTGACGTTCCGATGGTTCCCGCCGGCGAGCCCTCGACCAGTGCCGGTCCTTCTTCGAAGAAACCCAAGCGATTCGAGATCAAGAAGTGGAACGCCGTCGCTCTCTGGGCTTGGGGTCGGTCCATCTTTCAATTTCCTTCCCAATCCTAAACCCTAATCGTTTCGAATTGTTTTCATCTCTGCCCCTTTTTATCTCTAACCTTTTCGTTTTTGGTTGTGATTGCAGACATCGTTGTCGATAACTGTGCTATATGCCGAAACCACATCATGGATCTCTGTAAGCAAGCTATTTTAAATCCTAACCGGTTCTTATAATTCTTTGCTATTCGTTTTGAGTTGATTTTCGATAACTTATTTTAGGTATCGAGTGCCAAGCAAATCAGGCTAGTGCCACTAGCGAGGAATGCACCGTGGCTTGGGGTATGTTCCAAAACCATCTTATTTCTAGCTACCGTATACTATTCTCCCTGTTTTTATCGTTGATAGGTGCTTTAATGCGAAATACCTTTTACAATATTTTATGTTCATCTGCCAGACCTCTTAGGGTTGAGGCCAGGTCAAATTGTATGTTTTATAAAATATTATAAATATAAATTATTAATTTATTTTTAAGCTACTCTGAACATGGCGTGCTTCAATTTCGGCTTGAGGGAAATGTATACTGTCTAGGTAGTTTTGTATTCATAAGGAAAATGCCATTTCCCTAATGCAATAATTTATAATCCTAAGGAACATGACTTTTTTGCGTAAAAAAAAAAAGGAACATGGCTTTTGATCAACCCTAATGAATCCTTCCTGGCGTTTGTTCCATGCTGTGCTGTGTAAGATCAGTATTGTCAAATAGCGGCTATAGCGATGCTACACCGCTATTGTCTGTGATCCGTGATATGCCCATAAGTACTGTCAAATAGTGGCTATAGCGCTATAGCATAGTGGAATTTGAGCTACCTGCAATTTTTTGCAATTCACGGTTGACAACACTGTGTGAGATTGCTTTTGGTCTTTTTGGGTTGTTAGATTAGGTATTGTTCTTATCCTAATAGACTATTTTTCTTCTGATGTTCCCTCTTGATCAAATTTAGGCAAAATATCTACCTTACAAAATGCACCCTTTGTTAGTAATATTATGTTAAACGACACGTGGCCTGCCAATTCACTTTATTCCCTTCTTTCCAAAAATCTCCCCAAAGGAGGGGGGAGGGTGAGAAATTCTGGGACTCGAGGATTCTTTCCCATTCAAATCTCTCTTTCTGCCCTCTTCTTGATGCTGAAGAAGGGGTGAGGAATTCTGGGACTCGAGGATTCTTTCCCATTCTAATCTCTCTTCCCTCTTCTTGATGCCGAAGAAGGGATGATGTCTAATCAATAAGCATTTTCCCTTCCCTTGTAGTCTAGAATGGCATACGAGAGACTAGAGAGTTCAATCCTATGCTTGCCTGTTTATCACTGCTCCTATTTTACTGCAAAGAAATAATTCTGTAGTCTGGTTAGTAACTGTGAATATACTCTCTGGCTCTAGCAAGACTTGGGTTTGGCTGATTAAATTTAATGGCTCAATTCCTTTCTCTTTCCATAGGAATAAGATATAGGGGAAGTTGGGAAGAGCTTATTTAGGTTTATCGTATGACAAACCCTTATGTAAGTATTTTTGAAGAGCTTATAAAAATAGATTATGATATGTTCATATACTATTTAGTTTATTTTCATAAGCTCTCTAAAATGGGTTATAGAAATAGCTTATTGGAATTTATTTATTTTTGACACAAGGGAAATAGTTAATAATAAGCAGATATGATAAGCGGTTAATCAACCTGATTATTCAGCACCACCATAGTGCTTACGCTTTGGTCATTTCTTCATGAGTAAAATTATTGTGCTATTTTAGTTTAGTATACATTCTGTTCAACAGTCAGAAATTCTAAGAATAACTTGTTAGTCATGCTCTATTTATGAAGACTTATGTAGTTTCTGCTTAGCATATACGGGATTACTCAAACTGTTGCTTGCTCTGGCACATCTTCTACAGGGATTTGTAACCATGCTTTTCACTTCCATTGCATTAGTAGATGGCTTAAGACTCGTCAAGTATGTCCTCTAGGTATGAGTGCCCAATTCCTTCTCTCTCTCTCTTCTCTTTTTTTTGGGACCTTATGCATCAAGAAGTGCACTTACTGAAATTGTTTTTCTATGCTTGTACAGATAACAGTGAGTGGGAATTTCAAAAATACGGCCACTAGAACTTTGGCATGGTTGAGCTCCTTTGACTTTTGGACCATCCATCCCAGTTTTAAGAATTTAAAATTCTGTTAGTTTCCTTTGCTTCTACCGAGTTGGTTTACTATTTTCAAGAAAACTGTCTGTCTAATGGAATTTCATATGCTTAGACTGTAATATGTAAAGTTTTATTTTGGTGTTTTGTTTTGGGTTAAATTTGGTCCTCTTTTGGCTGGCTGTTTGTCTGATGCTAACAGGTTCCATTGGCTAATTTCCTGCTTGCATTATCCAGTATATATATATTTTGAGTAAACTCTCAAATCAGTCCATAAACTATCACCCTCTCTCCAATTTAGCCTCTAAACTATAAAATATAATCAATAGTCCCTAAACTAATCCATATCCATCAATTTAGTCCCTCAATCACTTTCAAAATACAAGAGAGGGTGAACAGGTCAGACACTAAATTGATGAATTTAGAATAGCTTAGTGACTTCATTAAATTATTATAGTTTAGGGACTAAATTAGAGAGAGTGATAGTTGAGGGACCAAATTGATGGAGAGCAATGGAAATTAACGTGATAAGAGATAGTATCACAACAATGGAATCATAAAGAATCAGATGGTGGTGCATGCTTTCGTACATTTCGTTCAAATGATCGTTTGTAATGATTATTATTTTCCTAATTAGATCGTTCGTAATGATTATTATTTTTCTAATTAGAAACACGGGGAGTATGAATTTGTAGTTACAACAACACTTTTTTATAAACGTAGCAGGAAAAATGCCTCTCTTGTTGATTCAGATTAAGTATCAAACTAGTATATCATGAAAAAGACATTTCGAATATTCAACTATGCCTGGCAAACATGTAGCATGAAAAATGCCTTGCTTCATATGTAATTGATATTTCTTTTTCAAATCACACCAGAAAAGAAAAATGAAATAAAATGCACATGCTCAATTTGCAACTGTAGTTCAGCTGCTTGGAATTACAAATTCCAAATCCAATGTGATGATGTATTGATGTTAAACCTCCTGGTTTATCTTTTTAAGGGAGTATAAAAAAAGACATCGACCATATTTGTTTATTATTTGGAAATTAGGAAATTTTAAACCGTCACATATTTTAATATCCAACATCTCAAAAAAGGCTCACACCGCTAGTGTGTGTCTTTTTTTTGTCAAATGAGTATGACTCATAATCAACGGGCAGAGCCGCAGAGGCCCAAACCATACCCACTACAAGTAGGCTCATGCTTCGTACAACCCCCTAGCTACTTACTAAAACCCCCATATCACCCTTTATTTCCAAAATACCCCTGAACGGTGGAGAGGGTTCGGCGCACGGCTGATCGATTTGGATTGCCACACGCTTGGTCGAACCTAGTTAAAACATAATTTGGGGTGTCTGAGTAAATTTTGACTGGTTCGGCGCAACGAGATTCGATCAAGTTCGATCAACCGTGCGTCGAACCGTGCATAATCTTTAAAAAATAAAATAAAAACCAAATTTCAGTAAGGGCTTTTGGTCTTTTCACACCAAAAATGGGGCTCTAGTGAGTAGCGAGGGGGTTGTACGAAACATGGGCTTACAAGTATGGCCTATAGTGGACACACGAGTCCAGGCACACAAGGGTGGGAGCCCAAACAAACATCCAATTACAAAACAAATAGACCCACTCTCCAGTCCACTACATAACTTCTTACATCAAAAAATCTCAACCATTTCCTCACCTCACACTCGAGACATAATCCTAATTTGGAAAAAAGGGTCAATAATGGAGGAGAGAAGAGCGCAACTTAATCAAGGTGCAATCACTGCTACACATAGTTCCATTCTTAAATCAAATGTGAGATTCTTCTCCCTTCAGTTTTCTATGAGTGTCGTCGTTACAATCCCACTGCTTTGGAATCCTGTTTTAAGATTTAGAATATCCTGTACAAAACCTTCAATCTCACGAACGTTTCTATTTCCTCAACAAGCTTCCACAAGATCAAGGTTATCGGATTCAAAGATCACTTGTTCAAGTTGTAGATTAAGCCCTAGTTGCACCGCTTCACGAAAACCCATGGCTTCAGCCACTAATGGAGTTGTCGCAAAGATTTGAGACGCTATCATGGTGAGAACTCTTTCCCTGTCATCTCTACACACTACCCCTAGGGCTCCTTTTCCTATGTCCTTGTTGGATGCGGCATCTGAGTTGATTTTTGTGCAATTAGCCCTAGGTGGTCTCCATTTTCTGGTTACATTAACTGGGGTCTATTTTGGACCTCATGAACCTTCCCGCTTGTATGAACTGCGAGATAGTTTCCTTCTGAATAGTTTTTCTTTAGTGGCCATTGCATTATGACATAGCCTCCATAGGAAGTGCTTGATTTTCTCTGGTATTTTAGCTTTCCAAGTCAAATGTGAGTCTTAGACCTGCATATTTGAAACCTGTTATAAGAGTGTGGATCATTATTGGGTCATATGAGAATCAGCTATGATACTATTTCATATATACTCTTTATTTGGTTTATAATTAGACGAAGTGAGACTATTTTACTTGAATACTCAACAAAACCTATATTGATAGCCATATTAGATGATGTTATCAGCTGCTAAAACTATGAGTAATATTATGAACATTATGTCGTGGATATCATTGTCAAAGTTTCGTCGATTTAACCATCGATAATAGACTTAACTATAAATATTTAAAAATAAAAAGACAAGTTTATTTAAGAATTATATAAATTTGAAACATTAATTGATGATTAAGAACACAAATGAACATCTTAATAGAGTTGAAAAATCGACCACAAGCAAAGCAGATATAGCTTGACTAGTTACTAGTGTACCAAACATGATGAGGCTATGTAGAGTTTTGGGAGGTGTCGCTAGTCTTATATATATTTGATGACTGATTAGGACAACAATCGTTGTCAGTTAGTCACTGTCGTTAGGTCTTCGTCTCAGTGGTACAAGTTCTAAAACCTTAAGTTTCAAACTTCAGAAGAAGTCTCTCTGGTAGAGTTTGTATAAATAAGAAAAACATAAAATTTAAAATGGAAAACAATAGAGAGAATATAAGTTAATTTGGTTCATTGGCGACCACGATGGAGCCAAAGGTAAGCAGAGAGTATTGATGAGTTACCGCAAATGCTTGGAGGTGCGCAACAACGATTGGGAGGGAGATATTCTATGTTGTGGGGAGACAATATTAAAGAGAACCATAAAGAGAGAATATATCCCTGGAAGAACCCTAAGTTTCAAATTTTAGAAGCAATCTCTCTGGTAGAGTTTGTATACATAAGAAAAACATAAAACCTAAAATAGAATAAAGAGAACATACATATCACTCTTACTGTTTTATTATTACTTGCGACGATTTGGTACACAGTGTACCGTACACTTACCAATATCTGATCAGTGCACGACTTAAAATTTTGATCGGAACTTCTTATAATGTGTACTCTCTGGAAAATGTTATGTAAATAACAGGCAGACAACTGTTTTATCTCTCTGGTAGAGTTTGTATACATAAGAAAAACATAAAACCTAAAATACAATAAAGAGAACATACATATCACTCTTACTGTTTTATTATTACTTGCAACAATTTGATACACAGTGTACCGTACACTTACCAATATCTGATCAGTGCACGACTTAAAATTTTGATCGGAACTTCTTTAATGTGTACTCTCTGGAAAATGTTATGTAAATAACAGGCAGACAACATGTTTTGAAGTTTAACTCCTGAACGACATTTAACGACACACATTATTTGATGGTTTATTTAAAATAACCTTTTCCAAGAAAATGCCATCTAAAGGTTTCATGTTTTTTTAGGTAACACTTCATATGTAACTGAAAGCAATTATAACTCAGTATTTGAATTTTGAAGTAGTAGTGAGTTTTTTGGTTGCAAAAAATTTAGGAGAGTTGGAAAGCCTTACAGCTCTTTAAGTATTTACAGTTATATATTTTTTGAAGCAAACAGACATGCTTATATATTACCTATCATTAAGGTCTTTTTACATTTACAACTAATTTATAAAATTAAACTTGCAAGTAACTTTAGAATCTTAGTTACTATAGTTTAGTCAATAATTTGCATGCAAGAGAAATTCACGAGCCCACAGGCTATAACTGAGTCCATTCAAGTATATAGTGTTGCTCTTTGCTTCTCTTGCTGAAGTTGGTAAAATTATAAACTTTGGAAAATTTCTTAATGTCCTTATACCGATAAAAAAATTATTTAGGAAAGAATTAAAGAATCTTTCACACCTACTCCCTAGAGCCTATGGTGTGCATATTTTATTGGAAGAGGAGAGAGACAAGAACAAAATAGACAAAAACCAAGCTTTATACAATGAATGACATGATAAGAAACAAAAGAAAACATAAAAAGTGTAAAAATAATAAAACATGTCGTTATTTATTCATTAAAAAAACACCTAGCGGTTATAAAAGAATCCCTTCTGAACCACAAAGGTCAACCCTATCTCTCTCTATTTTTTTTTTCTTTCTCTTGCCACGTTTACTTCCTCTCTCTCTAGCCTTGTTTTTCAGTTGGAGTTCTTTTTCAACTGTTACTTTAACTTGCTCAACAACCTATGTCCCACACTAAGATTCTACACCACGGGGTTTCCTTTTTCTCCACTCTTCTGACTCATAACTTTCGGTTATAAATTCCTCCACAAAACCTTTTCTCAACCTCTGTCCAAACACACCACTGTATATATTTTTTGTGTTATCTTAGGTTCTTCTGTCTAGACAATTTAATGGCTCATTCTCTAAAATCATCAAAGGGAAAAACAATATCTACAAGCAGCCAAAACCCTGAAGAAAGTAGTGGATGGACAACTTACTTTGATGATTTCTCAAAAGGCATAGAACCTGACAGTTATGATTGTTCTTCTAGTTTGCTCTCAGATGCTGCTTCTTCTGCTGCTTGGAAATTTTCTCATCATCATCATCATCATAACAACCATCTTCTTGCACCAAATCTACCAAAGAAGCTTTGTTTTAAGAAAACAAGAACCAAACAGATATCTGGTGACGACCCTTTGGAAGACACTGCTAGCTCTCCTGTCAATAGCCCCAAGGTAATATATTATTCTAAATTTCTTAGAGTTTAATTGCTACGCCTGGTCGGTGTAACTTTTTCTTAAACTCACAACCAAATAACAATTCATGGTATGAACGACATGTAGGATGATTACTTGTTGACTCACTTCTTTTAAATAACATGTCAATTTATAATTGGTCAATCTTGTAAAATATTTATGCACCAACGGTGTATATAATTTAAATCCAAATTTCTTATCCGATTTTTATTTATTATTTCATCATTCAATATGGTATGAGATTTCTTTTTACATATTATATTATTTTCTCATGGTTTTTATAATATAATTATTTATCTGTAGGTGAGAGACTTGATCAATAGTCCAACTTCTGAGAAGATTGATGATGATCAGCTACAAGGTTCTATGGTAAACCTGGAATATTTATTTATCATACTTTTCATCTAAAGGGAAGAAACATATATATATATATATATATATATATATATATATATATATATATATATATATATATATATATATATATATATATAAGTTTGGTTGTCAATATTCCTAACCAAGTTGTGGTTCATGATCATCATAATTGTGTAGGGTAAGGAGTTAACATCATCAGAGAATCATTCATACTTGGAGACAGGTGATATGCATGAACTTCAATTTAATAGAAAGAATATTGATTGCACAGACTTGAAGAAAAGGGGGCTTTGCTTGGTTCCTTTCTCCTTGTTGGTTAATCATTTAGGGTGACTCATGATACATTTGTCAAGAGTTCCTCTCTATCTCTCTGTTACTCTCCATCTTTCCTTTTCTTTATGCTCTTCTATGTGGATGGAGATATGGAGTTGTATCAGTATGATCAATTAGTTATTGTAAATGTAATATGTATACATAATTTTTATTATACCAATTAATCCTGGTTAAGATCTTGATAACCTTATTTTTATGAATTTGCTCATAGGAAGCTCAACTAGATACAGTGTATATATATATATATATATATATATATATATATATATATATATATATATATATATATATATATATATATATATTATTTTTCTTATGTATTTTATAGTGTGTAAAAAGAGTCTTATATGCGTTTGATTTGTTAAAAATTAAGGAACTAGAAACCACAACCAGGTTTGTGTGCCATCGGTTTTGTGTGGCTATATTCTCAGTGTAGTTACAAAATCTGAACCATTAAATGTATTTAGTTATAATTTGAGCCTTCAAATAATTTAGATATAAAAAATAAAATAAAAACATGAGGAGAGAGACTAATACAGATTTGGTGACTGCACTGAATGTACAAAAATCTGACTGCACCGAGTACCGAGAGCAACGAGCTAATGATCAGAAACCACAAACATACTTAGACACCACATCTCCAGTCTCCACGCAAAACTTTAAGGCTTCTAATATATGGGTCACCTCTCTTATGTTCATTTAACTCATTTCTAGTCGATGTGAGACTAACCACTCACACTTGAATTCCCAAAGAGAACAACTTTATAAGTTGTACATTGTTTGATTTAGAAACTAGTTCATCGCATAGGACAAAAGAGGGGGCAAGAGAGTGGACAAAAACACAAATTATTGTCTCTCACTAAACCCCGGTACAACTTTTTGTTCCACCTACAAACTATCTAAAATAATGTTTTGAATATCGGACCAGATATTGAACCGGTAAGACATACAAATATTGGTTCAACTGCTATAAATAACTCAAATTAGAAATCACGGTCGAGCCGCTAAAATAACAAAATCGTAGATGAGATCGATTCAAGGTTTAACTGTCTGAACTGTTAGTTTGATTTTTAGAACAATTATCTAAAATATTAAAATACCATATCTATTTCGTACCAATAAATATTCTCTCTCTCTCTCTCTATGTCACTCTCCTATCTCAGTTTTCTCTCTCCTCTCATCCGAACTCTCTCCCTCCCCTTATCTCGCTCTCCATCAACTCTCATTCTTTCACACATTTCTATCTTCTATCTTCTCTCTCCATCTCTCTCTCTCTCTCTCTCATCTCTTTTGTTATACTCCCTCCGAACCTCTTTATAAACAAAAAGTCACTTTTTAGGTTCATTGAAAAATTAATGTATTGGGACTATATTATAGTCTAGATACATTAGTTTTCCAATGAATCTAAGAATTGCTTCTTTGTTTCATTTTAATTGTCATTTTTTTGGACCAAATTAGTTCCAATTTATTTATCGTTTTCAAGTTTCAATGTAACATTAATTACTTTAATTTTTATCAAATATACCCCTACTCTATTAATCATTTGACACTTACATTAATGAAAGGGAGTGTAAATATGTGAGTGGACTAATAAAAGATAAGGGTGTATTTGAAATTTACTTTGAAATCAAAGCTATTTCTTGGTTTGCACAAAACAATCTTAAAAGACTATTATTTTGAAACGAATTGAGTAATATATGTTATATATATATATATATATATATATATATATATATATATATATATATATAATTGAGGGAATTTTAGGAAATTTTATACTTTTTTACTTGTACTGTTTATTATCCACCATATAGTTTACAACACAACCGATACTTTTTTGTGAAGTACTATCTCGTACTTACCCATATATTTGTATCTAAAATTTTAAGGGGATAGATTAATAAATATAGTTTTGAGTAAAGACTGAAGTTGGTCCCTGACAACAATTCATCGCGCGATAAATTCGTCCCTCACAATTTATTTGGGACACATTGGTCCCTGACATTTTCAAAATGAGACACGTTAGTCCCTCCGTCCCTTTAGTCGTTGACAATTCACTTAACGCCTCCTACGTGACACGTTTAGTGCCAACGTGTCACGTTAAATGCCATGTAACGCATTATTTTGAGTCAAATTAGTCCCCATCTTTCAAAGTTTTAATTTTTTTATTTAAAAAAGGGTAAATCAATCTCTGTGCACTTTGGGATGGACTTAGATCATCTGCTTCCAATCTCCCTACATCTCCCTCCTTCCTCTCTATCTCTCTCTTACTTTCATGCTCTCTCATCATTTATTTATAATTTTTTAATGATGAGAGAGTGTGAAAGTAAGAGAGAGATAGAGAGGAATGAGGGAGATTTAGGGAGAGTGGATGGAGACAGTGGCGGATCCAGAAAGCTTCTTCCGTGGGGGCAAGAAAATAATCTTTTTACAATATTTTAGAGGATAAAAATATTAAAATATTTTACAAAATACATCATCACGTACATGAAAAAAGAACCGAAAAAAAAAGTTATCCAAGCTTTTACAGATCTACAAATTGCAGCTGTCTTCAAATGTTGATCCTTTATGTTTACCCAAAATTTCAGTTTGGTCCTTTATATTTTAATTTTCTCATTTTGGTCATTTATGTTTCAAATCTACACTATATCTATACATCTAAACCACCTATGATTTTACCAATACCCTCATCCTATCTAAAAGACACCTCAAATCTTTGAGGGCAAAAATGTAAATTTATTTGTTCTTCTTACACTTTCTTTCCTCCTTTTTACTTTTCTCTTACACTATCTTTCTTACTTTTTTTCTCTTTCTTCTTACATTCTCTTTCCTCCTTTTCACTCTTCTCAAACACTATCTTTCTTCATTTTTTTTCTTTTTACTTTACTTTTATTTTTCACATAAAAATTCTTCTATTTCTCTTATCATTTCACTTTAGTTTTTTTACCTAAATTTAAACAAATACTACAATACTAAAATTATCTTCTATTTTCTTTTCGAAATCTGTTTACACTCTTATTGATAATCTCCTATCTATATTTTTCTATCTACTATAATATACTAATCAACTAAAATAATCAATCGAAACTACGAGATAACTGCACTGATATACAAAAAATAAGGGATAACTGCAAAGATATATAAATAAACACGGGATAAATATTTGCCATTGATAATTAGAATTTTTTTTTGACGGAAAATAATTAAATTTTTTGAAGACTACTATAAACCTACTATCTAAAAAGACAAGAAGGCTTAATTACTATTTAAACTTATTAATATTTAAAACAGATGTGACAAATATCTGTCATTAATACCTAGAAAATGACAAATAATTGTCACCGATATATAAAAAACAGGGATAAGCTGCAGACCGATATATAAAAAAACAGAGCATTAACATTTTTCATTGATAATTAATTTTTTAAAAGATTACTATAAACCTACTATCTAAAAAACAAGAAGATTTAATGACTATTTAAACTCTTGATTAAAATTTAATACACATATTTCTTATTGGTAATCTACTATCTCTCTTTTACTATCTACTATAAGATACTAATCAACTAAAATAATCAATTGACACTACTGAGATAACTACATTGATCTATAAAAACACCGGATAATTGCGATAATATATAAAAAACACGGATTAATATTTGTCATTGATAATTTTTGAAGACTAATATAAAATACAAACCTACTATCTGAAAAAAAGACTTAATGGTTGTTTAAACTACTATTTAATATAAAAACAAATATTTCTTATTTATAATTAATTACTATCTAACTTTTACAATCTACTTTTATATATATATATATATATATATATATATATAAGCACAGGATAACTACAGTGATAGATAAAAAACACAGGATGAATATTTGTCATTGATAATTATAATTTTTGAGGACTACTATAAACCTACTATCTATAATTTTTGCTCACACTCTTACCTCTCAACCGAAAAACATGCAATGATTTAGTTCATAAAAACTTATTTGTGTATATTAGAGAAAATTTGAGCTATCTATCTCTATGGGTATCCACTGCATGTTGTCAATATAAATATTTTTATATTTTTGTACTTACGATATATTTATATATTCATTTATATAAAAAAATATTTGTAGCATATTTTCTTAAAATAAATATTTGTAGCATATTTGTTGGACTTTGTATCAACTTTACGTTAATGTTATAAGTGTGACAAGAACACATTGTAGAGTCAATATTGGTTTTATATACTTATATTTTGCAACTGATGTTATAAGAATGACCTTTCAAATCAACATTTCTATTTGAATATAATCATGTCACATAACACGATTAGCCCGTGCGGATGCACGGGTAATCTACTAGTTTGTAACAAAGTAATCATTCTATTAACTTTCCTAGGCCTTTATGTTTCTGAGTAGTTTCAAATTGGTCCCTGATCATTTTAGTAAGTTTCAAGTTGGTCTCTTATCATTTAAATGACCAAATGTTCTGGCCTCAACTAACTCAATTCAAAGAAATAGCAAAGTCAATAAAATGGTTCCTTTGTTACAAATTTGAAATATAAAGCACTAAAGAGAGAAAGAAAAAACATAAATAACCAAACTGAAATTTTAGATAAATATAAAGGACCAAAACTGTATTTTTGTCTTATGAATATTATCAAAAATATTTCTCATTCTAAAATAAATTGTGCTTGTATTTTAAGTAATTTGATATTAGTGGGGCAATTTTTGTTATTTATTGGGGTCAATTAGATGAATACTATATATGGAAAAGTAAAAATATAAATTTCTATGGGGTCAATTGCCCCCAGATCTATATGTATGCATCCGCCATTGGATGGAGAGAATCCAAAGTGATTATGAATGTGTTTTTTGGTGCGAGTTTATAACTGTTCTACACACATGATTGGTTGTCTATTTACACTCTTCATCGTGGTATTTACCCTTACTAGAGAACTTAGTGTTGAAAAAAATACCAGGAGGGAGATATTGGTTTGGCAACGAAGTGCTTTTTATTTTTTATTTTATTTTATAAGTAAATAATCTTTATTGATAACGCCTAGATCTAGTGTCATATGTGCAGGCTCTACACATGCACCTTCTATGAAGGGTTGCAGAGAGCACAATTTTTTTTTCAGCCACAAAGTGCTTTCATGGAGCTTCAACCTGCAAGGTTACTGTGATTAGGGTGGCTTTAGGAATACCTTTTTGTTTTACAGTGAAATTTATATGGCACAATTGATTTAACACTGAATGGTTTCTGATTTTAATAAACCAAACATTTAAGGAAGAAGATGACGCACAACCACTAATTCGTCGTTTTTTTAAAAAAATTAAAATTTGTAGTGTCAGGGACTAACGTTGGTCCACAATATATAATATGTTACATGGTATTTAACGTGACACAGTGACACTCTATGTGTCACGTAGGAGGTGTCAAGTAAGTGTGTATTTAATGTCTCACATTTTTCCATGAAGATAATATATATATATATATATATATATATATATATATATATATATATATATATATATATATATTCCTTTTTGCTCTTTTTTTAAAGCAAAAAAAGGGATTATGGAGCCTCGTTAAAACCTTCTGATGGAAAACCCTCCTTAGGGAAAAACCATCTAGAAGTAAAGAGTACTCCTCCTTTTTGCTCTTAATTTCTCTCCTTGTACCAAAAATAAATAAATGAGTTTATTGATCTTGAGAGACAAAACGGAGATGGAAATGGCCGGAGGCAGAACAAAGACGGAAATGGTTTGAGACCGAATTGGAAAATGAGGGTTTATTCGCGACTTTGCGCTGGGGGTAAACGAAAGAGCAGGCAGTGTATGAAAGAGAAGAAAACTTAAAATAAAACACTTTTAACATCAGTTTAAAAAGAGTCGATGCCAAAAGTGACTCGTTAGTTGCAAAATTGCCACCACGCCACTTTTAACATCAGTTCAATTTTTAACCGATGTTAAAAATCTTGGGTAGAACTTTTTTTTTTATGTATTAGCGAGGTTCTTGATATTAGTTAAATAAAAACCTTATGTTAAAAGTGTGTTCAATCACCATTTATTTACAAGTTCACCACCGTGTCTTTTTTAAACATTGGTTCATTTTTAACCGATGTTAATTTCTGATGTTAAAAGCCTTTTTTCCACTAGTGTTAATATCTCTAATCGTGTTGTCATTGATTTGCTAAACTCCTAGTTTCTAAAACAAAGTAACAACTAAATGTAAGAGTTTCCTAATAGCCGATTTAGTGAAATCGGTTTTTAAACAACTTTGGACTTTCTCAAATTTTAAAAGCTCAAATTGTATGCTAAAAATAAACATGATACGTTATAAGTCGAGCTTAGGTCTAACACTTTTATCATATATCTACTAAGACAGACCTTACAAAGCTCTGTCAAGCCCGAGCTCGGCCTATTCATGGCACCCCTATTTGTGTCATAATATGAGTTAATGCTAAATTGCTAATCACATTCCATAGTTATAAGTGGCTACTAGGTACAACTATCTAGTCCCGTCAATTTTTTCTTGATAATTAAAAATATTATTGATGTCCCTATTGTCAAGAATTATTGATACACAATCCCCACATTCTACATGAAGGGTTTGAGAGAAGCGTCCCAACCGTCTTGCAATTAAAGTAAAATATCAAGTTAATTAATTTCGAAGCTTTCAAAAATTGATCGATACGTTGCGCAATCCAAAGCATTTTTCTGTTAATTCGTCTGTCTTCATCACGGAGCATAATACCAAAAAGGTAAAACTGTTGACAACGATCTCCTTATAATGGAATGCCACGGCAAGAACTAAGTTTTAGTTCACATGAGATGGTTGGAGATTAGACTAATAAATAAATAAAATAATTGATTGATGAAGGGAAAGAAAATTCCAAATGCATTACTACGTCTTATATAAATGTATGCGAGTCTCTTCAATTAATCAATTAATACTGATTAAAACTTTTGGAAAGACAATTAGTCTGAACCACTTGGCTAAATTTTTGTTAACATCATAAGTTAGGTAACCAATCAAATAATTAACAACCACATCCACTATCATGTGATATGTGTTATGGGTGGTAGATCAAAGGTCTAACTCATACTTAAAATTGACAATAGAGGTTCAACTTCACCATTCGATACATTAATCTATATAAGAATCCATTAGTAAGACTAAGTCATTGCATAAGTCTTTATGATCAATAGTCACTCCTTCATTCATCCCAGAATCCTCTGCGCTCCTTCAAAAAATTTAACACTATTGTATGTCAAGATTGGATTCAAATCTAAGACCTTAGTTAAGTTGGAATAGACCTTGGTTATTAGGTACTATGCTCATGTTTGATTGTGAGAATAAATTATAAAAAGAGAAAAAGTTAGATTTATAGTTATTGACTTTTCCTAAATTTCACCTTAATTCTCTAATATTGTGATCAAGTTTCAACAAAACGAAAATGAGCCAATATAATGGTTGAAGGGTATAATTTGTGCGCATAAAGAAACATGCTAAATTCAAGCTATTCAAATTACAAAAAATAAAATAAAATAAGGCTATTCACTAATTAGAGTTTGATAAGTAGTGCATTGTTGGCAAATGTACACTAATTATTTCCTTTTTATTAAATGTCGATTTTTTAACAAATAAAAATGAATGGCAGTTTTTTATTTTACTAACTTCTTTTGTACAAATCTTTTATTGACTTTTAATCACAACTATGTGTAATTTTCTATTATATTTAAATAGATTGTTGTTGGGAGGCATGACATAGTCTCACCTTTTTTTTTTTTCGTTCAGACAAAATCAAATCAAATCAAATATCAACTAAAAAAATATATCAATCAAATATAAAATTAATTAATCAATCAAATATAATATAATCAAATCAAATCAAATATAGGATATTTAAGTCATTTTACCACTAAATGACAAAATAATCAAATCAAATACTTCAAATAACAAATAATTATTCAAATCAAATAAATAATAAAAAAATATATAATATAATAAAAGAGAGTGCTAACAAAATAACAAATATAGATACTCTACTAGGATGACACTCTACTAAATGATAAAATAAAAGCTAACACGACAAAAAAAAACTGACAATCAGAAAAATAAACAAACCAAAGACCGCATAAATTGACCAAAACTGATCAGAGACAGAAAAATTGACCAAAAAAATAGACTGAAAAAAAAAAGTCTGACACATTGTCGCACGGTCAGTTTTTATTCAAAAAAAATTAAAAAAATTATTGTTTTTACTATTTACTATAATCTACTAAAACCAATCAATTTAACTACTAACAATTGTTAACAAAAATTCAACCACAATCAAAATTTCCAAAAGTAAATTTTTATGATAATTAACAATTTAATTAAAACGTTTAGATTAATATTAAATGATCTAAAATTTACTATTTACTATAATCTACTGAAACTACTAAACCAATGAATTTAACTACTAACAATTGTCAAAAATAATTTAACCAATTAAAAATTCAAAATAATTTTCTAAAATGTTTTAATAATTTGCCTCAAAAAAATGTTAATTAAAATGGTTTAGTTAATATTAAATGATCTAAAGTTTAATATTTACGATAATTTGTCTATTAAAACTACTAAAATCATTCAATTTAACCACTAACAAATGTCAAAAAATATTTAACCACTATTCCAACAGGAGCGCCAACGAAAGACTGGCAATAGGATTGGCAACAGAAGCGCCAACAGGAGAGGGGCAATGGAAGCGCAGACGAAAGTGGCAACGGGGGTGCATATAATAATTAAAAAAAATGTAATATAATAAAAGAGACTGCTAACAAAATGAAAAATATAGACACTCTACTAATATGCCACTCTACCAAATGACAAAATAAAAGTTGACGCGGCAGAAAAAAATAAAAACTGTTAACCAAAAAAACTGACCAAAGACTGCATATATTGACCAAAGACTACAAAAACTGACTAAAACTGATCAAAAAAAAATTAATGCGTTCTCGCGCTTTCAGCTTTTTTTTCAAAAAACATAAAAAAATTACTGTTAACTACTATAATCTATTGAAACTACTAATACCAATCAGTTTAACTACTAACAATTGTGAAAAATAGCTTACAACTAAAAAAATCCAAAATATTTTTTTAAAATATTCTAATAATTTAATTAAAATAGTTAAGTTAATATTAAATGATCTAAAATGTTCTATTTACTCTAATCTGTTTATTATTAAACCATTAAAATCATTCAATTTAACCACTAACAAATGTCAAAAAATATTTAACCACTATTCTTACGGGAGCGCCAACGAAAGGCTGACAATAGGATCAGCAACCGAAGCGCCAATGGGAGAGGCCACAGGAGAGCGGCAATGGGAGTGCCAACGGAAGCGGCAACGTGGGTGCATATCTTATGTTATATGACATAATACCACTCTGTTTCCAATTTCAAATTAAACTTATACATTTTGGATATTGTTAACATCGTATGAATAACTTACAAATTACTAACTATCTATCTTTATGTATACTAATAACATGTCAAAATGCCATTAATTCAAATGTTTAGATTACTAAATTTATTATAACTTTAATATTATTTTGACTTCATAACAATATATAAACAATACAGTGTCACCCGTACGGATGTACGGGTAAAGTACTAGTGACAAATAAACATCACACACTATCACATGGTCACACCCGAATTCAAACTCGAGAACAAGCGTCCACATGTAACTAAAATTGTCAATGGATCAGAACGGGCAAGGGGAGACCTAATAAAAATGAAAGTGATAGATTGATATATAGTGTATCGCACAACTCGATCTAAAATATACCTAATTTTGGAATTCAAGTGAATGGTTATTCTCATGCCGATTAAGAACATGAGCTAAAGAAATGATATATAAGATAGGTAACTCATATTCTTAGTGGGTTAAGGTTTTGGACGAAGATGTGGTGTCCAAGTCTCCTGGCGTTCCTGGTCATTAGGTCGTTGTTATTCTTAGTGCTCCTGTGGAATCCCCAACACTAACTTAAAAAAATTCATTATCTCTTTTTATTAAACATGATTTTATTATTTAAAATAATTGAATGATGAATATTCATTTGATTAACTTAATCACAACAAAATTTGATTTTCTGGCCGACGAACCAGTCAGAAAGCAAAGCGAACAAGAAGTCACTGAAACAAGTGCATTTTCAAATTATATACCTCCACCACCATGTGCCATCCTTTGACAGTTCATGTGTTTGGTATTGACTTATGTTGTAGAAAGCATGTTTCTTTTGTCCCCGTGAACTAAAACAAAATCAAGCTTATTTAACCCGTGAGTGAAAAAGTTGTTTGCTACACAATGGACACGTTACGTTGCTTAGATTGAACCTCTTTTTTATGGAAAGGGAGGGAGAAGGCACATCAATGAATTATCATTCATAAGAAGTTGAATGACCCTTATTAATTAAGAAGTTAGCACAACGATATTTGCCTCTCGATAAGTATTGACCATTAAGAATTTCCACTTAGGAAGATGAAACATATCTTGAAGTAGAGGAAGGAGAAAAACATTATCGTCCTGTTTGGTAAGTTGCATCTACTAAATTTTAGCGAATAGCGAATTTGACAAACGGATAGAAAATTAGCATAAAGTAGACGTGTTGACATTCCTCTACAATAAGTTGAGAATTATGAACATAATCAAGTTGAAGACATGGTTCCACCTAGACGATCAAAGGCACTTTCTAAACATACTTGACCCACTAAATTTAAAGATTTTGTTATTTATATGCAAGAACATGAATTTCCTTCAAGTGGAGACTCTAATCCTAATTCTTTTCAAGAAGCTATTAATATTTCTCGTGGTTTTAGTACTCACTGGTTGACAAATTAAAAATGGAGGATGAACTAGCTTCTATGAAGAAGAATGATATTTGGGAGTTGGTGGAGTTACACATATCTTGTAAAAAAAGTTGGATTATGGGTCTTCAAGACTAATTGAGATGCAAAATAGAGAGATATAAGGTAAGATTTGCTGCTAAAGGGTACAATCAGAGATAAGATATTGATTATAAGAAAAAAAAATTATCATTTCCATTAAAGACTCCTTTTATGTTGTTATGACATTAGTGTGGCTCATTTTGATTTTAAAGCTTTACCAACTCGATGTTAAAACGATCTTCTTTAATGTGAGTGTGTGACCTTCTTGAATGTTGACGAGGATGTGTATATGGATCAACTTGTTGGTTTTATAAAAAAGGGCAAGATGCTCTTAGTGTGTAAATTGGGAAGATCTAAGCAATTTTAATGGGGTTGCTTATTGAGATAATTAAAAATTAGTAATCCGTGCTTATAGTTGTTTAGTATTGGAGTTGTCCTACGTGACAATTTGAGTTGCTTAAAAGTAGTTGTTGGTAACAAAATAGTCACGGGTTACTAAAGATTAAAAAACTATTCTTTTTCTCTCTCTCTCTCTCATTTTTTTTATCAATTATAATAAAATTTGATTTTTGTAAAATAAAACATTTTTGATTAAAATATATAAATAAGTGGCGTCATGTATGATTGCTTATAAACAATCACGGGAGTAAAAACTAATTGAGACAACTATAAATTCCTTAAATCCTACATGGCAGTTTGACCCCATAAAAATAAACTTAATTCACTCAAATAAGAACCCTCCATTAAAGATGCTATGGGTTAAAAAGGGCAAGGAACACTAATATATTTTGATATTTAATAGATAAGTAAATGTGTGTTGTTAAATAACATACATATGTGTATCCAATTTTTTTGGAAATATGATATACATGATCACAAGGATACATTATTTAACGGTCGGATTAATCAATTTCTTTTTCTATATGAAATTATTAACTGGTATATAAGTCGATAATTTTGACACCTGGTGTCAATATATCTTGACTCACACACACATATATATTCATTAGCTAGCTACTATTATTACAATTTTAAGTATACCTAAGTTTATATCTTCAAAAAAAGTGTAACTAATATTACAAAAAATAAATTCATCGAACATATATCTAACAAATAATATTTCAGAGTTTTTATTTTGATAAATACTATTATTTCTAATACTTTAGTAATTAGATTTAAAAAAAATTGATCATTTGTTGTTTAATTGAATTATTATATTTTTTATGATATTTATTATTTAAAAATAGGTAAAGTGCGGGTATCAGGACAAGCACTTGGGTACTAGAGGGCATGGAGACGGGCACTAAAGTTGTTGCCCATGCGTATCTGGTTCGGGTACAGACACTCAGGTGCCCATTGTCATCCCTAATCAAAGATCAAGATTTCAAAGGACAACAAATTACTAATTAACATACATGTGTTTATTTTTTACTTTTTTTTGATGATTAATTGGAAATATCATTAATAGAAAATCATCCTTCCAATGAAAGATGAAATAAGATACACCAAAATGCTTTGAACAAAGCAATAAACCGAAAACCCAAATAACACCACAGCTAACCAAAACACCATAAAAAAAAACCAAAACACCATCAAATTCCAAGCTAACACAAGATACATACACCACACCAATGCTAATCACGTACGAGACCAGCTAGATACACCTAAGCTAACACCAATGTTGATTTTCCCCTTATCTTCTTCACAAGTACATAAACCAACAATCAGAGCTTGATTTTGGCTATGCAGTTAGAATCAGTAGTCATGGAAGTTATATTAAATAAGACATCACAATTTATATTAACCGTGGCCTTCAACCTGATAAGCAAGTGCACTTTCCCAGGCAATATAGCGTTTGATGTCAATTTGAAGGTCCCATCATCAAGATCTGTAATAAAATGTTCATCATTTAACAATTTTTCACTCATAAGGTTTGCAGTAGTGGTCACATTAACCGTGCTACGAGCAGGGATTGTGTTTTTCGCTAAGGGAATTTTGGCTACAACGGTGTCACGATATTGAAGATAACCAGTGGAATCCATGGACTCAAAGGCTCCATAATTTCGGTTCACTATTGTTATAATCATGTGTAGAGGTGCAGTAGATGAATCTGGTGTAAAAAATTGAACGTTCTCAAGTCCAACAGGGGTGAGACTTACAATTGGGTCCTTGATTTTAAATATGGTAAAAGCTAAGGTCAATATCACAACGGCAACAATGATCAAGATAATTGCAGTGACGATTGCGCAAATTTTGAGGCCTCTTGAAGCCATGGTTTTTGATTCTTTCTAAGTAGTAATGGTTTTTTTTTTTTTTACAACCGGAGGCTCACCAGAATCGGGGTAGGCCTCACGGTAGTAATGATATTTGAGCTTATCCATGTATTGTTTGGTTTTTCGTATAAATAATGAGGATATTGTACCTAAAAATTTGTGATTATCCGTTGGATTCTCTTTACCTGTTGTTGCCTATGAGGATAAGAATATTGGCAGTGTATATAAATGGGAATTAGCTAGTTTGGCAACTAAGATTTTGGTGTCTTAAATTAACAAACTAAAAAAAGAAAGAGCTGAAAAATTACAAATTATTCTCTTAAAGTTTTGTTTTTTAGGGTAAATTTGGTAGTTCATATTTCAAAACCAATTTCCTTTTTTTTCTCTCCCTCTCTCTCTCCTAGTATTTATCTTCTACTACCTACTAACTTCTCTTATTTAATCAATTTAATCAATTCAACCACTACCAAAAATACAAAATTACTTTGTCAAAAAAAAAACAAACTATTCATTCATTTATAAAACTCACTTTTTTAGAACAAATATGTATTTTTAATCTTTCTATTTCACTTTTTATCTTTTTGAATTTCAATTTCTCACATAATCTTTTAATTTTTATATCTCACATTTAAAACACATTTTTTCTCCTATATCTCTCACTCTTATCCTTCCCAATTTTCTCTCTATCTCCCCTTCTATTCTCTCTCTCTCTCTCTCTCTCTCTTCATTTTTTTAATCTATCTACTAATTTTTCATCAAAACTCTACTCATCAACTATCTCCAACTATCTATTTAATCAACTCAACCATTACCAAAAATACCAAACTAGCCATTTCTAAAATATTGGATGGGAAAATATCTTTACTATTATAAATGGATATTTTGTTTTGTAATAAATCTTTTTTTATCTTCTTTTGAATTTTAACGGGTAAACATTACAAGCTATTGGTATAATTTCATTATTTTTGATTTCTTATGGCGAAACGTAACGGGTTATCGATATAATCATTTTTTATATTTATTTTCATGAATGCCTTTATTTCTTATAAATGGACTTTTTTCTTTTGAGCCGCGCCAAGAAAATACTAGATATTGTTAAAAAAAATTATATTTAATTTTTTAGTTTCAACGGCTAAACATTACATGTTATTGCTATAAATTCATCACTAGTAACTCTTTTATGGTGCAACGTTACACATTGTCGTAAAAAAACTATTTTATATTTTGCATTTAAGTTACTACCGATAAAACTAGTAGGATACTCGTGCATACACACGGGTGTTGTCGTGTTCTTTTTATGATTGAACTTAGACAGTATTTAAATAGTCTGAACATTACCCCGTGAAAATAAGACAAATTTAAAGTAGATAAAAAAGAGTTTCAACTAAAAAGTAGATAAATATTACTATATAAAAATGTAAGAGTATAAGTGTAATTATCCCTGTATTTTTTTATATATTAGTGCAATTATCCCGTGTTTTTTGTGTATCAGTGTAGTTATCTAATAGTTTCAATTGATTATTTGTGTTGATTAGTAGATTATATTAGATAGTAAAAGATAGATAATAGATTATCAACAAAAAATATTTATCCAGCTTTTTTTTATATACCTGTGACAATTATTTGTCATTTTTTAATTAGGTATTAGTAACAAATATTTTTCACACGTGTTTTAAATATTAATCAGTTTAAATAGTTATTAAGTATTCTTGTTTTTTTAGATAGTAAGTTTATAGTAGTATTCAAAAATTATAATTATCAATGGAAAATGTTAATCCGTGTTTTTATATATCATTTGCGATTATCCCATTTTTATATATATCTGTGCAGCTATCTCATAGTTTCAATTGATTGTTTTTGTTGATTAGTAGATTATAGTAGATAGTAAAAGTTAGATAGTGGATTGTCAATATGAAATATTTGTTTTAAATATTAATTAGTACTTTAAATAGTCATTAAGTCTTCTTATTTTTTAGATAACAGTTTGTAGTAGTAGTCTTCAAAAAATTTAATTATATATCAATGACAAATATTAATCTCGTGTTTTTTATATACCATTGCAGTTATCCCGTGTTTTTTTATATGTCATTATAGTTATCTCGTAGTTTCAATTGATTATTTTAGTTGATTAGTAGATAGTAAAAAATAGATAGTACATTATCAATAAGCGTTGATAGTAGATTCTAGAGTGTAAACAAATTTTAGTTTTTTTTTGGTTTTTTTAATGTGAATCATTTACATTTTTACAGGTAATTTTAGTAGTGTAATGTTTTTATAATCTATTTATACAAACAAACTCCTATGAAATTACCAATTTGGATCTTTTATTAACAAGACACATATCTATTTCTGCGTCAAAAAAAAAGACACATATCTATTTTATGGGTAAATTTGTCATTACTCTTTCTTTCTTACTTTTTTTTTTCTATTTCTTCTTACACTCTCTTTCATTATTTTCACTTTTCTCTTACACTCTATTTCCTCCTCTTATCTTTTTACTTTACTTTTCCTTTTACTTTTCCCATAAACAATTCTTCTCTTTCTCCTATATAGTCTCAAACAAAAATTATAATATAGTTATCAGCTCATAAATATTGTGGATGATATTTGCAAATCTTATCTATGCATTGTAAACTGTTGCAAGGAATTGAATCTCATTTCATTGAATGAATCAAGAGGAATTTACAAGAATATACCACACATCTCGGTACATGCACTGAGTGTGTTTCCAGAAACAAAATGAAAGAGGGATGTTTTTTTTTAATACCCCCACCCCATCCCCTCCCACCCCCACCCATTACTGTTATTCCAATTTTACCCCTGCCATAATTCCAATTTTGACTTTCATTAATTTTACTCTGACCGGGACCCACAAGTTAACACATCGTATATACCTCCATGGAAGGTATATACGATTACATTAATTAATCAACGCTGACCTGGAAAACTACCCATCGTATATATGTCCTTCAAGACATATATACGATTACTATTTTAATGCTTCGTTGACTACCCATCGTATATATGTCCTTCAAGGCATATATACGATTGCGTTATTAAATGCTTCGTTGACTACCCATCGTATATAGGTTATATACGAGTGGGCTTTGAAGATCAATCGTATATACATCCGGGCCATGTATATACGATGTGAAAAAATACCCATCGTATATACATGGTTGAGGAGGTATATACGGTGGGCTATTTTTTTCGTTTTTTCTTGAGTTGCTATCTGTTTTGTTGGAGCAGGATATTGACCCGCCTCTGACGTGAGATCTGCCGACTCTCGGTTGGCTCTGTTGATATTGATACTACATTGACTTTCACGACGGATACGGTATATTTTTGTTACTCAAGTTTGGTAAATGGAATTAATTTACTTAAGTACTTAGTAAGTTATATATTTTGTAGATATTTTCTACACGACAGGCTGTGGAGGAGTGGGCCAAAGCTGTTGGTAGAACTATCGGTGTAGTTGTTGTTATTGTGAGATCTGAGAAAGCAGCTGGAAAGAGTGGAAGGCGAGATAAGATTGTTTTTGGCTGCGAGAAACATGGCGAGTTTACTAATGATTCAAGGGTTTTCGGTTCTAAAAGGAGAGGCTGTCCTTTTAGATTGAAGGCTACTTGCACTATTAGCCGTGGGGGTTGGTGTGTGAGAGTTAAATGTGGTAGACACACGCACGACTTGCTCAAAACTTCCATTGGTACTTGTTTTTTTGGGCGTCTGTCTAAGGCGCAAAAGGATCTGGTTAACCAGCATGCGGATCTTGATGTCGGACCAAAAGCTACTATTACTGCTTTGAAGAAGCTAGATCCGGAGAATGTGACTAGTCTTCGTCAAGTTTATAGGCAGCGGCACAAACACCGGTCTACAAAGAGGGGTCCTAGAACGGACATTCAGGAGGTGTTGAGATTGATTGAATCCCATAATTATCTATGTTGGTCTAGAAAGATTCCGCAATCTGATGTCGTCAGTGATATCATGTGGGCTCATCCCACTTCTATAAAGTTGCTCAGGTTGTTTCCCAAAGTTCTCATTCTTGACTCAACCTACAAGACCAACAGATATAATTTGCCTCTTCTACAGATTGTGGGAGTCACAAACACTGAGATAAGCTTCCACGTTGCATTTGCGTATATTGGGCAGGAGCTTGCTATTCATTTTTCTTGGGTATTGGAGCAGCTGCGAGGTATATGTGAGTTGCATTCTATTCATCCTCGGGTTTTCTTGACAGACAGAGATCTCGGCTGTATGTCTGCTATTCTTGATGTCTTTCCTGCTGCTACAAATTTATTGTGTCATTGGCATGTTACAAAAAATGTCAAAGCCAAGATTAAGGAGTTGGTTCACAAGGATAGAAGGGAGGAGGAGGTCGAATCTCTCTGGCTATGGATTATTGATTACGTTGATGAGTCACACTATCTATCTAATTTGAAGTTTTTGAAATTTGCTTGCTCGATAAACTGCTCTCATTAAATACGTGCGACACATGGTTGACACCGCATAAGGAGCGATTTATCTCGGCATGGACTAACGGATCCCACACTTGGGGAATTCGACAACCAACATGTATTTTTATCCGTTAATCGATATTTTTGACACGTGGACATATTTTTTCATCGATTAAAATTCTTTGACACTTGTTTATTATTTCTATCCGTTACTCGATTTTTTGACACGTGGACATATTTTTTTAAATCGATTAAAATTCTTTGACACTTGTTTATTATTTCTATCCGTTACTCGATTTTTTTGACACGTGGACATATTTTTTTGTCGATTAAAATTCTTTGACACTTGTTTATTATTTCTATCCGTTACTCGATTTTTTTGACACGTGGACATATTTTTTTAAATCGATTAAATTTCTTTAACACTTGTTTATTATTTCTATCCGTTACTCGATTTTTTTGACACTTGTTTATTATTTGAGCGGAATCCTTGCATTGGTCTTTGAAAAAGCGATTGAAGACTTCAAAGGTGATCTATCAAAATGTTTGGTATCTATTGATGACATCTTGGCAATACATTTTGATCAAATTATCGGTCTTTTCAACGAAGCATCAACGAATTGAAGTCAAGTCCAATATTCCACTTTGTTTAAAAATCTTCAAGGACTTGTTTCTTTATCTGCAGACCGAGACACATGGTTAAGGAGTTTGAAAGATCGAAATGCGGGGTTGGATACGACAAAGGCGATGCTTGGTGCATTCAAAGGAAGACACATCTACTTCCTTGTGCTTGTGAGATAGGTATTTTTCATGCTTCCGTAATTCTATTCCGCTCAATGTTGTTGATGATCACTTTGAAACATTTGAGCTTGGATCACGATAGATGATAAATCCACTCGGGATAAATCATCTACCCGTGATATTTCTTACGATTCGATGCTATCCGGGCGGTTTGATAAAGTAAGTGAGGAGGAGAAATTTCTTATCAAGAAGCGGTGAATGAGATAGCTTTCCATCTACTTCTTCTATGGTTGCACCTAAATCAAAAGTCGAGCGAAAGGTGCACCAAAGAAGAAAAAGGAAAATTTTTGATGCTAAGCGTGATCATTCCGGGTGGGAGCACGTGGATGAGAGGTAAAAGCAATTTGAAAAACCGGGGCTTCCAAAATTCCTACACACGGTCAACCAAATTATCTCGGGGTGCTTCTAGAGTATTATCACGAGACAGTGAGACTAAAATCCACTTACCGTTTCTTCCACCACACGTGTGCAACTATGTTGAAAAAATTGTTGATGTTGAAGGTGACGATAGCTGCGGTTTAGAACGATCGAGGTTGGACTTGACATGGGTGAGGACTCACGGCCTCTGATTAGGCAAGCTTTGATTCGAGAAACAAATGACAGAAACCTTGTATTCGGACATGTTTGGGAAGAACCGATTGTTAGAGCTTATAAAGCTTTAACTATTGAGTCATCTGGACGTCGGTAGAGTCAAAGTGGTTTGATTTGCACGAGATGGGGTATATGGTTGCAACCGGTATAATGTTGCATTGGTTCGATTTTCTTTATCTATGAATTTCACTTATCTGCCTTTGAGAGGCACGTCTGAGTTCATCTAAGTTGAAAATCATATACATTGCGAGCGAGCAAAATGTACCTTTGTTTGAATCTTTCAATCTCTCCCACTTGTCCATTGCCTCCTATTGCCCCACGGTGGTACCGGCCACTACTTACCGAGAGTCTGCTTCATGGTTGCATCCAGTATCTGCGGACGTTTTACCCTATCGCGATCTATGTGTCCTCCGTCTTTGCCTCCCACTCACACGATGCGTCTAGATGTATAGATTTAGCCGATGATTCTATTGGCGGCTTGTAGATAGATTCACACATTTTTGTATTACACGTGTATATATGATTATAGCGCGTTTTTGTAATTATCGCGTTTATTTTATCCAATATATGTACGCGTTTATTCAAATCACGAGGCGTAAATTATAAGCTGTTAATAAAATGTAGCTATTAACCAAAAAAAAAGCCCATCGTATATATCTCGTTTGGGGCATATATCGATGTGCATTTTTAACGCATCGTAAATAGGTTCCTCGGTATATATCACGATTGACTTAAAACGCATCAATCGTATATACGCACAATGAACATATCTCACGATGTCAAAATTGTACCCATCGTATATAGGCCCCAAAAAAGATATATACGATGGGTGTAATTTTGTGAAAAAAACAGATTTTTTGAAGGGCATTTTGGGAATTACAGTGTGGGTGGGGGTGTTAGGGGAATGGGTGGGGGTACCAAAAAAAAACAGTATAATGAAAGACTATAGAGATGAGATTCTACAAATGGGCCGAGCCCAGTATAATGAAAGGTAAAAAACAGTAGGGATGTTTTTTTTTATACCCCACCTCATCCCCTCCCACCCCACGCTTTTACATTATTCCGAAATTACCCCTAGCATAATTTTCAATTTTGACTTGCATTGAATTCTCTCTGACTGGGACACACTTTATCTGTCATCGTATATACGCCAATGGAATGTATATACAATTGCATTAAATAATGAATGTTGACCTGAAAAAAAGTGCATCGTATATATGTCCTTCGAGACGTATATACGATTACATTATTAAATGCTTCGTTGACTACCCATCCTATATAGCATAGATACGATTGGGCTTTGAAGATTCAATCGTATATACGTCTGGGCCAAGTATATACGATGTTAGAAATTAACCCATCGTATATACATGGTTAAAGAGGTATATACGATGGTTTTTTTAAAAAAAAAACTGAAACAGATATTTGTGTTGTTGGAACAGATATTGACCCGCCTGCTGTAGATGCCGACTCTCAGTTGACTGCTTTTGATATTGATACTACAACGGCGTTCACGACGGATACGGTATATTTTTCACTCAAATTTTTGTTAATCAAGTTTGATAATTATTTAACCAATTACTTAAGTACGTAACATTTATCTATTTATTTGTAGGTATTTTCTACACGCGAGGCTGCGGAGGAGTGGGCCAAAGCTTTTGGTAGAAGTATTGGAGTAGTGGTAATAAAAGTGAGATCCGACAAAGCAGGAAAGAGGGGGAGACGAGAGAAGATGCAAGTGGAATGATGATGTATCCGGCTGTCAACGCTCTATGAATGCGTTCGTGACCCACTTGTGGAGAATGGGAAACCAAGCCCAACCAACGGAACCAACCACAAAAGGCGTCAGTGTCCCTAATCGCACATGAAACAACGTCAGTCCATGTGGAATTGTTTGTAAATCCACGCACTTTGCATTGAAATGACACAATAAGCCAAAACATTCAACAACTTAATAAACAAATTTACAACGATCGACTATAAAATAATAACTTACACGGCGAGAATAAAAATCGGTGAGGATATGTGCCCGTATGTGGGCAAGACAGAACCATCTTACGGTCCACCGGAAATGGGAATGTCGCCTCTAACGGCGAGAGCCTCCGAGGCTCAAAGAACCTCCTCCTCACGAGGCTCGTGACCTCACTCCTCGCGTGATGCCTGAAGATGAAGGGCCTAGAAGATGAAGGCCTAGCGGATGAAGGCCTAGCGACGAAGGCTTAGCGGATGAAGGGCGGCCAACTCATAGGCGGAAATTGAGCATCACGCTCAATATCACGCCCAATATCCTGCGGAAGTGGGGAGGAGGAACATCGACCACCGCCCTGCCACAACACGACCCTGGCTCGGGAGGGTTCACGAAACTTCTTCCTCCTTTGCGGTTTGAAACCGTAGGAGGTGGCCGGCCGGCTTCGCTCGGATGGTTCAACTGCATGACCACCTCTGCTCCTCACAATATCTGAAACAACAATCAACATAACCAATTAAATCAAATTAACGAGAACCAAGCGAAAAAGTGTGAGAGAGTTTCTTGTCAAGCGCTGTTCGACGGCTACATCGCGAACTGTTCGCACAACCCCGTTCGAACAAGTCGATTCGATTTACAAATTACAACGGTTGAATGAGGTTGTTGAGCGGTGTTCGCACAACCTCATTCGAACACGCCGTTTTGGTGTTCGAGGACCTCGTTCGAACAATTCACGTTTGAGAAAAAAAAAAAAAACCAAATGAGCGAGAAGGGGAGAGCATACCTTGAAGAAAATGGAGCGATTAGAGAGTGTGAGGGGAGAAAATAACCCGGCAACTCTTGAGAGTGTTGGTGGAGAAGATTGAGTGAGAGATTGGGTAAGATTGAGTGAGTTGGGAGAAGGTGAGTGAGAGGAAAAAGAGGTTAGGGTTCGAAGGGAGGGGAGGGGAGAATGAGAGAGCGAGGGGAGTGAGAGAAGGGGAGGGTGTGGGTTATTTTGTTTTTTTTTTGAATGGGGGTAATTTTGGAATTATAATTTTGATGGGGTGTGAATAAGTAGGGGGGGTGTGGGGAAAGCACAAGCCAAACAGTAATACACTAATGGGCCTATACTAGTTACACCTCTAGCCCACAACTAATACAACATGTATCATTCAAATTATAATATTCAAAAAGTAATCATTTATAAAAATAAAAATTAAAGACATTTATGAATCTAAAATATAAAAAGTAATTATCCCACAATGTGTAAAAATAATTATCTCGACAAAAAAATTTGTATCTTTTTATTTTGACAAAAACAAAAATATTTGTATCAGTAACATGTAATTATTTCTATTGAGACTCAAAATAAAATAAACTTTCGTAAAAAATAAAACCTTCGTGAAAATTAAAAAAATATAATCATTCCAACAAACATGCAATGTTTTGAAATCAGGAATCAAAAGTATTGAAATTTGACAATAACATATATCTAACAATTTCCCAATGAAACTAAAAAAGGAAATATAAAAGTAATTATTCTGATAATATCTATTATTTTCTTGTGGATACTCAAAAGCAAAATGTTCATTTTATAAAAAGTAAAAACGTTCATGAAAACAAAATATAGAAATGATTATATAGACAATGTGTACGTTTCCCTGTAAGAAATCAAAAGTAATGAAATTATACCAACAACATGTAATTTTGATAAGAGGGGAAATAATGAAAAGACTAATTGAGATTTACTATTTTATCATCAAAGTTGAGGATGTATCAAAAATCTAAGAATGAGTAGTTTGATATTTTTAGTAGTTGGTCTTTTGGTTAGACAGATAAATAGAAGATAGGAAATAGAGATTTTAATAGTGGGTTCTTGATTTGCTGTCAAAAAAAAATAGTGGGTTCTTGATTAGATAGATTTAGGGAGGGTTTTTTTTCCCACCCTCACCCAATCCCCATAAACCCCCACCCAAATTTAAATCCCCAAAATGTCCTTTGAAAATTAATTTTTTTTTAAAAAAATAAAGAAATCGTATATACCCCTTGAGTACGTATATACGATGGCTATTTTATGTCCAATCGTATATACGTACTCAAAGGGGTATATACGATGAGTTTTTTATTTTTTTAATAATTTGTTTTTAATTTTTATTACTAAAATGCTACTAAAAATTCGTTAAATAGTCAAAACTACTCCAAAAAAATTATAAAAACACCACTAAAAATCTAACAAAACCAAAATAAGGCTATACAAATTTTTTTAGATTTTTTGGAGACTATGAAAAATTAAAAAAAATCGTAAAAAATAGTAAACGATGGAATTTGGAAATTTGAGGCCGTAGTCCCGTAAGAAGTCCCTTCTAGGGAAGTCTTGATTCTTGATTTTTTTCGGATTTAATAGCTGTGGTTTCATTACGATCGGAGTATGTTGCCCGAAAACCGATTTTTTAGCCTAAATTATTCGTTCGACGTATAACATCGTCACGTTTTAACGAACTACACACAAAACCTATTTTCAGGACTTATATAATTTTTATTTGACTTAAAAAAATTTTAAAAAATACAATGGGGATCGTATATACACACGAGGGGGTATATATCGACCTATTTTTTGCCCATCGTATATACACCCCCAAGGCGTATATCACGATTATGATGAAAGTGTGCCAATGGTATATACGCCTTGGGGGTGTATATACGATGGGCAAAAATAGGGTCGTATATATACCCCCCTCAGGTGTATATTGTAACATCCCTAATTTCGTTAATTTCAAATTAATAAATTAACGAATGATTTATTACTTGAATAGGTAATAAATCAAGTCACGGATATGAGGTTGTTACGAAAGCAATTTATAATTGCTAGAGAAAATAATTTAAATGCATAAGCGAAATGGAAATTAGTACTCTAAGGGTATTTTAGGAATTATACCACTCATGTTAAATGAGCTCTAGGATACCAAAAATATCCAAATACTCTCTTAACTCTCACTTGTGTGAAATAAAGAAAGAAATAAAAAGAGAGAGAGAGAGAGAGAGTGAGAACACGGGTGAGAAGGAAAGAAAAGAAAGAAAAAAATGAAAGAAAGAAACAAATAAAAGAAATGAAAGAAAAGTCAAAGGAAGAAATGAAATAAAAGAAAGAGAGAAATAGAGAGAAAAGTGGGGAAGCAGAGAAGAGGAAAGAAAGAAACGAGAAAGAGAGAGGAGGAGAGGGACGAAGGGAGAAGAGGAAGGAGAGAGTAGATCTCTCTCAATCAACAGGGTAAGGGCTTTTGGTCTTGTTTTCTTCCATTTTCATCCTGTTCCTAATGATACAAGTTTAGTGAGCTAATTCCTCCTAAATTTCGTTTTACCATTAAAGGGTTTGAAGCTCCAATTTGAAGAAAATGGAGATTTAAGTGAAATGAAGCTAGATTACGGTGTGGGAAGCTCAAATTAAGGTTTGGGAGGCTTGGGTTTCGAGTTGGAGCGGATCTGAGCGGGTTCGTGTATTATGGATCAATCGAGCTTGGAGAGTTTCGGTTATGTGTGATTTTCATCACACGAGGTGAGTTTTACTCGCTTAGGAATTTAAATATCGTTTTGAGTCATGTGTTTGAATGATTTTTCCAAAATTCGGAGTTTCGAGAATTTTAGAGTCAAAAACGCTATTTTACGAAAATGACGCGTGTTAGAAAATTTAAAACGAAACCATAATGCTTTGATTTTTGAATTGTTATGTTTGAACAAATTGATGTCTGGACTGGTTTTACAGGTGATTATCGTATTTTGGGATGTCCATATTTCAGAGGAAACTCTGCCGAATTTTCGTTAGAAATTTTGATACATATCCAAAGTGGTTTTGAATTAAGCGGCTATTGTTATGAATATTTCGAAAAACCGTGAAACTTAGAGTAACGTGTGGGAACAATTGTTTTAAGAATAAAATTTGGTGTCTGGACTGGTTATGCAGGTTCATAAGAAGAACCGTATGATATGAATTTATATCATAGAGTAAAATTATGTCTGATATATATATATATATTATGTATAGTGCGGGTGACGACCAGGGTTAGCATACTAGGAGGGGAGGTCATGGGCCCCTAAACCTAGGCTGCGGCGATAGGGTTCAGGGATTAGCGGATGTGCGATCGGTGTTATGCTAAAGAGAATTAATGTCTTGTCTGCGGGATTAGCGGATGTGCGATCGGTATGGTACAATTGTTTTGGCGTTATGAATGCAGTTTTCAGGGATTAGCGAATGTCGCGATCGGTATTGTGCGATTAATAACGTGCATGGTTTATTTATTAAATCAAGAAATTAATTAATGTTTTATAATGGACCGAGTGATAGGTAAGGGGTCACGGTAAGACTCAATGAGACAAGTTGTCTCACCCTACAAATGTTGTTGTTTTTCAGAGAAAGCAGGGAAGAAAGATCCTTTATGGCACGAGTGGATCGTGTGCTCGAGAAGGAAATGGAAGGCGTAGTTCTTCTATTATTAGATTATGGTTTTCCACTTGTATCTTTGTTTTGATTTATAACTTGAATTTATTCTAAGTTATGTATCGCTTTCGCTATTCTTGTAAAGATGTAAATCTAAGCGAGGAAATGTATCTACGATGTATGCTAAAAGGTACACTTTAGTATTTCTACTAGATAGAAATATGAGGTGTTACATTTTGGTTTTGAGCGATTCGGCCTAGTCGGACATAGAGACCTTATGGTCGAGAGGTTAGATAAGTCGGTAGGGACTTAGACAATTAAATGTCGAGAACCTTTTCAGTATATTATGTGAAGTATTGAGTCGAGGATCCACTCAATGTTTCATGTGAGTTCTTGAAACGATGACGATTAGTTGCCTCGGCCCGAAAATGTCCAAACCTTAAACCATAGGAATTACGGCCTTCTCGATTTATTAGAGCACGTAAGCGGAGCGAAGGGCTACGGATGGTGTTCTAGAGCAAGCAATGGGCGGCGGGTTGGTTCGAGGAATCTGCGGGCAAGCTGTTTAGTTCTTGGAATTGGAGCGGCTGTTGTGTTGCGGCTTAAGTCGTGGTGGGTTGTTGAGAGCTACAATTAAGCAAAGCCTTTGGGCGATAATAAAGCCAATATCGTAAGATCTGTTAAGATTAATTGAAACCACAAATCGACCATTGATTAGTCGATCTATCGATTCACCAAATACGGTTTCACGATAACCTTACCTTATGGTTCGAGTAAACCTCGACTTATGTCGCGATTAGAGACATTCTTTGAGATAAGCGCAAGTATTGATCGAGTTCTTTTTCCTTAAGCCACATTTCAAAATGCTCTGGCCAGACCTAGTAAATTGTAGTGCAATCTCGATGTCGGCAAGCGAGAATCACCTAATGTTGACCGAATTAGTTCGATTGCGGGTCGTGAACCAATTCCCATTCAAGATGAGATCAGTAGGTTACGTAACGAAATAACCTTATTATTATTACCTTTGGGATTATAACCAAGCCGATCTCGATGCAGTGAGAAATTTTAAATCGAGTTCTCAGACTTGTTTTATTTATAACTTTTAATTGAACTCCGATTTTTATGTTCCGGGATGCGTTGGAAAGCTAACGAAAATGTCTACACATCCGAGTAGGATTTGAACGAATTGTTCAATGGTATTCTGAAATGTACTTATGCCTTACTCTAAGTTGTTAAGCCTTAAAGTGTTTATTGGCCATATACCCATTAGAGGTCTGGAGAGTTGGACAAGGACTTCCAGTCATTAAGAATATATTCTTAGAACTCGGTTTAGAATGATGATCATTGTACTTTTCAAAAGGATCTATTTCATGGAAATAGTTAATAGTAGTCATAGCCTTTCAACAATCAGGAGAGTTTTCAAAAGCTAACAACAATGAGGTATTTTACTAGTATACTAGGTATACTACAAGGATGGAACTTTCTATGACTTAAAGTATTGGAAGCGGTGTTGTCCTATAGGGAGACTGAATCAATGAAGTGTTAAACACCTTACTTCTCGATGGATAAGACATGTTCCCTACCGAATGGATATGTTAGGGGTTATGGTTATGTTTGGAGAATTGTGGTGTTTGGAAAATTGTGGGACCAAAAGAATGAGTAAAATAGTGAGAATTGTTCTCGGAATCAACGCTGGAAGCATTATCTTGTGCCCGTTTGATTCCGTGGAAGAATCCTTCTATTTTGATTATTTCTTTGATGTTATAATAATTAGCTCAACTCCGTGATTAATCCAAATATGCACGTTTCGCCTAGAGTAGTCAACAATACAACATGATGGAACAAAGTTCAAAATTTTCTAGTAAGTACTACTTAGCTAGGAAAGCTGTTATATGTCAAGCGAGAGATCTTTATTGTTTAGATCTTTTCATACTTAAGTGAGTGAATAGTAGACTCAGTTCAAGAGAATGGTTGGTTTTGGAATAGTCGGTTGACTTATAGGTTCGAAAAAGCCATACATGTGTGTGAAACTATCCGGATTTAGGAATTGAGTTTCAAAGACTGAGTCGCGATGTGAAGATACGTCTTATTAGTATTTCGGGTTAGCGAAGAAATAAACTCCTATGGGTAAGTATGAAAATTATTTCCTATTCAAACTTTTCGAGATACTTTTACATAACCTTTACCCACTTGTGAGTCGATTATGAACAACTGTATTGTGAGTTTAACCCAAGTTCTAATAATCTTGTACCAAATAAAACCGAAAGGTGATGTTCCCCAGTTTATTACAAGTTGGGGTGCTCTTGTGTTACTCGTTGGAAAGAAAAGCGGGAGCGAGGAGGTCGTGTATGGATTCTGCTTGATCGAACAAAGTTATTATTAGGAATAAGTATCCTTTGCCAAGAATAGGCGATTTGCTTAATCAGCTTGAGTATATTTTCCCTCACATGTGATATTTTATTTTCCCTTACTGCGGTCATTTCTTAGAATCAAATAACGGGTCATGAGTGCCATCCGGTTATCGCGGCCATGTCCATTACATAGCTTGATGGGAAAGCGAGTTTTGGGAATGGAATAAAAGATGTTAATCAAGTTCCTATAAGTTTGTATGGGGAAGTGGAAACCGCTGTAGGAAAAATGCGGGAAGGTTAAGGTCAATGCCTTAAATGATGATTACGAGGACAATGATGATGAAATTTCTTTGAAGTATATAATATTGATAAGCGAAAGCATGCGAGGCTGTAAATATGGAGGAGAGTACGAGAAATATCTGCGATATTGTAATAAGGCTTTGGCTATATATATAATGTAACCGATATCTATGGTATTCAAAAAGGAATCGATCAAGAAGTGTTGTTTTGCATGGAAGGTAAGCTGGTTGACTCTATGTCGTTTCTATTAAATAAAGCGTCAAAGGGTTTTGACACAATCTACATGTCGTGAGATTGTTGGTTCATAAATTTGCATTAGTAACTCTTATCGTTACTACCATTAATGATTAATGAGTTAGTCCCTAATTTAGCGAATATTTTGATATTTAAGATCGGTAGATCCTTGTATCGCTATGGTTGATGGAATCAAGTGGGCCAAAAGCTGTTCTCCTAGAATTTTCTTTATTTGGTAACCATGTAAATTTCAAATGGAATTCTCTTAGCATCAAAGCTATTTGGAATTTGTTGCAACCATTTGGATATACCGATGTGGAAGCTGGGAAGAAGGCTGTATGCTAAACCTTTGAAGTGTAATATTTGGGATATGCAGTAGTGGAGTATCAGGGAATTGTGACAATCTAGTCGGGAGTGGCGATGGTTCTTTCACTCATTCGATTAACTTGTAAAGGGCTTTGCTTTGTTTGGAAGAGATTTCAATTAAGAAGAATATTTCCTCTAGAGTTGTAAAAGAGATTGACTTTTGTTCTCATCCAAATTCTTAGGAACAGTCTGCAGGATTTCAAATATCTGATGACACCTCGGTAGGGTTTAGGATGTGTTATGATGTTGCATTAACGAGTGGTAGCCGATACATCCATGTAAGAAAAGCCTCATGAGGAGAATTATCCAACTCATAATTAGGAATTAACAACTATTGTGTATATAGTGAGACTTGGTGATAGCTTGGGGTCGTGTGGGATTATCTTGGCCTAAGGAGAAAATCATTAGGATGTGAATCTGGTGATCTTGTATTTTAAGAGTTTCAGCGACCATTAATACCAGTAGAGCATTATGGCGAAGAACCTCAATCCTCGAGTGTATGGTGCTAAGTGGTGTGCTGTATAGTTTTACCTTTTGTATTGTCCAATTTACATGAAGTGTTTCTTGTATCCTAATTGAGGAAGTACCTTTCCAATCCCTGTCAACCGTTGAGTTGGAATGATTGATCTTTGACTGATGTGTCATTTCAGTCTTATCCAAGTCATATCATAGAACATAGAGAGAAGACACTTCGGACGCGAACAATTCCAAATGCTAAAGTAGATTGGGAAAGGTTTGTCAACCGGGAAAGTTTCATGCGGATTGGATGACGATATGCGGACTAGATATCCGTATTTGTTCTCTTGAAGTATGTTTGTTCAATTTTGAGGACAAAATTCCCAAGTTGGGGTGATTGTAACATCCCTAATTTCGTTAATTTCAAATTAATAAATTAACGAATGATTTATTACTTGAATAGGTAATAAATCAAGTCACGGATATGAGGTTATTCTGAAAGCAATTTATAATTGCTAGAAAATAATTTAAATGCATAACTGAGCGGAAATTAGTACTCTAAGGGTATTTTAGGAATTATACCACTCATGTTAAATGAGCTCTAGGATACCAAAAATATCCAAATACTCTCTTAACTCTCACTTGTGTGAAATAAAGAAAGAAATAAAAAGAGAGAGAGAGAGTGAGAAGAACACGGTGAGAAGGAAAGAAAAGAAAGAAAAAAATGAAAGAAAGAAACAAATAAAAGAAATGAAAGAAAAGTCAAAGGAAGAAATGAAATAAAAGAAAGAGAGAAATAGAGAGAGAAAGTGGGGAAACAGAGAAGAGGAAAGAAAGAAACGAGAAAGAGAGAAAGGAGAGAGGGACGAAGGGAGAAGAGGAAGGAGAGAGTAGATCTCTCTCAAATCAACAGCCGGGTAAGAGGGCTTTTGGTCTTGTTTTCTTCCATTTTTCATCCTGTTCCTAATGATACAAGTTTCGTGAGCTAATTCCTCCTAAATTTCGTTTTACCATTAAAGGGTTTGAAGCTCCAATTTGAAGAAAATGGAGATTTAAGTGAAATTGAAGCTAGATTACGGTGTGGGAAGCTCAAATTAAGGTGCAGGAGGCTTGGGTTTCGAGTTGGAGCGGATCGGAGCGGGTTCGTGTATTATGGATCAATCGAGCCGGAGAGTTTCGGTTATGTGTGATTTTCATCACACGAGGTGAGTTTTTTCGCTTAGGAATTTAAATATCGTTTTGAAATGTGTTTGAATGATTTTTCCAAAATTCGGAGTTTCGAGAATTTTAGAGTCAAAAACGCTATTTCTACGAAAATGGCGCGTGTTAGAAAATTTAAAACGAAACCATAATGCTTTGATTTTTGAATTGTTATGTTTGAACAAATTGATGTCCGGACCGGTAGTTTCACAATTGATTATCGTATTTTGGGATGTCTATATTTGAGAGAAACTCTGCCGAATTTTTAGTTAGAAATTTTGATACATATCCAAAGTGGTTTTGAATTAAGCGGCTATTGTTATGAATATTTGAAAAACCGTGAAACTTAGAGTAACGTGTGGGAACAATTGTTTTAAGAATAAAATTTGGTGTCTGCGGGTTTGGTTATGCGGAGTTCATAAGAAGAACCGTATGATATGAATTTATATCATAGAGTAAAATTATATCCGATATATATATATATTATGTATAGTGCAGGTGACGACCCACCGGTTAGCATACTAGGAGGAGAGGTCATGGGCCCTTAAACCTAGGCCTTGGCGATAGGGTTCACCGGGATTAGCGGATGTGCGATCGGTGTTATGCTAAAGAGAATTAATGTCTTGTCTTGGGATTAGCGGATGTGCGATCGGTATGGTACAATTGTTTTGGCGTTATGAATGCACGGTTTCACAGGATTAGCGAATGTGCGATCGGTATTGTGCGATTAATAACGTGCATGGGTTATTTATTAAATCAAGAAATTAATTAATGTTTTATAAATGGGTAGAGAGTGATAGGTAAGAAGTCACGGTAAGACTCAATCGAGACAAGTTGTCTCACCTACAAATGTTGTTGTTTTTGAGAGAAGCGGGGAAGAAGATCCTTTATGGCACGAGTGGATCGTGTGCTCGAGAAGGAAATGGAAGGCGTAGTTCTTCTATTATTAGATTATGGTTTTCCTTGTATCTTTGTTTTGATTTATAACTTGAATTTATTCTAAGTTATGTATCGCTTCATTATTCTTGTAAAGATGTAAATCTAAGCGATGAAATGTATCTCGATGTATGCTAAAAAGGTACACTTTAGTATTTCTACTAGATAGAAATATGAGGTGTTACATATATACGATCCCCATAAATTTTTTAAAAAAAATACGTTTTGAGAAGGGCATTTTGGGGTTTTTAGTGTGGGTGGGGGTTTATGGGGATGGGGTGGGGGTCCAAAAAAAAACCCATTTAGGGATGGCAATGAGATAGGGATGGCAATGGGAAGGGGTCCCCGCTCCCCGCCTCCTAAATTGTCCCCCGTTTCCCGCATCAGAGACTTTTCCTCCCCCATTCCACGGATCCCGATCCCATGAGGACCCTAAAGTTTATTAAAAGTTAATAAATTAAAATATAATAAAATTACAAAAATATATAAAAAGTAAAACTAAAATTCAAAAGTTTAACATTTTAATATGAAAAATATAAAATTTAGTCTTACTTTTATATTTTAAATATTTAGAAAGTATCTTGTCAAAAAAATATATTTAGAAAGTATAAAAGTTAGAACAATTTAATATTTTAAATTAAAAACACGTATAAAAAGACTAAAAAATTAATTACTTATAACAAAATATAGATTTATAATAAGAATATTGACTGGGGGGATTTTCTCCCTCGTCCCCATCCCCATGAGGAAAAATTCTCCGTCCACAGGGCCCCATTCGGGACAGTCCCCGCGGGGATCCCCACTTGCGTGTAGAAATTGTCATCCCTAGATAGATTCAAAAAAATATATGAAACGCGAAGAGAGAGGGAATCAAAATAGAGATTTAATTAGTGTAAATCAAAAGTAACAAAATTTACCAATTTTTGACTTGTTTGAACTCAAAAGTGAAATATAAGAATTTAATATACTGACAATATTGTCTATTGTTTTCTCGTCCAGACTTAAAATCAAAATGATAAACATATATTATTTTATGCGTGTATAAAAACACCGTGTTTGTAATTAGTTTGTTATATATCTAAAAGTTTGTTTATACTAATTTTATGTTATATTAAATAAATTAACTTGATCAATAATAAAATTGATGTGTTAAAAAAGTCCCAAAAGTATAACAATGATGTATATTGTTGTTTCCTCGTAAGGACAAAAAATAAATTAATCATATAAAAATAAGAATGTTGTTAAAAAACTTACAAAGTTTAAATAATTATTAATAATAAAATTGATTCTCATTATTAAAGAAATACAAAAAATAATTCTAAACAAAAGAACATAAATACAACACATACTAGTATAATTTACCCGTGTCAGCACGGGTCGAAATTCATTTGTTTAGACACCGTAAGGTAATTACTTCAACTATTTTAAATATTTATATAATAGTAGGAAATTAAATTTAAATTTATATATATAATATAATATAATTATATATTATAATTTTAAATGGGATTTGGGGTTTTGTCAAGGAAATAATTTTGTTTTCTGTCTTATAATGTTTTGTAATAATTAAATAAAGAAAAAATTATATAAAAGTATTCAAACAAAGTACTAAAACGAAAATTGAAACTGATGAAAATAAGATTATCATCTAATGTATTCTGAATGAGTATATAGAAAAACACATTACAATTACTAATGCCGGAAGGAAAATGATATACGATAATAGAATGTCTCATCTATTTTGTAATATATCCTTCATAATTTGTTTTCGCCAAGCGTGTGAACCTGTGGGAATCCGATTTTATTGTTATAAGCAACACGTGTGTACATATCATTTTATCATAAAATTTTAAAGTATTTTTTGGCATATTTAAAAATGCAGTTGTATGTTTTTGTGTGTTATATGACACGTCGATTTCTTTGTACAATGTCTTTTATCCATTCATTATGATATATAATAAACATATATATATATATATATATATATATATATATTGAGTATTTTTTTATTGTGAGTATTTTTTTATAATCTCGTTCTAAATAATTTTTTAAAGTGAGTGTTTTTATCTATAAATTATCATCCTACTTTTGCCAATATAGTGACTATTTTTTTTATATTATTTGACTATTTAAATGTTAATTTCGATTTAATATATGTATATTCCATATTGCGAAAGAACTCTTATGGTTTTTTGTATATTCCTATATAGAAACTATAAACGGGAAAAATCAAACTAACACTTCAGGAGATTATTAGAATATGAAAAATCTAGTCTTATTCGTAGATACAATCTTTATTTAAAAATCTTTAAGATTATATAAAGATTAATATCTAAAAACCTAAACAGTAATACATAATCTGTCTATTGATGATAACTTAACAAAACTCATTACTCATCAAATTTAAATCAAATCCCTAAATATAAAATATGTACCTAACAACCATTAAACACGTGAAAAAATAGGTAAGATCTGAACAATTTTCAAGTCATAACATTCTCAAAAATATAAAATAATGTACCAAGGTTTTTATTTAAAATAACATAAAGAATGGTTTAACAATAATGTGTTCGCTTATGAAACAACAGAGCTAGGTAGCTGACTTGGTTAAGAATTGCACTGAATTTAGGAGGGGATGGGTTCGATTCTCTGCTTCTACATTTTTTGTAGATATTTCAGCGAATTAACTGTAAGTGAGAAGCTGATAATAAAATCGTTGATGATGTAATTAGTGACGTGTCATACTATGTGGATGGTGACATGGAAGATCTATGGTTATATATAATAGAGATAGCTGCTATTATCTATAACATATACTCTGCATTCAACACCACATAAAGCATCTATCCCTTGCAGAGAAATTAAATACAGGGTAGGGGGATTTCAAAGGACAACAAATTACTAACATATATACCTGTGTTTATTTTCCCCTTATCTTCATTTTTTTCTTAACCAATAACGTATTAGTTAAAATTATTATGGCTATTACACAAGTGTATATATATATAATCCCATAATGGAAATCAACAATTCACAGCTTGATTTTGGTTATGCAGCTAGAATCAGTAGCCAAGGAACTTATATTAAAAGAGATCTCACAAGATATATTAACCGTTGCCTTCAACTTGAAAACCTTAAGCATGTGCACTTTCCCAGGAAGTATAGCCTTTGCTGTTAAATTGAAGGACCCATCTTCAACATCTGTCAAAAAAATTTGATCATCTATTAATTTCTCACTCATAAGATCTGTAGAAGTGGTCACATTAATCATGCCACGAGCTGGAATTGTTTTTCTCTCTATAGGAACTTTGGCTACAACGGTGTCATGATATTTAAGATAACCAGTGGAATTTTTGGACTTAAAGGTTCCATAATTTGGGTTCACTATTGTTATAACCATGCCTAAAGGTGCAGTAGATGAATTTGGTGAAAAAAACTGAATGTTCTCAAGTCCAACAGGGTGGACACTTACATCAGGGTCCTTGACTTTAAAGATGGTGAAAAATAAGGTTAAGATCACAGTGGCAGCAATGATCAAGAAAATTGCAGACACGATGGAGCAGATTCTGAGGCTTTTTCTTGTAGCCATGGTTTTTGGTTCTGGGTAGTAATCATCAGAATGTTTGGGGTTACCCATGTATGCAAAGTTTGGTTTTTTGTATAAATAATGAGGATATTGTACCTAAGAAAATTTATGAATATCTGTTGGATTCTCTTTCCCTGTTACCTGTGAGGAAAAGAATATTGGCGGTGTATATAAATGCGATTTAGTGAGTTTTGCCAACTGAGATTTTCGGGTGTTTAATTAGTAGGCATAAATCAAAATCAAAAGTTGGATGTAACCTAACACTGTGTTCATTTGAATCCTAATAAGGGACCAGACCATTGTCACAAATGAATGTCGTTGTCATGCCCTTTTTAAATTAAGAGATTCATTTTAATAATAATAATAATAATAATAATAATAATAATAATAATAATCCCTCATCTATAATACAAAGTCGCCTTTAATTTGCCATTTTGGTGGGAAATTTTTTCATGAATTTACCTATATATCACCATTTTGTCTGCACTTTGTTTCTACCAATATCTGTTCACTCTATATTTTGGACCAACATATCCTCACTCTATATTTGTGCTTACCGTTTACTAATATACCCTCATTTTGTCTTACACTTTGTTTACCAATATACCCCCATTATATATTTTTGTACTAATATACTCACGACAATTTTTTTTTTTCCAACACTTTTTTTATTATTATCAAAATGCACCTCATTTTCTTTCACACTGCATTCTCAATATACCCCCACTCTGTCAGGAACTATTAATACACAATCGTTGACTTCCCCACTTTTGGTGGAAAAATTTTATTCCCACCATTTACCAATATACCCCTAATTTTGTACCCCACTTGTTTACCAATATATCCCCACTCTATATTTTTGGGACAGACATACCCCCACTCTTTTTTTATCCACTTTTGGTGGGAAAATTTTATTCCCACCATTTACCAATATACCCCTCATTTTGTACCTCACTTTGTTTATCAATATCACCTCACTCTATATTTTTGGACCGACATACACTTGACAAATTTTTTTTTGATCCAACACTTTTTTTATCCACTTTTGGTGGGAAAATTTTATTCTCACCATTTACCAATATACCCCTCATTTGTACCCCACTGTTTACCAATATACCCCCACTCTATATTTTTGGACCGACATACCCCACTCTATATTTTGTACCCCACCATTTACCAATATACCCCTCATTTTGTACCTCACTATTTACCAATATACCCTCCACTCTATATTTTTGGACCGACATACCCCTGACAATTTTTTTTTGTCCAACACTTTTTTTTAATTATCAAAATGTACCCCTCATTTTGTACCCCACTGTTTACCAATATACCCCCACTCTATATTTTTGGACCGACATTGTTGCCTCATCCCACCAAGGGCTATTGTTGCCTCTTCGTCTTATATATATGTGTTGCGTATTTTTATACCCCCTTATAAAATGTTGATGTTTTTTCGAAACTACATCAGTAGAACATTAATCACCTCCCGTGCATCGCATGCGAAATAATTTATCTAGTAATAATAATAATAATAATAATGTGTGATAAAATATACTTTTGGTCATTTATCATTTTTTAATTACAAGAAATCATTTATCTTTAGAGCCGGCCCAACACCTACATAGGCCTAAAGTGAACTCTAGAGTGAGACCCATGAGATAATTTTTTTTAGAGAGAACTGAAATATTTTAAAAATATTTAAATTCCATAACAAAATGACATTACCCAAAAAGTATTATTCCATCCAAGCATATGGTTAATGTCTGATTCAATATAACTTTAACTCTATTTTTATAGATTTTAATGAAAACAAATTTTGGACATCATAATAGAAACAAAATAATGGAAACAAAAAATCCAAACTTGATTAATATATTATTATTTTTTGACAAGAGCTAAATATACTAATTAAATAGTTTAGAGAGTCACCACAAAAAAAATACTGATCACCCCCCCCCCCCCCACTCCAAAAAAAGATAGCTTAAAGAATAATTTAAATTGAGTAAAAGTAAATAATTTAAGACATTTTATTAATCCACATTTCGGCTACCAACACTTTAAGTAGTTTTTGTATTGATTTTTTTTATTTCTATGGAAATAATGTACTCATAAATAAATTAATTAACAAAATAAAAAAAAAGTGACTCAACAGAGAATTGAACCCATACATAATAATAATAAGTTATACTCACCACTAGCCAACTTAGCTACACAAGATCTTGTAATGTAAATAAATTTACTCTTAATATCACAAAAAAAAAAAAAAAGAAGTTTTAAGGCCATTTTTTTCATTAACAAATTTAAGGCCCGGACATCATACCCAATTTAAGGCCCGGACATCATACCCCAATTTAAGGCCCGGACATCATAACAAATTTAAGGCCCGGACATCATACCCAATTGTAAGGTCTTTTTTAAGAGTTTTGTTTTTTCAGGAGGTAAATAGATAATGGGTATATTTGCATGGGGTAACATATATTTAAGCCTTTAACTAACATTGCATAATTTTTGGATTTATCTCACAATAGATAAATCCATAAATAATTTTTATCCGGTTTTATCCCTAGGAGTTCGGAATACAAAGTCACTTCTGGATTTATCTAATATGAGATAAACCCATAAGTGATTTTTATCCAGATTTATCTCCTACCCTACACTACAACATTACAGGCAAGCGGCAGCGGTTCAAAAAAGCGTTCTTCATGCGGCGGTTTTAACGTGGTGAAATCACCTCCCAGCGTTTTCAAATCTGCCGCAGTATTCTCCGCCGCGAGGATTACAGCGGCGGTTTTAGCAACCGCCGGAATAACCGCCTGGAGGAGTAACTGGCGGCGGTTATGAGCGGCGGTTGGACAGTTGCGGCGGTTACAAGTAATATAAGCTAGAATGGCGCTGAAAGTTCCCTAATTACTGGACATTTTAAATAACTAAATGGCCTAGAATTGAAAACAAGTAATATAAGAGAGCAGTGAAAAGACCTCAACAATGTTGCCGACAAGGTAGGGCAATTGCTTATTAAGCTTAATTTTATCTTGATTCTCTTTTATCTTCTCCTTGTACGATTCCAATTCCAGATTCGTTCTCTGCGACTCTTCCTTCAATTACAAAAATAAAAATTAAAAAAAATTAACAAAATCATAAATTCAAACAGAAAATCAATTGTAAATAAGAGATGGAATGAGAGAGTGAGAGAGAGAGCCTTTGGAATGCGAGAGTGAGAGGAGATGGAATGAGAGAGTGAGATGGAATGAGAGAGCGAGAGAAACAGCTGAGTGAGAGAGCGAGCGAGCGAGAGGAGGGATTTTTTTTTAACAAAAACAAAAGGGAGGAGGATTTTTTTTAGATGGAGAATTGTTTTTGAGACAAAAAAATTTCAACCGCCGCAGTATAGCCCAAAACCGCCGCCGGTTGACTAAAAACTCAAGCGACGCCCGATTATCAAATAACGCGCGGTTACTTACTAACCGAGGCGACCAAGATAACGCACGCCCAACCGCGCCGATAAATGATAAGCGGCGGTTTACTAAACCGCCGCAGAATGTCATGCGCGGTTACCAAATTTGTTGTAGTGCTAGGAGATAAATCTGGAACATAAAGTCACTTTCGGATTTACCTAATATGAGATAAATCCAGAAGTGATTTTTGATCGGGATTTATTCCTAGGAGATAAATCCGGAACACAAAGTCACTTCTAGATTTATCTACTATATATACGATAAATCCGGAACACAAAGCCACTTTCGAATTTATCTACTATGAGATAAATCTGATAAAGGTGAAAACAGGTAAATTTTGATAAAAATCAGAGGGTAGTTTGCAAATAAATGAAAAAGGGGGGTATGGGGTCCAGTTGGAAGGGTACAACTTCTCGAGAGTAGGAATATGCCACAACGAGCTCCAAGAAATGGTGTCCGCTGCATTCCTAACAAAATCATGTCTAGGAGCCAATAATAGCCATCCCTTGCGGTATATATGTAATCTAAATTACGATCAGGCACCAGAGAATTCAAACAAATAGGTAGCACTTTCAGGCGGTCACAAACATCAGGGGAGTATTAGTATATAACAAATTGAAATTCCAACAACGAGTTGAACACTAGAGTTTGAATTACCCTTCCAAATAAAATTTCTAGCCATCCTATCAATAAAATCACAAGTAGACTGGGGTAACCAAGCCACTTGCATATAGTAGTTAGGGATAGAGTTTATGTTGCCAAGAAGCTAACCTCTGACTGATTTTCTCCTCTAGGAACTCAAAGTCCTTGCGCCGGAGGCGGCCATGCAACATAACCCTTTGGTATTTTATAATTATCATTAGAATATTGTTGCACCCCGAAAAATCCGGTTTGGACTTCTCGATGTACAACGTGGGAAAGTTTATGAAGCCGCCACCAATATTTTAGTTTTGAGACGAAAACATTGAAAAAACGTCTTTTTATACAAGGCGGGTGGTCTTTTTGAAAACAAGAGATGTAGGTTCGGGAATTCGGTTAGAGTGCGGGAAGGTATAAGCACCCGCACCTCCTTTCTACCGAAAGGGAACCTTAAATTTGATGTGTGGTTTTGAAATGTTTGATTTGAAACGATCGTTCTACTTCTTTTCTTTTCTTTTGATTGAGAAAATATTTTATTGGAAACGAGAAAAAGAATATTTTGGATATCCTTGAAAAGCGGAACAAAACAAGGATTTTTAAAAGCGTGCTTGACGGGACAGTACCGCTCCTCACGTACCCTCACCGAGATGAGGATCAAAGCTACGTAGTTCGTTTGTCGCGTCCAAGACGGCTGCGATTTTTAGGAGGAAGTGCGTTGGTGTTTTTTTATTGTAGGGGTTTCGGTCCTAGACTGCATGTCCAATAGACCTAGAACAAAAGAGCAGACCACGCCTGCATGCGGACGACGTGCCCCACTACTTTTGGAAAATGATCTTTTGATTGATTTTTTTAGAAAAAGGGTTTGAAATTATTAATTATTTGTTTTATTACTCACAAGTATCCTAAGGCGTTTGAGTATGCAGCTCGGTCTTAGGGCGCTAGACAACACCGGCCAGTCGTCCGACTTGCCTCCTTATGAGTTTTGAAAAAATTATTTATTGACCTCAAAAGATTTGATTAATTTATTGAAAATGATTTAAAGAGTATTGACTCTTGGAAAAAAACTTTTTTGACAAATAGATTTATTAGAAAGGATAGGAAAAGAGTTTGAGGTGGCATTGGCCACAAAGAAAAGAAAGTAGAACATTCAATCAATTTTTAAGTCAAAACCAAAACGCAATACTTATTAAATTGCAAACAAAGTAATCCACAATATAATTAGGACACAAGCATGCCCATTATTATTTGCAACAAGAATGCACAAGAATGACATTAAAGTATCAACAATTAAACAACTAGCCTAAGGGTAAGAAATTGGATCATGCTAAACTATCCACAAATGGCAAGCAACTCATGTCATAACAACTTGAGAAAAATTATTTTGAACCACAATTACACCTTAATAAATTAAAAAAGCAACAAAACCCTAATTCCTAACCAAGCGCAAAACATATACAAAAGGGCCTATAGGCCGAGATCCCTAAGGACCAAGCCACTAAGCTAATTTATGCTAAAATTCATAATCATAGAACAAAATACAAGATTCAAGTTCTAACATATCAAGCTATATTACAAAATTATTATCAAACTAAGTCATATACCTCATTCATACAAATCAAAGAAGTAAAAGACTCCAAAAACCCTAAATTCTAACCTTAAGGCCGAAACCCCTTAATCCCCACAATCAAACCCCAAATATCATGCATTCACAAGAGAGTAACAAGAATTAACCAAAACCTAGCTAGTTCAAGTCAAACCCAAAGCTATTACATGCAATTTAACAAGGTAAATGCACTAAAATCAACACAATTTAATATGGGATCATAATTCAAATTGCAAACAATTTATACAAGTGCAAACTTTACCCATGAAGGGTTCAAAACAGTGGCATATCTATCATGTAAGGGCTCAAACAACTCATTTCCAAATTATTCACCATATATATACAAAAGTAGGTAAAAATCAAAAGGGTGTATCAAAAACCTAGCTAAAACCGAACCATATATATACCTAAACCCACAAATTTCTTCATCGAACTTAACCTAATTACATGAACAAACATGAATACATGAAGAACAACAATTAACAAGAAAAACTCCTAAAAATTGGCTCAAGGCCGAAACTATATATGTAAGGGAAGAAGGGTAGAAAGTGAACTTATGCTTGGAAACTTGAACATTAATAACCTAATTTGATAATCCAAAAGAACAAATGATCAAATAAGCTATTTGAATCCCTTCTAGCAATCTTCTTCACTTGGATTAAAGTACCTTAAGGTACTAGTGATGAATCATCTTGCTAGATCATCAATGCTAACAACACTAGCAACCTCTAATACTAAAATAAAATGCTAACAATAAAATTAACCATTATTTTGCAAAGAGCAACAAATAAACAATTTAAGACTAGAATCAAAACTAAATTAAATCTAAATCACAAGAAAACATAAAATCAAATATAATGAATTGAATCCTCTCTAGTCATCTTTTCCATTTAAATCAAAGTGCCTTAAGCACTAATGGTAAATCATATGACTTGATCATCAATCAATAACAAGACTAAACTAAATTTAAATCACAAGAAAGACAAGACCAAATATAATGAGTTGAATCCTTTCTAGTCATCTTTTCCACTCAAATCAAAGTGCCTTAAGCACTAGTGGTAAATCACATGACTAGATCATCAAACAATAACTAAACTAAATTTGAATCTCAAGAAACATAAAATCAAACATAATGGGTTGAATCCTTTCTAGTCATCTTTTCCACTCAAATCAAAGTGCCTTAAGCACTAGTGGTAAATCACATGACTAGATCATCAACCACTAACAATAACAACATTTACTACTAAAGTAAAATACTCATGACAACATTGAATGAAAAAATACACAATCAACTTGAACATATTTTTGTTTAGTGAAATGACAACAAAACTACAATAAAGCACCATAAAATCTATTTATTAAGGGTGAAATGCCAAATTTCACCCATCAACAACAACAAGCTACATTATGAAAATGAAAATGATAAATATGCTAAATAATGAAGAAAATGTGAGATGAAGAGAAGAAAATAATTTCTAATGCAAAATGCTTGAAGATGATGCAAAGGTATCAAGGGTTTTTACCTTAATCCTAAGAGAGAAAGAAGAAATGAAGAAATAGAGGAGAGGGAAGATGGAGATGGCTACGGCCTTGTGTTGGAAATAAGGGAGAGAAGAATTGTTTTTGTGTTTTTTTGAGTGAGAGGAAGAGGCAAGGTTGTGAGAGGTAGTTTTTAAGGTGCTTTGGTGAATGAAGGTGAATTAATGGAGGGTGAGAGGAGGAGATGGTTTCGGCTGAGAGAGGAGGAGAGGAGGAGAGGTTTTTCTTCTAGGTTTGCAAAATGAGAGTGTGTGTGAGTGAGTCTCTAATTTTTGGGCTTTTATATGAGGACCAATTTTAAGGGCATTTGTGACAATGTGCTTTTGTAAACCACTAGGATTTGAGATAGAATTTAAATGGAGGGTCAAGATTGCAATGCACAAGGATTAGGGACACTCAAGAAGCACAAATCAGCTGGTTGTACACGTTTTTGGAGTGGTCTTGGAGAGCAAAAATTGTTGGGGGCATTTAGGTCTTTTTACATTGAGTTATGGCCTAGGATTTGATCAAAAATTTTAATCAATGGCTAAGGATCATTTCACAAGGATCATGGGCATGAAAAAGCACAAAATATGGGCTGGAAATGAGAGGAAATTCGCAGCACACAAGTGAGAGAATGAGTGGAAAACTTGCAAGTTGTCATTTTTGTACTAATCCTTATCCTTTCATCATTCAAAATGTAGAATATTCCCTTCTAGATCTTTCTTTCTTATTCATGCCATTTTGGGCCCTATCCTATGATTCCATGATTGGGCTCTGAATTCCATGACCTCACCAATCCCAAAATTGATTTTGTTGACCCCACCTCAAAGGAAATGACCATTTTGCCCTTTTGTTCAAAACTTGAATTCCATGCCAAAATATTTCAATGGTGCACAAAAATGCACAACCTCCACCCTTTTAGACCCAAATAAATTCCCAAAGAGATGCATAGTGGTTTTTACTGAGAAATTATTGGTCTTAGTGAAATGACCAAAATGCCCTTTTGGTCAAAAAAACCGTAATTTTGCCCCAAAACTCAACTCTCTGCATAAAACATGTCTTCCAACTCCAAACATCATCTTAAAAACAATGAGATGACTTTTAGGACTCAAAATGCATGTTCCATGGCTTTTCCCGAGAAATTACCCTTTTGCAAAATGACCAAAATACCCTTTTGACCTAAAAACTCTAATTTGCTCCAAAAGTGTATTCCAACTCCGAAAATGATTTTAGAAACTTGGAAATGACTTTTAAAAACCTAAATGCAATACATGATGCTCTTTGTTCTTCTACTTATTTATTTTTGGGGAAAATTAGGGTTTTGACCTAAAGCCAGGACAAAAATTGGGGTATGACAATTTGCCCCTCTTTATTTGGATTTTACCAAGAAATGTGAATTCTTGCGAGACATATTTGAAGGTAAAATAGAAATAAAGAATTCAAAAATTATACCAATTTTGTCCATTTGGAGAAACCCGAATTTTCCTTTCTCTTTTTAATGAATGAATCAACAACCTCGATAAGCGGAAAGCGAGAAATGAATTGGTGCCCACCCTCGATAAGCAGTAGCGAGAAAAGAATTGTCAACCCTCGATGGCGACAAAAGCAAGAAATGAATTGGTGCCAACCTCGGTAAAGCCAGGCGCGAAAATGAATTGTCAACCCTCGGTGAGTCGCCGGCGAAAGCAAGAAATGAATTGGTGCCAACCTCGGTAAGCACAGAAGCGGAAATGAATTGTCAACCCTCGAAGTCGGACAAAAGCAAGAAATGAATTGGTGCCAACCTCGCGATGCCGCCAGTAGCGAAAATGAATTGTCAACCCTCGGTAAGCCAACAAAAGCAAGAAATGAATTGGTGCCAACCTCGATTAAGCCAAATAGCGAAATGAATTGTCAACCCTCGATGGCGACAAAAGCAAGAAATGAATTGGTGCCAACCTCGGTAAGCCAAAGAGAGCGAAATAAGGCAATAAAAAAGCGATAAAGAAAGCGAAAAGAAGGTATCGGTCCTCGATGGCAAACCTTTGGAGAGGTCGCTAAAGCCTTTTAACGAACCGCGCCGCGATCCGAGTTTGCCAGCGGGCGAGGTGGTCTTCGGAGCGGCCGGGAGACAATACCAAGTCTAGATCTCGATACTTCTCTAGGATCGCGCTACGTCTTGGGCCGACACGGTATCCTTTTTTATTTGGACCTAACGAGTCTGCGGACTTACTCGTGGCTCGAATCACGAGGTGAAGTCGAAGGGGACGCTTGGGTCCCGGGGGGCGCTTGGTCTGAAGGGATTCACGAATCTGTTGGTTGATTGATTGAAATGGCCAATGCTACCGCCTTTGGATTGAGGTACTGCATCGTCCACCGATGCGAGGAATTGAGATGGAGTGTGGATGCATGTTATGCGAAAGCATGTTATGCAAGGGTGTGTTATGCAAATGCATGCCATGCTATGATTTTGGTGTAATGATGAATGCTAGGAGATGCTATCTTTGATTTTCTTTTGTCTTTTGTCAGCTTTTTTTCCTGACTATTTTTTCTTTTTTCTTTTCCATGAAACGCAAACATTAATATGACGCAATGATCGATGTTTGATGCAATGATTTTTGTTCTTTTTCTTTTATGGAAATGCTAACGTTAATATGATGCAAATGCATTGCTTTAATGTCTGATGATTAAATGACAAAGGAATGTTTGTGAAATGATGAATGATATGGAGTGTTGGATGACAGGGAATGTTTTGATTTTCTTCTTCTATTTATTTATTTATTTATTATTATTATTATTTTTTTTTGCTGAGGGTCAACACTTTAAGTCCCTACAAGATACAACCTAGTCCCGAAGGATGAAGGCGAGCACTAAAGCCCTACAGGATAACAACCTAATCCCTAAGGATGAAGGCGAGCACTGAAGCCCTACAAGATACAACCTAATCCCTAACGATAAAGGCGAGCACTAAAGCCCTACAGAATAACAACCTAATCCCTAACGATAAAGGCGAGCACTAAAGCCCTACAGAATAACAACCTAATCCCTAAGGATGAAGGCGAGCACTGAAGCCCTACAAGATACAACCTAATCCCTAAGGATAAAGGCGAGCACTAAAAGCCCTACAGGATAACAACCTAATCCCTAAGGATGAAGGCGAACACTGAAGCCCTACAAGATACAACCTAATCCCTAAGGATAAAGGCGAGCACTAAAGCCCTACAAGCGGTCAACTTTGGGCGACCCTCATGCGCCAAGATAACTGGTTAAAGAAATTTTCCATACTATTCTATGTGAGGATGCAAATGCAATACTTTGATGCATGATATGACATGAAATGATTTTGTTCTTTTCCTCTTTATGAAGGGCGAACATTAATATGATGCCAATGCAATGAAAAGATTTTTGCTTTTTCTTTTTACTATTTTCCTCTATGAAATGCAAATATTAATATGGTGCAAATGAGACGTGGAACACCTTTTTTGTTTTTGCTATGTGATGAATGCACAAAATGTGAAGATGCAAATGTAATGCTTTGATGCATATGCTATAATGAATAGATTGAAATGCCTAGATGCATGAGGTAAACATTTTTGTGATGACGAGATCACGAGACTTTGGATGCAAGGAATTGAGATGATTATTGACCATTCCGTTGAAAAGTTGAATTTGATTCAAACTCGTGTTCTCAAGGTTTTTATTTACAAATAGCCTCATTTGTTTTCTCTTTCCTTTCCATGATGATGAATTTGGATACCACGTAAACAACTTGTGTTCTCTCTTTTTGAAGCATTGTCTAGTAAGCATGCATAGGAGTGCAAATGTGAATGAGTGAGTCGATTCACTTGGGATGGACATTCATGACGAGTGAAGGAATGACGAGACACGATTATTGTCGAAGCTCATGAGGATCAAGAGATACAAGATTGCCCCAATTCGTGTCTTTGATGAGTGAATAGCTTGCCCTCATCTAGTGGTGACAACAACTAGGGTGTAGAAGATGATGAATTGGGAATGCTTGGCTTTTGAAATGAAAGGTGGGGCGAGAAGAGATTTTGTCTCAACCCATAAAGTTTGATGTTGCCACAGGTCATAACAAGGACAAAAGCGCCCCAATTAGAATGACAGGGCCTTGTTTAGGATAGTGAGTTGAGAGATTGCCCGGTGAGGTTGAATGAGGTGAAGGAATGGGAACGCCTGCTTGCCCTGCTTGGAGGTATTGACAACCGGAGTGACATGGGAGGGCATTGAATAGACATTCCCAAGACCGGGGTGGGCGGGAGGTGAAGAGAGTGCCCGTCTTTTGGATCTCGAGTAGTGTTCTCGGTCAAAATGTCTTGACTTTTAGCGTGAAAGAAGCCTCACTTGGTGATCACTAAACCTTGTTTTAATGCGGCTTGAATGGGTTTGGAATGCAAGTCCTCTTTTTATTTTGTCGACTTTCTTTTTCATTTGTTTGTTTGTTTTCCCTCATTTCTTTTTCCCGAGGTTTGTTTTTTCTTGATCACCCTTCTTTTTCGATCATTTGTTTTTTTTTCTTTTGAGCAAACACATCGTGAGACGAGATAAACTTAGTTGTCCTAAGATTTAAAATTTGAGAAAACAACAAAGAAACGATCATTGATCGGAATGGACTTTTCGGGATTGTGGTGTTTTGTGGGCGAAGGATGATTGGGCTTAATGAAGTATTTGGGGGTAATGGTAGGATGATTTTTATTCAGCGTTGGTGACGATCGATGATTTATGATGGTTATTTGGCTTGATGAGGTGTTTGGAAGTTTTATTCCGGGCTAAGGGTTTGTGGAGGCAAGGTGCCGAGGTCAAAGGAAGTGTTTGCGATTTATGGAAGGAGGGGTAGTTATACACACACAGGTGTTGGAAGATTTATTGAGACAAGGATCTCTTGTGTTTTGTGGTAACATGTATCACTCACCACCGACATTTCTTTTGTATTTTCCTTTGCTTTGGGATTTTCATTTTTGAATCCTCTTTTTCTTTCTTTCTTTTTTTTTTTTTTTTTTTTTTTTTTTTTTTTGATTCTTTCCTTCTTTGACTCGGGTGAGTGATAAGAAGTGATGCAATCGCTTTTTTTATATTTGAGGTGATCCTTGTCTAGGGTGATTTTGGATTTTGGTTTTCTTGGCTTAAGGTGGGTAGGAAAGGGACTTTCTCGGGATTTTGGGATTTTGAGGAGATGGCCAAACTTCATTTCAAATCTGATTGCTTATTTATTTTTTTGTAAAACATGAAAACTGCTCATCTCTATCTATATGTGCTTGCTCCTTTCTTTACATTTTTTCTCTTTTTTTTTTATGCCCTAACTTTTGCTCCTGACCGCTCTTTGCGAGTTTTTTCAATCCACCGCGCTTTTTTTGTGTGTCTAGGCAGCCCTTTGCGGGTTTTCAACCTAGCGAGCTTATTTTCTTATTTATTATTATTTTTGAAAGACTTGCACTGAAGGAATATGATATTTAACAAGGGAAATTAGTGATCACAGAGACTTGCCCTGACATGGAGCACTCAAAGTGTTAGTGAGAATGAAACAAAAAGTCAAGTACACACCGATGGGAGAGAACATGCACTTTATGGGTGGACGGGCGGGATTAGACTTGGATGGGAAATGATGATAAATGAAGGAAACCGATCGACTCAAACAATAGAGATCGCACGTGGCATGCATACTTACTAGAAGAACGCTTCACGAGAGTTAACATTGGTTAAAGCATGATATAAAAACTTTTTTGATGGAGCGTTTGAGTCTTTTATCATGGAATGGATGAGATGCAATGCTTTTTTTATTCTTTGAAGGAAATACAAATGAGCTATTGACGTGAAAAACCGAATGCCTTGGAACACCTTGAAATTTTGAAAGAATGATTGTTTTGCAAGACCATCTCGTCTCTCATCAAAACTCTTTATTGTATGTGAAAACACTATGATATGCAAGTGGAAAAATGATCACTTCAAAAGTGTAATTATTCTAAAAGGTTTTTATGATTTTGATGCAAAATGAAATGCATTTTTGAATGAGGCGAGAAAGATACTTTTCAAAATGAAATTTTTATTTGTTATGCTTGACGGGTGGACCCGCTCCTACGTATCCTCCTTGAGGAATCAAAGCGTACGTAGTTCTACTGTGTCCCTTTTTGAAATAATGCTTATGCATGAATGCCATGTTTTGGATGAACTTGGCGAGGAGCTTTTTCCTCTTTTTTGATTATAAATGAAATGCTTATGCTATGAAGATGATAATTGTTTTCATTTTTATGTAATGAAATGGAATGCAAGACGAATGATTCAAAATTAGAATTTTATTTAATGCAAATGATGCAACGATGTAGGATGCAAAATGATTTTTATAGAGGCAAGACAAGATATGAAATGTTGATGCCCCCCTTTCTTTTGAATGATGAAAGATGCAGGAATGATTCTTTTTCTAAATGATGATTTTTTTTTTAGAGACAAGGCAAAGTATGAAATGCCAATGCCCCTTCCTTTTTGAAAGATGCATGTATTGAGGAATGATGTATTTGAACTAAAGTGATGAAGTTAATGAAATGATGCATGAATGAATGCATGATGTTTGATGTTTTGAATGACAGTATAACAGCTTTCAAAAGTTGGACATTTATACATTTTTGGAAAAACACTGGTTTATTTTCACAAAAATTTCGATGCAGGGGTATGCAAGCTCCTTTGTGTCCTACAAGGTTCCTTAAGAGACAGAGGATCTAAGGCCTTTTTAGGGTACTTCAAGGTAAGCACTAAAAAGGAAGCCCTAGATAAAGTTCCTAGAGCCAACGACCTCATCCGAGCGTCGATCGAAGCATGGACGTGCGTCCAGTGATGAGCCCATCGAACAAAGCCAAACTCTAGGTGAAGTCTTCGCGACCACACGAAAAGACGTGACGTCCCAGCAGTGCAGCCACTAATGACTTCGTTCTAGCCTAAGATATACTCTAGCCCGGGTATAGGGTCAGTCTCACTAAAAATTACACAAGGGTAAAAACAAAGTGAAAGTGTGTGTAGGAGCATAATGATGCATATACCCCCACCCGCAAAGAAAATCCGAAACATCCGGACAAAGAGAGAGTCGTCTACCCTAGGGTTTTGCACATATCATTCAAGTCTAAGCAAGAAATCAACCTAAGGTATTAACAATCATCTAAAACTCTACTTACCTTAAGAAGAGGAGCTAAGAAGAGGGATCATAATAGAAGGGGGAAAATGCATGAACTTACCAAAGAAAGGAGCGAAGAAGAGAGGAACATGCGAGATAAGGGAATATGATGCACGCATAAGTAAAGAAAGAAAGGGTAAGAGAAGAAGCACGATGCAAGTGTAGAAATAAACAAATGCACATGAATGCAACACAATAATAATGCAAGAGAAATCATCGAGCATCACGAAAAAGAAAAAAAAAAAAAAAAAAAAAAAAAAAAAAAAAAAAAAAAGAAGAGATAGAACAAATTTTTCAAATCAAACAATTTAAACCACGCATCAAATTAATTAGGCTTGACCTCGTTATTTTTTAAAAAAAGGTCCCCAGTGAAGTCGCAAATGTTGCACCAGAAAAATCCGGTTTGGACTTCTCGATGTACAACGTGGGAAAGTTTATGAAGCCGCCACCAATATTTTAGTTTTGAGACGAAAACATTGAAAAACGCGTCTTTTTATACAAGGCGGGTGGTCTTTTTGAAAACAAGAGATGTAGGTTCGGGAATTCGGTTAGGTGCGGGGAAAGGTATAAGCACCACGCACCTCCTTTCTACCGAAAGGAACCTTAAATTTGATGTGTGGTTTTGAAATGTTTGATTTGAAACGATCGTTCTACTTCTTTTCTTTTCTTTTGATTGAGAAAATATTTTATTGGAAACGAGAAAAAGAATATTTTTGGATATCCTTGAAAAGCGGAACAAAACAAGGATTTTTTAAAAAGCGTGCTTGACGGGGCAGTGCACGCTCCTACGTACCCTCACCGATGAGGATCAAAGCTACGTAGTTCGTTTGTGCGTCCGAAGACGGCTTTGCGATTTTTTAGGAGGAAGTGCGTTGGTGTTTTTTATTGTAGGGGTTTTCGATCCTAGACTGTACAGTCCAATAGACCTAGAACAAAGACAGCCCCGCCCGTACGGACGACGTGCCCCACTACTTTTGGAAAATGATCTTTTGATTGATTTTTTTAGAAAAAGGGTTTGAAATTATTAATTATTTGTTTTATTACTCACAAGTATCCTAAGACGTTTGAGTCATGACTCCTGGTCTTAGGGCGCTAGACAACACCGCCAGACGTCCGTCTTGCTTGCCTCCTATGAGTTTTGAAAAAATTATTTATTGACCTCAAAAGATTTGATTAATTTATTGAAAATGATTTAAAGAGTATTGACTCTTGGAAAAAAAACTTTTTTGACAAATAGATTTATTAGAAAGGATAGGAAAAGAGTTTGAGGGTGGCATTGGCCACAAAGAAAAGAAAGTAGAACATTCAATCAATTTTTAAGTCAAAACCAAAACGCAATACTTATTAAATTGCAAACAAAGTAATCCACAATATAATTAGGACACAAGCATGCCCATTATTATTTGCAACAAGAATGCACAAGAATGACATTAAAGTATCAACAATTAAACAACTAGCCTAAGGGTAAGAAATTGGATCATGCTAAACTATCCACAAATGGCAAGCAACTCATGTCATAACAACTTGAGAAAAATTATTTTGAACCACAATTACACCTTAATAAATTAAAAAAAGCAACAAAACCCTAATTCCTAACCAAGCGCAAAACATATACAAAAGGGCCTATAGGCCGAGATCCCTAAGGACCAAGCCACTAAGCTAATTTATGCTAAAATTCATAATCATAGAACAAAATACAAGATTCAAGTTCTAACATATCAAGCTATATTACAAAATTATTATCAAACTAAGTCATATACCTCATTCATACAAATCAAAGAAGTAAAAGACTCCAAAAACCCTAAATTCTAACCTTAAGGCCGAAACCCCTTAATCCCCACAATCAAACCCCAAATATCATGCATTCACAAGAGAGTAACAAGAATTAACCAAAACCTAGCTAGTTCAAGTCAAACCCAAAGCTATTACATGCAATTTAACAAGGTAAATGCACTAAAATCAACACAATTTAATATGGGATCATAATTCAAATTGCAAACAATTTATACAAGTGCAAACTTTACCCATGAAGGGTTCAAAACAGTGGCATATCTATCATGTAAGGGCTCAAACAACTCATTTCCAAATTATTCACCATATATATACAAAAGTAGGTAAAAATCAAAAGGGTGTATCAAAACCTAGCTAAAACCGAACCATATATATACCTAAACCCACAAATTTCTTCATCGAACTTAACCTAATTACATGAACAAACATGAATACATGAAGAACAACAATTAACAAGAAAAACTCCTAAAAAATTGGCTCAAGGCCGAAACTATATATGTAAGGGAAGAAGGGTAGAAAGTGAACTTATGCTTGGAAACTTGAACATTAATAACCTAATTTGATAATCCAAAAGAACAAATGATCAAATAAGCTATTTGAATCCCTTCTAGCAATCTTCTTCACTTGGATTAAAGTACCTTAAGGTACTAGTGATGAATCATCTTGCTAGATCATCAATGCTAACAACACTAGCAACCTCTAATACTAAAATAAAATGCTAACAATAAAATTAACCATTATTTTGCAAAGAGCAACAAATAAACAATTTAAGACTAGAATCAAAACTAAATTAAATCTAAATCACAAGAAAACATAAAATCAAATATAATGAATTGAATCCTCTCTAGTCATCTTTTCCATTTAAATCAAAGTGCCTTAAGCACTAATGGTAAATCATATGACTTGATCATCAATCAATAACAAGACTAAACTAAATTTAAATCACAAGAAAGACAAGACCAAATATAATGAGTTGAATCCTTTCTAGTCATCTTTTCCACTCAAATCAAAGTGCCTTAAGCACTAGTGGTAAATCACATGACTAGATCATCAAACAATAACTAAACTAAATTTGAATCTCAAGAAACATAAAATCAAACATAATGGGTTGAATCCTTTCTAGTCATCTTTTCCACTCAAATCAAAGTGCCTTAAGCACTAGTGGTAAATCACATGACTAGATCATCAACCACTAACAATAACAACATTTACTACTAAAGTAAAATACTCATGACAACATTGAATGAAAAAATACACAATCAACTTGAACATATTTTTGTTTAGTGAAATGACAACAAAACTACAATAAAGCACCATAAAATCTATTTATTAAGGGTGAAATGCCAAATTTCACCCATCAACAACAACAAGCTACATTATGAAAATGAAAATGATAAATATGCTAAATAATGAAGAAAATGTGAGATGAAGAGAAGAAAATAATTTCTAATGCAAAATGCTTGAAGATGATGCAAAGGTATCAAGGGTTTTTACCTTAATCCTAAGAGAGAAAGAAGAAATTGAAGAAATAGAGGAGAGGGAAGATGGAGATGGCTACGGCCTTGTGTTGGAAATAAGGGAGAGAAGAATTGTTTTTGTGTTTTTTTGAGTGAGAGGAAGAGGCAAGGTTGTGAGAGGTAGTTTTAAGGTGCTTTGGTGAATGAAGGTGAATTAATGGAGGGGTGAGAGGAGGAGAGATGGTTTCGGCTGAGAGAGGAGGAGAGGAGGAGAGGTTTTTCTTCTAGGTTTGCAAAATGAGAGTGTGTGTGAGTGAGTCTCTAATTTTGGGCTTTTATATGAGGACCAATTTTAAGGGCATTTGTGACAATGTGCTTTTGTAAACCACTAGGATTTGAGATAGAATTTAAATGGAGGGTCAAGATTGCAATGCACAAGGATTAGGGACACTCAAGAAGCACAAATCAGCTGGTTGTACACGTTTTTGGAGTGGTCTTGGAGAGCAAAAATTGTTGGGGGCATTTAGGTCTTTTACATTGAGTTATGGCCTAGGATTTGATCAAAAATTTTAATCAATGGCTAAGGATCATTTCACAAGGATCATGGGCATGAAAAAGCACAAAATATGGGCTGGAAATGAGAGGAAATTCGCAGCACACAAGTGAGAGAATGAGTGGAAAACTTGCAAGTTGTCATTTTTGTACTAATCCTTATCCTTTCATCATTCAAAATGTAGAATATTCCCCTCAGATCTTTCTTTCTTATTCATGCCATTTTGGGCCCTATCCTATGATTCCATGATTGGGCTCTGAATTCCATGACCTCACCAATCCCAAAATTGATTTTGTTGACCCCACCTCAAAGGAAATGACCATTTTGCCCTTTGTTCAAAAAACTTGAATTCCATGCCAAAAATATTTCAATGGTGCACAAAAATGCACAACCTCCACCCTTTTAGACCCAAATAAATTCCCCAAGAGATGCATAGTGGTTTTTACTGAGAAATTATTGGTCTTAGTGAAATGACCAAAATGCCCTTTTGGTCAAAAAACCGTAATTTTGCCCCAAAACTCAACTCTCTGCATAAAACATGTCTTCCAACTCCAAACATCATCTTAAAAACAATGAGATGACTTTTAGGACTCAAAAATGCATGTTCCATGGCTTTTCCTGAGAAATTACCCTTTTTGCAAAATGACCAAAATACCCTTTGACCTAAAAAACTCTAATTTGCTCCAAAAGTGTATTCCAACTCCGAAAATGATTTTAGAAACTTGGAAATGACTTTTAAAAACCTAAATGCAATACATGATGCTCTTTGTTCTTCTACTTATTTATTTTTGGGGAAAATTAGGGTTTTGACCTAAGCCGGACAAAATTGGGGTATGACAAATATCATTAACTTTAATATTTTCCAGTAAAAAATAAAGGCTTAAATATATATTTAGTCTTTACAAATATACGTTTTATCCAATTTAGTCTTTATAAAAATAATTTTTTGTTATCCTCATTGCAAATATATGTTTTATCCAGTTTAGTTCCTGTAAAATATATGTTTTATCCAATTTTGTCGTAATATGTAAAATATTTGATTTTAGTTCCTCCAATATGAGCGGAAAACAGGAGTAAACTCAAATATTTTACATAACACATGAGCCAAACTAGATAAAACACATATCTGCAAGGATGGAAAAACAAATCTTTATTTTTACAGAAACTACATTGAATAAAGTGTATATTTTCAAGGACAAAAAACAAACTTTACTTTTATAGATGCTAAACTGGATTCAATGTTATTTGCAGTGACTAACCGTATATTTAAACCAAAAATAAATATTTTACTATATTTAGTGAAGAGCCTGATCTCTATCATTAGAAAAGAATTTGGGGTATCATCCTCTAAGTCAACTAGATAAAAACTTTCTCATACAAACTATCTAACTTAGATCCCTGTTTTCCTTTTGTAAGGTTTAAATAGTCATAATTAACCTTTTTTAATTATATATATATATATATATATATATATATATATATATATATATTTTTAATTGAGGACACTCAAATAACTTTTAAGGAGGATTGCGAGCTTCTACTTTTGAGGAGGACACAAACAATTTTCAAGTGGTCGGCAATAGCAGCTAGGTTACCAGGAAGAACAGACAATGAAATAAAGAACTACTGCAAGTGGAAAAACTTAGATTCTACTATTCAATGAGAGAGAAAGAAGAGAGAGAGGGAGTGCTAGGGCTGGAGGAAGTTGAAGGGTGGCAGGAGAGAGAAAAGGAAAAAGAGAGAGAAAAAATTGAAAACGTGTGTGAGGAGAGGCTTGGAAAACTCAACTGTCACGGCGGCGAGGAATGATTTTGAAGGTGGCTGGAAAGAAAGAAAGAAAGAAGCAAGTTGGGACTGGTCTGGGTTCGGTGGGGCAGAAGGTAGAGGATGAGAAGGGTCACGGTGGAGGAAATTTTTCTGCGTGGAATATGAAACGCAAAACTGAAGCTGAGGAGGGAGAGAATAAAGGCGTTGGGAAGGGGAAGAGTTTAGAGGAGGGGAAGGTGAGAGGGAATACCGAACGTGGAGGCAGAAACAATAATGGCCCGGGAATAAGGTGGCCTCACCGAGGCGAAGGCAGTAATGCAATGTGAGGTGGGCATGGAGGTGGAAGAGGGGGTTACGGAGGAATCCGCGAGAACAACAATAGGTGGTATCCGAGACAACAACAGAGAGAACAAAAGATTGTGTATTTCCGGAAAAAGAATCTAAGTGAGGTGTGGTATAACGCTTCGGAAGAGGATTTAAAAAAGTTCAAAAAAAGGTACGTTGCAAAAGTGTGGAATGCTGGCTCTACACATATGGTGCAGGAATGGTTCAGTATGCAAGGGGTATTTGCAGTGAAGGCAACTCCAATGGGTGCAAACTTAGTACTCTTGGAGGAATTGGAGGAAGGATTAATAGATGATCTAATAAAGGAAGCTAAGGATTGGATGCACAAACACTTTAGTATCATTAGACAATGGAGTGAATCAGAAGTGGATAATGAAAGGGTGGTATGGGTTAGGTGTCATGGTATTCCTCTTCATGCTTGGAACAACGATTTCTTTTCGGCACTAGCAAGGAAATTCGGAACTTTTTTGGGTGTGAATGAGAACACTAGAACGATGAAGTCCTTGGATGTGGCAAGGATATTGATAAGAACAAGGAGCTATGACGTGTTTAATATGGAGGTGGATGCAAAAATTAATGATGAGAAGTTCAACATTAAAGTTTTGGAGGAAAGGTGTGGCCCGATGCATTGGGAAGGACTTTCTCCTCCAAAGGATGACTGGGATGCGGTGACTTTGAGATCTAGTGATGAGGAGAGTGAGGATAACAATGATTTACCTCTGTTTGACAATGATGTAGAGAATAATGATGATTCGGAGGATGAAAAGGTAGGGAAGATGATGTAGGGGGTTGAAGGAAGTTTGTGAGGAGGAGAGGAAGGCAAAAATATAGAAGGGGATAGTCCAATAGTGGAAGGTGAGGAGGTGTGCAAGGAAATCAATGCAGATGAAATCTATGGTGTTGGAGGTTCTAATAGGTGTGGGGTGAAGGAGACAGGTGGCTATCATTTTACGTGAACCTATTAAACTTCCAAAGGTCCATTCAGAGGAGATAAATTCGTTGGGAGATTGTGGGGCATCATCGGCTAGTAGTCTTTGAGAGTGGGGTCAACTTCGCCTCAAGAGTGGTAGCAAAAGGAAAATCCATTTCGCGGGGGTGAGGTTAGAAGTAGCAATATCTTTGGTTGGAGTGGTGAATGAGGAGGCTAGGAATCGATACTAACCAAGGAAGCTCCAAAGGTAACTCTTCCGAGTCTCGGACTTTTTGTTAAATGTAATCCTCCCAATCCCGCTTGTCTATCTCGCTTAGTTGTGAGGAAGTCCTGCACTTACGGGGATGTATCTGTGGGTGACTCGGGAATTAGATTTTGTAATGAAAGATTCTTGGCTGAGCATGAAATATCACTGGCAAATAAAATGTGGAGTTTTGCAAAAGAAAACCTGGGGGTAATTGGAAAAAACAAAGATGAGGTGTACTCAGGCAAAATAAAATCGTTAGAAATTAGGGACAAGATTGCCAAAGGAAAGAAGGAGAAGAAAAATAAGTCTCAATGAAGATAGCAACTTTTAATATAAGAGGGTGGGGGGGCCTGCGAAGAGAAGGCGCCTTAAGAAGATTATTGTAGAGGAGAAAATTGACTTATGTATGATTCAAGAAACAAAAAGTAGTGGTCTATCTAGGAGGGCGGTTGGTAGTGTATGGGGAGATGATAATTTTGACTGGTTAAGTAAGAATGCTGAGGGGCTATCAGGAGGTCTGATTTGTGTTTGGAAGGCGGATCTACTAGAGGTAATGTTCACTTTCTCGGGGGAAAATTTTATTGGTATGTGTGCAAAAGTGGCGGGACGTTGCTGCTATTTCATTAATGTGTATTCTGCATGTAACATGGCTGGAAAAAGGAGACTGTGGACAAATTTAAAATGTTTAAAAGAACAATTTGAGGTAGGAGGCTGGTGTATAGCGGGTGACTTCAACGCAGTGATCTCTAGACAAGAAAGAAGTGGATGTATAACAAGCTTTAACTAGGTAGAAGCTAGCGAATTCCTTGCCTTCATGGAGGATATGGAGCTCATAGATGTACCGATCTTAGGAAAGAAGTATACTTGGTTTGGTGCAGATGGGAGGGGGAGTAGGTTGGACAGAATACTATTGTCAGATGACCTTATATCAAGGTGGGGGGTTAGTGCTCAATGGGTTGGAAATAGAGATCTCGGATCATTGTCGAAAGATGGTTAATCTCTTCGTAGTTGAATTGGGGGCCAAAGCCATTCAGATTCAATAACTGCTTTGGGTGGATCATAAGGATTTTAATCAGTTTGTACATGAGAGCTGGGCATCATTCAAAGTAGAAGGAAGAGGGTGGTATGTGATAAAAGAGAAATTGAGAATGTTGAAAGAGAAGCTTAAGATATGGAACAGGGAGGTGTTCGGTATCAAGGACTTAAACATTGAAAACATAGTCAAGGATCTGAATGAAGTTGAAAGATTATCCGTGGAGGGTGGAATGGTGGACGAAGAGATAAGAAGAAAGCTGAACAACGAATTCTGGAGAGAACTGCATGCGAAGGAAAGTCTCCTTGCCCAAAAATCAAGGGTAAGGTGGTTAGCACAAGGAGATTCAAACAGCCGGTATTTTCATGCTTGTGTGAAAAACAATAGGAGGAGGACACAACTGTTGAAGGTGATGGAGAACGAGGAATGGGTGGAGGATGTTGAAGGTGTTAAAAGAGTGGTTAGGGATCATTTTGAAGAGAAATTCAAGGAGGAGGAATTTGTTCGTCCAACACTTGAAGGGGTAAATTTCAATCAAATAAGTAATGGAGACAACGAGATGCTAGTTATGCCCTTTTCCATAGAAGAGGTGAAGGAAGCAGTCTGGGAGTGCGATGGCAACAAAAGCCCGGGGCCGGACGGGTTCAATTTTACCTTTATTAAGAGTTGCTGGGATTTAATCTCTCCGGAGATCATGAGGTTCTTTGAGGAGTTCCACAGGCAAGCAAAGCTACCAAAGGCAATTAGTGCTTCATTTCTGGCACTAATTCCTAAGTGTAGAAACCCCAATGGGTTGGGAGAGTATAGACCCATCTCTCTGATAGGGTGTTTGTATAAATTATTGGCAAAGGTGCTGGCGGGCAGAATTAAGAAAGTTCTAAAAGGGGTTATATCGGTATGTCAAAGTGCATTCTTAGCGGGAAGGAACATATTGGATGTGGTGGTGGTAGTGAATGAGATCATGGATATGGCCAAGAGAAGAAAACAGAAGTGTGTGATCCTGAAGGCAGACTTTGAGAAGGCCTATGACTCAGTTAGTTGGCCATACTTGGATGATATGTTAGGCAGGCTAGGATTTGGTATGAAGTGGAGGGGCTGGATGAGAACATGCTACTCATCTAATTCTATTTCAGTCTTAGTTAATGGCAGTCCAACACAGGAATTTGTTGCGCATAAGGGGTTGAAGCATGGAGATCCCCTGGCACCATTCTTGTTTCTAGTGGCAGCTGAAGGTTTAGCGGGGTTGGTAAGAAGGGGGGTAGAATCAAACAACCTGACGGGCTACAAAGTGAATGAAACTCTAACTGTGGAAGTTTTACAATTTGCAGATGACACCATCTTCTTTTGCGATGGGAGTGATAGGAGTGTGTGGTGTTTGAAGGCTATTCTAAGGAGCTTCGAACTTGTGTCAGGATTGAGAGTAAATTTCTCAAAAAGTAATGTGATCGGGATTAGTGTGGAGAATAGAACCATGGAGGGGATATCACAATTTTTGGCATGTAGTAGGGGCTCGACAGTGTTTAAATTTCTTGGGGTTCCGGTAGGATCGAATCCGAGATTAACAAGTACATGGCAACCGGTGTTGGATACTATCAAGGCAAGATTAAACAGTTGGAAAAGTAAGCAACTATCCATAGGAGGGCGTGTTACTCTTATTAATTCGGTACTAGCTTCTCTACCTTTGTATTTATTTTCCTTTTACAAAGCGCCGAAAAAAATAGTGGAGGAGATCATAAAGCTTCAAAGACGATTCTTATGGGGTGGAGACGGAGAGATAAGGAAAATGGCTTGGGTGAGTTGGGATACCATTTGCAAACCAAAGGAAAAGGGCGGGCTTGGAGTAAAAAATTTGGAAGTGTTCAATATTGCCCTATTGGCCAAGTGGAGGTGGAGGATTCTAACGGAGGAAGGAAATGCGTTGTGGAAAGAAGTTTTGGAGTCAAGGTATGGATTGGAGGGGAGATGGCCAAATGAGGAGGAGTATAGAAGAGGATGGGGGAAGAAATCAATTTGGTGGCGAGACTTATGTCAATTGGGAAACGGAACTAAATTGAAGGACGGATGGTTTGGGGAAATAGTAAGAGTTAAATTAGGGAGAGGCAATTTAGTGAACTTTTGGAGGGACAAATGGTTTGGGAGAAATTGCTTTGCTGAACTTTTTCCCACAGTTTATGAAAGATGCAATAATAAAAACATGGTGGTGGAGGATATGGGATTTTGGGAGGATAATATGTGGAGATGGAATTATCAGTGGTTGGAGGAGTTACGGTCGGAGGATGATCAGAATGTTAATTATTTTGTGCAGTTGTTACAATCGGCCCAATTAAATGATTCAACACCGGATAGATGGATATGTCTACTCGATACAATTAATGGGTTCTCAGTGAAAGGATGTTACTCAAAATTGTGTGATTTAATTGCTTGCTCAGTGCAAAGATGGCTTTGGGCGGGGGAACCGAGAGGAGACAATACCGGCGGCGGGAGGCCAGTTCTGATGCATCAGGGAGGAATTTTTCCGTAGCGCATTTCTTTGGGTCGGCCAAGAAGTCAAGCAGTCTTTGGAGACAATACCGTACCAGTTGGAGGAGGTTTGAGACGAGGGCTCGGCTGGGTTTGGGAGCCGAAAACAAAGAAGAACACCGATATAGCGAGTCTTTGCGTTCGGTTCTCTTTGCTCCAAAGATGCAATGCAGACAAAGAAGAAATTTGCGTGCAATGGACAAAGAGGGTTTGGTGGGTTCGGAGGGATCACTTCATCCGGGTGTAGGTGTATCGGGAGAGTTAGGCGCTGAGATACAATGGAAACAATTATGGGATAATGACGTGCCTTCAAAAGTGCTAATATTCGGGTGGAGATTATTGTTGAATAGATTGGCAACAAGGGGAGTTGTTGTGCGAAAGAGGTATATTACACCAATTTGGATAAATCTTTGTGTTTTTGTTTTGAGGAGGATGAGTCTACGGGTCATTTGTTCTTGGGGTGTAGATTAATGAAGAGGGTTTGGCAACAAGTAAGTGTATGGATAGGGGAAAATATTACGGACTCTGTGGATATAGTGCATCATTTTTTGGAGTTTGGAAAGTTAACGAAGGGAAGGAAACTCAAAAGGGTTAGGCATCTTATTTGGTTATCGGTAGTATGGAACATTTGGATAATGAGGAATAATATTGTTTTCAAGGGTGGGGTGGCTTCGGTTCCTAACTTGGTGTCGGGTATAAAGGATGTGGCGTGGAGTTGGTTCAAAGCTAGGAAGGGAAGGAAATGTATGGCACTTTGGTCAGACTGGTATAATAATCCTATGAGTTGTTATTCTTTATTGTAATCTTTTATTGGCTGGTATTGTACTAAAGTCACTATAATTTTTAGTAGGGGGAGAAGCAGTGGGTTAGGACATCTTTGTCCCACTGTTGTGCAAATTTTTTGTGCGGGGTACTCTTTTTCCTCCCAGAGTCTTTTTCCCAAAGGGTTTTGGCTCTGGGAGGTTTTGAGGAGGCCCTCCCTCTTCCCATTGTATTTGCAGGGCACTTCTTGTGCTTTCTATCAATGAAATTGCTTATCTAAAAAAAAACCTTTTTTTAATTAATACTAAACATCACATAATTCTCAATTAAAGTTAATGAAAGTTGATAAAGCTGATGCAAAGCATCAGATCAGAGTAAATCTTAAAAATATAAACCTTGGGGAGTCTTGAGCTCCATTTTAGCCCCAAGACTTCCCCATCCCCACCCTTTTTTAAATCCCTCCTCCTCCCTGCTCCCCCCTCCCCTAGGCCCCACCCCCTCTCCCCTATTTTTTCCATTTTTTTAATCTCTCCTTCTCCTTTTTCTTTTATTTTTTAAGTGTAATGCTAGTAGGTATGTGTTTTGAGACACTTTAAAATTCGAAAAAAAATTAATTGTTCAAATACGCAAAGTTTAATCCTCAATATCCGGTTTGTTGAAATAAAATAGTAATTTCACAATAAAGTACGTAAAGTGCAATGCTAAACAATATCGTATTTTTGGGTAATTAAGCGGTCGGAACAAATTTAACTATTCAAACACCAAAGTTTTGTTCCTCAGTAACCGAGTTAGTGAACAAAAATAATTTCATAACAAAATACGTGAAAGATTTATCTTTAAGTAGTGTATTTTCAGATGCTTTTGCGTTTGCATAAAAATTCAACTATTAAAATATGCAAATTTTATGTTTCAATAACTGGTTTGGTGAAACAAATATGTATAATTTCATTAGAAAATACGTAAAGTGTGTTACAAAAAATGTGTTTTGGAGTATTTTAGTGTTTGAAAAAAAATTATAACCGTTAAAATACTCAAAATTCATTCCTCAATAGCTGATTTGGTAAATAAATAATAATTTAAAGTGACAATATGTAAAGTGTGATTCTAAGTAGTGCGTTTTTTGTGACTTTATCATTCAAAAGATCAACATATGAGAACTTTTTGCAATTTTAAAAGCAAATTTTAACAAGACGCGAATTCCGTGCATTAATTAAAGTTATTACCCGGTGGAACGCACATTGCACACGCTAGTTTTAAAAAGTAGTTCAGTTTGTTTGGAGCTTCTTGTTAAATGCAAGGTGGACAAGAGAGATCAATAAATTGATGTTTATTCCTCAATGGAAAGACCCCCAAAAAGTGCAACATGGGCCAATTAAGAAGCTCCCAATAAGTAAAGGTTCATATTCATTGCTATTGGCAATCAGGCTCTTGCCTCTTGATCACATCCACACGCCATCACAAATTTTCCCCAACTTACAAGAAATGACTAAGTAGGAAATAAAAAGACAATTAATAGGATCAAATGTGTCTCTGTTTTTGTCTTTCTCTAGATAGGATATCATCGAACGTGTTGTTATCTAATTATCTACTAATATAAGTAATACCATGCCTTTATATATATTTATATATATGGTATTTCTCCTGGATTTGTGTCATCATATGCGCCACATGCTTTCACACAACCATGTGAAAACTTGTCAATCTCAATCTTTAACTTTGTGTTTTCAACTCTAAGTTTGACATTGTTAGTAATGATAGGTCTGGGGGAGAAAATGCTTTAGACCAAACTCAAAGGAGCTCTAGGGTGCCAAATCTAAATATGAATCAGATGGTTTCAAGAAAAGATGCCCAAGATATATATGCCTTTCACCGACAATGCCTTACCATCCACGAGACAAAACGGATGAATGTAATCACAACATGGCAACAAATGGATGGATGAATGTAATCGCGACATGATCAAAAGTACTAATCGGAATTATCAACAATTAGTTAGGCAAATGGGACAAATCATTGACGTCATTCAGGAGCGGATCTTAATTAGGATCGGGGAAGACCACGGCCCCGTCCTCAAAAATATGTGAAATTATTACAATATCCCTGTTATAAATAAAGATTCAAGATCCGTTGGGCCACTCTTTTTCAGGTCATATCACATCTGATGTGAGACTCTTAACACACACCCTCACGCCGTAATCGACAATTGGAGCGTGACCCGAGTGGCCTGATAGCGGGTGGCCCAACGAATCTTGGATTGGCTCTGATACCATATTAGAATGTGATTTTAGGCCTAACTCAACCCCACAAAACCAGCTTGTAAGGTGAGGGATGTCTCCCACTTATAAACTCTTTTTCAGGCCATATCACATCCGATGTGGGACTCTTAACACACCCCCTCACGCTCAGGATTGGACAACTGGAGTGTGACCCGAGTGGCCCGATAGCGGGTTGAAGAACGCACACTTAGCTAATACATATGTTCAGATTCAAGGCTTGGTGTGGCCTGCTTTACTTGTTGGATTGGTTGCTCAAAGTGCAAGTCTTGGTATGAAAGATTCATGGGGATCCTTGAAGGATTTGGCTGCTGCCAGTTTTATAAATATGGTTGGGGACATAGTTCTGTGCAGCTGTTTAGGTTATGGGATTGCTTTTTGAGATTGTTGGAACATTTGTTCCTTTGTTATTCCCTTAGATTTTTACACCTGATCATATGGTCTTCATAGTTTAATTTCTACCGATATATTTCCGGTATCTCTCGTTGTAATTTTCTTTTTCATTTGATCATGTAAATTTGTATTGTTCATTCCAAGCTAGAAGCCTTGTGAATGTCTTCTAGCTTGCGGGGGACTATTAGAAATATAGTTAGTTTGTTAGGTAATTCGGTTAGAGTTAGTTTTCTAGTTACTAGTTTGTTGGGTACTTCGGATAGAGTTAGTTTTCTAGTTACTAGTTTGTTACATATTAGTTAGGTGAGATTGAATCTATATAAGGTCAAACTCTCATTGTAATCAATAACTCTTTTTTTATCAATTTCACTTTGATGAATATTAGAGTCTTTTAACATTTTCTCTCCTATCTTCTATGGATATCATATTCTTCAATAAAAGAGTAATGTTATTCAGCCAAATACCTCTAACCAAAAATAGTCAAAAATCAACTTACAACACTAATTAACCAAGCTATTTAGTTCATTAACCAACCTGCACAGTTTTCTAGACTATTGACTAAAAACTTGGTTAATTAATTACTTGATTAATAGCCTAAAAAACTCGATTAATTGGTGTTGTAGGTTAGTTATTTGACTGTATTTGACTAAAAACTTTTGTCCAAATATCATTATTGATAAATAAACTACTAAGTAATATATGTTATGCAGAAACTTGACATGCTTTATTGGTCTCACAACAATCAATTTGTGTGTTTTTATTTATTTTTTGTGGCCTTTTCAATGGGACATGATCAGAATTTCTTTTCGGGTATTTTTTTTTACCCCATTATGATACCAAATATTCTCCCATTCAACATTTTTCTTTCAATTTTACCCCTTAATATTTTCCAAAACGAATTTACCTATTAAATAGATAAATTCTTGTGTTAATTTTAGATAACAGATTTATCTTTTTAATAGGTAAATCCGTTTTGGATTAACAATTGTTTGAGACAGAATTATATCTAAAAAATTACTTCCGTTGTCTTTTTATTTTCAAAACGCATTTATGCTTACATCCGTCAAATACAAATGGATAATTCTGTTAGTATATTGGTAAATTTGTCTTTCAATTTTTTTTGGAACAAACAGATTTACATTCCAAATAGATAAATCCATTGGCTAATCGCCAATGGATTTATCTATTTGGTAGGTAAACCCGTTTTGAATTTTTCAGATAAATCTGTTTTGAATTTTAGCCAAATAGATAAATCTGTTGTCTAATTTTTCAAACTGGATTTATCTATTGCTAAGTAAATCCGTTTTGTGAAAAAATTAGGGATAATACGGTCTTTTCACAGGGGTTGTGGGGGGGTATTTGGTATCATAGTGGGGGTAAAAAAAGACCCTTTCTTTCTCATCTCTTGCTGGCCTCTTTTCCAATTAGGCCATGATGGGCCTCCTTTTGAACACCACTTCTATTTCCAAAGTTACGAACCCATACGATTCCAAACTTCCGAACCTTTAAAAATTCAAAAGTGTGGTGGGTGTCTGTAAATACATAAGAATCGATACTTTAGGTATTGGAAGGTTAAAGGTATCTAGTGAGTAGAGGGAGGGGGGTTGTAAGAAGTATGAGCCGTGAAAAACCAGACATAATGCTATTGAAAACTTGATGTTAAACTTTTAATATTTTTTTCTACAAAGCTTCAGTATTGTGTCAAGCCTTTTGAGTTAGTTATAACTAGAATCTCACTCGTGTTATGTGTAACGCCCCAAATTTTATTAGAAATTATTTGGAGTTGATTTGATAGGGTAGTGGACCAAATTAGAGAGTTTTTGGCATAGGGACCATGTTGAGAAGGACTAAAATTGATGTTATAAATACTTAATATAAGATTATTATTATTATTATTATTATTATTATTATTGTTATTATTAAAACCATGTTGAGAAGGACTAAAATTGATGTTATAAATAAATGGGGAGTGTTTTAGTTAAATAGGGAGGGATATGAGAAAGTAATTAAGGGTGTGCAAATAGGGCCCATTAGTGTTAAGTGGCCCAAACCCAATTAATAAAACCTTAGGGTCTTAGGAGAAACCCTCATTAGAAACAAAATTTCAAAATTAGAAAGGAGAGAAGAGTGAAGAGGTGCGACGGCTAGGGCTAGAGAGAAGGAGAGGAGCGATTGATTCAAGGAGAAAGAGGGAAGGCTTGGAGTGTTGGTGTCTTGGAGGGGTTTTCATGGGAGCTTTAGTGTATCTTCTTCAATTAACAAGGTATGGGGGCTCTCTTTCATAGTTAATAATTTATAAACCATGAAATCATAGGGATTAGGTGTTAGGAGTAGTTGTTTAAATTGATTCATGAAGTATTTGATTGATTGGGTGATTGTGTGACCTTATATGTGGTTGAATTGAATTGTTATGTAAATATTGAGTTTTGATGAATTATTGATGTGATTGCTGAATTTTGATGTTGTTGTGATATGATTTTGATGATGTTTGATGTGGTTGATGAATTGTAGAGATGAAGTTCGTGTTTGGTAATATTGGGTGGGTAGAATCGATTTTAGGGTGATGGAGGGCTGCTGTTTTATTAACAATTAGCTGCTGTTTTTGATTTAAATAGAGGTTGTCACCGCTTTTTTTTGTTTAATGGAAGATCACCGCTTTGTTTGCCTTTGAACAGAAAAATTATATGCTGTTGCTTTCTTTTTGTCAAAATCTGAGTTGCTGTATTTTCTTAAAGTGCTGTCATGTTTTTGAAAAATTGATATCTTGCGAACCGGGAACCTGATTGACGTGTTCTAAAATGCGTTGGAAAGCTTATTCAGAGGCCTAACTGAATATTCTATTTTTAAGGCGAAATAAACTGTTTTGTGTTGCTGTTTATACAAATAAGAATTCTGCTGTTGGCGCGTAAAAGGTGGTTGTTTTGGCTGTTGTTTTCCTGCTGTATTTGGCGTATAAATCCTACTGTTTTTAAGTTGTTTTGCTGTGGTTTAATTGGTGTTTCAAGTGAGCTGTTTCCACAATTAAAATGTGATGTTTTCCAACCTTGCAAATGTGGTGTTTTTCCCTTAATTTTAAATGCGATGCTTCCTAAGCATGAAATGAGGTGTTTTCCAAAATCTTAAATATATTGTACCCAAATTCTATGTGTTGTTACCTTAAATCTTAGGTGTTAAATTAATCCCTAGGTGTCACATTAGTCCCTAGGAGGTGTTTGGGTCCCTAGGTGTGGGTTTAGTCCCTGGAGTGACTTTAGTCCTTTGGTGTAGAATTAGTCTTGGTGATCTTTTAGTCCCTATAGAATTACTATTTGTGGTGTGGTGTATTATTGGTGATTAAAAAATGGTGAGTTGGGGTCTATGACCTTTCTTTGGTGTTGGTGAGCCCACAAGGCTATGGGTGAGTATGTTACTGCTTTCTTTTGGTGATTTGGTGCATAGTCATGGTGTCGCATTCTCATATGCATTTTTGGTGAATAGGCCTCGGCCTCTTAAAATATTTTGGTGTTTGCTGAATGCCCTCAAGGCAATTTTGGTGATGGATCCACATGCATATGCCCAGTGGAGTTTTGGGTTGCATCTCATACATTGCATACATGTTCTGGTGATTGATTGTGTCTTCATAAACTAATGGTGTAACTATAATTCTTGGTGTAACTATAATACTTGGTGTAACTATAATACTGGGTGTAAATGTATTCTTGGTGTAACTATAATTCTTTGTGTAACTATAATTCTTGGTGTAACTGTATTCTTGGTGTAACTATAATTCTTGGTGTAAATGTATTCTTGGTGTAACTCAGAGTCCTGTGTAAATTTCAGTATTAGTAGTGTATTTGAATTGATTGTGCACCTTTGGTGTGCCTATTCTACCGTGTTTCTGCTTTTATTTATTATTATCTATGTATTGAGACTCACCCTACTGCGTCGTGTTGCCTCGTATGTCGGCAACCTGCAGGTGACAGTGACTGAAGGTGACTAGAGATCCTTCTTCTAGTATGGTCGTCGAGTCGACTCGATACGTAGCAGACCGGGGATGTTTAGTTGTTATTTCTTTTATATTTGAACTAAAATGTTAAGTTATTATTTCCATCATTTGTAGTATTTTGTCCTCGGACATTGTTGGTGCTATGTATCCTAAGCTTTGGAGTTTTATTTTTAATTAATTAATTTGGAGTTTTGAAAGGTGTTTTGTTTTAAATGTGACACCTCGAGTGGTCGCACTAAAAATTTTATTGCACTCTAATTTTTCGAATAATTCAAATAGTAGTTATGGTAGAAGGGGTGTTACATTATGCACGAGCTTTAGTTATTTTCTTTAATATATTAAAATACTAAAAAAATGTAGAGAAGCAACACAAATCTAGAATATTTGCTCTTATGTTGTTATTAACGTTTCAAAATGCCATTGGTTATATATGTCTTTATCCTGAAATATTTGTCCTCGTATTTTTACTAAAATTTCTAAAACGCCATCAGTGTTTTAGTCTTTATCCATAAATAATTGTTCTCATGTTTGTATCAAAATGTCAAAAATGCCATCGACTTTTGTTGTTTTTTTTTCTCGAAGTAATTACCTTCTTTTTTTATCAAAACATCAAAAATACCACTACATTTTTTTGCCTTTTTCCCGAAACTATTGGCTTAATTTTTTTTATCAAAACAACAAAAATGCTATTAAATAGTTTTGTTTTTTTCCGTAAATAATTACCCTCATTTTTTATCAAAATAACAAAAATGCCATTGCTTTTTTTTTTATCTTTCTCCGGAAATGATTTCCCTCAATTTTTTTATCAAAACTACAAAAAAGTCATTACGTACGTTTGTCTTTTTCTTGAAATGATTGCCCTCATTTTTTTTATCAAAAATACATTACCTTTTTTGTCTTTTACAAGAAATATTTGCCTTCATTTTGTTGTCAAAACTACAAAAATACCATATTATATTTGTTTTTTTTCACAAAATGTTTGCCCTCTTTTTAGCAAAACTACAAAATTTTAATTAGTTTTTTGTCATTTTCTAATCCGTATTGGTATACATATACTACGTATAGCATAATGGTGCTTTGTGTTGCTTTTGGCCAATTAGCCTTATAAAAGTTAAGACCTCATTCGGAGTGGTTTTGCTTTTTGTTTTGAAATTTTCAAAACCAAAACCAGGTTATGTTTTGAGTTTTAAAATTTCAAAAAACCAAAACTAATTTTAGTTCTCATTTAAGAAATTTTCAAAAATCAAAATCAATTTCAAACATAAACATAAAGTGGTGGTTGGCGGTGATCGAAGTGGTGGTTGGTGGTGGTCGAAGTGTTGGTTGGTGGTGTTCAAAGTGGTGGTCGGCGGTGGTGAAGTTGTGGTTGGTGATGACCAAAGTGGTGGTTGATGGTGGTCAAATTGGTGGTTGACAGTTGCTGGAGTGGTGGTCGATGGTGGTCAATATGGTGGACGGTGGTCAGAGTGGTGGTTGATGGTGGCTGGAGTGGTGATCAGCGGTGGTTGACGGTGTTAGAGTGGTGGTCGACGGTGGTCAGAGTGGTTGTAGTCAAAGTGGTGGTTGATGTAGGTCGGTGGTGGAAGAAGTGGCGGTTGATGGTGGTAAAATTGGTGGTTGACCGTTGTAAGAGTGGTGGTTGGTTGTGGTTGGTGGTGGCCGGAATGGTGGTCGGATTGGTGGTTGGTGGTGGTTGGCGGTTATCGGCGGTTATCAGAGTGGTGGTTGACGGTGGTCGTTGGTCGTCAGAGTGGTGGTTGGTGGTGGTCAAAGTGATGGGTGGCGGTGGTCAGAGTGGTGGTTGATGGTGGTCATAGTGGTGGTTGACGGTGGCAGATAGGTGGTCAGAGTGGTGGTTGGTGGTGGTCGGAGTGGTAGTTGGTAGTGGTCAAATATATTGATGATCAGAGGTGGATGAAATAAAAATCAGAAACAAAAATTATAAAACATATTTTCGTGGTTTTGAGTTTTTATTGAAAACTGTTTTGAATTTTTTTTGTTGAGATAACTGTTTTGAAATTTATAAAAAAGCCAACTCAGCTCCATTTTACTAAAACATGTTTTTGTTTTGAAATTTCAAAATCAAAAACCAGAAACTCACAACCACCCCGAACGGACCCTAAGATTTCTCATTTTGAGATAATAAATGAAGTGGCCTTTTTTCGATAAGTGAAATTTCATTAAAATAATCTAGCTTAGATATCACTGTGAAACAGCTCTACCAACTTTCTATGAAAGGCTCCAGAGCACACACTATCATTTTGCTACAAAGCTAGACAAAAAAATACACCAAGGGTATGTTTGGATAGTGGAAGGAAAGAAAGTTAAAGGAAAGATTGTTGAAGGAATGAAAATTAGTAGAAAGTGAGTGGAAAGTGAGATGATTTTTTAGTTGTTTGATTGAAGTGAAAATAGAATAGAAAGTAAGAGGAAAGAATGTAGTAAGTATGACAAATTACATTTAGGTCCTTATATAAAAAAGAAATGTTTAAATAAGAGAGGGCTATTCTCATCATTTATGCATAAAATCCAACCTCTGCCAAGTTTCCATCCAATTATGGGTTGGTCAATTTTTGTGATGGAGCCCACAAGTTTCTATCTTTCCTCCCACTTTCTGGTATAAACCAAACAATGGAAAACACGCATTTCAAAAATCTTTTTTCTCTTCCCTCACAATCTTTCCCTCCACTTTCTGGTCTTCCAAACATAGTGCAAATGTTTCTATGCTCTCCACAAAGGAGGAGAGACTACACCTAATGTACTAGATGGAGGATTACAATTAAAACACCACAACAGATGAAGAAGAAAATAAGCATTACGCTTGACTCAATTCTCATTGAGGTGATTTTCAGTTGATAATAATCAAACAAGTCTTGAATATTGATGGTCTCTAGATACCTCCTTACCCATAACAAGACAGGAACTTTAAACTTCCATTCCTCAAGAAAGGAAATTCATAAGGTTATAAGATTTTGAATGGAAATATTTGACGACGGGAAATCATGAACGATCAAAAATTTGAAGTCTTGACCATGGAGGAAATGGACTCAAAATATTGGAGGATACCCATAAGAGAGTTTGAGAGAACATAACTTAAAATAAAATTTGACAAAAAAACTAAAGTTGCTTGAGAGTTTGGATAAATTCCGGAATATACCCTAGTCTTTTAATCTTTTAATGTGTTTTGGTATTGAGATGATAACCTCGTAAGCATGCGTCGATATTTTTTAGCTTGCCAACTGAATTCTTTATTTAGTATTGTTAGCTCTAGTTTAATAAAAAAAATAGAGAAAGTTTATCTAATAGAAACAATGGAAAGAAGTGCACAAAGTAAAATTATGTGTTTTGATCAGTAAAGTAAAATATGTTTAACCATTCGAGTAAGACAAATTATAAAACACATAAACTAGTTTCTTTCCTCCCCTTGGCCACACATAAGGCTTAGGATTCAGAGCAAGTAATAAATATAAGAAACTATATATGTAGCCAAAAAATACCAGAACGGATTTAATGGCCTATTTAAATATTGGAGACATTTATTCCAATCCAGTACACAAATTGGTAAATTACTGAAATTCCCCCAAGTTCCTCACTCAGCAGCAACACAGTTCAACACAAAAACTCTTTCACATTCTGGCCTTAGCAACCACAATGCCTCCTCTATCAATATCAACTGCTCCTGGCCTAGTCCATGTTTCCTTGAATTGCTCTTCAGTCACTCCTATAAAACAACATAGAAAGAAAAAGAAAATTGTAATCTATGAAGCACCAACACAGACACCAGACGCTAACAGACAAAACACACAAACATAGATTTTAATTTGAAAAATACAAGTAAATGAAGTGTCAGCGATATATCTTAAACCAAAAGTGTCGACGGTGCTACAGAGAAGAGATTGTAATTGTGTATGACTTGCCTTTTCCCATTGCAGCAGTTGATGCAACACCTCCCTGAACAGTTTTAAGGTACCTATCATAGTAATTAGCACCAGCCCATTTCTGATGAGCAAGTGTATCAACACCATTAATCCTCTCTTCTCTCTGAATCCTTTCCACATAAGCCAACATTCCTCTATTAGCAAAATCCCTTGCAAAAGTTGAAGTAATAAGAGCATTAGAATGAAGACCCCCTACAGTTATAAACTGCCACACATACCCAAACTTAGCAATCTTAGGAATAAAATCTCTCATTTGCTCATCATTCATTCCAGAAGCATCCCAATTAAAAGATGGTGAAAGATTATATCCAAGCATCATTTGTGGCCACTTTGATCTCACCCCTTCAGCAAATTGTGTGCATTCAACCACATTAGGACTTGCAGTTTCCATCCATATAAGATCAGCATGTGGAGCGAAAGCGCAACCACGAACAACAGCAGCAGCTACAGAACCTTGGAATCTGTAAAACCCTTCTCTAGTTCTAGGTAAGTCCCAATCCCAGAAGAGGTTTTTCACTCCTAATCTCTCAGCTATCTCTCTACCTTCCTCATTGGAAACACACTTGTCATAACTTGAACACCTTATCCACTCATTCAGCTTCCTCCTTTTCTCATCCTCATTAATGTTTTGATTCTTAATTGCATCAACAACAGCTTCTGAGAAAGTCTTCAATTCAGCCAAGGATAGCCACTGATCCTCCAAACCTTGAAGCTCAGCTCCATTCTTTCCAGCAGCCATGCCTTGTTGCATAAGTGTTGCTAAGCTCTTCCCCTTCAGGTTTGAGTTGGTCACACCTAAGATAAATTGATGGTCCCTCGTGTCGATATTTGATTGAATGAGAGTAGCAGCGACAGCATCGGTTCGAGCAACTAAAACTGTTTCCACACCCATGACATCAAATTGGAGCCTAGCAGCAACAAGCCTGTTGATATGTTCACTAATTGCAACTAACACTTTTCCAGCCATGTGACCACATTTTTTGGTAACAGAAGATTGGTCCTCAATGTGGATACCAGCAGCACCACGCTCCACAAAGAGTTTACAAAGCTTAACAGTTGCTGTTGTGCCACCAAAACCAGTGTCACCATCTGCTATGATTGGTCTCAAGTAATCAATATAAGGTGTTCTTGCTCTCTCTTCCCTACTCATGCTCATCCTCGCCTCTCTTTGTTTCCTGTTATTACAGATATCAAAGTTAGTTGTTCTCCTTGGCTATATAAGTTTCATTCTACACCTTAATGTAATCAATATCCTCAAGTCTCATTGGACTCTGAAAACGACGAGTAAAATGAAATAAAAGTGTTCTTAAAAAACGACATGTATTGTGAAAGGGAAACAGTAATACCTGTCATGGTATTGTTGAGCGAAGAAGAGGTGTTCAACTTTGTTGGGGACAGTGTCATAAGGGTAATCAGCAAGGTCAGGACCAGGTTCATTGGAGGTGGTGTGAGTGGCTGAGCATTGCCAGCCTGAGACATATATAGTGTCTAAGTGTTTAGCCATTTGGGTTACCTGAACAGGGTCAAGTGCACCGAATGTTCTTGAGGCTGTGCCATTGGCTTGGTGAGTCTTGAGAAGTCGCCATAGCTTTTTGGCTAATTCATTTGAGCCATAGGTTTGTCTTAGGTTGCCTCTTAGGGAGACCACGTCTCTTGCTGAGTATGGTCTTTGAGTTAGCCTGAACCTATCTGATTTCCACCATGCTTGCACCTCTGCCACTTCTGCTTCAAACCTCGCTTCTTCTTCCATTATCTGTTCATACACAATAGGAATACAAGTGAGAATCTAAATATCTTTTAAGAATACAAAATCAGAAAGGAAGAAGAGTGTGGAGAGTAATAAGCTTACGGATGAAGGGACTAAAATTGATGCAGCCATGGTCAGAACTGTTTTTTCTTTTTCTTTATATGCAAATAAATGATACTTACACGGTTGGCAATGAGAAGTGAGAAGCTCATGCAGAGAGGTACTCAATTTATACACAGCGGGGAAAACCAGGTTGATCACACGATTGAAAGAATGGTAAATTAGATGTCATTGTGGATAATAGAAACAAAAACAACTACAAAATTTTAACTCGTGACGTTAAATTTCTTTGACTATTTTGCTTAGGGGAGATTGTGAAACATGGCACTTGAAAGCTGCATTCACAGGCACGTATGGTGGTGGCATTTAGCTTACATTTTCCTGTCACTCTTTTTTGTCATCTACTATCGCTTTCTGTCACCGCTATATATCTAGCAAAAGAGGTAAATTATCATTTACACGATTAGTTTACTAATCTAATCATCAATAATGGTGGGTTCGAGCGGTAATTAGATTTGGATCCCACTTTAAAGTTGAGTTTGAGTCTTACATATAGCGAAAATTCTATTAGAAGCTCTAAATCATGGGTACTTCAAAATAAGAGTCGTACCCGTACCGGGTACATATCTGGTTTCGGTACTCATTGGATACTCGTGGGTACTTTTCTGCCTACATTTGTGGTCCGACATATAATATATGTTGGTCGCAGAGGTCGCCACTTCACGCACACTTCTACACACGGGGCCTGCGCCCAAAATCTTATTTTTGGGGCCCCCAGAAAATAGGAATGAGTCTATATATATACAACATTCGAAATATTGATACTGAATTCGTTTGTAGCTCAGTGGTAAGTATCCCGTTACTTGCCTTGCGTTTAAATCGTTTTTAAAGAGTTAAATTTTCTGCAAAATGTTGGTACATGAGTTCGAACCCATAGTGTTGGATATACCAATTAACATCAGTACCATTCTACCACTGACAATGTTGGTAATAATTTGCAAATATTTATTTATATTACCTTTAAGTTAATACAAAACACACAATTTAGTTTTTTTTAAGAACGCATTCTACCTTTTTTAGGTACTATCCATGGCTATTATATTATTATTTTTATATAAAAATATACTATTTTTATTGTATAGAGAAACTCAATGCATTAGTTTTTCATGAGTTTAATTTTAGTAAACTCATTTTTATGTGGATGAAATTTATATGTCTTAAAAATTTGGAAATTTTTTAATTGAGACTGAATCAATGGTCATACGGTTCAACTGCAGACTTTTGACAAAAACCCAAGCCCCAATCAAGGGCCCAATTTTTCAAACTTGCACAGGGCCTCCAAATTGTTTGGGACGGCCCTGGTTGGTCGTATAATGAAAACTTAGAATTTTCAAAACTTTTCCTATTAGATTATATATCATTTTTCTATTTTTTGCTATATAAATAACTTTTTCCTATATTTCATTGTATATTTTTCTGTTATATGTTTTACTTATTTGTGTTTCCTATATTTTAGTTATGTTTATCTCAATTTTATGTGACATACTCGTACCCTAGTTTTTTGAAAAACCATGTATCACGTACCAGCATTCGTACTCGGTACTGGTACCGTACCAGTACCCATACAACATAAATTAGAAGAAGAGAACCACAAGGACCGACAAAGTCGAATACACCTGGCCAGCTAAGTTCCCTCATGTAAATTAAAGAGCCTCGCATATGATATGGTCTGAAAATGAGTTTATATGTGAGAGATATCCCTCACTCTATGAGTCGATTTTCTAGGATTGAGTTAGATCCAACCTAAATTCTAACCAGTGGATACTGAACATAGGCATGACAACGAAACTCGAACCCGCAAGTGCCCATTGTGTAATAATTAATATTTTACTTGCTTAAAAAACTATATTATAATCTCAAATGGGTTAGTCTAGTAGATTATAATATGGTATTGTATCTTGGTTTTTTTAAATTGAAACCAACCCAAACAAAAATAAAAAATGATCCAAACCAAATAGAAAACTACAAAAATCGCTTTGGTTGGGATGTGTTTGAGTCACTTTTTCAATCAACTCATTTGTTTGATTCAAATGACATTTTTCTCCCGCAAGCAAATCAAATCAAACCACACATACTATTATATTATTATATATCATTAAAAAATCTTAATTTTTTGACAAGAACAAGCTGAGAGCATTTCATAATCAAAATTGTCTTAATACAGGTGGGAATCAAATCGAAAATATAGAAATTAGCATATAATCTTGATGGTCGTGCTAGATTATGAGCGGTAAAATTTGCTTGTCTCAAACATAGCCAACCTGAAAGCTAGAGAAATTAAGTAAACGACTGTGATAATTTGACAAAAGATCACCAAACTCCCTCAAATTTAAATTAAACTAAAATTTAAAATTGTAGTTACAAATGTACTTATTTGAGTTGAATTAATAGCTATGAAGCCCCGATACGAGATACGATACGGGATACGATACGATACGATACGTGGATACGGGAAAATTTAGAAAATCAAGATACGATACAGCAGGGATACTTTAATAAAAAATTAAATTAAAAGTTAAAAATATAAAACATAAAGATACATGTCACAAAAGGCCAGCCAAGTTAGTACTCGTGGCCAGCCAAGTTCCCTAGCATAGATTAGTCATCGGCAAAACCGGTGGAAATTGTGCACTAATGACACGGTAACTCAAAAAAATAAGTAAGCATAGTTAAATGTTTTTTCCCCTCCCATTTTAAAATATACTCTTCCTCCTACGAACATGTCACAAAAGGATAAAAGAGTACCAACGAGGGGATTAGTCACTGTGTTCGGTAGTGGATACTCTGGTCTCGACCAAAAAAACAAGGATAAAAGAGTAAGTATCTAATTGTTTTTTGATTTATAAAAATAAATATAAATTCTAGGATACTCCCAGCTGGATATGTATCTAGTAAGTATTTAGTAAGTATCCGATAAGTATCTGGTCTTTTTTTATTTAAAAATAAATATAAATTCTAAGATACTCTCAAGATACGTATCCGGAAGTATCTGATACGTATCGGTATCGGATACGTATCGGATACCAGTACGTGGCCTATTTTGGAGGAGTATCAGATTAATAGCCAATTTACTCCTTCAAATTTTAAAAAAGTTTGAGTTAGTCTCTAACATTAACAATATTACTAATTAATCTATGATATTTTCAAAAGTTAATCAATTTAGTTCCTCAAATTCTCAATGTTTGTTTGTTCCCTAGCTTTTGACAACTTAATATCAATTAGGTCCCCGACTTTTCTAAACATCAAGGACCAAATTTGTATTAAGTTGTAAAAGCCAGAGACTTAATTGATATTAAGTTATAAAAAAAGTTAGAGATCAAATAGAGATGAACATTTGAGGGACTATTTCCTCCTATCCAAACCCTAGTCGCTTCTCTGAATTTTCTTTCTACTCTTCTCTTCTTTATTGCTCACCTACCAGAAGGGGGTGGTTTTAGGTCAGTTTTTGGCCTGAAATTACCCCTCTATATATTTTTTTCCCTGTTTTTTAATCTAAATATATAAGTGGTTACCACATAGATCTACAATTTATTTCATTTTTTTCTTGATTCGTCATCTGAGTGTGGCGTTATTGTTGTTTGTCATCTTGGTGCGGCGTGTTTGATTTTCGGTCTTGTTTCGGTGTTCGTTTTGTTCATAACGACAGATCAACTTTTATTGATTTCAGATTTACACAATGAATAGAGCCTCAAAGTTACAGATCCGGGTGAATGGGTCTCCAGTGGCTTTTATTTTGTCACATTTAAATTGATATATTTTAAATAATTAATATTGTTTGTTGTGACGTTAATGTAATATATGGTCTTGATAATTTTAGTTTAATATATCAGATTATTTGTTATGGATCTTCTAAATACAATTATAATATCATTTATAATTTATAATTTATATTATATCAGATTGTGTGTTTGTTGTACTTTTAAGTTTAGTGATGGATTTTTTCCTCTCTATTAGAGACAGAAAAATTCTCTCTCTATTAGCGAGAGATTTTTCCCTCTCTATTAACGACATGTATATGTTTCCTCGCTATTTGAGACGCATCAGTGCCCTCTCTATTAGCGACGGATTTCTCGTCTCTATTAGAGACGGAATTTCAGGATCGACTCTCTTTGTTATCTTTTATTTTTTTGACCCATCTCTTTGTTATCTTTTATTTTTTTGACCCATCTCTTTGTTATCTTTTAGGCTTAAATATCATTTACCCCCCTGCAAATATCAGCATAATCCATTTACCCCCCTGTAAAAACAAAAATTTTAAAAAGCCCTTACAAATAATAAATGTTTCTAGTTACCCCCTACAAGTGAGAACCAAAAACGATTTATATTTTGCGAGAAACCGTAAAATGATTATATCCATTATACACTTAACGCAATCAACATAATCTAACAAAGAGTAGTAGTAATAAGTAAACGGTTTATATTTGTAGAAGGCGTTTTAAAACTTTTATTTTTACAGGGGGTAAATGGATTATGGTGATATTTGCAGGGGGTAAATGATATTTAAGCCTATCTTTTATAATAGCTTGATATTGCTATTAGCGACTGAAATTCGCCAACGTTCTCCGTACCACTCTCTTTGTTTTTTTTTTTTGACCCATCTCTTTGTTATCTTTTATTTAGTGACATCACCCCTATACTGCAAAAGTGCAAATTGCATATGCTAACTAATTCCATTTGAAACAGTCTCCGATTGGATGGACGGTTTAGGAGGAGAGGAAAATATTTGATTTTCCATTCTAAATTAAGAAAATAATAAGTTGTTTTTAAATAAAAATAAAATGTGATTAACAATGTTTTATTATTATTTATTCGGTTGTTCTTTCAATTTTTTAAAATCACAAATAGATGTTAAAAGAATAAAATCCCCAAAATTTGATGTATTTTGTATTAGAGGTGTAGCAAAATTAGTAGAAACTTGTTCTCTCTTCCATGTTTTACAATTTTGTACATCCATTATTTTGGAAATATTGTCTTCATGGAGGTAATAATTCTTGCCATTCTTCAGTCTTATAAAATATTGGCTTGTTGTAATTTAACAGTAACAAAAAGAAGCAGGTTAGCCATGCTGATGATAACGTTACGAAGGGGGGAGAGGTTGTGTATTCGGTTGAAACATCTGTTACGGGAATTCGTTTGTAATAAAAGTGTCGAATTTGGAGTGTAGTTTGCTGAATGAGCAAGTAATGACAAAAATAAGAGTATGGGACTATTGTGGAAAAGAACTGGTGGATAATGTTTTGGATGACAAATAGGATACATTATTATGCCTTCTTTTTCTTGGGAGTGTTGATACAAATCATCAAGTGAGAAGATTACACATGATCAAATATAAGGTGGTCCTGAAGTAGAAAAGGGAGGGATGATGATTCTTGATGATCAACAAAGATGGGGTTTTTGAGCATTTCGAGGCAGTAATGCCTCTCCCATTTTGTTAGATATATCCTTACCCATTTAGTGTTTTGGAGTATTATACCCTTGTAATGGTGCTGCCCATTTTTTGCTGACTTAAAAAGGGAAAAAGACAAAAAAAAGTTGAATTTTTCATATATTTTTTTATATAATGAGCTAGTATACGCACAAGTGATGTCATATGTTCTTTTTATGAATGAACTTAGACAATATTTAAATAGTTTGAACATTATCCCGTGAAAATAAAGACAAATTTCAAGTAGATAAAAAAGAAGTTTCATACATAGTAAATGCCAATGCAAAAGTAATTTACACTTATAACCCATCAAAAATTGACATGTCATAAAAAATTATTGACTTTAGAGACAAAGGAAAAAGACGGCCAGAGTTATCAAGGAAGTTCGTGTAAATGCACAAACAGATAAGTCTATGTACTGAGATAGTTGGGAGTCTCCCCATGAGAAATCCATTAGCCCACATGAGCAAGTCACCTCAGGTCTATTGGCAGAAAGTAAGTCTCCCTCATCCTCATTCAGCATGAGTAAGTCGTCTTCCTGCACACTGAATACAAGTATGTCGCCCTTCTGCACACTGAATGCGAGTAGGTCGCCCTTATGGGTCTGGACTTGTCACATTAGCACAATTACCCCGACCCGATTGAGATCCAATTCGCCCTACTAAGACAAAAGATCTAACCCTAGGCAACGTGAAGAGACAAAGAGGAGTCAATAACCTCAAGACAGACGCTCCCATCCGTTAGAGTTCAAACTCTATAAAAAAGACCCCCTAAAGGGTTTGAAACACAATTTTCTTAACATCATTTAACTTGAATAAAAAAATCAGGTGGATATGTAACAACGGCATTGAAGGAAATTAAATTGAACTTGCATCATGTGTGATTATAGAGACATCCAATAGAAAAATCTGTTCCCTAGTTTAAGAAACAAACTTTTTTCATAAAAGCATCGAGGTCATTCTGAACAAATATGTTTTGCTGCTTTTAAAAGTGATACTTCCTCCCTCGCACAATGAACGTCATACCAAAAGAAATTGTCTCAAAATGAATTGTCTCCTAAATCACAAAGGTAATAAGACCCTCGAAGACTTCAAAAGCTTATTATGTAGGTTGACTTCATGCCTAATATAAATCTCTCCCTCTCTCATCCCTCTCTCCCACCGATGCACCGATTCATGATTTCCGCCTTCCGATCTATTTTTTGTCGGAAGGTACTGATTTTCACGAAAGAAAGTCAAGGAATCTATTTCCATTTCGAGTTTTGCATTTTTCCTCAAGTTTTTCGTTTACAAAGTAGAAAAGAATTAGAGATTTTACACCAGTTTTAACGAAATTGGTGTAAAATATAAATGCGGAGGCATTTTTGCAATTAATGTGATAATTCTTAATTTTAACCCTATTTTAATTAAAAACCGATGTTATACATATTTAAAGTGGTGACAATTTTGCAACTAACGATTCAAGTTTTATTTTAGCGTGCATCTTTTTGCATCGGTTTTTGGAAAATCAATGTTAAAACTATTTAATGTCTTTTAAAAAATTATTTCAAACGCCATTTGGTTTCACTACTTACATCGATTTTTGGTGAAAACTGACGTAAAAATTCAAGTTCAATTTTTATACTTTTTCGAAATCCTATTCATCACAATCTCACTCAATTCATTCCTCTACTTTCTGTTTGTCGCTTCTCTCCACTCGTCGCCCTTATTCGTTGTTCTGCCTTATAAGTTTCCACCTTTTGTTTGTAAACATGTTTGAAATTTTAGGCATTTTTAGTGTCATTCGTTGATAAAATTGTGTGATATTTTTGGGTAGCAAGGAAGACAAACAGATTTTTTATTTAAAAAATGTGTTTTTACACCGACTTTAATGAATATCGTTGTTAAAAGTCCACTTTTTACTTTTTTTTTGATTAAATAGGGCGTTGATATGCCTACCCAAAAGTTGGCCTTAGGTTTGTATGGTGCGCAGCTCAACATTTATAACCGAAGAGCATATCCAATGAAGAAATAATAAGCAACCCATAAATACTTTGCTTGTGGGCCATACCTTCAATCAAATCTATTGTTCTTTTAATCATAAGCAACAACTCAATGCATTGCTTGTACAAGCAATATTTTCTTAAAGGGGGACGAATTTGGGATGTAGATCATGAAGTAGGTAGAATAACCACTGAATTTCACATGTCGTTGCTACAATGACACGGTATTCTGCCTTAGATGAAGAATTATAAATTTTACGTTGTTTCTTGGGCTTCCAAGATATTAGGGAGGAACCAAGAAACACATAGTAGCTAGACTGCCTAGTATCTGGGAAAAATGCCCAACCAAAGTAACATAATGTCTGAAGTTGCATATTAGAGGTAGAGGAGAAGAGAATATAGGATATTAGGTTGGCCTTGATGTATCAGAGGATATGTTGAGCAACATCTAAGTGTTGTTTGCGCGGTGCAGAGATTAATTGGCTGAGCTTATGAGCTGCAAAACAAATATCAAGCCGAGTAGGTTAGATATATAAGGCGACCAATGAGCCTTCTAAATTGAGGAGGATCAACTCGGAGAACACCATCATCAGTAGATAACTTGAGGCCAAGGGCATAGGGGTGGTGGCCGGTTTGCAGGCAAGGAGTCCCGAGTCTGCCAAGATGTCAAGGGCGTACTTGCGCCATGAGAGAATAATCTCTTGTGTGGACTGGGGAACTTCTAAACCAAGGAAAAAATTTAGGAGCCCCAAATCCTTGATTTTAAACTTGTCATTAAGGGATGTCATGACAGATTGAATTTCAAGTGATTTTCTGCAAGAACTATATCATCAACATATATGAGGAGTATAGTGACTAGAGAACCCTCAGGCTTAATCATGAGAGAGGAATTAGATTTGGATTGTACAAACCCAAAAGATGTGAGAAAGGATATCAACTTGTGATTCCAATGTTTGCTTGCCTATTTCAAACCATATAGTGATTTATGAAGTTTGCATACTTTATGTGGTTAAAAAGTGTTAAAATCTTGGGGAATACACATGTATATGTCCACATTCAAATTTTGTACTGGTGAGCGCGATGTCGGTGGTGGCATAGCAAAGAGAGCCAATGACTCGATGGTGTGAAAGGTCAGGAGGGTTGACAAATAGAAGGAAGTGGGGTGATTGGTTGTTTAGGGAGTGAGAGGGGAGGAGATTGATCATGTGGACAACCTGTGAAATGGCAAATTCCCAAAAAAGGATGGGTAGTTTGGACTGAAACATGAGAGAGCGGGATACATTTAGGAGATGTTGGTGTTCACGCTCTACCACCCTGTTTTGTTGGAGTGTCTTGGTGCAAGAGCTCTGATGGATAATCCCTTTGGATAGGTAAAAATCAGGTATATTGAATTCGTGTCGTTATCAAACCGGATGGCTTTAAGGTTGTGACCAAACTGAGTGTGGATAAGGGTAACAAAATTCGTAAGGTGTGTCCATGCTTCTGCTTTAGTTTTCATCAACCTAATCCATGTAAAATGAGACTTATCATCAACAAGAGTTAGAAAGTACCTATTGTCAAGAATGGGGGGAACCCCATAAGAGCCCCAAAATGTCAACATGAATAAAATCAAATATATTATGAGAAACAAAAGTGCTAAGAAGAAATGAACATTTCTTTTTTTTTTTTTTTGGCAAAATGAAAATGTATCACAAGCAGTGTAAGTACATTTACGTATTGAGGAAAATTGTTTCTGTACAATTGAAAAACAATCAAGGAAGGGGTGTTCTAATCTATGATGCCTGTTATCTATATCAGTGGATGGCTGAGATAGAACTGGAGGTAGGCTTGAAGTCAATGGGCATTGGGAATAATAGTCCATTCAGTTTAGTGTTTCCAATCATCGTCATAGAAGGTCTTTCCTGTATCAAACGTTGACAGTCAATGAACAAAACTTGGCAATATTTAGAACTTGAAGTGTAGCAACAGATATGATATTTTTCGGAAAATTAGGTATGAACAATACATTATATAATACGAAGTCAGGGGGTTAAGAGGATAAAACCAGTATATAGAGCATATGTTTTGGTACCACTAGGTAGGGATACAGAAACTGGTCTAATAGCTTTGTATGTAGCAAAGAAGTGAAGTGGTGATGGAATGTGATCGGTTGCGCCAGAATCTACAAGCCAAATGGACAGAGAATTACCTGGATCAGTAGAATCTGATGCCAGGTGAAGTGCATGCACTGGCTAGTGTGGCTGAGGCCATAGTTGTACGTGTAGCTGAAGGGACGAGTGCAAGGAGACTTTGAATCAGATCATTGGTAAATCCTAGGGAGGATGATTCTGACTGCTCACAGGAATCAGTACTGTCCACATGATTAACTGTCTTTTTGGACTTGAAACCGGGAGGATAATCATGCTTAATGAAACATGTGTCAATTGTGTGATTAGTCCGATTACAGTGAGTGCAAAATCGATTACCACACTGCTGAGGGCCTTTGCCTTGAGAGGATGCAAATGCCTTCTAACACAAGCTTAACAAAAACAAAGCTTTTCTGCATAAAAAGTTTCTGATTGATGGATGGTACTCAAAAGGTTGATTCATAGTTCATATGCATTATACTGCTAAGCTTCTAAATCTTTGTTTGATTCACACACAAACAGAGTGAGTAGTGAATTCTCTAAAACACCAAAGTAACATTACAACAATATGAAGTGACATTACACATACTGGCTGTTAAAATAACACTACATGCCCCTTTTTAATATTAAGTAGCCCCATAGATTTCTTTCATTCTCAGCTCAGTTGCAACAATTCATTGGCTAGTGGAGTATCTTGAATTCCAATACTCTTCTATTTCTTCTGCTGTTCTTCCAGGAATTCTTCCAGCAATCAATGACCACCTAACAAATAACATCATTTATTCCATCTTCTAATGGTTAAAAAATGTAACAATAATAATAATATGAGAGTGAGAAGTAGTAATAAAAAGCAAAAAGAATAGTCACCTCTCCCCAACCAGATTATAAACCATGGTAATAAGCATTTCCTCATCTTCAGAAAATTCAATCTTTGAAGCTTGGCTAGATTCCTCTGCAAAATACAAGCCAATTATCTGAGTCTAAGAAAAGCCAGCAAATATATATATGATTAAATCATGATAATATCAAGGTAATTAATTAATCCCAAGAAGAGAAGAAAGGGGTACCGGTAGAATCAGCAGTAATATTATCAGAAGAGCGATCAATATCAGCCATTGCAATAGAAAGAGTTAGAAAGAAAGATTAGTGAAGTTTAAGTGTTGTATTATATTAAAGATGTGGAAAACAATGGTATGTATATAAGGATATGATTGAGTGAGTGGTATTATTATTATTAATAGGAAATAGGAGAGTGGAATTCTAGAAGGAAAAGGGTACTACAGTTGGAGAAGAATGGTAGCTGAACACATGCTTCTACTTTGCTTGGTGGTAGTTGCGCACTTTGGTGTTAGTTGGATTGGATTTTTTTCTTTCTTTTATGACTCTGATAGATGCTCACTCACACACTTACCTAAGAAAATTACAAATAAATTAGTATACAAATCTCGTAAAACACATGTAATAATATTATTAAAAAAAAAGGTTCCTTAAAAAAGGAAATTAATATATTAAGCATGCATCTAGAAGCTCACTTAAGAAAGAATATCTAGAAGCTCATACTATACGACTCCATAACACTTTAAAAGCAAAAGTGAGCTAATAAAAATTGATGGATTTAGTCTAAAATAAAATTTGGACCAATCGTATCAATTTTAGTTTGCTTACTTTTCCTTATAATGTGTTACACAGGGATAATCTAGAAGCTCTCTTTTATTGGACTGATAATAAAAATCGGTTCGCACATGAAGATCTTTGTTTGATATTGCTTTGGTATGTTAAAAAAAATTACTGGACAAAATTATTAGTATTTCATTATAGGATGCATGTGTTTATTTATTTTTAAATTTTTATATAGCATAAGTATTTATCATGTTAATTAACTCTAGTTTAGATTGAGATTTAATATTGGGATTTAGAGATTTAAGATTGGTATTTTGGTGTGTGGTGGTGGTGTGGCGGTGGAGGAGAGGGTGGCGGTGGATTGAGGAGGAGAGGGTGGTGGTGGCTCGCCGGAGGTGGTGGTGGCTCGGCAGAGAAGAAGATGAAAATTGGAGGTGGTTTTTCATATTTATGTGTTTTTGTCAATTTGGTCCTCATGTTTTATTAAGTTTCATTTTGGTCCTTCTATGCCACATCATATAAAAATTCCAAGTTAAGCGATGACAAATCGTGATTAAGCTGTCGGCGTAAGCGACGTCAGTTAAGAAAAACTAACAATGAGACCAAAAATGAAACGAAAATGAAATATGATGGACCAAAACGGACCCAAAAAAAAGATAAAGGAAACAAAAGTAAAACGTAGGAAAAAGATAAAGGATTAAAATTGTAATTTAACCTATTTTTTTATCACTAAAAATCTTGGAAAATCTTTATCTTGGGACTCTGTTAGATGCTCATTCACACACTTACCTATGAAATTTAGAAAATAAATATATAAATCTCGTAAAACACATGTAATAATATTATAGAAAAATGGTTAGTTAAAAAAGGAAAATAATATATTAAGCATGCATCTAGAAGCTCACTTAAGAAAGTAAAATTAGAAGCTCACTTAAGAATTATACTAATCCTTAACATATTATAAACAAAAGTGAATCAACAAAAATTGAAAATTGATGTATTTAATTTAAATTTTGAATCAAATATATTAATTTTTGTTGGCTCACTTTTGCTTATAATGTGTTACAAGGGAATATCTAGAAGCTCCCTTTTACGGGATTGATACTAAAAATCAGTTCATAGATGAAGATCTTTGTTTGATATTGCTATGGTAATTTTACAACATTTACTGACAAAATTATTAGTTTTTCTTTATAGGATGCATGTGTTTATTTATTTTTAAATTTTTATATAGCATAAATATTTATCATGTTAATTCTTTTTGAAGTTAGTAGTTAGAAGTAGGAAATATTTGAACACCGAAAACCTCCTAACTTGCAATCCTTCAATATCCTGTTAGGATTCAAATTAAACATTTGTCTTTTATGAACTATGACATAAACAGCAAGCTTTTTGGTAGACCCCTAAAAGTTCAATTCAAATTTTAAAGACTCCAAAATCATTTTTTTTGTTCAACACGGCACTAATTTCGTTGAATTTATTTATTTTTGGATAAGCACTAATTTCGTTGAATTTACAGTCTCTAGAGGCTTATGTGTTAAGAAGGACTTTGTGTTTACTAAATAAACATGCGACAACCTATGGTAGATGATTTGGTCAAAAAAAAAAAACTATGGTAGATGATATCACGATACCATAAGCGGCAGATCATTACTTTGGTGCGCGAAGAATTATGTGACTGAGTTAGTTTTTGGAAGTCAATTTTGCCAAAAAAAAAAGTCAAGTAGGTAGCTCAGTTAGCGAGTTAAGAGATATTAAAGTAGTGCACCAAATGAGTGCAAACAGAAAGTCTTGAGTTTAAATTCAGGAAACTAACATTCCCCCTTCCCACTAACATTGTCGGTAAATAAAAACTTCACCAAAAGAAAAGAAAAACATATTTGGTGTGAATATTGATGATTATTTCTTGACAACTTCCTCATGCTTCTTATGGGAGAAAATTCAAGAAATGCTTAATATGGAATCTAGGGATAAGATGTCTGAGTGAAGATTCTCGTAAGTATTGTTGTGTTAAGTAGGAGAGAGAGTGACATATGCAATAAAATAATAAATGAAATAAACGTTATCATCTTTTGGTGTTACTCTCTCTCATACTTGACACAACAAGCATTTGAGGGGATACCAACTCACCTTATGAAGCGATTGTCTAGATGGAAGGAGCGTCATTTATTCATTGGTCGAGTTACATTAATCAATTTAATGTAAGGAGTGAGGAATCGTGTGCCACTAAGGTGCTCAATAACAAGCACTATTCTTTTTGGTACTGAATATAAATATGTATTTAGTGGATACCGTACGTTGGTGTTGGACCCGTTAAAAATTCAAAATCTGGGAGGTGCGCGATGAGATATAAGACACGACACCATACAACCGTACCGGTTCGGTACATGGGTGTCAAACCCGTGAAATCACAAAAAAAAGGGACGCGCTTGGAAGTTTTTTATTCATCAGTGGTATTTTGGTCATTTTGCAGGGTTATGGGGGTGTGCGCTAAGTAGCTGGGGGTTGGGAAAAGTAAGGCCCCAAACGAATAGTTGAAACAAAATGGCTAGGGTTTTTTTTTGTACGCCCAACACATCCCTTCATACCCCCACATAAACTGAAAACCCCAAAATACCCCTAAAAAGGCTTTTTTTTAATAAAAAAAACCAATCATATATATGTTATCTTACATATTAGACTTACATTTTGTAGGAATCGTATATATGTTAAAAAAAATTAAATACGATAGGATTTTTTAAAAACAAGATGTATATACCCTCACACCTTCGTATCTACGACTACGTATATATGATTTAGGGGGGGTATATACGATTATATATGATTTCTATATTTTTTTTGAACTGAAAATATTTTGGGGTTTTAAAATTTTGTTAAGGGTATTTTGGTCTTTTCGCAAGACTCGTGGGGGGTATAAGGGATTCTGGTGGGGGTAAAAAAAACAACTCAATGGCTAGTTAACGAGACCCAAAACATTGAATACGTTAACGAGGCCCAAGTTTGAAAAGGTGAGGTTAAGATTCTTGCAATTTAAATACCCCACCCCTTGATGCAATTCACACCCCTTAAGTGAAATAAATAATTTTAAAAGAGAAAAATACCCTTAATTTCTATACACCCTCTTGATGTAAACTCAATTTACACAAATGTGTACGAACTTAGTTCACGTATGTCTAAAACTAATTTCTGGACGTATGTGAACTTAGTTCACACAAATGTATGTTCAAAACTTATTAATGAGCATATTTCAATTCAATTCACACAAGTATTTGTAAACTGAGTTCACACAGGTTCAGAATTAGTGTTGAGCGTGAATGAAATAAGTTCACACAAACGTGTGTGAACTGAGTTGGCATAAGTTTAAAACTTATTATTGAACGTATGTGAACCCAATTTACACATGTTTGTCTGAACTAAGTTCACATACGTTTAGAAGTTAATTCTGAAAATAATGTGAGTTGAGTTCACACACGTACATTAACTAGGATAGGACTATTTAGTTATTTCATACTATAAGGGATTGTGGATAGCCTCAATAGGGGTGAGAATAGACCCGCCTTTAAATAATCGTTCAATTTGTAACCAAAAAAATAGTAGTTGTTCATTTGGGCACTGAAATACTCGTTGATGCTAATTATTTAAAGATGGGAGGAAATTGGAAGGAGTGTGGAAATTGCAGGTTAAATGGATTGGAGGGTTTGAAGTGTAGGGACAACATTCTGACTCATGCTCGTCTACAAGAGAGAGGCCTCCCATGCTTTGTTATCTGCCTGTGGTGTGAAACAACTGTTGAAAATTTGTGACATACTACTCTCAATGGATAACTATATAGGTCAATAATATCTCAATTAACAAAGAAAGATAAAAACTATATAGGTCAATCCATGACATCTTCTAATTCGTCCATTCAATCTTAACTGGAAGAAGAAAAAAAACTGAATCAACATAGACTCAGTCGCATGGACAGGTAGGAATAATAACAAATTTATTTAAAATAGTTGTCTTAGAAGTAGACATTAATTGTTATCACAAAACCTTGTAATCAATAATCCAAAATATGTAGACAGTAAATTTTATAGTACTCTTAACTACAAGATGTTGCTGTGACTGATATTTTGAATTCAGATTTCAAACCTACTGCTATTGACAGTAGTCTGCATGCTAATATGTTAAACATGTAGCTAAATTGCACACTGTTGGTTGGTCTTAGAAACCATGAATCTTGATTTGCTCCTTCTTTACAATGCCAGCCTGTTTGTAACAGCACAGAGAAATGTAAAGAGTTTAACAATTTCATAGTAGACCAAAAAATGTCAATAACCACATTGCAATACAGACATTATGTTTTACCTGCACAAGGAAAGTAGAAACATTCTTTCTTTGATCTCCCTGAAGTTGTATGACCTGTATCCATACAAAACCGACGACATTAAGGATTTCACTGATAACAATGAGAAGAAATTATTTTCTGTACTAGGAAATAAAAACTGGGAAATAAATATTCCGACTTGGATGTTATTTTCTTCTTCGATTGCAAAATAAATAATTACATAATACATTACTTATGATGAACAGAAGACAAACCTGGCCCAACTCAGGGTCCTCGACGACAGTACCATTACAGCAAAATTCTTTCTTCAGGTCCTTGAGTATCTTGCTATAGCTGTACTCTTTCTTTAACCCTTGAACAGTTGTTAGGCTTTTCCTTCCGTTACGTTGTTGTACACGAACATGAACATATTCTTTTGTCCCAGCACCCGAGTCCTCAGCATTTGCCTCAGCAAAGGGATCTAATCAATTATAATACAATATCAGCAAAAAGAATAGTACATACATATCAGGTTTCAATCTTACTGATTTTTTTGACAACACAAGAATATATGAACTAAAGAGATTCAACACCCACCAAAAGTTGTTGGGATGCTTGTGTCAAACTCAGACATGAAATTTGCCCTTGGTAACTTGTAATGAACAAAGTCCTTCTGAGGTAATCAACCCTGAGCACTGGAAGATATCAAATACACTCCAAGTCTGAGATAGATATACAAATTGACAGTTATGAAGATGTTGTTGCTATCTATATTATACTTAATATTAGTTCTCAATTTGCAAAAAATATGACTGGAATAGTGCATATCGACATTATACTAAAAAAAATGCGAAAGATCGGCACTCATACACACACATAGGTACAACTTATTGGACAAAGAAAAGAACCAGAGTGTTGTGTCACTCAAGTATACTTAATACAAATTCACACGTTGTGTCCAATAATTACTATAACTCCCGTCTATTTTATAACCAGTATAGACCCAAAATATCAAATAAAGTGTATAATTTATTTCCCTCACTAGTCATTACATGATTGTTGTTTGAATGCATTCAATCACGTAAAAGTTCATTATTTTAATGTGTATATCATGTAGACAAATGGGATATTGCCCGTATTTGAGACTACAAATCCACAGGGAATCCATAAAAATGAATGATAAACCTCACCCGCTCCTAACCAAAAAACTCAAGAATAAATACAGAAACGATACAACAGTGAATAAACCAATTACAATCCCAACAAATTGACCACAAATAAGAGATGATTCACCTAGATAGCTAAAGAACCGAGAATCAAAAGAACAGAGAAGCGCAAAATAAATTGAACCCTAATTTCAAATTTTTTTAAAGATTCATACAAATTCATTCAAAAATTGAAACAAATTATCCAACAAAATACAAATATAAGAAATAATCTTCAATTCCCCATATGTACTATGATGCTACGATGAAATAATTACACATGCAACACAAAAAATTAACAACTAGGTATTAAAGAAAATTCTCATTCCAAACTGCAACGGGTTAAAGTCACAAACTTGATTAAGAATGGGGGAAAAAGGACTCGTGAAGGCAGAGACAAAGAAAAAAAAGCATATGCAGCTAAAGTAACAATAACAATAATTAGGAGAAAAAATAACTGAGGAACAAGAAGAATAGTGAAAATACCTAAATCTTGCGAAGGGGAAGAGAGAAAAGAAGAACGAGTGAAAAAATTGCGCTGAATGGGAGAAAGAAAAATAAAAACGTAAGCTGAGTATATTTTATAGGGAGAGAAAAATACTCCTAACCACACAGATCAGTTGTGATTCTCATTTGTTTACTTTTTAGAAAAAGATTTTTTTTTAAAAAATAAAATAAAGAGTCTTGCTAAAACTTTCTGCCCTCCTTATAGATAAATCATCAGAAGAAAAAATAGTGTTTCATCTCAAATTAAAAACAAATAAAAAGAAGTATAAGAAAGACCAATGGGAGACTAGACCTAAACTCTTGTCAGGAAAATAAACAACAAGCAAACCCAAAGATAAATAATCTAAATCTGAAAAAATGAAGGTCTTGCCTATTACGACAAAAGTCATCTAAGATGTAGTTTAGAGGCAAACTCCACCAAGTATAAGCTCTATTGACAAGACCAAAAATAGGTAATTTATTAGCGCGAGTGTTTTCTTCTCTAAAAATATGAGAGACGGTAAAATTCATATCCGAGCAAAGTATTAAGGTGTTGCCCCAACGATTTCTCAATCTCCAAGGGACAATGTCAGGGTTCTTAAAAGCAACACCAACAGAAGAGGAATCACATTCTAGCCAGATTTCACGCCACCCCTTATCATAAGCGCTCTCAATAACTATCATGGATGCCAAAAGCTCAGAGTCAAGTGCAGTTCCATTGCCGAAAAAAGATGTGAAACAACCAACAATAGAGGCTCAATAGTCACGAAAAGTAACACCACAAGAAGAGGGGCAAGAGAGCCTTTAGAAGCACCATCAATGTTGCATTTGAACCAATCACAAATGGGGGCTTTCCAATCAACTTGAGAAATAGCTTGAGCTTTCCTTGGACCGCCTATGACACGGAAAAATTTTAAAATGTAGAGCTCAGTCGTAGTGTTGTACATGTGACCATGCGAAGAGGAACCCGAGAGACAAGTAGAGATCTTGATATGTTGAAGAAAAGATTGAAAAGGGATAACTTTATTATCAAAGCGCAACTTATTTCTGCTCAACCAAATGATGGAGAGAACATGAATAACTACAGCAGCTAAGACATCCATTAGTTGATCATTCCAAGATCCATTCAACACATAAAGAAGAGATAAAATACTAGAAGTATCAATAAACAATTTTGAAGCAGGAATAGACGATCACCAAACCTCCTTAGCCCAAGAGACAACTATAGATTTAGGATTGAGAAACTCATAAGCGTCTTTAGAAGATAACAAACCAGAAGAATAGTGGTCTAAAGCTAAAGTATCTCCTGCTGGATCTAAGTTGATTTCCATAGGAAAATTGTCATGGAAGACGGTTTATCATGTCACTAGTAAATAAGGAGTTAATGAAAAACAAGGTAAAAAAAGAAGTAATACACCGAAAAACAGTTACCACATGTAAATCAGGTATTGTGATTTCCATAGGAAAATTGTCTTTTAACACCCTATTCCTTATCTTTTTACCTTTGTCGTCTATTGTGGTCCTATCTTGAACCCTTTCAATTTATCGTTCTCAAACTCTTGAACCCTAAAAAAGTATTTGGTCATTACTCAAGAGAATTGTCATGGTGTTCTTGTTCCTGAGAACGTGGGCAAAATCTTCACTCCTTCAACTTTCCATTAATTGATTTTATTCACTTCGTGTAACAGGAAGATTATTGTATTATGGGTTGTAATGGGTAGTGACAATAAGGGTTGTAATGAGAACTGTTTAGAACCACATATTTAATGGACTAAACTCATATTTTTCGATTAACAGGTACAAAACTGACATCCTTGTAGTAGTCTTAGAATGATGGTCCGAAGGATTTTGGATAGGCTCTGATATCATATTAGAATGTGGTTTAGGCTTAACTCAACCCCACAAAACTGGCTTGTAAGGCGAGGGATGTCTCTCACTTATAAACTCTTTTGCAGGGAGGGGATGAAAGGACATGAGACTAATAATGTAAATTTCTTAGTAATGGGGAGAAATTTTGGAGAAGATCCAGAAATAAACTAGGAAAGGGGTTTCGAGGGTTTAGGGGGATAAGTTTTCTCCCCATTATTAAGAAATTTACACTATTAGTCTCATGTCCTCCTATCCCTCCCCTGCAAGCTCCCAAACACACCCTAAGTTAATTGATTGAGGCATTCATTAAGTGACTAAACCGAGTTGAAGTTTGTCCAATTACCTAATACCTAATTCATGTGGGAATAACTTTTACTTATCATTATATTACTTGTTAGAATGTCAGTTTTTTTTTGTTTTGATTGTTAGATTGTCTATACTTGTTCAGGTTTTTGCACAACAGTGAATTAGAGTTTTCCCTACTTCCCAAATCCATTATGACTAATCTATAGTGCACCATTATTATAAAATTGTGAAATATTGCAAATCAAATTTATATACGTGCCACACTACACTACAATTTGCAACACCATCTTCAAAAACATTCTTAACGTTCGCTCGATTTGTTAAAATGTAAGATACTGAACTAGTACCATACTCGTGCATCCGCACGGGTGATACTGTAATCCATAAATATATTGAAAATTGTAATATATGTAACAAAAGAAAAAAAACATAAGCTGGCGAAAAAAATTATATTTGAAGGTGTTTAAAAAATTGTTTTTGCATAAAGTTAAAAAAAGTCAACATTAACTTCAAATTTTAAAAACGAAGTAAAAATTAGGAAATAAGTGAGATGAAAATAAGATGAAAGAATAGACAGATGAGAGAAAAAGACACTTTAAAAGAGAATCCAACGACATTGCAACCACCTGTAAAAAAGAAAATGAGATGAAGATAAGATAAATGAATATGTAAATGAGAAAGGAAGAAGATACGATTAAAATAAACCCAACGACATTGCAACCACTGCGATCTTCGCTCCCCGTAGTCACCCCTCTTCGTTGCTCCCCGTCCCCCATTGTAGCTCCCCGTCGCCTCTTCAACACGTGGGTACTTATATTTTTGGTAGTTTGATGACTAAGTAAATAGTTACAATTGTGATTTAAAAGTGTAAAGCGAAAAGCTTAAATAATGATTTGAAAAATTAGGAAGATACATTTATTAATTGTTGCAAAAAGCCAACCGTATAAATACTTTCCCATAAAGAGTCAAAAGCATGATTTCTCCAAAGCAAGATAGTTATGAAGTCATATTATGAAAATAGTTATATCAGTAATGCGTACGTAATTGTTTCTTGTCGAGACTTAAAAGTAAAAAATTTCTTGTTAAAACTCCTAAGAGATTATTAAAAATTAAAGTATTCATGAAAGCAAAATATTAAAAGTCATTATTAAAAGTTATAAAACAAAATATTATTGTCAAAAAAAAAAACAAAAGATCGAAAGTCATAAAACAAAAATATTAGAGCAATAGTATGTAATTGTTAATCGTCGAGACACAAAATTAGGAAAAATCATAAAAGTCATATTGAGTGTTTTGATAAATTTGGAAAAACTAATAAATTAGAGAGAGTGAATACAAGGGAAATAAAAAAGGAAAGAAATAATAGAGGAGAAATAAGGGAGTAAATAGAGAGGGAAGATAAAAGAAAGTAAAAGAAAAGAAAGATAGAGGAGAGATGATGAGACATTAGAAGAAAGAGAGAGAAGTAAAAGAAAGCAATAAATAAAAAAGTTGAAAGGAAAGGGAGAGAAAGAGAGAGAGGGAGAGAGAGAGAGAAGTAAAAAACATAAAAGTAAAAAGCAAAAAGGTTGTGATAAATTGTCTTTTTTACTTTTTTGCGGTTAAGTTACACTTTTGCCCTAATTTTTGTAAATGTCTTAATAGGTAATATCATATGTGGTGTATTTGTATAAATCTATATTAGTTTAATCGTCGAAACACAAAATTAGTAAAAATCATAAAAGTCATATTGAGTGTTTTGTTAAAATTAGGAAAAACTAATAAATTAGAGAGAGTGAATACAAAGGAAATAAAAAAGGAAAGAAATAAGAGATGAGAAATAAGGAAGTACATAGAGAGGGAAGATAATAGAAAGTAAAAGAAATGAAAGGAAAAAGATAGAGGAGAGATGAGACATTAGAAGAAAGAGAGAGAAGTAAAAGAAAGAGATAATGAAAAAAGTTGAAAGGAGAGAGAGAGAGAGAGAGTGAGAGAGAGAGAGAGAGAAGTAAAAAACATAAAAGAAAAAAGCAAAAAGGTTGTCATAAATTGTCTTTTTTTGTCTTTTTGTGGTTAAGTTACATTTTTGCCCTCAATTATATGAAGTGTCAATTTTTGCAAATGTCTTAATAGGTAATATCATATGTGGTGTATTTGTATAAATCTTTATTAAAGTAGATTAGAGAGAGTGAATACAAAGGAAAGAAATAAGAGAGGAGAAATAAAGGAGTAAATAGAGAGGGAAGATAAAAGAAAGTAAAAGAAAAGAAAGAATAAAGATGAGAGATGAGACATTAGAAGAAAGAGAGAGAAGTAAAAGAAATAAATAAAGAAAAAAGTTGAAAGGAGGGAGGGAGAGAGAGAGAGAGAGAAGTAAAAAACATAAAAGTAAAAAGCAAAAAGGTTGTCATAAATTATCTTTTTTACCTTTTTGTGGTTAAGTTACACTTTTGCCCTAATTTTTGCAAATGTCTTAATAGGTAATATCATATGTGGTGTATTTGTATAAATCTATATTAGATTAATCGTCGAAACACAAAATTAGGAAAAATCATAAAAGTCATATTGAGTGTTTTGTTAAAATTAGGAAAAACTAATAAACTAGAGAGAGTGAATACAAAGGAAATAAAAAAGGAAAGAAATAAGAGATGAGAAATAATGGAGTACATAGAGAGGGAAGATAATAGAAAGTAAAAGAAAAGAAAGAAAAATAATAGAGGAGAGATGAGGCATTAGAAAAAAGAGAGAGAAGTAAAAGAAAGAGATAATGAAAAAAATTGAAAGGAGAGAGAGAGAGAGAGAGAAGTAAAAAACATAAAAGAAACAAGCAAAAAGGTTGTCATAAATTGTCTTTTTTTTGTCTTTTTGTCGTTAAGTTACATTTTTGCCCTCAATTATGTGAAGTGTCAATTTTTGCAAATGTCTTAATAGGTAATATCATATGTGGTGTATTTGTATAAATATATAAATATATATTAGATTAGATTAGAGAGAGTGATTACAAAAGAAATAAAAAATGAAAGAAATAAGAGAGGAGAAATAAAGGAGTAAATAGAGAGGGAAGATAAAAGAAAGTAAAAGAAAAGAAATAGGGGAGTAATATAAGAGAGGAGAAATAAGGGAGTACATAGAGACAGAAGATAATAGAAAGTAAAAGAAAAGAAAGAAAAAAGATAGAGGAGAGATGAGGCATCAAAAGAAAGAGAGATAAGTAAAAGAAAGAGATAATGAAAAAAGTTGAAAGGGGGGAGAGAGAGAGAAGTAAAAAACATAAAAGAAAAAAAACAAAAGGGTTGTCATAAATTGTCTTTTTTTTTTGTCTTTTTGTGGTTAAGTTACATTTTTGCCCTCAATTATGTGAAGTGTCAATTTTTCCAAATGTCTTAATAGGTAATATCATATGTGGTATATTTGTATAAATCTATATCTATATCTATATTAGAGTAGATTAGAGAGAGTGAATACAAATGAAATAAAAAATGAAAGAAATAAGAGAGGAGAAATAAAGGAGTAAATAGAGAGGGAAGATAAAAGAAAGTAAAAGAAAAGAAAGAATAAAGAGGAGAGATGAGACATTAGAAGAAAGAGAGAGAAGTAAAAGAAAGAAATAAAGAAAAAAGTTGAAAGGAGGGAGGGAGAGAGAGAGAGGTAAAAAACATAAAAGTAAAAAGCAAAAAGGTTGTCATAAATTGTCTTTTTTACCTTTTTGCGGTTAAGTTACACTTTTGTCCTAATTTTTGCAAATATCTTAATAGGTATCATATGTGGTGTATTTGTATAAATCTATATTAGATTAATCGTCGAAACACAAAATTAGGAAAAATCATAAAAGTCATATTGAGTGTTAGGAAATAAAAAAGGAAAGAAATAAGAGAGGAGAACTAAGGGAGTACATAGAGAGGGGAGATAATAGAAAGTAAAAGAAAAGAAAGAAAAAAGATAGAGGAGAGATGAGGCATTAGAAGAGACAGAAGTAAAAGAAAGAGATTATGAAAAAAGTTGAAAGAGAGGGAGAAAAAAAAACATTATTAATATATAAAAAAACAATATGACTTAATCACTATTTAAACTACTGATTAATATTAAAACGCACGTGACAAATATTTGTCACTAATACCTAGAAAATGACAAATAATTGTCAGGATATATAATAAATCACAGTATAAATATTTTTATTGATAATCTATCTTTTACTATAATTTACTAATCAACTAAAATAATCAATTGAAACTATGAGGGAATATAATAGAAAGTAAAAGAAAAGAAAGAAAAAAGATAGAGGAGAGATGAGGCATTAGAAGAGAGAGAAGTAAAAGAAAGAGATAATGAAAGGAGGGAGAGAGAGGTAAAAAACATAAAAGAAAAAAGCAAAAAAGTTGTCATAAGTTGTTTTTTTTTTGTCTTTTTGTGGTTAAGTTACATTTTTACCCTCAATTATGTGAAGTGTCAATTTTTGGAAATGTCTTAATAGGTAATATCATATGTGGTGTATTTGTATAAATCTATATTAGATTAGATTAGATTAGATAGATAGATTAGATAGATATATTAGATATGCCAATTTTAGTTGTACCTAGGGGTGTTCAATGGTTTGGGTAAATCTGAATCAACCCATAACCCAACCCAATCTGAAGTGTTTGGTTTGGACAATTTGTGTGATCGGATCAAATTCAAACCAATCCGTAAAGACTTGTACTAGTTTGGTTCGGATAACGGTTTTTAAAAAATAAATCCGAACCAACCCGTATGCCCGAACCCCTTTATAACACCTGGCAGAGATTGTTAGTATTCTTTGGTTGCTCTCACACACTCATTCATTACACGTACTTTCTAGGCACCACATTGAACGCAATTTCCCAATTCTCACACTGAATCAGTATTTCATTCATCACAAGATTTAATCTTATTTACTGATGCCAATCATGCGACACTACGATTATACTCAATTCTCAAATATTTCTTTCCATGGCTTTTATCTAGTTTTTTTTAGGAATAACATTCAGGAAGTAAAAAATTAGTGAATTGTTAAGGAAGACGTACTTCTTTGTTATTTTGGCTTTTATCTACATGGAAAATTGTGGGGAATTTCTAGCTGCTAAACTACACTCATTCACTCCGCTTTTAGAAGTCTATAAAGGAGAGGCTTTGGGTTTACTAATAGCTATTGATTGGGTTCGCGAATTGCAATACCGTAATGTAATCTTTGAAATGGATGCCAAGGTCGTGGTGGATGACTTTAATAACGCTCCTACAATAGTTTCTGATTATGGTAGTATTTTACCATATTGTAAAGAGGCTTTTACTTGTTTTGATCAAAACTCTCATGTGAGTTTCTGCAGGAGAGCAGGCCATGAGCCTTTCATCTTTTTACTTGAGGGTGATGCTTTGTTCTCTAGCCCTTCTCATACTCTTTTTGATGTATCATCATGTATTGTTGCAACAATTTTGAATGAAATAAACTAAATTTTTTTTGTAAAAAAAAAATCTTCATGGAAAATTGGCTAGGTGAGAATCATGATATCTAATTATCATTATTTAGAATTAACATTATTTGTTGTTTCCTAGCTAACTGTTGAAGAACTATGTCTAACATTATTTTTTATGTTTTAAAAATTTAATGTTGTTAGCACATGACCCGTGAACTCAATCCAAACCAACTCGTCTAATATCGGATTGGTTTGGTTCGAATTTTGTTTAAATAAGCTCAAAATCCGAACCAACCTAAACCAAATAAATATGATTTGTTCGGATAACGGATTTGGTCAAAACCGATCCGACCCAACCCGTGAACACCCCTAGTTGTACCTTCTTTAATTTGAAAATTGATCATATTGTTGACTTGTTGGACAAAAGAGAGGAAAGGAGATTGGATCAAAATCCAAATTTTTGTCCCTACTATACGTACAACTTTTTCTCCTTGGTATAAGCTATTTTTTTCACAAACAAATAAAATAGCAAGAATCAATTTTATTTTTGACTTAATAAATATTCTCTCTTTTATGTCTCCCTCTCATCTCTTCCTCTTCTATCTTCTCATATCATCTTCCTCATTCTCTCTCCTCTTCATCTCTTCTCTACTGTATTTTTTTATAATTTTATATTATATAAAAGATCTCTCTCTCTCTCTCTCTCTCTCTCTCTCTCTCTCTCTCTCTCTCTCTCTCTCTCTCTCTCTCTCTCTCTCTCTCTCTCTCTCTCTCTCTCTCTCTCTCTCTCTCTCTCTCTCTCTCTCTCTCTCTCTCTATATATATATATATATATATATATATATATATATATATGAAACAATGATTAGTATAATGCCAAAATTTGCTAACTTATATGTACAAGAATTTTCTTCTCTATAAATGTGAGAAATAAGTAAATGCATATTTTTGGTTAGAAAGATACAAATAAGCTTCCAAAGAATCAAATTAGTGGCCTTATAAGCTGCCATCACTACAAGATCCGACAAGGTACACTTTTACGCATGACCAGCGGCCCAGATCGACCCAATCCATCCGACAGACATGAAGTGTCGCCTTGTATTATATATATGGGTCCACCCCCACAGACAAGGTACACTTTTTCTTACCCATGTGTCATTTCTGCTTTGATTCTTACCCCACTGACTTGGGCGTTAGAGTGTCTTTGCGCAGTCAACCCAGGTGAGCTCTACTCTTCGGGTCTACTCACCACAGAACGGTCACGAGCTTTCTACCCGATCCACTCAACAACAAAGCGACCAGACACCTCAATCGGTCCATCACTAGGATGCTCAGATACGGTTCAGGAAGTAAGCAGTAAAACTTTGCCAAAGAAGAGAGGTATTATTAAAACAAGTCTGATTTCTAGCATATTGAATAGCCCAAATAATTTTAGTAATGGTAGAAATAACCATATCATGAATTTGAGAGCTCCAAACGTTATCACAAGTATCAAGCACAATATGTGAATGCTTCTCACATCAATGTGTATGTAGGTGAAGAAGATCACTAAAACAACTCTACCAATTGAGATGCTGTTGTAACTTTCTCACATAAAACTCGGGCAAAGTTGGCGATTTTCAATAAATATTTTAATTAATTATAAAAAAAATATTCAAAAAGGATTTAATTTATATACACAATAGGTGTATGTATGTTATACACTATCTACCAATCATATAGTGACACATCATTTAAAAAAAATTGGTCAATTGATAACCACCAATTAGTCGATTAGTAACCACCCACTCCATGAATTGTGATTGATAGTGGTTGTAAAAACACATACACCTATTGTGTATACAGATTAAACTCATTAAAAAAAATTACTAAACACTTTTTACTTATTCAAAATGGCGGATAGGCTAACAAACTCTCACACATTTTTTTTTGGTTGTGAAACTCTTACACTTTCTAATATTGTATTTCAGCAACCATAAAGTTTGGATCCAAAAAACCTGGAGATCCTTTTTCTTAGCATTGACACGGCAAAAAGTTTGAAGAAGAACAAGTAAAAGATAAATTCAACGAAACGCTTAACTTGGTAAATTCAAATAGTATTTAATAATTTTTACCAAAATAATACTGATATATGGGCAATTTTGCATTCAATTAATACGCATGCACAAACTAACTAACTCCCGAGAATGCAGCCCACATGAACATAACACCTCTTCAATTTGTGTTGTGTGCAACTCCAACTCTTAACTCCTCCTCCTCCTACTACGTATTCAGTTTTATTTTCTTTTTAAGCTCAACATTATATGTAGGAATGGATACTAATAGAATATAGGGTCATGAAGGTGGTGGTGGAGAATTTGACAGGGACATTATTCTACATTCAAGTGAGCAATGATGCCACGGTGGAAGATCTAAAAAGAGAAATTGAGGCCCAGCAGAAACTCCCTTGTGACCGTCTGATTCTTATTCTTGATGCTGATCTGATGACCAAAGATGAAGAAAAATCATCTCTAGTTGATTGTGGAATTCAAGATGGATCTCACATTTATCTTTTCTTTAATCCTGTTGTTGATGATGAGTCTAATGATCATTTTGTGTTTAATTGCCCTGAGTTTCTTCTTGGTTAACCTGGTACCCTTTTCTTTGTTGTTACTGGGGTTTTCGCGGATTGAATTGGATATATTTTGAGTGAAATTAAGAATCATTTGATCTAATTTATGTCTTTTGTTGTTTGATCATATAATTACTAGTTTGATTTCAAAGTTAATTTCCGATTCAATTCGATCCAAATTTATCGGGTTGGATTAAATTGATTTTCAATTTAGAACTTCTCTTTAAATTTCTATTTTACGTTAACTTTTAAGAGAATTTATATTTTATTTTAGATAATAGTTACTTCTTATTTTAAAGCTGTTTGGCACGTCTCATCCGCTAACGTTTAGTAAGCTAGCGTTTAGCGTTTTTCAGGTAGCGTTTAATGTTCTTTCAAACGCTTTCGGATAGTGGATAACGTTTCACTTTTTTTTGACATTTTTACTCTTTTTATTTTTCTTAAATTACTTTTCTTTCCTTATTAACATTTTGTCATCATTAAATAATTTAATCATTAAGTAAATATCATTTTGTGTCATTTTACATTTATAAACTATTTTAACCGTTAGTTTTACTAAAAACATCATTTGCTATCAACTAGCTTATCTGCTATTTGCTAGCTCATCCACTATCTGCTAGTTTATCTGCTATCTGCTATTTTTTACCAAACAGAGCCTAAAAAGAATTTTGTAAGAGTTCATTGGTGTCCTGAACTTTGAGTCACTAGTTTTAAGAGTAGTTTGTACGATAAAAAAACTAAATAGTTGAATTAAATTAAGGAGATTTGGCGAATTTGGAAAAAATATTTTAAGTATGGGTAATACTAATAGAGTAATACGAGTATAAAATTATTTATACTTATATAAATAAAGGCAATTGTATTCGATAATTAACTAACTTTTTGAGTTCTACTTTTATTTTCAATTTTACCCTTATTTAATAATTCAAATTTTAATTTAGTAATCAATTGTGTTTCTTTGTTATTTATCAAAAAATCAAATTGTGAATACAAGAAAAAAGGGAGAATGTTGCACTTCATAGTTCAATGCGTATAATTAAGGAAAATCTTAACACAACTTTGATTTTGAATTTTAATTAATTCTATACAAGGAAGTGACTAAAAATGCAGTTGAAGTTTTTATTATATGCATAGTCAAGTGTGTTACTCTGTGTGTGTGACATCTCGTAAAACCATGTCTAAAACCCTATGTATGGTTTACCGCACAGAGGGGAAGGGGCCTCCCTCCATTCTTTCTTTTCTCTTTGCTACTTCTCCTTCTCTTATCTCCCTTCTTTATCGTGTTTACCCTCTATCTCCCTCTCTCGAGCTTGTTTACCCTGCTCGAAAGCCAAGCTTAAGATTTTTGGTTTGCGATTTTGTGGAATTTCGATTGTTGGTAGGAGCACGGAGGCGCTTGCGGGTGGCTCAATGTCTGCTCTTGGTTAGTCGCGAATCTGGCAGTGGTGGTCGATGACGTTCGCACTAGAGGTCGGTGGATATAGTAGCGTGTTTTTGGAGTTGACAAAAGTTGTCACTTATTTTTGTACCAGCGCTTTTCGTTTTTGTTGATTGGTGTGGAGGAGTGCATTGGTGTTTTTTCTGGTTGCTCTTGTTTGTGTTGGGTAATTCGAAATTTGTCTCTTGGCGGCAGCGTCTTTTTCTTTCGGTGAGTTTTGTTTGTGTTGATGTTCCTGACTCGTCTCTTCCTTAGTGTCATCTAGCGCAACCTTACTGCTTGGGTGTTGTCATGATGCAGTGTTGATGTTCTGTTGTGGTGTTGCCGGTTCATTGTCTGCTTGCGTACCCTAGTTACATTTTGGGAGCAGTCTTTGCTAGAAGAGTTCTGCCAGCTTCGAGGAGGTTTGTGGTACCTGATTATTCGAGGAGGTGTCTCTAGAATCTGGATAAAAGTCACTTTTTTAGAGGTTTGTTATTCCTGCCTTATTGCCACTGTGAGGATTCGGTAGCTCGGTTAGTGACTGTTGTTTGGGTGTTTAAACATTGTTTTGATTTGGTTCAGGTGTGTTTATGTCTCTTGGTAGTCAGTGGCGGATCTAGAAATATTTGCTATAATCGGGGCAAAAAATAGTCAATAATTTATTTATATAATTATTTTTATAAACTTTCACAAAAAAATGTAACCTCGTGACAAAAAAATCAATCTCAAAATCTAATGTATTTATTTGGTGTCGATTTGTGCGTTTATTATTAAAAGAAAGGTAAAAATTTAAAACATAAATTGAAAAAAGTTTGTATAAAATTTATATTTATTATCTCTTATAATCTTTTGCATGTTTTTTTTTTATAAAAAAAAGTTGTCTCGTGAGCTAACATTTACTTTTTTTTAGAGAAAAAGTACTATGCAATTTAATTTAAGTCAGCTAACATTTACTCACGATTTTAGTCTTCAAGAATTTTTCTCACGATTTTTGTCCCTCTATTTTCACCAACGCACGATTTAGTCCCTCATTCCTTGAAAATAGAGGGATTAAAATCATGAGTTGGTGAAAATAGGGGACTAAAATCGTGAGTTGGTGAAAATAAGGGGACTAAATTTGTAAAAAAATTCTTGGAGACTAAAATCGTGATTTGGTGAAAATAGAGGGACTGAATTCATGAAAAAAATTCTTGAGGGACTAAAATCGTGAGTTGACAAAAATAGAGAGACCAAAACTGTAATTAAGCCTAGTTTATATAAGGTGGATCGTTGCTTGCATATGGATTTCATAATTAGAAATAACATGAAATGTTCTTTTTTACTAAACGTGAGATGTTTAATATAATGAAAAACTCTGTTAGGGTAAGTTTATGTCGTTATTAATCACCAAAAACAATTACTATCTATCTATACATATATGTAAAGGAATCCCCAATGGAGGCTCCACAATTTTTCTCATGATTTTGATATATAATTATATTTATTTATATTTTATATGTAAAATAGACTTAAACTACTTTTATGATAATTTGTTAAGTTTTAATGAAAAATTTATGAGAGTAGGAAATTGTTACATTACTAGTATTCTAACCCATGCGATGCACGGGAAAATATTCATTGAAAAACTAAACTGATTAATTCATCTTTCAAAGATTTTGTAAGTTAAAAAGTGTTAAGTGAGTTTTAGTAATTAAATAAAATTTGTTATGATTAATAAATAACTAAATTGAATTATATGACATTGTAAGCTATTAGAACGTAAAATAGCACTTGTAACATAAAATGACCCGTGGTTTCATTAATTGAACTGAAATACATTTATATGTTATAGTAATAACTTTTGTACACATAAGAATCTACTAATTCCATTTAAGATTGGATCGCAAATTTTTTAAATAAATTTAGTTACATAAGAAATCATGTAATATGTAGGCCCGTGCTACGCACGGTAATTAGTAAATAATTATAAATTTTATGTTTTTTGACACAGAAAAAATTATATGTTAAAATTATATTAATATGAAAATTGATAAAGATAGATAACAAATTAAATAGTAGGTGATTATAACAAAATCTCTTTTCATTTGTTCCATACACATTTGTTCAAAGGGATTATAACAAAATTAAATGGTAGGTGATTATAACAAAATTTCATGTTCCATACTCATTTGTTCCAGAGCCAATATAACAAAATCTCTCCTCTTTCTACGCAATTTATTTCCATTCATCCATCAAGAAATCAAGTAAGTCTTTCATAGTCTCTTTTCCCAACTAAACAACTGTTCAATTTGGTCTATAATGACAATGCAACTTGAATTTCTTCATGGATTTGCTTCATTAACTTTGCAGGAAAATCCTGTATTCAAGTAGGTAAACAAAAAAATGTAGGGTAAAATATGTTTTTAGTCCCTACAAAATTTTGTTTTTTTAAATTAGTCCCTACATTAACGAAATAGGTGTTTTGGTCCCTACATTGCTTTCCAGTTTTCATTAAGAGTCCTTGTCGTTGACTCCATCTGATTAGGCAACGAAAAAGTGACGTGGCTTTTACACGTGAGTTGTTTTGAATTACGTGGCATATCGGTAACTTACACGTGGATTAATCAATATGACTCACATGATGTGGATCTAAAACGTACCCGTTTGACTCATACCCCACCTGATTTGATTGATTAAGTCCCTAACTTAGACACAATAGGCCATGTAATTAATCAAGATTGACCTGGTTTGGTTTGCCATGTAATTAAAAAAAACCACGTGTAAAAGCCACATCACTTTTCAGTTGCCTATTCAAATGGAGTTAACGACGGAGACTCTTAATGAAAACGGGAAAAAAAATGTAGGGACCAAAACGCCTATTTCGTTAATGTAGGGACTAATTTAAAAAACAAAATTTTCTAGGGACTAAAAACATATTTTACCCAAAAATGTATTAATAGTATCTAGATTATAATTATAATAATTATTATTATGTCGTCTGAATCATTATTAAGTATGCAAAGATATTTTTACAAATATGTGCAAGCTATATCACAGTGGCCATAACAGAGAGTAGCTTAAATACTAACGTGTAGTCTGAGCTGTAGATAAAAATGAGTTCAAGAAAGAAAGGAAAAAGATACCTAAGTTTTCAGAATATATAAATTTAGAATTGAACATAATAACTAAGAGTAACAAAAGTAATCAAGTAACACAAATCAGAGTGCATCAACATCAATCTGCAGGGAATAAAAACACATTAAAAATGAGTAATAAATTATCGATTTCGCCTATATATTGATCATCGTAATACATCTTTCGCAAAAAATCATAATACCTCTTCCATAACAATATATTGATCATCATATCATATCTATACATCTAAGTAAAGGAATCCCCAATAGAGCCTCCACAATAATCCTTGAATTTTTGCTTTTATATTTGTATTAAAATATTTATTTATAATTTACACATAAAGAAAACTTTAATTTTAATAAAAGCACATAATTGTCACTACCTTATTAAATGGTACTCGTAGTGGATCAATATAGTATTTAAATATTTTTATATTGTTAACAAAATGGTATTTTCTAATGAAAATAATGAACTTAATATACTTGAAAAAAAATTATTGAGCCTCTAGGATGTTCCACACTATATTCATTTATTTTACAATTTAAATTTCAACATTCTTTTTCTTTTAATTAAATTAATGTCCATTCAACCTTTATGGAATTCCATTTTTTATAATAAATCTCACTTTATTAGTAATTATTAAATATCACAATTTAATTTTTATTTATTTTTGAAAACACAAAATAATATATATATATATTAATTAAAAAAAATTATAAACGCAAAAAGATGTAAAGTTCAATTTATAATTGATTAGCCAAAATACTACATTTTTATAGACTTCATTTTTTCTTCACTAAAAAATCGAATTTCAATGTTCTTATTGTCAACTTTAGTCGATTATATAATATAATATAATATAAATCCTATGAAAAAAAGAACTCTATATTTTGATAAATCTATATATATATATATATATATATTAATATAGTAAAGGAGACTTAAACTTTTATTTTGTGAAACTTTAGTCATTCTTTTAATGCTAAATTAAACTCAAACTCACCTAAAACTTTTCTATCTCCTTCGGTTTTTTTACAATAAAGTGAAAGACTACATGTGTTTCAAAACCATTTACTTTCCATTTTCCATCTTATTATGATGTTGAATTAATTATAAAAGGGAAATACAAATAGTTTTATTATTTGTAGTAAGGGTGAGCTGGAACCATATATATATATATATATATATATATATATATATATATATATATATATACATCACTAATATAATTACCAGTTGTAAATGATTAGTTACAATCATTATATTAGGCTTTGGATTACATCACTAAACCAAGTGTTTAGTGATGATCACTAAATTATAGTTTCCAACCTTTGGCTATCCAAATTATTATTTCTATTTAATTTATAGTTTCCAACCTTTGGCTATCCAAATTATTATTTCTAATGAATCATTACTTTCACCTCTTCGTTTACATGAACTGAGTAATAGGAATTGTCTTTATAGTTTAACAAAATAATAATCAATGCCTATATAAACCTCTCCTATAAAGGTGGCAAGAGAGAAGAGAGTCTGTTCACCAAAAATAAAAAGAGAGACGAGAGTCTCAATTGCAAACACTGTATAGTTAGGTTCATTATTTTTTCAGACAGCTAGCTAATAATTTAATACATCTATTTTTTTCCGTGGTGTGCCCATCCCAACTCCAAGGTTAGAAAGGTGTTGAAAATTTACTATAGATGTGATGATGTTGTTTATAATTTCATGGATTGCTGAAAGCTAGCTACAAGGTTAGAGAAAGCCACTATTTAATATCAAAATCATGGGTCATAGAGTGCAATACAATAAGAATACAAATTTATTAGTCGAAGTCCTTTTGTTGTTTTTCATATGTTATGTCTCAAATTTTTGTATGTTTAATGATAATGAGAATGGTGATTTAGCTATTTATGAGAAATTGAGAAATTTTGATATTGTCAAAAAGAAGAAAATTTTGATGAATATTGTGTTTATCATATTCTCTTATGACTGACGTGTTCGACTTTTAGAATGTCTTTCGCAAGCCGTGGCTTACTCAGGAACTTAGGTGAAAAAGTTCATTATTAAATTATTTGTTCAAAGAAATTTTAAAAAATTATTTTTATATATCCTCAATTAATTGATTCTTGAAAATAAATAAAATGATTTATTTAACATTTGTTTTAGATCAAATCATGAATTTAGTTTCAAAATTATATTCATTCTCCTATTTATGAAAATAATTAAAAGCCCCCAAAGATAGTGAGTTCCGTTAAATTACTTCTTAAATAATATTCTCCTTTACGGAAACTACTTTTGAAAAGGAAAAACAAAGGATTTGAGCTTCATTCATGTTCTAGACAACTCTAATGTAGTCCAAAAGGCAAAAAGAAAATTTAGGATTAGTTAGTCAATCATGCAATTGAGGAACAATTATTTTTGTCAAGCTATAGATATGTATGGATTATGTTTAATTTTAATAATGTTCTTTAAAAAAATGTTTAATTTTAATAGCTTCAATGAAATTGGATGATATGCTATATCTAAAAGTTTTTTTAATATATTCTTTAAATATGCACAAACGTGTGTTCATGATTGATAGAGTATAATAGAGCTTACCAGAAAAGTGGATTTCTATCAAGTATGTATTATTTTTAAGTTTTTGAATGCTAAATATAAATAAATAAATAATTTAAATATAGCAAAATATGCAAATAATTACAAAAATTGAATTAAATATATTACGAATAATTAAAACTATACATCTTCGACCCATATTGTACAAACTCATGAGTTTATTGCAAATTTTATAAGATAAAACTATTTATAAAACAGGATGTGCATGTGAGCATTAGAAATGAGTGATCACACGAGAAGGGGCAAAGTGTGCAAAGAGAAATATGGGAGTGCATAGCCAAGGAAGAGGGAGTCTAGCAGAATATAAAAATTCTAATATAGTCATAAGGGCAAAATTGTTGCACTAGCTCCTCATTTTTTTATCTATATTTTTGTTTCTATTTATATAAAAATAAACAATATTATAATAACTTAGAAACAAATCATTTTAAACAAACTTGTGCAACGCACGGGCTTAAGGCTAGTAATATATAAATTGAAAGCTAAATATTGGTGCAATATATAGAAAAAAGCGATAAGAAATATGAAACCGAAAAAATCATACCTTGTTAGCCATAGAAAAAGTTTGAAGCTATTATTGTTAGAATATGTAACTGTTACTGTTACATTAGAATCATTATTAACATTTAAAATAATTATTAGAATATTATTGTTACTTTGGTCAAAAAAAAGAAAATACTGTTTTTTTTTAAAATAAAAAGAAAATACTGTTACTGTTACATTAGAATGTCATTTTTGTTATTATTTATTGTTACCGTTAGTCCATTACATAATCAAGTATATATTGATTATGTCACAGTAACAATAAATAATAACATTTTAATAATGATATTCTAATGTAACAAAAATAATAATATTCTAATCATTATTTTGACATGGTAATAATGATTCTAATGTAATGGTAATTGTTACATATTCTAAAAATTACATTGTTGAATCACTCATAGCTTGTCTTCGAAAAGAATAGTCCCAAATCGAAATCGAAAACATCAACTTTGTGATTATATGGCTTATGTTCAATAACCTTCCAAATTTCAAGGGAATAAAATGTTATAATTAGTTCAATATATGAAAATTTGGAGATGCTCACAACTTTTTTTGACTCAAGATGCTCACAAATTTTAAAAGTAGCAAGAAACACTATATGAATGTACTCATTGTTATAGACATAGATAACCATGTCAAATTTCCCATTCCAAAATCAAAACATGGAAAAAAATAGTACATATTTATAATTATAAAATCTAAATTTATGAAAACTAAAGTCAGTGAGGGAAAAAATATCAATTAACATATGAATGAAAAACTTGTAGGTACACGGAAAATCAAAAGAGTAGGAGATCAAATACCCGATGAAGTCATGGGATTTCTGGGTAGATGTGACTTGCGTAAGATTCGTCCATTTTAAATTTAACTCACTTATGGTTGACAAAAATCTGAAATAAAACGATAGTAGAAGATAGAGGAAGAAGAGCAAGATGATATGGATATGAGTGAATAAATACGGGAAGAAGATAAAAACAAAAAGTTAGAATACCCGTATAATATGGCGACAAACCTGGAGGAATAGATAAGGGTCTTTGTCTTTTCCAATGATTTGGGTGTTAAGAAGGTTGTGAAATGCAACATCCACCATTTTGATGTGTGCCGGTGTTTAGTTCGGGAGGAGATGAACGCCGAGATGGAGAGGTCACAACCGTATGGATTTGGACCAAGCAGCAACAGTTGGGAACTTGTTAGGGCGCGTAGGAGGTGGTGTGTTTGGATTTAGAAGCGGTGAAAATTTGGGTGGGTGGGAATTGGGCGATGAGAGAGTGAGAGTGGTGTATTTGTATTGTAAAAGCCCGTATAAGGTGTGCAAGAGAAGTCACCTCCAAAAGAATTAAGTAGAAAAAGAAAGAGGTGTGCATTAGAAGATTGTTAAGTGTGTCTTAATTGCTAAAATGTTTAGGAGATGACATTTGGCAAATAATTTAATGAAATTATTTGCAAATGTTAACAGTATATAGATTAGGAGATGGTTGGCCTTCCATATTATTATTTTTAACTATTCTAAATTTATGTTTAACTATTAGGGAATTCTAACGTGTATCTAAGAATTTTATTTATTGTAAGTATTTTTAAAGTTTTTTAACAGATATTTATGTTTTAAAACAAATATTTAAATATGCTTAAAAATATATAAATCAAAATTTGTAACGTCCATCTTAAAATTTAATTTTTTAATAAAAGTTAAAATATAATTTGAAACAACCTATATTTGCATTATTTTTATTTATTTATTTATTTATTAGGGATTGAGTGTTTTTTCAAACTTATTAATTAATTTTGTATACTTTTGTTATGTCAAATAAAAATTAAAATAATTTTAAGTTTTTTTTACAAATGAAAAAATAATTTTATGTTAACTATCATTTCCTATTGTTATTTAATATTTCTAAAAATAAGTAACTGACATCTCATAATTTGAGGGATCTACATCAAATTATTTTTAGTTATTTATTTACTATGGAGTGAATGTCTTTTGCAATTTTATTAATTAAATTTTTATACTTTTGTAATTGTAGATTTAAATGAAAGGACTTTCCAATTACATAACGGAAGCCTTAACTCAAGAAAATAAAACCGATACTTTAATTTTCTATTCATATTTATACATTGAAATTCCTACCATTTTTGTGAGCCACTAACATTCTTCCATGATTCCTTTATTGTTTTCATCATCTCATCACTGTTTTTTCTCCCTCAAGAATTTTAAGTTTTCATGACTTCATATTTCTTGGCTTTATTCATCACTATATGTTCTATATTGTAGATTTCTATTAGTTTTTTAATTCATCATTTGATATATGTTTATTACCATTTCAACGTTTGTGTCTTCTTTTTTTAGGGCATCGAAAACCACTTTGAATTTGAGGCATGCAAGAGATGTTTATACCAAATAGATGCCAAGGCTAATGAAAAAACATGTTTTTTTGATGGAAGGAGGCAAACGCCAAGAGGTTAAGATATTAAAAAAAGAAGGATGCTAAAGGTGGGAGTTTTTTCACTAAAGGTGAGATATTTGAGAAGAAAATCCATTAGTTTTGGTGGTGTCATTTGAAATTTTTTCCTATCAATTTATTAGTGAAATCATTAAAGTTTATACGGGAATGAGGTGGATCATGTTTTTGCAAAACACGTTTTGATTCCTCTGAGATCTCCTCCAATAAGACAATGCCATAGCGTAGGAACAATAATCCGAAAGGAAATATAGTTTGGCATTTGTCGATGATTGGACGTGAAAATCAATTGTATCAAAAGTTATAATTGTTATATAAAAAAACATTTTGCAAAATCTTCTACAACATCAATTTACTATTTTGTGGGATGTATACATAGATTTTAATATGAGAAGTGAGATTATTATGAAGAATTTTTGGAACGAAACATAAGAAAATTCACATTCTTAAATCATGTGTTTCATGTCTTTGTATTTTTTTTTTTGACAAAATGTCTTTGGAGGCTCTAGGAGGCTCCTCCACATTTTAAATTACTTTTTACATTAAATCACAATAATCTACTTTTATTAATAAATCTCCATTGAACATTTATGACATCCAAATTGTGATGTTTAATACTAATTTATTAAAAACAATTATTTAACATTTTCACTATTCGAATTTTCTCTGTCTATTGTGGATTTTTTTATGAATACTTTTTTCCAAAATGAATTTCTTATCCATGACTCTTCATTTTCTCTTTTAATATTAATATGAAATTTCTACACTTAGTTATAAATTATATATAAAATAGATGTAAATTTATGGATAAATTTATATAAAGTAATGATTTATCTAAAGATATAATTTATCAAAAACTAATAATTGTTATTAGTATTGATAAATTATTAGTTATGGAATATAAATAGGTATGGAATATCAATACTAATAATAAAATTATGGAAAATAGATAACAAATGTAAAATAGGTAACAATGAGATACATTTTGTCAAAAAAAAATTATATAACAATCCGTGCAACACACGGGTATTCCTCTAATTAGATATATAATAAGAAGTTCCTTCCTTCCTTTTTGTCAAAAAAAAAGAAGTTTCTTTTTAAAAAGGACAAAATAAGAAGGAAAGAATGTAGAGAATAGTCATTGGCATAGGGCGCACTACGTGACTTACTGAGGACTGTGGGTCAACCTTAATTTTGTACTGGGGGCAACATAATAAAGTTTTTAGATAGACAATTATTAGTGGGGGTGGGGGAAATGTTAGGCAACATAATAAAGTGTTATGCATTTAAAAAATTTAGTAAGTAAAAACAAAAATTCTCCTGGGTCAATTGCCCCCCAACCCACACAGTAACTGCATCCCCATTGTTGGTAGTGGTGTGTTTGTTATAACCTTCTTGGTAGTAGTGTTTTATTTTAGCTGTTTGATTGTGTTTTGGCATTTTTGCGTCTCATGGTGTATATATCCTTATTAGCGTTAATGTAATTTGTTCATGGTGTCTTGTTATATCTTCTTCAATTTCTATTTGGCGCGTCGTCCCCATCGGATATGCGTATGGAGCTAGCGGTGAAAAAGAATCTGCGTGTTTGGTAGTAAGCTACGTTTAGCGTTTTTCGGGTAGCGTTTAGCGTTTTTTCAAACAAGTAGTGTTTCAAAAAACGCTAGCGGATCGTATCACTTTTTTGGCATTTTTACCGTTGTTATTTTTCTTAAATTTCTTCTCTATCCTTATTAAATAAATATATATTTTTATGTCATTTTACATTTATCAGCTAGTTCAACCGCTAGTTTTACCAAACATATCAATTGCTATTCGCTAGCTCATCCGCTATCCGCTCATCCGCTATCCGCTCATCCGCTAGCTTATCCGCTATCTGCTACTTTTTACCAAATAGAATCTTCATCTTTCTTTGTAAGGATTTTTTTATAAACAATAATTCATTGAAACAAGAGCACTAGCTAGGAGATGGTTTTTCATCAATAATAATACTCCTACTCATAGAAAAAAAAACATACTTGCGTGCAAGGGCGGATGAATATAGAGAGGTGTGGGGGCTTTCAAATTTAGTACTATAATAAGGTTTTCATGGTTTATGAAATCAAAAAAATTATTTGCCTGACGTGCTGTTAGGATCACACGAATTTTTAACCTTTTTCATATTGCCTTTTAATATTGTATTCTATCAATATTAATATTTTTTATGGAAGAATTCGTTTTGTGGTTTATTTTGTCAGTTCCTATTGTATTGGATTGAAAAAGTTTGAGATTCTTACAAAAGTATGTCGTTTGTCTTGAACTTCTTGTGTTGTTTTTGTAAACAAAAATGTTATTTGGACATAGATTTTTAGATAAAAATCGACATAAACCAACTTACAATACCAATTAATCAAGTTTTTTGCACTATTAAATGGCCTGCTTTTTCACGCTTTTGAGCGTTGTTTAAAAACTTGATTAATTGATCACTTGACTAATAGTCTAAAAAACTTGGTTAATTGGTGTTGTAAGTTGGTTTTTGTCGATTTTTGTCTAAATATATATGTCTATATAACATTGTTGTTTTGTAAAAGGTCTGGCTGCTGATGAAGGGGTTGTTTGCGTTAGTTATGACACCAACTTCTAATTCAATAGAATATTAGTGAAATACAGGGTCGTTCATTACCAAGAGTACCCTGTGCTGTTGTAGCACAGGGCCTCTGCCCAAATAGTTTTTTATAGGGCCCCAAAATATGCAGCCATACAGATGCGTTATTTTTAATGTTTGTTTATATTATCATTATTATAATTATAATTACTACAATAACCAGACACAAACCGTTGAAATTGGTAATTATAATTATTATCATTATTATAATTACTACTAGTATAATTTATCAAATGTTGACACGTCATCAAATTCATTTGTTTAGATAATCGTAAGGTAATTACTTAACTTATTTTAAATATCTATATAATAGTATGAAATATTTATATATATATATATATATATATATAATAGTATGAAATATTTATATATATATATATATATATATATATATATATATATATATATAACATAATTATATATTATAATTTCAAATGAGATGTGGGGTTTTGTCCAAGAAATGATTTTGTTTTCTGTCTTATAATGTTTTGTAATAATTAAATGAAAGAAAATTAATATAAAAGTATTTAAACAAAGTACTAAAAGGAAAATTGAAACCGATGAAAATATGATTATCATTTAATGTATTCTGACTGGGTATATAGAAAAACACATTACTATTACTAATGCCGGAAGGAAAAGGATATACGATAAATTATCCTTTTATTTTTTTATAGTGAGTATTTTTATCTATAAATTATCTTCCTACTTTTGCCAATATAGTGAGTATTTTTTTATATTATTTGACTATTTAAATGTTAATTTCGATTTAATATATGTATATTCCATATTGCGAAAGAACCCTTATGGTATTTTGTATATTCCTATGAAGAAACTATAAACGGGAAAAATTAAACAAACACTTCAGGAGATTATTAGAATATGAAAAATCTAGTCTTATTCGTAGATGCAATCTTTATATAAAAATCTTTAAGATTATATAAAGATTAAGATCTAAAAACCTAAATAGTAATACATAATCTGTCCATTGATGATAATTTAACTAAACTCATTACTCATCAAATTTAAATCAAATCCCTAAATATAAAATAGGTACCTAACAACCATTAAACACGTGAAAAAATAGGTAAGATCTGAACAATTTTCAAGTCATAACATTCTTAAAAATATAAAATAATCTACCAAGGTTTTTATTTAAAATAACAATGAAGAATGGTTTAATAATTATGTGTTACGCTTATGAAACAATAGAGCTAAGTAGCCTTCTTGGTTAAGAACTGCACTGAATTCAGGAGGGGATGTGTTCGATTCCCTACTTTGACATTTTTGGTATATATTTTAACAAATTAACTTGAGCCAAAACTGAGTCAACACCTGGTTTGACCAAGCCAACTTAGGTGGAGATCCAAGTGTAAGTGAGAAGCTGATGTGGAATAAAATCATTGATGATATAATTAGTGACGTGTCATACTATGTGGATGGTGACATGGAAGATCCATGGTTATATATAATAGAGATTATCATGAGGTTCGATTATATTTATATATTTTTTATAAAAATAAATTTAATAATTATTCAATAGATTTGGTTGTGTGCGTTTTGTAATTCATTTGATTTAAAAACTAATTGATGAATGGATCACAACCATCCATAAATTAAATGGATGGATCCAATCCAATTCATTAATATATATTTTTGTGACGGATGGATTAGATGAATTTTGTTATGGATTGACTGGATATCCAGTTGACAAATAGATGATATTGACACAGGGCCATAAATTAAATATAATTAGGACCGAATATCCATAAACTAAATACTGGAATTTGAGTTTTATTTAGTAAAAATATAATAAGGGCCCACTTTGATGATTTGCACAGGACCTCCGTATTGTTTGGGACAGCTCTGGTGAAATAAGTGCATTTTGGATTTGTGGAAATACTTCAAGATTGTTAGAATTTTAAAATACACTGCTGTGTAATTGGTTTCTTTTTTTTAATAAGCCTTTTGTACTATTTAGTGTCGGTTGATTATATATGGTGTGTGGGCGCCACTTCAATAATTTGATTTTCTTTTGTGCCTTTCAATTTAAACAGAGTCTCTTTGTCGAAAAAAAAAACAGAGTCTTCAATCAGATATATGAACTATGAGTAGTAAATTCTTTTATTACCAACAAGTACTACAGAACATCAAGCCATGTAGCTAGCGGTAAAGACTTATGATACTAATGAATTCTTTAGTAATAATTACTAAATTTTTCAGTAACCATTATACAACACTCTAAATGGTTAAGATGCATATTAACCACAATTTAGTATTTGTGTGGTTAGTATATATCACTAACCATTATATAACAATGAATGGTTAGTACATACTAACCCGAATGTAGTGTTTGTGTACTGGTCACCGAATTTTTCCATTGATTGAGAAATGACTATTATGCCCATTTAATAACAATTACTAATGAATTTATTAGTACTCTAAGCCATAATCTCATACAGAATTTGGCTTAGAGGTGAAAACACAAAGACAATCCCCACTTCCATAATCTCATACAGAATCATGTGTGTGGTACAAGTATTTGTAGGCTTCAGGGTCGGCCTTGTGGTGTGCAGTAGCACGCCTTGATTACCTCTATTTAGGGGGTAATCAATGACTCAACTTAATCCAATGACTTAGTCATTGATTACCCCTATTTAAAAAATTTAATTTTGTGACAAAATATGTAAAGTCTGATATTGAATAGTGTGTTTTGGTGTACTTTAGAGTTCACAAAAAATTGTAAGTGTTTAAATACGCAAATTTTCATCCTCAATAACCGGTTTGGTGAAAAAAGAGTTTAATTTCGTGACAACGTATTTAAAGAGTGATGTTGAGCCGTGTGTTTTGGGGTACTTTAGAGTTCAGAAATTTTTTGAAGTATTCAAATACACCAAGTTCATTTCTCAATAATTAATTTTGGTGAAAAAAAAGTAATTTATTTGACAAAATACGTAAATTGTGTCTTTTTAAGTAGTGTGTTTTTGAGGTACTTTTGGGTTCAGAAAAAACTTTAGATATGACTCCAAAAAAAATTAGTGTATAATAAAGTATATTTAGTGGCCCAAATTGTAAGATTTGAATGCAGTATCCGAATTGATTGAATGTACTGTAGAGGGCTTGTTGTTATAAGAGACAATGCATTGTAAAAGGTCTGGCTGCTGATGAAGGGGTTGTTTGCGTTAGTGATGACATCAACTTCTAATTCAATAGAATATTAGTGAAATAAGTGCATTTTGGATTTGTGGAAATACTTCAAGATTGTTAGAATTTTAAAATACACTGTTGTGTACTTGGTTTCTTTTTTTTAATAAGCCTTTTGTACTATTTAGTGTCGGTTGATTATATATGGTGTGTGGGCGCCACTTCAATAATTTGATTTTCTTTTGTGCCTTTCAATTTAAAAGGAGTCTACCCAAGAAAGACTTTGATGAGATGGTAGAGTCTCTTCCAGAACTGTCAAGTCTTGGGATCGAATCCACCTTGGGCGTGCGATGAGTGTTAAATCTCTTGAGGAGAGTTTTGCCGCCCATTGTGGTCCTACCCGGTCGAGGATTAGTCTCTCAGATTCTTGCAGAGAGATACCCGGTTATATAACAAAAAAAAAAATTAAACGAGTCTCTTTGTCGAAAAAAAAAACACTCACACTTGCAAAAATGTTACGAATTCCACTCGTAATGGGGTTCAGGGCTTTGTCTAGAAGTATCACAAGATTATATGGTGGACCATCCACACAAACTTTGTCCTCGTTTTTTTAAGGTCAGATACTTCATTCAATTGATAACGAGAGTATCAATACAAGTTACATGAAGTAAGTGAGGTAGGACATTTCCAACCTTCAGACTAGGATCAACATCTCTAAGACAAAGAACAACACTACGGTCGTAGGCATTAGAGCCATTACATTTAGACTATTTAGAAAGCATAAGGACATAACCATCCCAAATCCAACGACAAATCATCCAGATTAACAATAGTTTCCATTCCCAATAGGGGTAATCAATGACTGATACTCTGCGGTCTTTCTCTCAATCCAATTACAGATGATATCTTTGATTATTGTTCGCTCCATTCGACTATTCTTGGTCTAAAGATTAGTCGACTTGTCCCGAGGATGAGAAACCAGGTAGTAATTAGAGGCAACACTACAATGAGAGTCGGTCCCAATAGCCTTAACAGTCACCACATGAAGGAGCAGTGTCCACAACCAAGTGCTTGAGCACCCAAAAGTTCTATGGAGACTTTCAGCAAACATATGAGATGTGTCTTTAAGCCAAAATAAACTAACATAAAAGACATGAAAAGACTTACCCATAGAGAAACCATAATGTAGATCCGATGTCAGTAAGAGAGAAAACCAAGCAAAATGAAAGTCATGGTGATTCCAAGGTGGTTTTCGTGGTGGTCGGATGGAAGCCAGGAGAGCAGTTGGAGTACAAGCCTTACCAAAACTGAACAACAACACAATTGAGGAAGTAGGGGTTCCCTTCTGATCTCCCTTTCTAGACTGTGGTGGTGGCTCAGGCAGAGGGCGCGTCACCGAAGGCTGAGGCAAGGAGGTTGCAGGTGGTGGAAAAAGAAGGTTGCCTGTGAGAGACTGTGCCCCAAGAAAAGAAAAGGATTAAGGTGCTCTCATTTGATTTTCAGACACGAAGAGGCAACCATACCTATTGTTGCAACTGCGACAAGCCTAGGGAGGGAGGAGATTGAACAATTGATAGAGGTGTGAGCATGAGGAAGCGCATGGAAGTGTAGATGGGGTTGTGGGTGGTGGTGGAAGGAGGATGGGGTTTTGGATGAGGAATCAACGCGAGAGGTTATGGGATGAGAGAAGGCAGCAGGGGGAGCCAAGCAGCGAGGGGAGAAAAGGCCACCACAACAGGAGGGAGGAATAGGCCTCCAAGGAGGAGGAGAGACCCTAATCGAACCATGCAAATTGTATGGAGAAAAACCCCTAACAGAGCGTTGCGGCTCGTAGGGAGAGAAACTTCGATGTTCTAAACCATTTTACAAACTTTGTCCTCTTATTCTTCTCATATAAGCACGCTTTTATGCTGCTTTTCTATTGCCTCCATCGCTCTATCGTCCCTTATGCTAACTAGGGTCGTCCATACTAATATTCAAATATATAGATACATAAAAATGTAATCATAATTACTGTTATTACAAATTTCATATCTTAGATCAATTCTCTGAACTTAGTAAGTGTAATAAAAAAATTGGAAAAGACTATTAGAAGTATGAGTAACAAGGCAATTACAAGTATAATATCAAAGTGTTAATATAAAGCTTTGAACAGTTTGGATTGGATTTGTTGCATGTGAGGGGTCTGAAAACTGATTCAATCTAAATCGAATTAAATTGGATTTGATTTGAAAAATCAAACTGATTGGATGACTATAGAGTATGAAACTTAAAGATTGACTCAAATGGTTTTCCTTAAAGAAAGCAGATCCAATTAATTTGCAAACACCCCTAGCGTTAGTTGTGCATTGGTTGTCCCAAGCCACCACGTCCATTTTTTTCGCCACCAACAAGTTATGCCCACTACCTTCTTATGTTCCTAACGCATCACATGAACGCCTTTGCCTCCCCTTTCACTCCCTTACCATTTCCCCAGACTCACTCTTGTGGTGTGACTCCTCCACCGAACAAGTACCTTCACCGGTCTTTGAGCACAACAAAATTGACTAATCTTCTAAATATATAATGCAAACAACACGAAATTCATAACCCCAAGAAATAAATCATCGAATCAGTTGCAAATGAAAGAAAAAATGGGGTTGGGGGTTTGGTTTGTTAAAAATTGTCTCAAGGATCGACGTTGTAGCATCAATAGCAGTTAGGAGTGTTCAAAATCGAACTAACCCAATAGAAAACCGCAATTAATTGGACCCTTTAATGGGGCACAATTAATTGGTTTTAGTTTATCTGTTTGTGTAATGAGGTGTTGTAGGGATGATTTAATTTAGACGTTGTAATCACGTGAACTCGCGTGACTTATGACCCTACTTGTGTAAATCATGTGTATTCACAGGCCTTATGGCCCTTTGGTGGTTCTAATAAAACTTCTTTTGCTTACATAAAAAAATAAGTACTATAGAATTAAATCAGTTGATTTTAAGTTTAGTTTAAATTATGTTTGTCTCGCAAAAAACTGAACCAACCAAACTGCATTGATTTGGTTTGGTTTAGTCTTTTTTTAAGAAACCAGCTGAATCAAACCAAACCTCATATATTTTTACCTTGCGGCTTGGATGGTTTTCAGGCTCAAAACTGAACCAAACCGCACCGCAAACACCCTTGGTACCAAGCTTGCTTGAAAGAACCAAACACGAAGGCAGAAGTAGAGGAAACTGTGAGGAGAACAACACTCACTCACAGTGGTAAAAAGGAGTGCTTAGGGTTTCTTGCAATTACAACCCTTCACTCTCAAGTTGTTTGTGGAAGCATCCTACAATGACACATCAAAATAAAACTCACAAACCACTAGTGCAGAAAAGGGATTCAAAATCGGATAAATTTGACTTTTAAAGTTGGGTGGGAGTCCAACTTCTATGAGAGCGACTTAATAAGTCAGGTATTTAAAGTCGGGCAATACTAAACATCCGACTTTTTTCTTGGTCTAAAACATCCGACTTTAACTACTCGTGTATGTTGTGGTTCGGCCTCTGAAACACTTTTCAAGTCAGATTACATTGATACCCGGCTTTAAAAGTTACTTTTAAAGTCAATATGCTTAAAAGCCACTAGGTAACTTTTGAATTATCTATGACTATGAGCTCTTCTTTTTGCAAAATCATCAAGAGAGAGAATTTAGAATGAGAGATGTTGGGTGATTGAAAAAAGTTCATCTGTAAGACTTAACTCAACTGGCAAATACTGCCGTTAGGTTGCATATTATGTTTGGATTCGAACCAAAAACCTGACAGTTGTGTATGCAATTTCAAGTAGTATTTGTCATTCTGTCTACCAACAAAAACATCCCTATATTTTGCCTAAATGTAAGGACTGCATGGGTTTACAAATTTAGAGCAACCATTTTTGTTAGGTAAACTTTATTTAAATTTTGGACTAAGACTTCTTTTTACTTATAATATATTTTGTAACTATATCGATTCTTTGCATCTGATAAAAACAGCGGCTATGATTGTACCGTGAAGATTAATTGTTCTCATGAGATAAGATGCATGTGTCTGAGTGTGAATTGTGATTTGTTGAGAAGTTAATCCATTCCATAATTTGGTTCGTATGAAACTGGTCAGACTTCTTAACACGTTTAAGCAAGTAATGTTGGTCTGGGTTACATGTTTCTCTCCATAACATTAGCCTTAATTCTCTCCCTTTATCTAGTTTTGACTTGTAATTAATTTAAACCTTATATATAATGTTGATAGACATAGCTAACTTCCACATGCCTTGAGATTCAAGCAAACCAATCACACTTAATTAACAGTCACATACAAATTATCTATACTAAACAACTAATTTTTATTATTTCTTTCACTTTTTCTTCACCTAAACTAAAAAGTTAACCTATTCAGTGACCAGTTCTTCCTCTCCTAAAGACACTTCACTCTGATTTTATTAACGAATTGTCTTTATCTCTGTCATCAAGGACTAGTATATTATGTGTTTATAATCATAATGATTAATTAAGATCATATATACAACTGTTCTTCTCACCCACTATATAATATAATTCGTGTGTCACATTACCATTTCTTAATCTTATATCTTATATCTTATATATAAACAATTTGTCCATTGGTGGCAATTTAATTTAATTTGAAACCCATGTGTGTGACAGAAAGATTAAGCCTCCAAGGCTAGCTCATTGGAAGAGCTTAATTAAGTCAACTATTCATCCTTAATTAATATATTTATTTTCTTTAAAACTCATTATTTCTTAAAAATAATTCAATTTTCTGTTAGGATATACCCATCAACTCCATGCACATATATGTTGACCACTACCGCAAGAAACTGCATACATCGTTAACCATTAATATTATACAAGCTGAGAATAAATTGAAGCAACCATATATAATATTATTTGGAAATTACTAACGCTTTACATGCAAGCACAACCAACCATTTTTTAATTATCAACATTATTAGGAAAAAAAGATAATCACAAAGTAACATAGACTATTATTACCGTATTTTGTAACACACACTAAGGACTATAAATAACTGGACATTGTTCAACAAACAACAAAACAAATGAAATAGCTAGCTTCTTAGTTCTTACAAAAAGTATCTGAGCTTTCTTCTCTATATTGAAATGGGAAGCCAGAGAAACTTCATTGTTTTGATTATTTTTCTTATATCACTAATAGGATCAACTCATGCTGGACTTCAACTAGGTTACTATACTAAAAGCTGCCCAAAAGCTGAGCAAATTGTTTTGAAATATGTTTATGAGAAAATTCCACATGTTCCATCACTAGCAGCTGCACTCATAAGACTTCATTTCCATGACTGTTTTATCCAGGTATATATATATATATATATATACACTAATTGCTGTTCAAGTTTGTGCTTTCATTTCATATATATTTATATATTATATGTATATGTATTTCAGGGTTGTGATGCATCAGTGCTTTTGAACTCAACAAAAAACAATAAATCTGAAAAGGACTCTTTTCCAAATTTGTCACTGAGAGGATTTGGGTTCATTGATGATGTAAAGAGGCTTGTTGAAAAAGAATGCCCTGGAGTTGTTTCATGTGCTGATATCGTAGCTTTGACTGCTAGAGACTCTGTCCATGCCATTGTAACTACTCATTTCTACACTTTCTTCCAAGAAAGAAACCATCAATATTTTATCATGACACATATATGCTTAATTGTTGTGACATAAATTTGCAGGGTGGACCTTATTGGAAAGTTCCAACAGGTAGAAGGGATGGACTCATCTCTAAGGATCTTGATGTCCTTCGTAACCTTCCTGCTCCATTTCACAACATTAGCACCCTCCTAACACTATTTAGCAATGTTGGACTTGATGCAAATGACTTGGTCTTGCTCTCTGGTATCTATGCCAATTCTAAATACAAAGTTTCCTTTTTCATTAATATGTGTTGTTGCCTCCATAGCACCGACACTTCAGGTTGATAACGTGTCTGATGTCTAACACGTGTAGTCTCAGACATCGACACGTGTCGTGTCGGACACTGACACTAATACTTCAATTATTTATTTTTAAAATTAAAATTGGTATTTACGTGCTAGTGTTGTGTGCGTATGCGTGTTTCGGTCTTCATAGGTTGTGCACATGCTAAATTTAAATTTGTGTTGTTAGTTTCTAATCACTAAAGCTACAATTATTTCAGGTGCTCACACAATTGGTGTCTCACATTGCTCAACAATTGCAACCAGGTTGTATAACTTTACTGGCAAGGGTGATACAGACCCAGATCTAGACAGTGAATATGCTAAAAATCTAAAAACATTTAAGTGTAAGAATATCAATGATAACACCACACTTATTGAGATGGACCCTGGAAGTCGCAATACATTTGATCTTGGCTATTATAAGCAAGTTGTTAAGAGAAGGGGTTTGTTCCAATCTGATCATGCATTGCTTGATAGTTCTACTACAAGGTCTATTATTGCTCAACAACTTGAGTCAACTGAAAAATTCTTTGTTGAATTTGGCAAGTCCATGGAGAAAATGGGACGAATCAGTGTTAAGACAGGGACTGAAGGAGAGATTAGGAAGCATTGTGCACTAAGAAATTAATCACGAAGATTTATCTTGTTTTGTCAATTGTTTACATTTTTTTTTCTGGGGGGTCTTGTTTTTTCTGGTCTGGTTGTTTTTCAAATTATATTGGAATAAGTGGCTTTGAGATTCTTGGTTTGAGAGAAAATTTCTGGTGCAGCACACAGCATAATTAAAACTGGGCAAATGGGTTGTCCTCCCATCCCATGTATGCTGAACATGTATTTTCCCTGTGATTAAAATACTAAGTGTTTATTTATTTATTTGGAAATAAAGTTTTAGCATTTTATTTGGAAATGATGCTCTTATTTGGAGATTGTCGGTGTCACTCCCACAGAGTTGACTTAAACATAAGTGTAGTGCTTATCTACAAATATGGTGCACACACCAGCAGTAGTAGGTATGTCCTCGCAACATAGTCAAACAGTCTGCCTTGCAATATGATTTGTAAAGATGATGTAGCTAGTAAAGCCTGTAGTGTGCACCCTTACAAGTTATCATCTCCATGACCAAATTTGCTGGTGATATGTCCAACAACTCAGCGACAACAATGATAACTAATAGAGTAAATGAGCAGGTGTCTCTATAAACAATTGTAAAATCGGCTTAGCTGGTAAAGTTAGTTACATAACCTAACTTATTATATAAACACTCGTGTAACTGAAGTCAAAGTAAGAAAATCATTTTCACTCAATAAAGGCCAAATCTGAGGCAATACAAACCTTTAACCAATTTCATCAAATGATCAAAACCCAGTTTTTTGTCGTCTTTTAAGCCATCCAATTTGACTTTGGGGAAGAGTTCAAACTCTTCATCAATCACCTCACCTCCCTTAGTATACTCCATAGAAGAACTTACCCCCATACATCCCATCAAAATGGCATAATAGAGCGAAAACACAAACACATCACATAAACTGGCCTCACCCTCTTAGCTCATTTTTTAAATAAAATTTTGGGGATAGAAAATTTTATTAATCAAAGTGGCACAATGACTATTTTACAACTCTCTCCGAGGGGATTTGAACTCAACACCTTAAGGATACAAACCTAAGCTTGTGCTACAATGCCTATCCACTATTGAGACCACAACTTTACCACAGTCGTTCACCTAATCAGCTGAATCCCTACCACTTCTGCTCTATTGTGGGGACTTTGTAGTACATAACCCTAACACGACCAGACATTTTCTTCAGCATCAACAAAGTGTGTCAGTTCCTTGCGCGCTCCTCTGAATCTCACTGGCGCACTGTTAAACAAATCGTGTGTTACCTCAGTTACACCTCACATTTGGGTCTTCTCCTTCAGCCGACGCATGTTGATTCATCATTTTCGTTCGTGTTTAAAGTGGCCTCCAATTGGGCGAGCGATCTAGATGGTTGTTGACCTACCTCCGACTCTTGCCTATACTTTGGCCCCAACCCGATCTACAGGTTTCGTTCCAAACACCCACACTACTCTGTGACAACCTTAGCGTTGTGATGATCGCCTACAACCATCTTTTCCACTATCGTACGAAGCATCTGGAAATTGATGTTCACTTCATGAGGGAAAAAGTGATGACCCAACAATTGAAGATCCAACACGTTCCAGTGCGTTGGCCCAAATAGCGGATGTGTTGACTAAGCCTTTGTCAGCATTGAACTTCATGGACTTACGACTCAAACTCAAAGTGGTGCCTCACCTAGGCCTAACTCTGAGTTTGACATGGGCGTGATAGAGTAAATGAGCAGCTGCCTCTAGAAGCAATTGTCAAACCAGCTTAGCTTGTAATGTCAGTCATTGTAAAACCAAATTAGTTGGTAAAGTTAGTTACATCACCTAACCTACTACTATATAAACACTCATGCAATTGAAGTCAAAGTAAGAAAATCATTTTCACTCAATAATCCGAAAATTTTAGATTCGATTCTAGATTCTCTCTCTCTCTCTCTCTCTCTCTCTCTCTCTCTCTTAGGCTTTATCAATAACAATATCAATGTCGTGGTAGGGCTGTGGGCTGTAGAACTGGCCGATGTTGTAGAGGTGCAGTAAGGAGGAGGCATAATCTATTGTGGCCATCATTTCACCAAATGGTAGGTGAAATGAACTAGTTTACCGGTGCTACATCTCTGTGAAAGCCAAAACTGATATTTCTCTATTTTATAACTCTCCTCATTCTCTGTAATTTTCTACTTTTATAACCGTGCCTTCTGTTTTTTCTACCTTCATTAATTTTTGACAATATTTTTGGAGTTAAAAATTTAACTAACTCCAAATATTTCATATTGAGATAAATTCGGAAATACAACAATATTTAAAATCCAGAAATATGTCAAAAACAAATACGTTTTTAAGTGTAATTCTGAGAAATGTCAATAATTTGGTAAAAATGTGAGGGGTAAATTGGAATTAAATGAAATTTGGCAGATAGAGTGTCTAATGGGGGGGGTGTGGGGTATGAAAATCAGTTGCCAAAGAGAATATATGGCCAGGGATGTGGGCCTTGGATTTGAAGTGAAAGGTCCAGCCCACCATAAATTTCGGAAACCTTCATGTCCAGCCGTCATAAACCCTAATTTTTGCCTTTCCCTTCACTGCCTATATAATTTGGAACATATTCCATCTCTTCATCAACAATCTCTCTTCGTTTATTCTCTCCTCTTGCGGTGTAGTTTTCTAGTCGATTTGCCATATTCGATTCTGAATAACCACATCGCGTCTTTTTGAAATCTGGTATTTTGTTTTCAAGTTCTGTTCTTAGGGTTTTCATTTTATTTGTTTTCTTTCTTTGATCTCTTGTGCTGTGATGATGCAATTTTGTGGACTAGAGTTTCTGATCTGGGCACTTCACCCAGAAGCTGATTACCAACCCTTGGCTGTCTGAGCACATCTTAATTCCCCAATTTTATGAAATTTAGGGTTTTGTTATTTGACTGATTTTGAAAATTAGTCGATTAAGCTTTCAATTCTCTCTGTTTTTTGCTAACTGTTTTGAAAGTTTTTGGCATATGATGATAATTTACTTATCTTAGCGGATTTCAGTGAGATTTCGATCAATGATCTGATTGTTACACACACTGACGCCATTAGTCAAAATCTTTTTTTTTTGTAATATTAATCTTAGTTGTTAATTATTTGCTCAGGTGTTATTACTTTGTTTAGTGTTCTATGGTTTGGTGCAATGATGAGATGAAAACACAACGTGTTTGTTGGGCAGTGGACGTAACCATCAGGTTTCGCCGTGAGCCTAATTTAAAACGACTTCTCCTTCCACTGAGCACTGTATTAATAGCTTATTATGTGAATTGAGTACATGAATAATTGAATTGATTTTGTGGATGCAGTTTTTGGTTTTATACATTGTCATGATTGGCGTCCATTACCAATTCCAAGGGATTTTATGTTCCACTTGGTGTAATGGCTCGGACGCAATAACAATTATGTGGTGATCCTGATTGATGGGTTTTTCAATACCATTTGGTCTTGGAAACGCCTCAGACATTCATATTATTCTTTATTTCTTAATTAATTAGAATTATTTATATTTGATTTATAGTTTTTTTAAATCTGCACGATGTCTCCCGGGCTTCTCTGATAAAAACACTTGATGTCTATGCCCCAAAACATGTGCTAGATTATTGCCATTCGTGTTGCTGTTCAGCCCCGATTTCTTATACGGCTCATCAGTGTCAAAGAAATGGCCAAATCTCATAATTATTTTTGGCACCTCTCTCCATATATTCCACACCCCATAACTCAATAATAGGTATTTTTGGTTTGCAATTTAAAAAAAACAGTTTTTTAGGATTCCTGGTTTGCTATCAATTGTTGTTTTTGTTTTGTTTTGTTGGATTTGCCTCACTACACCTTTAGCTTCTTTTCAAATCCTCGTGAAAATGAAAGCTAGTCATAGAGGCGCAAATTGAATGTGGTTTTCACGTGGGGGTTTAACCTTTCTATGTTTGTGCCTCTAAAAAAATCTGCGACATATTTACTTGTCAATTTAGTATTTGTTGTATTCAAAAGTATTGGCAATGATTACATATATCCGCGCTTCTGAGGTTTCTCAATGAAGTATATCGGAAAATGGTTGAATTTCTTGATATGAGCCTAATTTTACTTTCAGCCTTGTTTATTTAATTGAGTTTTGTTTTGGCTTCGTTTATTTCATATTCTTTGTTGGCTATGAAGATATTCATTCAGCTTTAACGCCAGTTCTGCTTCTGAAAATTCTTGATTGATACAGCTGTGATAAATTCTGAGCCCTTGTGCTATTGGTCCAGTAACTTGTGTTTAATTTTTTGTTAATGTTGTAATAATTCATGATATTATGATGATTCAACCAGAATTTGTGGCTTATGTAGAAGGAAATACTACTTTACACTGAAAACAGCATTAAATTAGAGATTCCAAAATGTCAGTTTTTAAACAGATTCCCAAGCTTTAGTCGGAGCTATACACCAACAACGGAGATCATTTTGGAGTTGGGTTGTTTGACTAATAATAAACCATAATTAGTGTTTGTAAGTTAGACATGCAAAAAAGAGTTCATACTAGAGCTTCTCTATGTTTTTCAATTCACTTGTATTGTAAGTCTAGTCACTGATGAACTAATTAAGAATTACATAAACTCTAATCATTCCGGGTGCCATGCAAGTGAAACTGAAATGTTATGCTTGTTATCATTCACTCTGGTTCAAACCCCATCTAATTGTACTGCTGGTGGATGAGAGATCACCTTATAATGATTCACTTCATCGACACTCGGCCACTGGGTTCCTTAACTTGACCATATTTGTGATGTATAGGAGGAATATGTAAGCCCATACATCCAACACGTTTTTTTGAAAGGTAACTCAACATCTTTAAACCTCAAGCTTGTGTTTGAGTATGAACCGTTTTTACTGGGAGGTTCCACCATGGTAGGAGCTATGTTGTACAATGATAATGGAGGATGGGTTTGATGGTTGCAACATCGACTTTTGGTAATACCAAAGATTGACGGTGGTAGCCATGACTGCCATTGTGGTGGGTTTCAAGCCTAGAGAAGCAGTGTTGTTAATGTTGAGAGAATGAGCCAAAATCAAGGGGACCTTAGCGTCGGATGAGTGAAACAAAAAGAAAAACCTTGTAATAGTACCTAACTGATTGAAACTTAGTTAACTAATAACATTGTGTTTGTCCTTGACATACTAGGGTAAATATAACACAATGTATTATTCTGATCAAATTCTAATTGAACAAAGAGTCAATGACTTATCTTCAATACTTAAGTTGGATGTTAAGCTTTTGCTTGAAAAATGTATTTGATAATGGATGAGCTTTTGCTTTTTCTGAAGTTCTTAAGCTTAAGCTGAAGTTTCTTCTCTTGTCTTTCTTCTATAGACTACCCTTTAGCATTCAACTATGTTTTTACATTTTATTATCCTCTATCCCAATTCTTTAGCATTTCTGGAGAGTGGTGGATCCAGGACCATAGTATTTCATTGACTTGGCCCAATTAGCGAATCAAACTACTAACGGATAAGGGTACTAGCATTAAAACGCCTTCCACCCATGATTCCATCTGTGAGGTACCTCAACTTAGATCCTAGGATCTCCCTCATCATGGCCATGATCAATGAGGCCTCTAGGGAACAGAAGGAGAGGATACTCTTTCATGGGGCTCGAAGAGCACGATGAAGCAATGGATTCACCACCTCAAACCCCGTGAATGAGTAGTTGAAGTCTTTGTAGGGTATCATATATAGACCTCTAGGATAGTAGTAATCAAGACCTAACTTCCAATATTGTAAACAAATTATGCTTGTATGTTATTTAGTAAATTATTGCATGTGATTGTATCATATTATATGTAACTTGTGTAACCATCGTGTTGCAAACGTGTGTATGAGTATTTCACCTCTTACATTACTGACACAAACTTTAACACTAGTCTTCACCTTTCAATCAATCATGAAAAATGAAAGCAAAGAAAAAAGACCCATTTACATATTTTCTTATTTCCTATTTTCATTTTCAATCATTACTATTTAAACGTAGGAACATCATAGAAAACAGATAACATATTTGAAGAAATTTTAAAACTGGCAAATATGTTTTCATTATTTTTGAAAGGTTTAATTATGGTTCATCGCTATAATAATTTTTTTTCTTCCATAAATTATAGACCTTTTTTACTTTTATAATCATTGTTTTGTTTAGCACTTGTAATATTTTACATATTTCGTTCTAGTCTCTGAAATTAGAGACTATTTTGATTCTTGCCCCTAAAAAATGAATTATAAGAGGACTAATTTTAAGAATATACGACAAAACAGGCCCGGTAATGATAAAATCCACATGTCATTCACTAATTGGTTTCACATTTCCAAGTAGAACTCCTAACCTAAGGTATCATTTCTTAATTACAAAATCAGATTTTGACCCTTTTCCTTTATTTTAATTACTTGACTCAATAGCATTTAACTTCTTCCCACTTCTATCGCAATCCATCAATAACCCTATAAATTCTTTAAGGTTGTTATTTTTCGTACCCCCCTAATCATCTACGACACCCCCATAAGTACCAAAATGCCTAAAATGCCCCTGGCATTTAAAATAAAAACGAACCGGGCCTACATAAAAAAAAAAATTCGGAATTAGCAAAAAAAAGAGGTATTTCCGAAATTTTGGAGGTGATATTTCCGGAATTAGCGCAGAAAATTGGTATTTCCGGTTCACAATTTTTGAACCGGAATTATCTCCAGAAAAGGTAATTCCGAAATTTTGTATTTTTAAATTAAATTATTTTCGGAAATACCTTTTTCAGAGGTAATTCCGGTTCACAAAATGTGAACCGGAAATACCTTTTAAAAAGGTATTTCCGAATTTTTTTTTTTTTAACATTTTAATTTTTTTTTAAATAGATGGTTATTACGGATTTAACCGGTGCCTTTACTACATCTGAGATATTTCCCACTCGTGATGCAATGACACGTTGGGTTAGAGATACTGGGAAAGCGAACGGAGTCATTGTGGTTATTGTTCGATCAGAGACGACGGAGAATGGGAAAGGGAAAAAGAACAAGGTTGTTTATGGCTGTGAGAGACGGGGCACATACAGTCGAGTAGATGTTGGGTGTTCGGCTGGTAGAGTTCGAAAAGATGTGGTTGTAGGTTTCGATTGGAAGCTAAACCAATGTTACCTCCTAATTCTGATTGGATGGTGAGAGTGGTGGATGGGATTCACAATCATGAGCCTCATAAGACTTTGTTTGGAGCAACTATATTTGGTAAGTTTAGCAAGGACGAGCGATCAATTGTTGTGGAGCATCTGTCCTTGGGAGTGAAAGCATCCAAAAGTCTTGAAGCATTAAAGAACAAATTTAAGAACAACTTGAGCAACATTACTCAGTTGTATAGAACCCGCGCCAATATTCAGAAGGGAAAGAGAGGTAATATGACTGAGATGCACGTGTCAAAAAATGTCCACGTGTCAAAAAAAATCGAGTAACGGATAGAAATAATCCATAAGTGTCAAAGAAATTTAATCGACGAAAACAAATATGTCCACGTGTCAAAAAAAATCGAGTAACGGATAGAAATAATAAACAAGTGTCAAAAAAGTCATTTTTAACACTAAAAAACATGTTTTTTAGGCCACTTTGGTGTACAATTACAGGTCGTAAATAATTTTGTATCTCGTTTTTTTAACCTCAATATCATAGTATTATACTTTTTCTACAAGTTTGTAATTTTTTAAAAAAATTTAAAAAAAATTACGCATGGTAAAAACTGACCAGAACATAGTTAAAAACTCATTTTTTTAAAGTAATAAAACATTTTTTATTTCATTACTAATTAACGGCCTAGATCTTGCCGACAACTTTTAACGATCTAGATTTTGCCGACACTTTAAAGGGTCCAGATTTTGCCGACCACTTTTCATCAACGGTGGAAATTCATTCAAGGGTTTCATTTTTCCCTATAAATACACCATTCCATTTCACTTATTTCACACACACACAACACTCTCATGGATACTCTGAATACACAATACTCTCGTGATTCTGCACTCACTGCCCTTCACCATCAGGGCACAATCACAAACAGAGAAAATGGTGTCTATTTCGAGAGTCCAAACCCCATTTTATGCAGGCTTAAGGACGACATCACCTTTGAAGCTCTGAAAGAAAAAATAACAACGAAGGTGCAGCTGGAGGGTGACGAGCGAGAAGTCACCCGGATCATTTATCGCTACCCGACTATGGGCGATAATAATCGTGTTCAGTGGTCCACCATGGATGTGAAGAACAACGATGACGTTCGAGTGATGATGGACACTTTTCATATTTCAGATGCGGAGTCCTATTCAGCTGTATGTCGAAACCAGAAGGACCGTTGCTGAGATCCTTCGACGTCTCCAACCACCATCTCACTAGTTTGTACCGTGTTTTTATTTCGTTTGTTGTTGCGTTATGTTATTTTTTTCATCAATTTCATGTATTGTATCGTTTCGTGATCGAAAACGCGTCTTTAATTAATTTTAATTTGTTTTTAATTAAATATTTTTTTTTTCGGAAATACCTTCAAAACTAGGTAATTCCGGTAGAGTTAAAAGATTTCGAATTACAAAAAATGAGGTAATTCCGGTTCATATTTTGAACCGAATTACCTCAATTTTTGGTAATTCCGGAAATCCTTTTATCTCCTTCCGGAATTACCAATTCACTCAGGTAATTCCGAAATTTTATATATTCCTAGGGGCATTTTTGTCCAAAACGTATATTATGGGGGTGTCATAGATGATTAGGGGGGTACGAAAAATAACAGCCATTCTTTAAATCCTTCACACTTCAATCGCAAATCATCAATATTTGTAACACACTTAATACCAAAAAAAAAAATATATGTATACCACCAAAACATTAACATAGACAATTCACAAGGTTAATCCAAATTTTGTATATCTCATTCAATATCATTACATTAAATACAAATAGATGACTCACGCATATTAAAAAAAAACAAATAGTTGTCTCACCATCCTTTAAAACAAATATTAATTAAATTGTTAATTTGGAATTAAATTTTTTTTATTAGTTTTTTATTAAAAAACTTAAACATACTTTTTTTCAAAAATATTAACTAATTATTAATTCCGTTAAAAAAAGTAATATTTTAAAAAATTAAATTAAATATTTTTAGTTTTGACAAAGTTATAAAAACTCAAAAAATTAAAAATTAATTTATTTTACAAAAAATAAGATGATGTGGCTTTAACGTATATAGCCTATGTCGGCTGCCACGTCACATCTTTTTTTGACAAACCTCCAAATCAACAAAAAAAATAAAATAAAACCCCTCTCTTACTAAATGTCTATTTTTTTTAAAATAGGGCGGCTAAATGTCTGAGTTTGATGATAAGAGGACCAAATATTTGAGTTTTTGAAAATAGGAGGATCAAAGCTGTAATTTAGCCTTCATAATTTTATGAAAAATGTAGAAGATAATGAGTTTATATGCTCTGAAACTTAAAATTCATTACTAATGGAGGGGATTATTTTTAGTTGTAACAAAGTAATAAAAACTCAAAAAATTAAATTAGTTTATTTTACAAAAAAAAAGATGATGTGGCTTTCACTTATATATCATATATCAGCTGCCACGTCACATCTTTTTTTTTTGACAAACCTCCAAAACAGAAAAAAAAACCCTCTTTATACTAAATGTCTGAATTTTTTAAAATAGGGGGACTAAATGTTTGTGTTTTAAAATAGGAGGGCCAAATGTTTGAATTTTTGAAAATAGGGGGACCAAAATTGTAATTTAGCCTTCATATTTTTATGAAAAAAGTAGGAGAGGATGAAGTCTATATGCTCTCAAACTTCAAATTCCTTATAGGGGGAATATTTTTAGTTTTAACAAAGTAGTAAAAACTCAAAAAATTAAATTAAATTATTTTACAAAAAAAAAAAGATGATGTGGCTTTCAAGTATATAGCCTATGTCAGCTGCCACGTCACATCTTTTTTTTTGAAAAACCTCTAAATTAGCAAAAAAAACTCTTTGAACTAAATGTCTGAGTTTTAAAATTTGAGATCTAAATGTTTGAATTTTTGAAAATAGGGGGACCAAAACTGTAATTTAGCTTTCATATTTTTATGAAAAAAATAGAAGAAATTAAAAAAATTAAAAAACTTAAAAAGATGTGACGTGGCAATTGACATAGGCTAGATACGTGAAAGCCACAACATTTTTTTTGTCAAATAAATTAATTTGAATTTTTTGAATTTTTTTTAATTTGTTAAAACTATTTTTTTTTAGTTTTAACAAATTAATTAACTTTTTAAATTCCTTACTATTGGAGGGGAATATTTTTAGTTTTAACAAATTAAAAAAGATTCAAAAAATTAAATTAATTTATTTGACAAAAAAAATGTTGTGGCTTTCACGTATCTAGCCTATGTCAATTGCCACGTCACATCTTTTTTGGACAAACATCCAAATAATAAAAAACCCATTTTTAGACTAAATGTTTGAATTTTTTAAAATAAAGGGACTAAATGCCTGAGTAAAAAACCTATCTTTAGACTAAATGTTTGAATTTTTTAAAATAAAGAGACTAAATGCCTGAGTTTTAAAAATTCAGGGAGCAAAGCTGTAATTTAGCTTTCAAACTTCTAATTCCTTACGATTAAAGGGGAATATTTTTAGTTTTCACAGAGTAATAAAAACTCAAAAAATTAAATTAATTTATTTAAAAAAAAGATGATGTGGCTTTCACTTATATATTCTATGTTAAATGTTTGAGTTTTAAAATAGGAGTGCCAAATGTTTTAACTTTTGAAAATAGGGGGACCAAAACTATAATTTAACCTTCATATTTTTATGAAAAAAGTAGAAGAGTATGAAATCTATATACTCTCAAACTTCAAATTCCTTACTAATGGAGGGGAATATTTTTAGTTTTAACAAAGTAATAAAAACTAAAAAAATAGATTAATTTATTTTACAAAAAAAGATAATGTGGCTTTCAAGTATATAGCCTATGTCAGCTGCCACGTCAGTTTTTTTTTTGACAAACCTCCAAATTAGAAAAAAAAAAACTCTTTGAACTAAATGTCTGAATTTTTTAAAATAGAGAGACTAAATGTCTGAGTTTTAAAATAGGAGGGCCAAATGTTTGAACTTTTTAAAATTCAGGGAGCAAAGCTGTAATTTAGCCTTCATATTATTATGAAAAAAGTAGGAGAGGATGAAGTCTATATGCTCTAAAACTTCAAATTCCTTACTAATGGATGGGAACATTTTTTAGTTTTAACTAAGTAATAAAAATTCAAATAATTAAATTAATTTATTTTACAAAAAAGAAAGATTATGTGACTTTCATGTATATAGCATATGTCAGCTGTCATGTCAGATTTTTTTTTTTTGAAAAAACTCCAAATAATAAAAAACTCCTCTTTGGACTAAATGTCTGAAATTTTTAAAATAAGAGGACTAAATGTCTGAGTTTTAAAATAGGAAAGACAAATATTTGAATTTTTGGAAATAGGGGGACCAAAACTTTAATTTAGTCTTTATATTTATGTGAGAAAAGTTGAAGAGGATGACGTCTATATGCTCTCAAACTTCTAATTCCTTTCTAATAAAGGGGAATATTTTTAGTTTTCACAAAGTAATAAAAACTCAAAAAATTAAATTAATTTATTTTTTTAAAAAAAAAGATGATGTGACTTTCACTTATATATTCTATGTTAAATGTCTGAGTTTTAAAATAGGAGCGCCAAATGTTTTAATTTTTGAAAATAAGGGGACCAAAACTATAATTTAACGTTCATATTTTTATGAAAATAGTAGAAGAGGATGAAATCTATATGCTCTCAAACTTCAAATTCCTTACTAATGGAGGGGAATATTTTTAGTTTTAACAAAGTAATAAAAACTCAAAATTAAATTAATTTATTTTACAATATAAGATGATGTGGCTTTCAAGTATATAGCCTATGTCAGCTGCCAGGTCTCATCTTTTTTATTTTTGACAAACCTCCAAATTAGAAAAAAAACTCTCTTTGAACTAATTGTCTGAATTTTTTAAAATAGAGGGACTAAATGTCTGTTTTTTAAATAGGAGGGTCAAATGTTTGAATTTTTGAAAATTCAGGGAGCAAAACTGTAATTTAACCTTCATATTTTTATGAAAAAAGTAGGAGAGGATGAAGTCTATATGCTCTAAAACTTCAAATTCCTTACTAATGGATGGGAATATTTTTTAGTTTTAACTAAGTAATAAAAATTCAAATAATTAAATTAATTTATTTTACAAAAAAAAAAGATGACGTGGCTTTCACGTATATAGCCTATGTCAGCTGCAATTTCAGATCTTTTTTTTTTGAAAAACCTCCAAATAATAAAAAACCCCTCTTTAGACTAAATGTCTGAAATTTTTAAAATAATGGGACTAAATATTTGAGTTTTAAAATAGGAGGGCCAAATATTTGAATTTTTGGAAATAGGAGAACCAAAACTTTAATTTAGCCTTCATATTTATGTGAGAAAAGTTGAAGAGGATGAAGTCTATATACTCTCAAACTTCAAATTCCTATAGTTTATATTCGGGTGTGAAATGTTTGACTACTTTTACATTACCAAACATAAAATCAATTCACCTTGACTGAGGTTGTGCGAATCGTCTTCCATATAGCATCACCAATTTTAATATTTGCATAATTTCCCATGCCCGATGAGAATACTCCAAAAAGGTATTTAACATGCGGACAAAATGAAACCGGTATTTTATTCCGTTCCATTGGATAGACTTAGAATTAAACATCTCATGTACCAAAAAAAAAAAAGAAAAAGAATTAAACATCTCAAATCAAATATAAAAAAAGGTTTAAATATCTCTCTTTCTATCCTTCCGCTTTTAAGATGCATTGAACACAGCATACAACCATACATTTTGTTCTATCCTATTTAATTATGTAAACGCTACCAATAACTTGTGTATAATGCAACATATTAGTGTTATAATTTGCAAGATTTGGGGAAAAATTCCAATGCTTGATGTAAAAAAATATATTAATGGCTTATTCACCAACTTTGTTGGTGATACAACTCAACTATTGTACATTTCAAGTTCAGCTCATACCAACGTTTCTGTAGATGACAATATCTCTACCGGGGAAGTCATTTCTTGCATGAAAGATAGATGCCCGATATTATGGCTACCCCAGCTACGGCAACACCAACAGTTGTAAAGACTCTCGTTGCTGAGATAGCCGGTTTAGGAGATGGAACTGTCATGAGATCCTTCATCTGGTAACAGTAAGGAAAATTGGGGTGAGAAAATCTGACAATGAATATCAAAATAATATTTTTAAAAGACAAATAAAACAAAATATGTGTATGTATGCATGTAATTATAATTATATTGATCCGACAAAATATGTTTCCATATTGACACATGTATGTGTATTTCTGTGTCATTTTCTTATCAGAATTGGTAAAATAGGAGTAGCTAATGCTTTCTGGGCTAAAAATACTTTAAATTCCAGTGTATCCGCTTTGAAGTGTACATAGGATAAATTCTAGCAATTATTATGATTATATAACAGGGATAACTGAATGTTCACCAACCACGACAGGTTGCTTCCAATTCTTCTTTATTCCTTGTAGATGGCCCTTTCCAACAACAGCAACCACTGAGCTGCTCTCCCTTGCAACTTTTAATAATGTGGAGGACATGTACCTGGATAGACACAATACAAGTCAAATTATATGCATAATATAAGACGCAACATAAGATACATAATTTTCTTGAAGACGAATTCTAGACAAAACAGAGGCCAGCTGAACTAATGATGTCACTGCCAATGCCACCTTTGAAGTATAACTAAAATCGTGACAGTTTCTCTATCTCACAGTAAAGGCATGGCCTATATGTAACTAGACACTGGTGGGGAAACTGTATGGTTTAGAAGTTACAAGGAAACTAGTTATCAAAAGGAAGAAGGGGATATCAAAAAAAGTTTGTAGAGTCACAATAGCAATGGCATTGTCAAGACTCAAGAGCACCCGAAAGCAGAGTACGTGATTTCAGTTACTTATGGTCATTTTTTATTTTATTCAAGCAGTGTACAAGAAATAGTGAGGGGGGAAAACTAAGCACTAACTTATTAAACGACCTAAGCCACCAACACCAGCCTAAATTCTTCACTGATATATATATATATATATATATATATATATATATATATATATATATATATATGGGTAACAGGGGAGTATCATAGATAATGAAAACAGTTTAATCAGAAAATTATTTTGTTCCTCATGATGCCAGGGACCATAACACACTCGTGATTGCATTTAGAAAGAAACTGTTTCATCCAAAATATTTCCATGTCGCACTAGCATTCTCGAATTTAGATGAACTGGCCATACTGCTTTGTTTCAGTATGGCCAGTTCAAAAGTATTTCCATATCATATGCTCTGAAACAGAAGGAACGTCGGGTACAAAGCCCGAGCCTCCAAAGTATTTGAACTCGGACCTTTGTGTTGGTTAGGATATCCAGAAAATGAAATACAAGAACCATGTCCAGGATGCCCTCCAAGGACCCCTTCTCTGAATGGTAACATAACTGGGTGTCGAATGCTAACTGAAGCACTCTTTAAGGAATAAGGGAAGCAGGTGACAGATGACAAACACAATAAATGAAACTATAAATTGAAATAAGTGCAATAGAACTCACTGATCTCGTTCATGCACAAGTGTCTCCATTAAAGTTGGAAACTCCTTACTCATTTCTTGAATAACTAAAGTTAGCATGTCACTGTCATCCATATCCTTCAGCTGAAGAAGCAAAGCAAACCCATATAAGGATATAGATAACAACTTAGCATAAACATGATTAGTTCACACTTAACACAAGTGGATGAAGATCATCAAACATACCATTTTATTAAGATCATCAGAGCTGGGTAAAAAAACTGCTTGGAAAAATAAAGAGTACACCAATTTTGTCTTGTGCCAAAGTGGCAGCTTGCTCCATGTTCTCTTTAATGTAATCTGTGCCAATCAAAATCAAAACCCATTACAACAGTAACGAGAAAGTTGTAAAATTTAATCATAAATTAGGGTGATCTTGTAAGATTTGAATATTTTCCAGTAAGCATCTTAAGGAGATTGAGAACTTGTGAAAAAAATAATTAGGATGAAGGATTTAAGTGTTAAAGAGTAAACATTCATGCTGCGGTAAGAAAGAAGCTATATGACATGGCAGTCATGGGTTCCAGTCGACAGAAAGAACCTCATCGCTCACAGTAATGCATCTACTCTCTCCAGATCCCATAGTGTGCGAGTATAATGCATTAAGCCATCTCTTCTTTAAGAACCAAAAACTAAATTGATAATAAATATAAACAACTCAATCATATACCAAAAACTACTGAATGACCATCAAGTTGCAATTCAGCAGTTGTTCTTAAAATAAAAAAACTCATCCAACCTGTACAGGGCGATCACCAAGTATCACCCTGCCACCGTACTTCATTGCTTCTTCATATGCCACACGAAACTCAGAGCCAGGAAAGACCTCAAGCTTACTGGCAATCTGCATCCAAGAGGAGAAAAAACATGGTACTTGATAAATACAACATTCTTGAATGAGAAGGAATGAAAGACTAATAATTGAAAATGCAATAGGGATGATAAATACGATTGTCAAACATAGAAGCATACCTTGGCGAGGAACCAGCCATAAAGTACTTCAAACATGTTAGGTTTTATCTTCAACATTGCAATCAATTCTCCCATAGTAGGTACCTAGAAGAAGACACATGAAAAAAAACATGATAAAAGGTTTAAAACATCAAGGTATATAATATAAGCCTATATATTCTTAAAAAAAAAAAAACTAACTAAAATGATACTGTTCCTCCTTTAGTCAGTGAAACGCCAGTGAGCAAAGTAGATATGCACCAATCTGATAACTTAACAATTCAACCCCCCCTGCACTCATCTAATGCAGAACTGAAGCATGCTGGAATTCTCTAATCATAACATACTTTGCATGCTTATGGTCTTAAATTACAAATGGGAACAAGATAGCATGAAAGGGGGGAAATGTGAAAATCCGCACAAAGAGAAACATTTTCATTATGTAAAACTCACGAGTCCCACTAAAATTCATAAAAGAAATAATACTGGTCGAGGTTATTAGTGGGACCCGCATAAAATTCACGTTAGAAAGAGTGTATCAACTAGTGTTGCCAACATTGCTTGTTGTAAATACCAATTTAAAGAGTAGAAACCTTGAGATTTTGAGTTGTAAGCACTGCCACCCGACTTGAGCACAATTCCAAGAAGACAGCCTGCAATAAACAAAGGCCAACCATTTGGTTTTACCATTAAAAATGCACAAGGAAAAGAAGAGGACAGCAAGAAATCAAAAACAGGCAGCTAAGCATGTGAATGATCAATGATCGAGCCATCAATGAAGTGTTAGTGAGTTCCAAAGGGAAACAACACCTCTGGTTTCAGAAAATTGACAATAGCTTGAACTTCTCTGCTTGATTCCTGCAACATAGTTCAGCATAAATGTTAAGCTCTAACTCTGTCAATTCACCTCCAGCATTTCTTACAACTAGAATCAACAAAATGAAAAGATAACAGGGCCGTTCATTCTTTGCAAAGAAATAACACAAACAATCCCGATTGAATTGAATGATTAAAATCAAGATACAGAAAAAGGAATAGAAAAAGCCCTAATTCTTTGTTCTGAATTAAGACAATGACAATGCACAATTCAACCAAACGCAAAAAAAAAAAAAAAAAAAACTCCCAAATCAAAACAACAAATTACCTCGGAGACATGAGCAGTGCCGACCAAGTAGACGTCACAAATTCCGCCCTCGGCAATGGACTCGCATGACAGAACAACCACGTTTCTGGAGAGGTCCTCCGGGAGCGCCACTGGAAGACGATCAGATTCCACCGGTGCTTCAGGAGGAGGCGAGGTGGCGGAGGCAGTGGCGTCTGAAGGTTCATCAATTCGAACCATGCTATTGGACAAGCTCTCCATATTCAGATCCTGGATGTGGATGAAGTCTTCACCCTCGACGGCGGGCTTGGAGGATTCAGTCGGTTGCGCGTCCATTGCCGGCGAATGTAATCGGCGGCAGTTGGGGAAGGTTTTGGTTGAGAATTGGGATAGGGTGACGGTTTGGGAACGAGGAATTTTTGTTGTGAGTGAAGGTTTAGAGCGATGAATGAAAGGCGCGAGTCGAGCGAGTTGAGTACGAGTGACCAGGTGAGTCATAAACTAATGAAATGAAACTTGAATTTGCCAATCTGGTTTCCTTCTTTCTCCCTCAAAGTGATTAAAGTGTAGTAGTTTACAAAGCCTACAAGCCTACAAGGACCCCACATTTCCTCAAAAGTTATTCTAAATCCGTGTTTTTTTTGCTAATTCTGTTTTAAGTTTCTATAAAAAAAAATTATTCACTTTTAGTCCCAATATTTTTCAGTAATACATTAGTCTGTCATGACTCTTAATAGCACACTTAGGAGTGTTACTAAAGGCCTTAAAAAAATGGAATTAAAAGTCATGAAGGATTGAAAACATTGACCAATAGAAAAAAAACGTGATGATTAAAAGTGAGTAAAAATTTTTAAATGAATTAAAAAAATTTATAGAAATTAGAAACATATTTGACACTTCTAAATTAGATGCAAAAACTAAAATAACTATGGCAAATCCTCTTTCCCTATCTCTATTGTGTCTGCTTGCATCTCACTACGAGTTCTATTGAATTGGGTCAAAAAAATTAAAAAAAATTATTGATAGTAAAAGAAGGTTAATTTTAAGTTCTACATTTTTTACGATGGATTTAAATAGAATTTACTCTTAATAATGTATATAAGATATAAAAAATTAATTAAGGAAACATTATATTTATAAGTTGGTTCCCGACATGACCTAATTTGGTTCGTGAATAAAATCCTAAAATAGTCCTTGAAGTTTCAGAAGAGGGATATGTTACACTGTTGGTTGTTTCAGCGACATGTGGACGTTGGCTTCTGAATTCAAACTCGAGTGTGAGCGGTGATAGTGTGTGTGTATTTTGTTATTTCATCTAAGTAGCACAAATTTTAATGATCACAATATCAGAAGGAACTTTAATAAGCCCAAGGATATTCATGTGGTGACTTTTATGATCATGCCCTATCATAGATCCTTCTAAATAGCATCGTACTTAATACATATGATCATACCCTATCATGTGGTGTCGTCGCTTTTATAGCGGATTTGACTAGCAGATAGCGGATGGAAAAACTTGGATGTGTTTGGCAAGCAGTAACGGTTAGCATTTTGGGGGGTAGCTTATAGTTTTTTTTGAAACGCTACTTCAAGTAGTGTTTGAGCTTATAGTTTATAGCGTCTCATCTTTTTGGTCTTTTTTACCCTTATTATTTTTAGGCTTAAATATATGTTTGACCGCTACAAATATTAACTTTAAAAAGTAGTGGTAGTGTGTGTGTGGTGTTTATTTGTGATTGTATCATGTAAAAATTATGTGTATTAGGGATGTTTAGAGTCAACTCTAAAAGCATTAGTTACACGAAGACAATGACTTGTTCCAATTTTTATGTCTAAAATTATTCCATTATCCTCTTTTTTTATTTTGATTCATCTAATAACCAAATTAAATTGTCCTGCAAGGCGGCTCGGTTCAGCATGAATTTATGAGAAAAAAAAAGTCAGCATTTGCAGGAGGTGCAGAGTTGAGCTTCAAACTCCTAACTAACATTCCCACCCCACTAACATTTGCTGATAAAAAAAAAAGAACCAAATTAGATTGAGGTGCCTAGACGAAAATTGTATCTTTCTTTTTAGATTTTATTTAGTCCTGGTTTGACCTTGATCAGACACTTTTCTAGAAGCAACGCAAGACAACAACTGTGAAAGTGTGAAGGAAATTGAGGGACTAAATTGATGGATATAGAATAGTTTAGGGACTATTTCCACCGCAAAATAAAAGAAAAGCATATGTACTTAAAAAACCGAAAAGGATAAAACTTGAGCAATGCAATTTTTTAGTCTCTGCACTAGTCATACACGGTATTAAAAAAAAATCCACTGGTATTAAAAAACAATTCTGATAATTGGTTACTATGTTCGATTATATAGTGTATCCGGCTGTCACTTCACTAAATCCTACATACAATAGATATTCAGCTTAAACACCACCACAAATATGGCATTCATTCTTAAGCATGCTAGAACAAGATTTATCCACCAATACAGAGCATATCATTACATCCATGCAGAGGTTCAGTACTAAAGTGAGTTGTCCCTTCTCCCACCATCTATGTTCAAGATATTGGCGCCTCCGATAAACTACTTTTGAACCACAAAAAAGCTAGAAATACCTAATAGTAATTAGACTATGTCCACATGTGCCCCTGCTGCTGCTTCATCAAAACCATCCACATCCACATTCTCGTCTTTACCTTCGTACTGCATATTAAGTTGAAGTGCTATTATAAATGTTGCTACGAGTGTCAAGTTTACAAGGCAGTAAAAAATGTACCCTAGTTAAGAACTAACCTGTGAATAATTGCTACGAGGAATCAAATCTGGGGGAAGCATAAGAGGTATTCCCTTCACCTGGAATGCCACCCCGTTCTCATCTTCTGTTTTTGCAGTTTCATTGATATCAAATCCGATATCATGTTCAATCTCAACTTCCTCATCAAACACGTGAGCTGCCATGCTGGTTGATGGCATTTCAATCCTGGACTCTTTCAGCTGTATATTCATGGTTTAAAATGAAAAAGGTCATTTGTAAATGACCATGATCAACTTTCGGAAATATTATTCAACACAAGATACACATACACAACTGCCTAATGTATGACTGAAACAACAACAAAAAAAGGCATCACCAAAGGATAAGACTAAGAAGAATAGAACACTTTGTCAAAAAAAAGAAGAATAGAACATACTAAGATACTTTATTTGATTAAGTGCCCTTAGAGGCAGAAGTACCGTGAAATTAATTGAATTTATACCTTTTCTGAATGAACGTTGTTAGAAGAATTCCACATTCCTTTCTTGTGCTTTCCATCAAGATCTAGAGGCCTAGTAACTTCAGTTCCATTGCTTGGGGCCTCGAGGCCCTCATAACCCTTGTCATTCGATTGAGCAGACAAATTCCATCGAGAACGCTTCCCGCTTCTTGCTGTCTCAACCAAAGGCCCAACTTTTGATTTCTCTTCATAAACTGTAAATACAATAAATGTGCCTGATGGTCAGATTAAAAGAAAAATTGAAGCATATTATTTGCCCACCAAATAACAACAGTAAAGATGTCAGTCAACTGAAGTGAAAGCAAATGTGCTTATATCCAAATAAATTATTAGAATATTTAAGAAAGTTAATAATCAAATATTCTCCGAACTTAATTCCCAGAATAGTGGTTTCAAATGACAATCAAAATCCATGATAAAATTATGAAAATGAGACTAAATCAACCATCAACGGTATCAAAAAGTCTACCATATCTAGAGGTGAAAGGCCAGCAAAAATTCAATATTTACTATATTATTAACCATCGAAATAACAACACCCTCAAATACAGTGTTCCAGAATCATGCAGGTTACAAAACATAAGCCCTGAACAGACACCTCTGCATTATTCACAATATAAAAAGGGTCACAGATACTAGATTGATTATAGGTTGTCTGATCGTATCCATCCTCACTCAGCTGAAAGATGTTTTCAGTTTTTAGCTTCCCAATGTCTTGCTTATCAAACTCATTTTTTCAGTAAATCGAAAACAGTTATACAAAACCACAATACCTATCTTTCCTAAACTACTACCTTGTTTTAGCTCTTCCACAACATCTTGTTCCGCATGCAGCCTTTTTCTGTGGGGAGATGCATCACTTGGCTCCAAATTATGTTTGGTGATTGGAGGATGACCAGTATTCTCACCATTGCTTACAATATCAACACTTAAATCTTCCTCATTAGCACCAATTCTAGAAATGTCTGATACAAGCTGATCTCCAAACCTTTGAAGTCGGACTTGTGATCTATACATTAAACAAACAAATTGATTACAAGAATCACCTCCGGAAAAATAAAGAAATAATGCATTCAAGAAAACAAAGCACAACATATTTAACGACTTCATACTACAGCACATAGTAAGGAACTAATGTAACTCGCCTCTTCAGTTCATCTTGCAACTGTGAGTTATGATTGTGCATTCCAGCAAACTTCCTTATTCTTGAAGTAATTCTGAATTTTCCATAAAAAAGGAAGAATGAATAAATGTCAGGAAAGGGAACAGCGTTATCAAGAAATGCCAATGTGGAGAGGGATAATAAAAGTTATCAACATATACATTTCAAAACATTACAGTACCTTTTGCATTCCTCATTCTCTTTGTTTAATTGGGCCTCAAGTTCCTGAATTCTAGAATTAAGGCTATCAACTTCTTGAACACTCTCATCAAGGTAGACCTTCAAAAAGTTGTACATTGCGAGTCAAAAAGTGTGAATCTAATTTAATTCAACCTCCAACCAAGGATGGAATTGACAAAGCGGGTAGTGTACTCTGCCAATCCATCCCTACTTCCCATCAATAACTAAACCTGGGTTAAATATTTAACCCATATTCCTATTTCATACTTCACCAAATATGGAGTATAATAAACTAATAACGAAGTCCATAAATTTGCTCACCCTATCCAAACATAATCAAAATATAGCTATCAAGACAAAGAGAAAATAATGATGACAATAATGATTCCAAGACTTACTTTGAGTTCCGTCACCAGACAAGTACCGACATATTTTAAAAAGTATAATCAAGGAGTGCATACAAACACAGCTTGTAGCTTGCAGAAGCAAAATGCTTCGATGTGGTAAAGTATTGTATTCCATTTTGTCATGCTAATTATTGTGCTAAGGTGGTATTGTCTTCCATATTTTAAAAGACCTCATCATTATCCCTTCATTAAAAAATGTCCACATAATTATGGATGGATATACTTACACTAGTGGTATTATTGGGAAAAGTTTCTAATAAGAGTTTCTAAAAGTTGGTCACTCCTCACCTTAAAAGTAGGTTTTGTGGAGTTGAGTAAAGGCCAATAATGCTAGGCGTGGGGGAATATATTGGGAAAAAACCCAAATCTCACATTGTTTAATTTAGAAAGTTGGTTATTTGTTAGTGACATTAAATTTGTTAACAATGTGTATTATTTTTCCAAAATTACCCTTTAATTTTTTACGATTCCTCATCTCACTCTTTCCAACTAATGGCTAAGAGAGAGAGAGAGAGAGAGAGAGAGAGATCTTTATCATTTACAGCATTTATTGTTTAGTGACTACAAAAAAATTGTCAAGTAATTAAGGGTACTTTGGTAAAAAAAATCATTAATGCAAAAGACAATTTGAGGAGCATCGTGTAAATAAGACAAAGCAGATTTCTCAAAATGTTCCTGTACAAAGGGACGGAGTTAGTAGTTAGTACCAGTAGTACCTTTTAGCTCCTCTAAAAGGGGGGAAAAAAAGAATATATTAAAACAATATGTTTCATTCTATTTGGCCATGTGTCAAAAGATACCATTGGGACTGTGAGAGAATCAAACTAAAAGAGAGAAAACTAACCCCTAATTCAAATTTCCGGTTTTCAAGAGTGTTGATATCAGAATGTACTTTCTTCAGCTGCACACGTTTCCAAGAATCAAAATAAATGAAATTTCACACAGCAAACAAAGAATATATTTGATATATTTGTGATAGAAAGATTAAACAATTCCTAAACCTGTTCCTCAAGAGAATTTCTAGAACCAGAGGATATCAATTTTCCTTCTTTAGCTTGATCATGAACTCTTTCTGTGACTTTCCAGCTTCCAGAAATATCACTACGGCCGGTGGTGTCCTGGTTTCTCCTATGTCTTCTGTCACTGAACCATCAATTGCTGATATTTAGACTAAAACATGGATAAGGATCTCAAAAAATATGAAATTTATGATACACATATTGGAGATTTTCCTGAGAGGCATAATCCTTTAAAGTAATTTTGGCATGCCGACAGAATGGGTGAATGCAATGCAATGCAATGAAATGGTTCAGCTTTGTACAATTTTGTTCGGCCTCTTTAGTGGAATCATAATGTTAGAAATGTAGGTGACAGACCCATTTTAGTCTATCAACATAGGAAGTTTAAGAATAAATAGGTTGGGGCTGTTTCTGTTTTGTCTGTTAGGAGGAGTTTGTTGTTTCTGTTTTGTCTGTTAGGAGTTAGTTCCTTTGGTCTGTTTTAGTTATTTGATATATTTGTTATAGAAAGATTAAACAATTCCTAACCCTGTTCCTCGAGAGAATTTCTAGAACCAGTGGATATCAATTTTCCTTCTTTAACTTGATCATGAACTCTTTTCGAGATTTCCAACTTACGGAAATATCACTTCGGCCGGTGGTGTACTGGTTTCTCCTATGTCTTCTGTCCCTGAACCATCAATTGCTGATATTTAGGCTAAATCATAGGATCTCAAAAAATATGAAATTTATGATGAACATATTAGAGATTTTCCTGAGAGGCATAATCCATTAAAGTAATTTTGGCACGCCGACAGAAAGGGTGAATGCAATGCAATGGTTCTGTTTTGTACAATTTGGTTCAGCCTCTTTAGTGGAATCAAGGTAGTCATAATCTCGATTAAAAACGTATAATCGTACGTTTTTACGATTATACTAACCCTTAGCAATTATGGAGATGAACATAATCGTAAAATGGTAGAATCGGGTGGAATCGCTTCAGAAAATCGCATAATCGTGTAATTGCTGGCGTTTTTACGAGTTGTTGTTATGGAGGAGCGCTGTGTTTTTGCTGTTGCTGCGTCTTTTTGGGTAAGGAAGACAGGTCGAAATACCAAGTATGTGAACCGGTTGCTTTAGAAATTAGGGCTACGTTTTTTTTAGTTAAAAAATTACTACATCTGAGTAAAAAGTAAAAACTTTCACTTAAAGGAAAGTTACTTTTGTTTTAAAAATAAAAAAGAATAATAAAAACCATTCAATCAGTAAACTTTCACACAGGCCACGTTTCAACGTTTTACTTGTTACACCTTTTATTAATTTTTTTTTGTCAGACACAGGCCACGTTTCAACGTGTAAGTTGTTACACGTTTTCTTTCTTCCAGTTTTTTCTCCATTCTTCACGTTTCTTCCAGTTTTTCTTTCTTATTTCACAACGGCTCTCTCTTATTTCTTCACGCACAGACAGTTCTTCTCTCACATTTCTCTCAGTTTTTCTTTTGAAGATCTTTTGAAGGATATGATTTTACTTTTGATGACTTTTAATTTGGCTCTAGGTGTTACTGTCTTGCTTGTTTGTAATAGCTTAAGCTTAATTAGTTTTATGACTAATAAGTTATGGCTTATAAGTCTTAAAACTAATGACTAGTTGTGTTTTGTGAACTTATGAAGTATTTGAAGTATTTATATTAATTAAGTTTTTGAAGTATTTGAAGTATTTATATAATACACCTTCAATTTATGTGTTTGGTGAATTTAGTATAATCTTACGATTATACTTACGATTCCACGATTTACGATTATACATCTCCTTTCTGATTATATGTATAATCTCGATTCTGACTACCTTGAGTGGAATCATAATGTTAGGAATGTAAGTGACAGACCTGTTTTAGTCTATCAACGTAGGAAATTTAAGAATTAGGTTGGGGCTGTTTGTGTTTTGTCTGTTAGGAGTTTGTTGTTTATGTTTTGTCTGGTTTAGTTAGTTAGGATTGCTCTGAGGGCTTTCCTCCCCTTTTGCCCAATGTAAAGGGAACCTATAAATAAGGGTTCCTTCCCCTTTGGAAAGCATTTTTTACATTTTAGAAATTGTGAGGGGTGAAAACCATTGTAGGAGAGTATTCTCTCTTGTGTACTATTCTTTTTGTAATCAATATAAAATTACACGGGCTACCATCCCCCTTTTGTTAGCTGTCTCACATCCAAGATACCTAACACATAATGTACCACTTTTTTCTCAAACATAGAATATAGAAAGAGAATTCCTATCTTCAAACACATGTAGCAAACACTACCTAAGTTTCTAGAGAGTAAGAACAGAATTTCAATATTAGAAACAGCCCACCAAGTTCTTGGTATCAAATGTTAAATTTGGTTAACCCTGTAATTCCAATTATAAAACAACAGTTCTAAACAGCAAGGCTGTCATGTCCACCGTGTGAATGCCATGAAGGAAAGCTTTGGAGATTAATATAAAAAACAGACAAACATAAAAGAATAAATCAAACTTCATATTTATCACCTTGCAAATACAAACAGTAGAAAATTTCATGACAGACAGACATTGTCATTTTTGGTATGCTGGGAATGTTTCTTCATATTTATTGTTCACACAGCATCACCCCCCCCCCCTTCCCTCAAATCCTTCTCCAGTCTCCCTCCCCCATTCAAAATTTTCCTCTTCGAAATCAATGCCAATACTTTTTTCTAAATAGGTTTCAGAATTTTCAGCTTGTTTGGAAATAAAGCATATTCGAATATTTACATTCAACAAGAGCAATAGAAGTAGACAACAATGCCAAAAACAAACAAAAACAACATTATCAATAGTGATTCAAGTTGATTTACCTTTTTTTCTCTGGAGACCTAGGTGGACTGTATTCTGCAATTTTTAATTCATGAAACATTAGGAAAGACAAAAGGGGACCACTAAGTAAAACAGCATGTGCAATCTGTGTGAGCGTGTGCGCGTGAGCATCAGCACAAGATACGTGATCTTGTGCATGAAGTAAAACCAAATATACTAATCCAAACTTCCATTATGCCCTGTAAACAGGTGCATTTCATAGTGAGGCGATGAACGTTCTTCTTGAAAATGGTCATATGCATTCATGTTTTAGGCGACATCAGTCTCACAGAATATGAAATATAAAATTGCTATCATGGAAATAAAAACCATTTTAAGTGACAGAACCTGCCCTGGCATGGTACGACTAAATTATAAAAAATGGTACTAAACAATGAGCAAGCAGAAATAAGGATGTTATGCCTGACCGTGAATGGTTTGGCGGCCTCTGCATCTCGAGCTGGTGAATATCTTGAGGTGATAAATGTCTTCTATCAAGTTTATCCCTCAAATCATTACCTAAATGATCTCTCCTACCTGCAATAAGAAAGAAGCTTCATTATTGCAGACCAAAATCAAAAGCAACAAATAATTTCAGAAGATGCAAGCAGAACACATAAAATGATGAAGAGAACAAGCTTACCATTAACTTGAAAAACAAGAGAAACATAATAATGAATAGTAATAGTGTCTCCAATGTAAGAGCAAAAAGGTGATAGAAACTAGCACCCTCATATTATGACATATATAGTAAAATCCACGTATGTAGCTTATATCTTTGAAGTGTAATCAAGGTAGCAATGGGTTAAGAACAGTTCACATCCTCGTCTTGTTGAGAAGTATAATATAAAATATAATCTCAAATACAATGATATATCCAAGATGCTTAAGAGATAAAAATCCTTCCACGTGCTATTAGATATGATTCCTCTGGAGTCCAGTCATTATCTTCACTATTAGATATGATTCCTCTGGAGTCCAGTCATTATCTTCACTAATAATTCCACTTTGTCCATGTATGTAGCCATGACATATCCAGAAGTATCAGCCAAAAGGAATATCATAAGCTCCATACTCTTAAGTTGTGAAATTTGGATGGGAAATGATTGGGAAATTCACTGAACTTGCTTCTGATTAAAATATGCTGCTAGCAGACACATCCACGTAAGGGCTAATCATGACCATCAGAAAAACAGAGTTCCACAGATTCATGGAATGAAGTATACAAAACATTGCCAAGAAAATACGATGTCAAGAACATCACCAGCATTGCCTAAGATAAACCAATCAGTAGGATCCATTCTGAAGAATCTCTCATTCAAATGAAATATCCATACTGCTGGAAATGCAACAGTATGCAAGACAAAGTGATCAGACGCCCTATCATCGAATATATTAATTCCACATGCTATTTGTTATTGCCTGTGTATGCTTTGATATCTGCTTACCAGAATCAATGGACGTGGAACACTATCAGATATTATCCAGATCCTCAGTGTTTTAAGAGTATTAACTCCAGCTAAATAAATGGAATAATAGTGTGTGTCAACAAAACAAGCTGGAAATGTAAATAATTAATTTACAGGAAATGCCGAGAAAGCAGTCAACACCATTAAATAATTTATTTCCTGGAATTTTTCTCTGGTGACAATATATTCTCTTCATGCAATACTTCGCTATCTTATCATTAGTCAATACTTCACAAATATGAGATGAAATTCAGACTCCCCACCGATTAAACAGCTTTATATCACATGTATAATAGTTCCAGCTTAAGTAGAAGCCACAATACTAACAATGAAAGACACAGGACTAGTGGGTTACACATAGTCAAAGGACATATCTACAGCCACCTATATCTGCAAGAATAAACACAATGGTTCTTCAAAATTTTGTAAGTTTTTCATTTAGGAACATTCCTTTTGAACTCAGCAATCCAGAGAATAAATAGAGCTTGACATTAGCACAGGAAGGAAATATTAAAAAACGGTTCAAAGGTGAAGATATAAAACTCTCTGAAATTAGATATACGCAAGAAATCATAACAACAAAGAAAACGAATATAGATAGAAGACAAATTTTATGGAGACGACATTAGCTAAAAAATAGATAGTATATGCTTGATTCCCTGAACTCCCGGCAGAGTTACAGAAGGAATCCAAATAATAATTTAAGTGCAAACTGATCACTGAATTACAGTTAAAATGCATATCAATGCATTCATAAATGCCTTAAATTAGAGAGAATAAGTAACAACTAGCAGATAAAAAATGTTGCCTGTATACTCTAACTCATCCATGTATCCTTTCCATTCTGATAAAACTAGTTTTCACAATGAACTTATGCTAAAAGTATCTTCAATATTTTTCTCTATGTGCAAGGATGAGGCAACAAGAATTGTAACAGTGAACTACCAAATGTAATGAGTGTAAGTGTAAGTTTGGGACTAGTAGTAGCTGCTATGGTAATCGAGCTTATAACAGCATTGCAGTAATGATGGCAAAAAGAGCCACGTAAGAGTGGAAGAAGTCGCCAATGGCAAGAACAAATGATAATCACGTATCAACTGTTAGTATGACCACGATGGTGGGACAGAATCAACTAATGAATTTTCCTAGAGAAACCAATTTGTCCGTTGTTTCATTCTTTCTTGTGCATTTTCCCAGGCGATGAAGTACTAACTCGAAGTCATACAAAAGAGCATGACACCTTCACAACACAAGGAAGCCTCTTCCTTCACCAAGTGTCTTTCACCGTACACTATTATCCTCAAAAGGGACTTAACTATGCACATATCTAAGGCACAACACCCAAAATCGAAGTAGCAAACTATAAAGTGTTGAGTGCTATACATTGCTTCCAATGCATTATCATTATGCATCCATCAAACATCCCTCAACTAACATTAACCTACACTCTCGAGTCTCTCGGGTATTTAAATGTCCCATTCACTCACCAAAATAAAAATAGAAAACAAACACATGGGCAGTGGAAGGGAGAATATTTTTTACCACTAAAAGAGCCAGAGAATCGTCGGAGCTCGGCGTTCCCATGTGCAAAGGAGCAGTTATGGCGCGCACAGCGACCTTTCTGATAAAGCACACATAACCTCGTCTTGAACTGCTTTCGTTCAACCATCATCAAGTAATGCGATGTAAAAACAACGTTGATCGAGTGCGGGTGAATAATTCGATAGGGAATTATCAGTATCAGCGTTCAATTATTCCAGCGCGAAGAGGAGCACGTAACCCTAAATCAAGCATAAATTTCTCAGCGTTGCGGTGACGGTGATGCTGCTGAGAAAAGGCAAACGGAAAAAATAGTGAATAAATAAATTGTGAAAACAAAATTGAAGAAAAATAAAATTAAAATTAAAAAAGGAAGTATTGTGGTGGTGTTAGTGTACAGTCGATGGGGGAATCAAGGTTACCTGTTAAAGGTGAAGATTGAAGGAGAGAAGTGTGACTGCGTGAGAACTGAGAAGTAAGGCTTTACTTTACACTAGGAAGCAACTCCACTACCGAAAGGGTACAGCAACTCGTCAACTCGTCAACTCTGCTGCTTGTTTGGTTTTATCCCCAACCCGACCCAGATGTTGAACCCATTTTCTTTTCTTCTCTTTTCGGTTATATTATACTTTTTTTTTTAACTAAAGTATCATCTGCATGCGCGGTACTGAGATCCATTTAAGGGAGTTCTATTTTAGGGATTGATCTCTTCCATTAGGTATCTTTTTTATATTGTACTGGCAAAGGATTTAACTTTTGACTAAATGATAAGGAGTAATTTAGTTACGACTAAATTACATAGACACTCCCTTTATTTTTTTAAAGAAAAATGGTCGCAACACTTTATTTTGCACACCCTTTTCAACACTCTCTATGATTGGATGAAATAAATGTAGGTCTCACCACTTTGTAAATAGATCTCACTAAAGTAGCGAGACTCGTGAATTTTAACAAATCATAAAGAGAATATTGTAAAGAGGGTGATAAAAAGAGTGTTGGTAGCACTCTTTATTTTGATGAACATTCATCTCTCTTATTTGTTGAGAAATTTCACTCACATCCTCATATTTTGTTTAAAAGACACAAGCACCCTTTTATTCTCTCTATAATTACATAATAGAGGGGTGATGCGTGTAACCTATGGGAGGTCAATATTTCTTATAAAATAGAGAGTGTGCATGTGATAATTTATATGCATTATTGTTGTACAACGATTTTTACGATATCAAGCAATCATGAAACAACATGTCATAAAAATAGTTTGACTTTAACTCCATTTTATTAAAAGTTACTCATACCATGAATTTTTATTGGTTGAAGGTCTAACAAATATTTGCAACGACTATGTATACCAATTAAATCCTACAAAATAATGATATGAGTGACTTTTAAAGTGATTGAGATAAAGTCAAATATTTTTTTTATGACGTTTTGTTTTGTGATTAGCTAACTATAGCACACCAAAACTATAATTTACTTTTTTTTTAGCAAGGGCTCATAGTAATATTGTGAGACCCATTTAATAAGTCCTTTAAAATAATAAATCTTTTTTTTTGGTCTACAAAATAAATAAATCTTGAAATGGTCTTTAAGAATTTCAAAGGAGGAACATGTTAGCCCTCATCTATCTCCCTCCTACAAAAAACTTATGTATGGGCTTGATTATCGCACAGTTGCAGCTTCAATCACGGACCTCTCCGATCCTGGACATAATAAACACACAAACAGTAAAAAAAAAAAAAAACATCCTCACGCACGCTTCTGTCACAAGTAACTGTAGTAACTTGGCGGTTGATTTTGTCAGTGTGTCCGTATCCTTGTTCCTAAACTGACTTTTAAACTACACTTCACTCCTTTACACTTGATTAAAATATCAAATAGTAAAGTTGCAAAATGATGTTCCATCGAAGAAAAAAGGAACCCACCACCTTACCTCTTTCGAATTCACAATCACAACAAGCACCAATGCCTCTCACTCCTCATGCTTCTGGTTCTACTCTCTTCAGATTTAGAAACTCAACAATTACATCTTCGTTCAAATCATTTCTATTTGTTATCTCTCTATTACTCAATATCTATTTACTTCTCATCGCGTGGGCCCCTTACTCCGCTACGTTGACTCCCGCCGCCGTTGTCTCTCGCCTCTCTCCAACCTCGCGCCGTCACGTCCTCTTCGCTGTTGCTTCCTCCTCCCGCTCTTGGCCGCGCCGCCAGCCTTACCTTAAACTCTGGTATTCCCCTAAATCCACTCGCGTCCTCGCCTTCCTCGACTCTCCTCCTGTAAACTCCTCGTCTTCCTCGCCGCCGGTGGTGATCTCTTCCGACGCTTCTGGATTCCCGTATACGCTCCAGGGAGGACTCCGGTCAGCGATCCGCGTGGCTAGGGTGGTGAAAGAGGCAGTGGATCGGAATGAATCCGACGTGCGGTGGTTCGTGTTCGGCGATGATGACACGGTTTTCTTCGTGGATAATGTGGTGAGGACGCTTTCGAAGTACGATCATGATCGATGGTTTTACGTTGGGAGTAACTCGGAGAGTTATGATCAGAATTTAATGTATTCGTTTGAGATGGCGTTTGGAGGAGGAGGTTTTGCTATAAGCTATTCGCTTGCTAAGGTTTTAGCAAAGGTTTTGGATTCATGTTTGAGGAGGTATGGTCATTTGTATGGAAGTGATGCTAGGATCTATTCTTGTGTAGCTGAGCTTGGTGTGGGTTTAACTCATGAACCTGGCTTTCATCAGGTATAAAACTCGTTTTTGTGATTTAACTATGTTATTTCTGCCTTCTGATCAGTGTGCATGTCTTGTTTACTTGCATGTGTGTTCTAATTATAAAGAAAGTAAATGAATGAAAATGATTTCCATTAATCAACTAGCTGGTTGCAAAGAGTACTTATACGAGATGAGAGTTAAGACTGTGTAAGTAGACTAACTAATGTGATTATCACCCAATTATCATCAAGTAACTACAAGTTTGCTTTGTAGGTTTATGTTAGGCGTATTCCGAATTTGATGCCAAAGCGTGAGGAGAGAGTCTTGAGAGTTCTATATCGGATGTGATATCAGCTTGTAAGGTGGGGATGTCTCCCACTTATAAACACTGCCATATCATGTTTGATGTGAGCCTCTCAACCTACTTGTATCACGCTCTAAGTGACATGAATGACCTGATCGCAGATGGCTCAACAGATCTTGAATAGGCTTTGATACTCTCTTAATTTATGCCCGACCTTACAAAATCGATTTAGATATATGCTGCAAAGCTTGTAGTCATTCCAAAGATCACTACTTCGTGGACGTTGGATCTTTATGTAGATAAGAGTATTTATTAATTATGAGTCATGACAATGATTAATGTGCGCATTAGAAGTTTTGGTGTGTGAGATCCAGTTAGTCAGGCTGCATAATATTTACTTGCTACAACTTCAAATCATACCACGCTTCTTTCTCATGCACATTTGAGGTGTGCAAGGAATAACACATTTGAGTATGTTGTCTTGGTATCTTTGGTTTGATTACTTTTTCTGGATTTTACATAGGTTGCTCGAGTATTCTGTTATGTTTCTATTCAAGCCTACAACTTATATGCTTAATAGACTCTATTTCTTACCCCAGTTAGATATGCGGGGGAATTTGTTTGGGATGCTGGCTGCACATCCATTATCTCCTTTGTTGTCCCTTCATCACTTGGAAGCCGCGGATCCTCTCTTCCCCAACATGAACAGAACACAAGCTTTGGAACATCTTATTGCAGCTGCAAATGTTGATTCTACTAGGATCCTGCAAAAAACTGTCTGCTATGATCGTTCAAATTCCTTGACTTTCTCAGTTTCTTGGGGTTTTGCTATCCAGGTTTATCAAGGAAATCAACTTCTACCTGATCTCCTTGCAGTACAGAGAACTTTTTCTCCATGGAGGAGGGGTAGTAAAGTTGATGCCAGATTTATGTTTGAAACAAGAGACTATCCTAGAGATCCTTGTAAAAGGCCTTCTGTATTTTTCTTAAAAAGTATTACATCTGATAAAAGGGGCAGTTGGAGCAATTACAGTAGGTATGCAGTTGGGAAATGCTCTGAATCAAATGCTGCACAGCTAAAGAAGATCATGGTTTTTTCAAGGAAGCTGGATCTTAGTATCGAGGAGGTATTGTTAAATTGATTTTCAATTTGTAATTATTTTTAACTTGTCATGCCAGTTTGCATTTAACTTAAATGATGTCTTTTTCTCACAGATGAAGGCTCCCCGTCGACAGTGCTGCAATGTTTTGCCATCTTCTAATCAAACAGTCAGTATTCATATTAGACGGTGTGAGATTGATGAACTGATCTCTATGCAATCATAGCGTTCTTTGAGGAAGCTGCAGGCCTTGAAACTTGAAAGCTTTGGAACTTCCATGAACGTGAATGATTGAAGGACTTTGGTCCCATGTTGAAACTGATATGAGGTGCACTAGAACTTTGTTTCAATAGGACAGTTTATTTAAAATTTGAATCATTTTCTTAGTTTCCAAGTTAAATAGTTTTTTCAACATTCTTCAATTCGTAATTACTTTCATTAGGACTGCAAGAAATGTCACTGTGCCTTTCCTGATTCCTGTTTCACATTGTCTTTGCGGTACAGAAAAAGCTTTTTCAACTCTTTCCAGAAGAAAAATAGGCACCTGAAGATAACTATACATCTTGTCGGCGATCAAACTTTCACAAGCAGGTTTTTGTTCGTCGGGAAATTGGTCAACAACCTCTCTCAACTTGCCCATGTTGTGTGTGGCTTGTTTAATTTGCTGCTTAGCTGAGTTTTTCAAATGGCTTATTTACCTGCAGTTGTACATTTTATAACATGTATAGTCCTATCTACTTCTGATGCACAAAATTTCAGGGAAGCTCCCATGTTTGGAGTGAGGTAAGGTAACCTCTCAGACAGAACCAATTTTACTCTGGAATTTGATCTTAAGGAGGACCGTTTCTCAATGTGACACTGATTTAATTATTTGAAAATTTTGTAAATCGATTATAACTATTTCCTGCATAATTATCATTTTTATCCATATGAAATATGATTCCGAATTGTACAAAAAAATAGAAATATGATTATGATTTACACCTTGTTAACATACGTGAGTACTTGTTCTCGACTCAAGACAACAGTCAATTATGAAAACAAAACAAAGTAAAGCAGAATTGAAACTTACTTCAAGGTAACCAGAATTGAAGTTACTGTTGATGTTTTTGTTTAGGGTAGCAAAAAATATTGTATTAGTAACAATTTATATTTTTCTATAATAAAACAATTACGGATATGGGACTTTTATTTGTATTTACGTATTAGAAGCGATTCAATTTCATCATTCAAAGAAAATTAATTTTTCTAAAACAAAATATAGAAATATGTAATGCATTAATATTTTATGCATATGAGATTATCTAATATGATCAGCAGAAAAGTTTGAAATTTTTTTTTGGTATAAACCAGTATCCTCTCTGCTTGTAAGAATCACAGGACTAATCCTCTCAGTCGAGTAGGACCACAATTGGCGGCAAAGCTCTCCTCAAGAGATTTAACATCTTCTTTGCCTGCCGCCTGGATTCGATCTCGGGGCCTTAGTTAAATTCTAAGAGGCATTCTGTCCCATCCAAGTCTTTCTTGGGTTACTTAAAATCGATTTTAACCAAACCAAACACATTTTATTTTTTGTACAAAAAAAATACATTTTATTTTATTTATCGTACGGTAGTTGTAGCTTAACCAAACAGGTCTATTTTATCATTTATTTCTAACTCACATGGTGTGAAATCTTTTTTTTTTTTGAACTTTGAAGTCCTTTCCACATGACATAGTGACTTGACTGACTGAATAGATCAATATGAGAATTGACCGAGGGAACTGAGATATAACGAGAAATTAACTTATGAGTAAAAGAAAACAGAAACTTTTTTTTTTGACAATAAACGTAAAACTTGAAGGAAAAGAAAAAGAAATCCATAGCAAACTTGCAAAACCAACATAAGGCCTTCCTATTTGGCCTGAATTGTGTACAAACTATAAAGCAATCATTTATTTTTTTTTGACCAAAACTATAAAGTAATCATTACATGTTAACGTTAAGTATATCATATGTTATGTTATTATGCCACCAATTTCTCGTGGCCGTTAAATGCAGTTGCCAAACACAAGAACTTGTTGAGCTATATATTTTGGAGGAACATTATACCTTCCCTTGACAGGTGGTGGCCTAACTTTTTCTCCCCCACCTATAAGATTTTTTCTTTCTTTCTCTTGTTTATAGTCAATGCATATTTTCATGTACTTGACTTATATATAAAGATCCTTGTCGCCAGCCAACCGTGAAAATCTAATTGGAAGCTACATTAGGTTCTTCTTGGAGACCTACCTTAGTGGCTCATACACATGAAATAATAACTGACTTGAAACGTCAAAATTATCAGCTTCTTCCTCACGCCGTTGATCACGGTAGCTCATTGATTATTCTATACTCCATAGTCCAAACATGTCTACAACCTTTGTCACATCGTACATATGATTATGAACATTTTTAGTGTCTTACACCACATCATAAATTCATAACCCTTTGCATTTATTTGCAGAACTAGAACCCTTCTTTTACCTCGTTAACAATATGCAGTTATTTCAGAAACACACCAAAGCACAGTCTTTGATAAACTTTGTTTTAGTGACATCTTCATTTTATGGCTTTTATGTGCTTGTATCGGTGTTACTACTATTGGGAGGAGATCAAAGCTATTAGTACATGTTCATTCTTCATCAGAAGATGTGTCCACAACCACAAGCACTACTCTAGATCACATAGTGTTTGGAATTGCTTCAAGTAATAATTCATGGCCAAAGAGGAAGGACTATGTAAAGCTATGGTGGAAAAACAATGCAATGAGGGGTTGTGTGTTTATAGATAGTCTCCCAGATGAAAAAGACTCTTCTATGAATGACACTTCTCTTCCTCCTCTTTGTGTCTCTGAAGACACTTCACGGTTTCGATACACTTGTCGAGGTGGACTGCGATCAGCGATACGCGTGGCGCGTGTTGTTCTTGAGACCGTTGCACTGAATCATTCAAATGTGAGGTGGTATGTGTTTGGAGATGATGATACGGTTTTCTTCCCAGAGAATTTGGTGAAGACTCTTTCTAAATATGATCATGGACTTTGGTACTATATTGGTGCACACTCTGAGATTTATGAACAGAACCGTTTGTTTGGTTTTGGAATGGCTTTTGGTGGTGCTGGTTTTGCTATCAGTTCTTCTCTTGCTAAAGTCTTGGCCAAGGTTTTTGATTCCTGTTTGGAAAGGTACCCTCATCTCTATGGAAGTGATGGCAGGATCTACTCTTGCTTAGCTGAGCTTGGTGTTGGATTAACACATGAACCCGGTTTTCATCAGGTAACAACATAGTTTTAAATGTTGAACCCGTTTAGTATTTCCGAAAATGCGTTCTAAAAATACCTTGCATCTTAAATGAAATGACAAATAAACACCACATGAACACTTTCATACAATCACACTCAGGTTCAAACCCGGGAGTCGCGTCTCCATATCGTTGAAATTGCCACTGCAACGGTTGTGGGGACACCTTGCAACTGTTCATGACGAGAGTTTTTCATCTTCTATATAATAATAATTCAACTCTAATATTTTATCTTTTGTGGTTATGAAATGGAATAGGTTGATTTGACGGGAAATACCTTTGGCTTATTAGCTGCACATCCAGTAACTCCATTATTGTCTCTGCATCACTCGGATTACACAGATCCAATCTTTCCAAACATGACAACTACTACACAAGCTCTGAAACATTTGTTTGAAGCTGCAAATGTTGATTCCCAGAGGATGCTGCAACAAACAATTTGCTATGACAGATGGTTTTCATGGACAATATCAGTGTCATGGGGATATGCTGTTCAGGTATTCCCCAATCATATGTTTTTGCCAGAAGTTATGAAAGTGCAAGAAACATTCAAGCAGTGGAAGAAAGGAAACATGTTGGCAAAAGCATATACTTTCAACACAAGGCAACTTCACCATGATCCTTGTAAAAGATCCACCATCTTCTATCTAGACAGTGTGTTTTCCGGTGAGAATGGCATTGTAAGTAGTTATAAGAGATCGTTTCAAAATTGCTCAAACGACTTGGCGACTCCGAAGAAACTAGAATTGATCAAGGTGTTCACAAATAAGCTAGACCTTGACATCAAACAGGTAACTAACTATATTAAACACTATAATTAGAGGATTGCTTAACATTATTAACAGTAACAGCTCTGAGAGAGAAAATGAAATTGGGAAAAATTCATTATTGCAAATATAAGATGTAATTGAATGTGATTCTTTGAATCATTCTATTGAATTGAAAATGTGTTTACAGAGTATATATACAATCTAATTCTATTCTATGATTGTAACTGAAAGTTGTTACAAATCAGTTACCTATTAACAATCTTAACTAACCCTAGAATATACAAGATTAGGAAAGTAAGATACAAGCTTAAGTATTTCTGCCAGCTTTCCTTTCTTCACACTGAGTTGATGACTTGGAAGCTTGTGTGTCAAGTGAGGTGCTTGCTTGGATGTTTGACTTGACTTTTGACTTTGGAGGTTGAGTAATGTCAATTATAGCCTTCTCTAACATTCCCCCCTCAAACTTAGAGTTAGCAGTGACTCTGAGTTTGGATCTGATATCTGAGAAGCGAGAGGTGCCCAATGGCTTAGTTAGGATATCAGCAACCTGGATGAGAGCAGGGACATGCTTGACAATCAGTGATTTTGCAGCAATTTTCTCACGAACAAAGTGTATATCTAGCTCAATGTGCTTTGTCCGAGAGTGTAAAACAGGATTATGTGAGAGTAAAACAGCGAGATAAATTGTCACACAAGAGTGTAGGAGTGTGAAAAGGAATTCTGAGCTCAGTTAACAATGATTGAACCCAGAGCAACTCGATGTAAGCTTGTGCCATACCTCTATATTCTCGCCAAAGACTGAGCGTGCTACGAGCTCGCTTCTTGGCATTCCAAGCAACTAAATTTGGACCAAAGAAGACACAAATACCTGATGTAGATCGTCTATCATCCGGATCACTTGCCCAATCACTATCACAATATACTCTTAAAGAGAATTTTTGATCAACAGAGGCCGGTTGCAGTAAAAGACCATGATCAATTGTACGGAGAGGTATCTTATAACACGTTTGGCGACCTTCCGGTGACTTTCGGAGGTCTTTGCTAAGAATTGGCATAGTTTGTTTACACCGTATGCCAATTCGTGTCTTGTAAGTGTCACATATTGTAGGGCACCCACAATAGATCTATATTGAGTGGGATCTTGGAGAAAATCGTAACCTTGTTTCTTTGAGCTTCACGATGGACGGATTGGTGTTGCAATGCCTTTACAATCTTGCATATTGGCCCATGCATGATGTCTCTCGATATATTTAGATTGAGTCATGAGAAGAGCACCGATGGCAATTGCTTGACTTCCAATCCCGAAAAATAGTCGGGGACCCCAATTCTTTTAGAGCAAAGGATCGATTGAGTTTTGAAATGAGATCGAAATTAATTTGGATGAAGATCCAGGTGAGGATGATGTCATCCACATACACCAAGGCATAGAGAGTAACCCCTTTGGCGAGAGTAAACAAACAAGGAGTGATCACATCTACTAGGTTGAAACCCAAATTTGACCAATTGTTGAGTTAATCTTTCATACCGGGCCCGAGGGGCTGTTTAAATCCATAAAGGCCCCTTAAGCTTGCAAACCGTAGAAGTATCTCGCTGATTCAAACCCAGGAGGTTGTTTCATATAAATTTCTTCATTGAGATACCCATTTATAAAAGCATTGTTGACATCTATATGTTGCATAGGCCATTTGTTGGTGAGAGCCAAGGTAAAGATGATTCTGATGGTGATGGGTTTGACTACGGGTGAAAAGGTTTCAGAAAAGTCCTTGCCTTCTATTTGATTGAAGCCTTTGGCCACTAATCTAGCTTTGAACTTATTGACAGTTCCATCGGGATTCTCTTTCACCCTATATACCCATTTGCAACCAATTGCTTTTCTATGTGGGGGGAGAGTAGTAAGAGTCCAGGTATTGTTCTTAGTAAGTGCATCATATTCATCTTGCATAGCAGACCTCCATTGAGGATTAACAAGGCACCTTGACAAGTGAAGGCTCTGCTATAGTGAGAGAAAGACCTTGGGTTTTGAATGACCAGATCTTAGCTCTAGTCGATAGGGATGAGTGGAAGTTGTGGGTGTAGTAGATGGTTGGGAAGTAGGTATAACAGATGGTGCTTCATTGAAGTGTTTGAAGATTGGTCGGTGGAAGTGTTTGGAATGGGGAGGCCTGTGTTTGTGTATTTGTAGATGTAAGAGTATTAGTGGTAGTGTTAAGAGGTAATTGTGAGGAGGAGGAGGATCGGGAGCGGTTTGGGGAGAGGATGGAAGAGTGATAACCGGGGAGGTAGAGAGAGACAGAGATGAGGCGGGGAGGTTTCAAAGTGGGAGGAAAAATAGTTGGATAAGTGGAATTTGTTCTCATCAAAAATCAAGTCCTTGGTGATATAGATTTTTCGGTGGAACTCAAGCACTTGTAGCCCTTATGATTTGGTGAAATACCTAGGTTAATACACTCCTCACTCCTAAACCGCAGTTTGTGTTTATTGTAAGGTCGAAGAAAGGGATACACACTACAAAGAAAAACTCTAAGATGAGTGTAATCGGGAGGTTTGTGAAACAACTTTTGATGAGGAGAAATTGGTGGTGTATGTGCACTACTAGGCGAAATGTTTATCAATTGAACAAAGATTTAAAAAGCATGATCCCACAATGTAACAGTAATGATGCATGAGCAAGTAAAGATAAGCCCATTTCAACTATTTGTCTGTGTTTTCTTTCTCTTTGTGCCATTTTGATGTGAAGTGTAAGGACATGTGAGTCTATGTGTGATACCTAGATTTGCCAAGTGTTGAGTGAAGGCGAAATTCACCCCAAAATCGATTGAATGCACTTAATCGATGCATTGAACTCGAGTTTTTATTTTAGCATGAAACCGAGTGAAAGCATGAAGAGCATCGATTTGTTTTGAGTAAGTAAATCCAAGTGTACTTGGTGAATGTGTCTACAAATGTAATATAGTAGTTAAAACCAATTGTGTGAAGGTGTAGGTGAGGGCCCCATAAGTCGGTATGAATAAGTTCAAAAGGTTGTGAATAAACAAAGTAGTGGAGGAGGAGCGGTAATTTGTGGGCTTTACCCAAACAAAGAAGCCTTGCACACAAAATTTGTACATTTATTTGGAATGGAAATATTACAATGCTTTAGTATAGAGTGAACATTGTTTACATTGGTGTGGCCAAGCCTAGAATGCCACAATTCAAAGACAGAATCAGAAACTTTAGAAGCTGAATTTACATTTTGTAAAACAGTATTAACAGAAATAGAATTATGTAACTCATTGACATGAGACTTGATTGCAGCTCTTGAGGAGCGAAGTTTGAAGGCATAGAGACCATCTTTGCCCTCAAAGCCTTTGAGTAATACTTGTTTAGTGACCTGAGATTTAACAAGGCAGTATTTATGGTGAAACTCAAAGAAAACATTATTATCCTTGGCAAATCTAGATACAGAAAGTAAATTTTTCTTAATGGCTGGAACGTGAAGAAGTTTATGCATGTGTAACAGCACTTTAGGATTAAAATGTGATGCAAAAACAGATGAACCTATGGCTTTAATTGGAATGCCATGACCATTTCCCATAGCTACCTTAGTAGTGCCTGTGTATGGTGTACTACAATCTAAGTGATCACTAAGAGGTGTAACGTGATGAGACGCACCTGTGTCACCATGCCATAGATCGTAGTCTTGATTGAATGCATCTGCAGCATCAGTAGTAGTGGCAGAGTTCACATTTGGTTGATTTATGGTGGAGGAATTTCCACCAGGCTTGATATCTTTGGAGCCTTCGGCTTCTGAGTTGTTGGATCGGTTTTGAGATTTGGTTGCAGGGACATCAAAGGCCTCATCAAATCTATACCAGCAATCTCCTGCAGCATGACCATACCTGGTGCAAATTTGGCACGTTGGTCTATTACCAGTTGAAGGAGCCATCTCTGATGGTTGCGTGCGTCCACGATTGCGACCACGACCTCGTTGGGTACGGCCGCGACCTCTATTGGTCTGAAATTGGCGAGAAGCAGAGGCTAGGTTGGCACCGACCGCATAGCGAGATAATTCTTGCCGATGCTTCTCGAGTTGTGCTTTTGAACAAGAAGCGAGCTTCAATGTCAGAAAGAGAGGGAGTATCGGTGATTGATTTTCCGTAAATCATCATGACAAACGCATTGTAGTCCTCCGGCAATCCGTCAAGAAGAACATCTATCTTATCTTGATCAGAAATTTGCTCACCGATTGAAATCAGCGAGTCAGCAAGAGCATGAATTCGCAGAATGTATTCAGAGATCGTGCGATTCGCTTTCTTCGTGTTCTTGAATTCTGAGTGAAGTTGGCGAATGCGAGCTTTCAAGTGTGAGTAGTAGTGTTTGTGGATTCGATCCCAAACTTCATGAGCGTGCTTGCAAGTGAGCACACGGGGAAGAACACCATCAGAAAGCGTGGAAAGAAGCCAGGTGAATAGTAATTGATCCTGAACAAGCCACTTTTCGTATGCATCAGAGATCTTGTCCAAGATCTTGTTCGACTCAGAGTCATACTTCGCAGGAATCTCAGGATTCACAAGGAAGCGATGAAGTTTGTAGGACGTTATAATCCCCTCAATCTGTTGGTTCCACATTAGAAAATTTGTGTCATCGAGTTTGATAGAGAGTTTCGGTGTGTATGCGAAGCCATGGGAGGAGCCCGAAGTGTGATTGCCATGAGAGAAGAGGGTGAGAGGATTATCAGGTTGCTGTTGTGAACCCGGATCCGCCATTGATGAATGAAGAAAGCGATGGAAGCGTGAGAAAGATCAAACGCAACTGATACCATATAAGATGTAATTGAATGTGATTCTTTGAATCATTCTATTGAATTGAAAATGTGTTTACAGAGTATATATACAATCTAATTCTATTCTATGATTGTAACTGAAAGTTGTTACAAATCAGTTACCTATTAACAATCTTAACTAACCCTAGAATATACAAGATTAGGAAAGTAAGATACAAGCTTAAGTATTTCTCGCTTGACTTTCCTTTCTTCACACTGAGTTGATGACTTGGAAGCTTGTGTGTCAAGTGAGGTGCTTGCTTGGATGTTTGACTTGACTTTTGACTTTGGAGGTTGAGTAATGTCAATTATAGCCTTCTCTAACAGCAAAAGTGTTCTGTTACAAGTGTCTCCCCTAGTATTTAACTCCATCACTAAACTAAGCTAACTACCTTTACCTTCTAACAAACTTAGTAACTGAATAGTAACCAAAACAGTTACACTAACTAAACTAATTAATTACAATTAACATAACTCAACTATAGTTAAATAAAGCTAACTAGAGTAACTACATTTAAATGATGTGTTCAAAAGACTTTGAGCATATAGCTAAGAAACATTGGTAATAGTACTTATAAACTTTTGTTTTGCATTCAGTTGCAGGCTCCTAGGAGGCATTGTTGTGATGTGTTGCCCTCTAGTGCTCTTGACCAAATGGAAATTGCAGTTAGAGAATGCAAAGATGAAGAGTTGATTTACATGCACTAATGTGTTGCTTGTGTTGTGACCAAGTGTTTCTTCTTTTCATCTAATACAATATACAATATACAATATAGCAAGGGTTATTTGGTTGATGAGATTGTAAATTACGAGAAATTATAAGAAGAGTAGATTAGTATTTAACTTTTAGTGTTAGATTTTTCTGACCAAAATACACTTAGCGTAAGTAAAATTTTCTAATAGACATAATCACCCACTAACACCACCCACTAACACACCAATACACCAACACATGAACGAGCCGTCTTTCCCACTAGTATTTATATATAGGATGAAATCCAAATTTTAAATTATAGGACAAAAAAACAAAAAAGTTCTAAAGACAAAAAACATAATTAAGCGTTTTTTAAAAATTCATTCACCCTAGCCTTACATCTTCTCACTACCACAATTGGTCAATTTCTTCAATCTATAAGATGAATGCAAATTTTAGAAAATGGAAATATAATCTGTAAAGATTTTTCATACCATCAACGAATCCCAATTTGACAAGTCATTAAAAAATAGTTAAATTTTCTCTCAATTAAAAAGTCATCTAAATCGTTATTTGTGATTGGTTGTCAAGGTGAAAACCTTTTACACCAACAGTGCATAACAATTAAAGTCTTTTAAAAACTACACAGACCCTAATTTTTTTTGATTGCTTTGCTTCAATTCAAACTCAACTACGAAGGATGTTCGATATTATGGCTACCCCAGCAACAACAACACCAACAGATGTAAAGACTTTAGTTGTAGAGATGACCCGTTTAGGAGATGGAACTGTCATGAGATCCTTCATCTGGTAACAGTAAGGAAAATTGGGGTGAGAAAATCTGACAATTACTATCAAAATAATATTTTTAAAAGACAGATAAAACAAAATATGTGTATGTATGCATGTAATTAAGAGTCAAATTATATGCATAATATAAAACGCAACATAAGATACATAACTTTATTGTAGACAATTTCTAGACAAAACAGAGACCAGTTGAACTAATGATGTCAGGCCAATGCCACCTTGTGAAGTATAACTAGAATCGTGAAAGTTTCTCTCTCTATCTCATAGCAAAGGCATGGCCTATATGTAACTAGACACGAGTGGGGAAACTGTATGATTTGGAAGTTACAAGGACACTCTAGTTATCAAAAGGAAGAAGGGGATATCAAAAATAGTTTGTAGAGTCACAATATATTGTATTCTCAAGAGCACCATAAAGCAGAGTATGCGACTTCACTCATTTATGGTAATTTTTTTATTTTATTCAAGCTTGGCTTGGAACATATTCTTATATATCAAACGAGTTTTGTTGTGTACAAGAAATAATGAGGGGGAGAAAAAATAAGCACTAACTCATTAAATGGCTTGGAACATATTCTTGTGAATCACTAATTAAGTTTAAATTGCACGACTTAATAATTTTTAAAAAAAAACATAATTTATTGTGTTCTTTGCACAATATTTCTAGGAGTAAAACAAATTAGAACTCGTAATTCTCAAATCGTCGTCTATTGGACAATTTTTTTTTGAGGGAATGGACAAAATAGTTTTAGAAACACGCAAATATTATCTTAACTAGGACGTACACCACATGCGATCACATGAGACGTGCTTATAAGGATTGCAGAAAAAATGTTAAAAAATTATGTATTGCAAAGTTAGTGGTTGATATGAATTGATAATTTACAATCAAACATAGAATGGAATTTTTATGTTAATAGGGTTGTGTTTATATATGATATATTTCCGAAAATACGTACCAATGCGGGGTGGTGATTTTGAATGTGAGAAACTTAATTCATAAAAACGTTGATAAAAAAACTCTTTAACAATAATGATGACAATATAGTTCACAAAAAAATGGATGTGTGTACTATTGGTTAAAAAAAATGGCTGTAACATTTTATAAGGGGGGTATAAAAATACACAACACATCCCTATATTGGTAAACAGTGGGTACAAAATGAGTGGTACATTTTGATAATAAAAAAAAGTCTTGGACATATAAAAAATTTGTCAAGGGTATGTCGGTCCAAAAATATAGAGTGGGGGTATATTGGTAAACAGTGAGGTACAAAATGAGGGATATATTGGTAAATGATGGGGTACAAAATATAGAGTGGGAGTATGTCGGTCCAAAAATATAGAGTGGGGGTATATTGATAAACAGTGGGGTACAAAATGAGGGTATATTGGTAAATGGTGGAAAAATAATTTTCCCACCAAAAGTGGCTTATAAAGTAGATACAGGATTTATATATAGGGATTTTCTAATATCTTTTGATCTCTTGTTCTTGGAATGTTTTTATCAAAACTGTCAATAACCACCGGCTAGTTGTTGGGTTATAAATATATATATTTTTATTTTATTTAAAAAGAAAAGTTTTTGTATCTACACCAGTACCTAGGGTACTACTGCACATAAGTATTGCTCTTTTAAAACCCTTGTTTTAAAATCCTTCTGCAAAATTTTAGGTATACCATTAATATCCGCAATAGGCATAGAAATTCAAATTGTCAATCCAAAAATTTATCCAGACACCATTTCTAAGATTAGTGCTCAAGAATCATAGAAATACGAGATTTGAATTCAGGCCAAAATAGAAGAGAAGATAATTCACCAACTTATTATTTTTATAGGAGCTTTCAAAAGAAGTGTCCATTGTAAGTCGATAGAAATAAATTTCCACCCAAGCTTTAGCATGCCATTTTAATGAATAGCTTTGGTAGACCGCGTGTCCTATCCACTTTCCTAAAACGGTTTGCACACCTTACCCTATGCAGCAGTAACAATCTTCCTAGTATTAATATCATCCGACCACACAAAATTTCTAATTCAGGTATCAACAACATTGAGAAGATTAGCCGGTCAAGCATAAATACGAAAGTTGGAAATCAACATGCTAAGAATGACCGAGTTTACAATAGTTGAACTCTACCCATAATAGATCATAAAGAACCTTCCCGGGTGGATAATTTAGCCTTTATTCTATATGCAATAGGTCAATCGTGAATTTTTCGAGCCTTTCCTTTGAATATACAGACACCGAGATAATTAAAAGAGATAGTACCCTTAGAAAATCCAAACAAATCCAAGATGGCAGTGATGCGAGAGAGGGAGATATTGCCATTGTAAATTTTAGATTTATTTTTGTATTTAACGGGGTGAAACCTCAAAGTAAAAGCGGAAACTGACGATAAATAAGTTTGGGAATAGAATTCCCTACAACATCACAGAGCAATAACGATCGTCCAGAATTAGGATGCCCCTAAAAATAATTAGATCTTCCACTTGACGACACTTAATATTGGCCAACTCATCAATGCAAGGAATAGTCTCCCTGAAAATGCGCACAAATCAGATCTCCCAATGAAGCTTGAGAAGCTTGTAAATTTCTCAAACAGGAATCCATCCAGAGGTGCGACCAATCTCTACACCAAGGATAACATCACATACAACCTTGACATCAATCTAGACAATCACTTTGTCCTGGCGTCTATCTTGTGGTTATAAAATGGGATAGGTTGATTTGACGGGAAATACCTTCGGCACATTAGCTGCACATTCAGTAACTCCCTTCGGCTTGTAGTTATAAGAAATCATTTCAAAATTGCTAAAACGACATGGCGACTTCCAAAGAAACAAGAATTGATCAAGGTGTTCACAAATAAGCTAGACCTTGACATCAAACAGGTAACTGAATATATTAAACACTGTAATTAGAGGACGACTTAGCATTGGTAATAGTACTTATGAAATTTTGTTTTGCATTCAGTTGCAGGCTCCCTAGAAGGCACTGTTGTGATGTACTGCTCTCTAGTGCTCTTGACCAAATGGAAATTGCAGTCCGAGAATGCAAAGGAGAAGATGAATTGTTCAAGAAATAAGATTGTGTAGCCTGAGTTAGAAGCGCCTCTTACATCTTGAATAATCCAACCAATTAAGAGGAACTGTTGAAGAAATACTGATGAATTTTTGAGAGTTCTTCTCACTACAGTTTTTAGCCTTCACCATAAATGTTCATTATATCTATTCTAATCCCATTATTAATAGTCTGATGTAGACATTCAAATCACAAATTAAACTGTTTTAAACTGTCCCTAATTGATGATCCAATGCTCTATTGATCTCTATGGTGGAACCATAATTGTTTGTTCACTTACTGGCTTGTATCGAGCCTATCAACAACAAAATGGATACATTAGACTCAAGTGGCTAAGCAATAGATTGCGTAAAGTAGGCTGATTTGGCTAACAGAAATAACAATAATGCCTCCATTTTTTTGTACATGCAGGTGAAAATCCTAGCTCAAGAGATAATCACGACAAGTTTTGAAGTTTTACCCCAGTGTGGGAGAACTCAACCATCCTTGTAGAGCTGTATGCTCATTTCCTTTAATCAACTTCTCTTAATAACATCAATTTACACATCACAACAGACAAAGTTCAAAAGTAACAAGTGAAAGGTTTACATGAACTACTTCCATTGATATATATTAGTAATTCATAAAATAAAAGTTGTTCCTCTGTTCACTTCAAGTTAGTTTTACCTTGGATGACCCTACATCTGCTAAATCACAGCAACATCATGTTTTACGTACTCAACAATTGTCATGTTTAAATAGAAACAGCCATAATCAAAAGGAGTCAAAATGAGGTCAATGCAAGTAAAGATAAACCTACATGGCTACATATCTAAATTCTCAGTCAATCTTCTTCTATTTCATCCCGTTGTGTTGTGGCTGATGCGGTGCGAGACGCTCCTTCGACTCTGATTCCATGGACTCAAAGTTAACATGTGCTAATACCTCTTCCTCATTCAAAGTTGCCGATGACAAACCACCCATAGTATAAACATCAAGATGCAGCTGCTCCCCTAAACTTGTTACCATAGTCTGAAGACTCTGCTGAGACTGTAAAATCATAACAGCAAGCTTGCAAAGAGCCCCCACATTACCTTCCAACCGCTCCATTCGCTTCTCCAATGACAATGACTCCTTCTCCTTCTGCTGCTTTGGCGGAGCTGGTTGTTCTACTTTCATTTCAATGGCAAATTTCTTAATGAACTTGGCATTGATAGGTGCCATTGGTTTAATAGGAAGCTCATCTTCACCAACTTCAACACCTGCATCCAAACACAACTGAGTGATAAGTGAAGGATAACCCAAAGTGGCACTATTGTCATTAGCAATCTCCTGAATGTTATGAGCAACAAGGCTTCCAACGTCGACCTCCAAAGCAGTAACAATGGCATACACCAATTGTGCACGTGACACAATAACATCGGAAACATTTGCACAAGGCGACAACGTGTGATGTACAAACGTTGACCATGCCTTAGGAATAGGTTTTAACTCCGTTGACTTCAGTTTTTTTGGCTCGTTTTTTATCTTGGCCATGCTCGTCCATTGTGTTCCCGGTTTACACAGAGTTTCCAGTAACTTCTCTGCGTTTACCTTTTCACTTTTCAATCTGACATACTCGCATGCTCTAGGGTTTCTGGTTTTGAGAAAATCGTTGAGAGTTTTTGGGTCGAAATGAATCCAATGACCTCTAACGTAACTCATGCACTTTTTGTCTTTATATGCGTTTGCGTAGAATTCTTTTACTAGCTCTTGGTAACCTGGTTTGGGGTAAGAGACTAGGGTTTCCCAACCTCGAATTCGTATTTGTTCCCTAATCTCAGGGTATTTCCCTGTTTCAAATGCCATCGCTCTCTCCTGAACGAAGTTGCGGTTAAGAATTTTGGTTTTGTAGCGTACCTCGTGTTCGACGGAGCGGAAACTGAAACTGTCATATGGCTTTTGCGAAGATGAAGATGAAGATGACGAGCGCTTCCTCTTTTTGTCTTCTGCCATTTCAAACCAAAACACAATAAACGGGTTTCTTCTTTTTCCGCTTAAAGACTTCCTTATTTCAAATTTCAAATTCTTAGAACCATACTTAACACTGTGTTTGGAGCTGGGGAAGAAGAAAGGGAAGATATAGGAAAGATGGAAAGCTCGTGGATCTAAAAACTTTACCTTGTTTGAAATGATGTCAGAAGGGTAGAAAGCTTCTAAAGTGGTGTAGTGGGTATGGATTCCCTATCTTGAAGACCGAAAAATGCACATGTCTTCGTCTCTAAGGCCACAATAACTAAGATTTGCATCACTGCATTTAGGGTTTGTTGAACAGTTGTTTGTAGAATGATTCAGTTGTCCTATACTTCAGTGGCCGCCTCAAAATAATATGCAATGTCGAGTGATTGTATTCATCATTGATTCATTAATCCTAACATTCCTCATGCATCACACATGAGACTAATAGTAAATAAATTTAACGTTCGACTTTGAATTAGATACAAGTTAGTGGGTAAATATCGAGGGAACTTTCAATTTAAAAAACAAAACTTTAAGAAATAATTATATTTAGGATCGAGTATAAGGTTAAATATGGATTGAATATAAGTTTAAATATGTTTTTGGTCCCTTATAAAATTTGAGTATTTTACTTTTAGCTTCTCAAAAAAATTTCACAAACTTTTGATCCCTGTGGAATTTTGGATTTTTGTTTTTAGCCCCTCATGACTTTTAATAACACTTTTAGTCCCTAATCGGTGTACCACCAAAATTGATCGTAGAAAATTATATAAAATGTTATGAATCTCTAAGATTGAATCAATTAGTATTAAATCTCAATCATTGATGAAGTTTTATACTATATCTTAATATCAATTTTAGTGGTTCACTAGTATGGACTGAATTGATCCCTCACCCTAAAATAAAATATAAAAATATACCAACAGGAATGTATCAAGTGACCAACGGGGATGTATCAAGTGGGAGAGTTTTTTAATAAGGCTTTTGATTTTCTCACCCCCCTCAACCTACATCTCACCCCCATATTTCCCAAAAACCCAATACTACCCCTGCGTTTTAAAAAAAAAATTAAAATTTCGGAGTTACCTCTAAAAAAAGGTAATTCTGATTCATAAAAAATAAAAAATTTCGGAATTACCTCTAAAATATGTAATTCCAAAATTTGTAATTTTTTTTAAGTTTGTATATTAAATTAATATTTAAACGCGTTTTATTTTGGAAATATGATACTGAACGGATTACGATTTAAATAAGAAGACGCCAAAATATATAAAATGACCAACATAAAATAGAGTACAAATACAACTATGGGTCCAAAATGTTTAACAATGATCAAAATAAGAACGTGAAGTAGGTGAACGAGGCGACATCTAGGGCATCCCGCCAATGCAAATGCTTCTCTGCACCTCTCCTCATATGTCTCTCGGACAACAGGCTCTCGATGATATGGTGGATCTGAGTAGCTCTGCCGTGGCTCGCTCGCTATGGCTCTCAGCACTTCGAGTAAGACGCACTCGTTACCCGATCGTACCAAAGAAGGTAATCGGGATCGCACTCGCCGTGTAGCCCGCCATCTACTAGCTCGCCAAAAAGTCCGCGCCCGAACGATACATCAAGAACAACCCTCGTATGATCTCGTCCCGCAGAGGGAGGATTACCCGAAATGGGTGGAAGAGGGACCTCTCAGAGCCGCCGAATCGCCAACGCACTGCCTGCTGCATGCGCATGTAGAAGCAGGCGTCATCGCCCCAAAGCAACCACCTTTCTATAAATGAGATATGTTCGACAAAGGAACATACCGCTTGGTGGTCTGCATAAGGGGTGAGGATGACATCCTCCACCGCAGAGCATCTATCCGCCCCAAAGTCCACCAACTTTATTTTATCCAAACTCTTTCCCTCCCGGTGGTGGCGCGTGGTCGATCGTCTAAGCTAACACTTTCCGACCAACGACGGTGGGAAAGTGCTCGTAGATCCAAAGATCGAAATAGTTAAATTAAAAATAATCGATTATTAATATATGAGTAATTTAATTAAAAGTTTTAAATTAAAAAAATAAATAAATGATTACCTGAGCGATTATCGCGTATCCGCCGAATCGCTGGTCGTATAAAAGACCGCTTTACCAATTTGGGTGTAGGGTAACTAAGAGCGGCTATACCCCAAGACCACTCGCCACACCGCTGAATATCTCGGCGGATACATCCACCTCACCGCACTAATGTATGAGTCTTGTCGGCCGAATGGTGGTGCCTAACAGAAGAGCATGTAAGCACCGCGCGGCCGCTTCATAAGCACCACGCATGCCATGTTCTGGCGCCCTCACACAGAGATCCTCGAGATCGCGCCTCGTTATCCTTAAGCTCCCGGATGACGATGGCACGATCCATGCCCAAACGATCCACGCCCATGTGAAGAGCCTCAACAGAATCAAAATCGCTCGTGGTCCAATGGGGTGCCATCCAAATGCAAGTGGAGCAAAGACACCACATCATCCAAGGTGATTGTCATCTCCCCAAAGGGCATGTGGAATGAACAGGTCTCGGGATGCCACCTCTCCACAAAAGCAGATATCAACTCATGGTTGATTGCCCCCAGAGGTGTGATGTCCAACTCGTAAAAGCTTAGCCAGGGCGCAACCAAAGGTGCTCTACACGCGGGTGGTGCTCTGTAGGTCTAACTCTAGGAATCTTCAGTGAGCAATGATTCGAGCCACAACAACTCTGAGGTAGCATTAGCCATGACACGATATTCCGCTTCGGCACTAGAGCGAGCTACTAATGTTTGCTTCTTAGAACTCCACGAGACCAAGTTGGAGCTACTAAGGTTAAATATGGATTGAATATAAGTTTAAATATGTTTTTGGTCCCTATAAAATTTGAGTTTTTTACTTTTAGCTTCTCAAAAAAATTTCACAAACTTTTGATCCCTATGGAATTTTGGATTTTTGTTTTTAGCCCCTCATGACTTTTTATAACACTTTTAGTCCCTAATCGGTGTACCATTAAAATTGATCGTGAAAAAGTATATAAAATATTATCAATCGCTAAGATTGAATCAGTTAGTATTAAATCTCAATCATTGATAAAGTTTTATACTATATTTTATTATCAATTTTAGTGGTTCACTAGTAAGGACTGAATTGAGGATTTGGATCGTCTCATGCAACTCTCTCTCAATCACTCTCTACACTCTCTATCTCTCACTTAAAATACATAAAATAGTATATATAAGAGAGAGAGAGAGAGAAAGTAAGAGAGATGATATAAATTTAAAAGAGAGATAGAGAGTGTAGAGAGTGATTGAGAGAGTGTTGCATGAGATGATCCAAATCCCTGAAGTGATCCCTCACCCTAGAATAAAATATAAAAAAATTCCAACAGGGGCGGATCTTCATTAGGGTTGGGGAGGACCACGACCCACCATAAAATATTATGTGAAATTGCAAAAATACCACTGCTTTTAAAAAAGCCAACTATTGAGTATATAAAAACTTTGCGCATACACAGCAATCGTCTTAGCGCGCCCTAATGGTTGAGATGGTGGTAGTTAGCCAAAAGGTTCCAGGTTTGATCCTTTCTTGAACTCTTTTCTAAATTTTTCCTAGGAAAATGATGAAAGTTACGGAAACGAAACATACGACCATTTGATTTTTCCTAGGAAAATGATGAAAGATACGGAAACAAAACATACGACCATTCGTGTGATGGGTTAGTCAACCCTTCTTTTCCTTCGGTCAATGATAATGTTAACTGTTCGTACAATTGTGTCCGTAAATATCATCGCTGTTTTTTCCTATTTTGTCTCTTTAAAACCATCATCACCAATGGTTGTTATATATTCATCATTCTTGCAAAAATCAAAATAATGGGAATCGAACCCATTATCAAGTAATTATTAATTATCTGCCACAGATTTTACCACTAAGCCACAAGATGTTATGAGTACCAAGTTTACAAATATATAAATAAAATATGTTCTTTATGTTCTTTATGTATTAATAATATGTAACTATATATAAATGTATGGTATTTTTTATAATTTTTGGAGTATAAATTTTATACATATTTTTAATATTATCACTTCTCTTATATTAGAATTAGAAATTATGAATAAATGATTGATGATTTTCGAAAAAATATATATTCTGCATTTTAAAATTAGAATCAAATAAATTTAAAATTATCGTTTTACAAACAACTTCAATTGAGTTTCTATGTGAAATCAAAATCATACTTTTAGCCATTTTTGTCTATAAATAATTTTAATTTATATTTATCTATATATAAATCGCAGTTGCGTTTCTATGTATCTGTTCATGTATTTCTGAATTTCCTCGTCTGCTTCATGAGCAGTCCACCCAGACTTTTTGTTCAATATTCGTCACCGATATATCAAGTGACCAACGGGGATGTATCAAGTGAGAGAGTTTTTTAATAAGAGGGTGAGGGGAGTAAATCATTGTCTCATAAAATTACATGGATGGTTATAAACTTGTTAAAAGTTATTTAAACGTCAAGTGACCACTTAAAAAGTCACATGACCTATTGTTTTAATCCTCACCATTCATGATTTTAATATATGCTAGATTGCTTCCTCTCACTCTCTAATTATAAAACTCATTTCATATTATACGCTATATAAACCAACATGATAGTCTCTCTAGACCTATTTATAAACAAAAAAAACACTTTTTAAATTCATCGGAAAACTAATGTATTTAAGCTATAATGTAGGAGAGTATCATTGATATGGTGGCGTAAACTCATTGTGTTAGGAGAAGACTTCACAAAAGATACATCATGGCTTGAGAGGATAGCAAAATTAAAATTAGGCAGGGGGACAAGCTACGGTTCTGGCTTGATGCATGGTGTGGCCCTACACATTTCAAGGTCCACGGTACTGCTACTCTTGTCGATGAATTCCAACTCCTTCAAACAAGAGAAATGGAAAATGATATGGTTAATTGGAAAAAAACAAAAACAAAAAAAAACCCTACCCTGCATTCGTGGAGGGAGAGGAGGTTTGGAATGAAGAGGCGTCGTGGGTGTTGTTGGATTTGGGGTTGAAACTCCTCCACCACCTCTAATTCTGACATGATCCGTCTTGCGCTTGGTTCGGCTTCTTCAAAAATAACCACACGATATGCTTACTACTTACGCACTCCTACGTCCTACCTGGTGATTTTAGAGTAAAACCCGTCTTAATCCATGGCAATTTTTTGACACGACAAATTCGTCCATGACAATTCTTTAGACAAATAAGTTTCTGGCATTTTCAAAAAAGGGATATATTAGTCCCTCCCAAAAAAAATTCAAGGACCAATTTATCCAATTACAAAATTGTCAGGAACTAAAATAGGTCTTTACTCTTTTAAGTTGAGTGGATATTTTCACTGCATATTCTTTTGACTTTGTACACAATAGAGATCTCGAATTCAAACCATTGGTATTTTACCTGAAATGTCCAACATCGTCTTTGCTATGGGTGGCAATTTCTACTCGCAAGTGGGATTTCTGTGGGGATTGCCCCAAATGGGGTCCAGTGGACGGGGAAATTTTCTCTGTGAGGATGGGGACATGGGACAAAATCCCTCCACGGTCAAAGTGGGGATGGGGATGAGGATCTTACCCTCCACCCCACGGGGAACCCGCGCCCGAACACTATGTTTGGAGGTGGGGAAGAAGAAAGGGAAGATATATAGGAAAGATGGAAAGCCCGTGGATCTAAAAAGCTTACCTTGTTTGAAATGATGTCAGAAGGAAAGAAAGCTTCTAGAGTGATGTAACCGGTATGGATTCTCTACATTGAAGACGGAAAAATGCATATGTCTTCGTCTCTATCTCTCTCTCCTCTCTCATTTTTTCTCCCTATTTTCCTCTATATTTCTACATTTTCTCTCGTCTTTTATGCCTAATCATTTAAAGGTATGTGCATTTTTTCACCATCAAGTTAGACAATTCATCTCCGTGCATTTTTCTTTCATTTCATTATCTTTAAAAAAATGATTATTGCTTATATTTTTTAATAATACTTTCATTCTATTGGAGCGAGTTCCGAGCGCTACATTGAGTGGATCTCTTATGAGCAGAGTCCTTATCTCTAAAGAGGAGGTGGATATCAAACCCTAACCTCGACTTCTATTTCACCGCATGCCTAAAATGCAATAACATCATTAATGGCGAAGATCTCGCCACGATCACATTTACTGCGAGGCCAGGTAATTACGCCTAAATTAGTGGAGGCCACCATAGCTAGGATTTGCATCACTGCACTTAGGGTTTGTTGAACAGTTGTTTGTAGAATGATTCAGTTGTCATATACTTTACGTGGAAAAATTGATATGGATATGTATTGCGGTCATATTCCAAAAAAGATGGGATAGCTTTTGATGCCAACAAAACCCAACCACACCCATATACTTTGGCTCAAACTTCATACACACATAGTATAGTATACTAGTAGTTTAAGCCATACAGTTAAATTTAAATTATTATGCTAGATTATTTAGCCGTAGTACTCTTTGAATACACTTCATCATAGCTAGGAATCCCCTTCTCAAGTGTCCATCATACACACAAAGATGAATATGACCGCAATACAAAGGCCAAAACTCATCACATCATTAAACCAAATAGGGCCCTCAATTAAATAATAAGTTGAAAAATTGTCATACTTCCATTGAAGATGGCCCATATCCATCCCTCTCAAAAGGTAAAAACCATTATCGCCTTTCTAGCCTCTATCCTTTGAAAAGACAAAATTCAATTTTCCATAGCCAAGAAGGGTCCAGCCTTATTCACGAGGTAGGAGTATTCATCAAATGAATGAATGGTTATAATTATTAGGATAACATAATTACATCACAAGTTTCACATGTTTTGTTGTCAAGTTGCATTACTCTATAAATCATTTGGTAGGCACGAACCATCTAAAAGACCACGATCAAACTGTTGTCTATATTTCTTTCTGAAAACGAAAAGAAAGGATTTGAACAAGATAATGTTATGTTTGGTCAGAAAAACATAAAAGTAATTTTTGTGACCAATTCATAAAGTTGTAGAAAAAGCAATGCAATCATATCAGATTCCCCTCACGGAAAATTATTATCAGATTTGTATAACCCTTTTTTTTTACTAAAGAGTACTATTAAAAATTCTGATACATTGCTTTTGATTTACTACTAATCATGCATCTTATTTTCACTAATCTGCTTTTGCTAATCAATGAATCTGGTTCTTTCTCGCATCATCTCGGGAAATGCTCCTATATCCATAGAAACAATAAGACTGTGTTTGCGAAAAAGAAATGGATAATGAATAAACTAACGGATAAGCGGATAAAATTTAGCGAGATAGAGGATAAGCCTAAATTTTATAAAGAAACGAAATTATAGCGGATTACTGTAATGGATTGAATTTAAAGTGTTTGGTAAAATTAGTGGTTAAACTAGCTTATAAATATAAAATGACTTAAATAGACATTTGTAATTATTAATGCTAAAAGATGAGAGAGAATACTTATTTAATGTAAGATAAATGAGGAATTTAATTAAAATAGTGAGGGTAAAAGTGGAAGAAAAATGAAACGATATAAATTTATAAACAAATCTTTCTTCAAGAAGATTTCAAAAACACTATAAACTAAAATGACAAAACGCTATTAACTAGTGACGCTTAAAATCACCTAAAATTAAATTTTATCTCGCTATAAAATTTATCTACTATAGCGGATTGTGTTTGCCAAACATAGCCTAAAATGATATTTCCAAGAATTTCTCATCCCATTTGGCATCTTCTAATGCAAATTTCTGAGAAATGAGTGAGATTGTTTCCAACAAAAGAAAAATTGGTCACAAGACACGAAAAACATTACCCCCACAATCCTAAGTCCTCGATTCTTAAATTTGTTGTCCCACAATAATGTGTTTAATTATTTGATTGGCTCCATAACAGTACAAAGCTAGTATCCATTACCTGTTCTCCCAATCAAATGCTAGATATTTTTTGGTCCCCCCCATGCCAATAATCTTCATCCAACCCGTGACCGTGTGGCATCAATTGCCGTGTCGTCATTTGATACCAAATGAGGATTATTGAAGTAAGCAAAAGCAAAACACTCTATTACTGAAAAATTCTAGTATCTCACGTACCCTAATCACTAGTATTGGTTCTCTTTAGGGTAGGAAATACTAGTATTGATTTTTTCTTTTATATAGGTTATAGGTTATCTACATTAAGAAAAAGTTGAGAAATTGTTCTATTTCCATGAAAGATATAATGATTCAAAATGATGCTTAGATATATTCCAATTATGTTTTACGTTTAAAGATACATTGATGAAAAGATTCTTCTTTTCCATTTATCATAAATTGATAAATTGACCTAACTAAGCCTTTGTTACCCAATAAGATGATTTGAGTTCATTACAGCTTAACTAACGTCTTGAGTTTGAATTCAACTTAGGGAGCGTAGCAGTGCTAAAACTCTTAAGGTAGAACTTTCCTACTCATAGTCGTCCTATCCGACTCCAGAGATTAGTCTCTACACCGCAAAGGATATCCGATTTACACCAAAACTAAATCTGTGTTTGTTTTCACTGTCGGAGTGTGTTGTTAACGCACGTCTAGACCGAAGATACCAATGGTAGTTTTCGCATCCGCAGACAATCAACACAGAACTAAACTTACAGTAAGTTCAATCTCCAAAACAATGTTTAGGTAAGGGTTGCTCCTAGTTAAATTTTTCATATGTTCACATTCACATTCTTAAACAATCTAGACCATCCGATTGTACACATTTTTCAAAATTAAAATTTGAATCTAAATTACTTAACTCAAAATGTGTGTCATTAAGATCAGATAGTTCGCAGATCAAAGTGTTGTTTAGCTTTGATTCCAAGCATTAGTTAAAGTTCTTAGAAATTAGATAGACAGAAAATATAAATTTGATTGTACAAGAAAAGTAATACTAAGTAATTCACATTAAGGTTTGGCAATAATATATTACAATATGAAACACACGAGTGAAATGTTCCATTCCTTTTTTTTTCACCTTACAAAGTTACCACCAATACTTACTATTTTTTTTTCACTTATTGGTCACTAGTAGTGATGACGATGATGAACACATTCAGCAGGAATAACTGGAAACCTAGCAGTATCAGAACAATAATCATAAACCATATGCTTAGCTCTAACCCACATAAGCTGATGACTTTGATGTAAGCTGAGCTCAGACAACGTTGGCTCATCCCACCAATATTTCTTATCCTCACTGCTACTGCATCTCTTGCTATTATCTACTCTTGCTACTGTCACTGGACACTCACACGCATTGATTTCAAATGCCTTGTATGTTGCTATGAAGGGTGCATGACTCCAATCCGTTTTCACACGACCTCCTTGTGTGGCCCAATCGTCTGCATTCCATATTGTGCTGAATACACCCATTGGTTGATCCTTTGGATACGGTATTCCCTTGTGTTCCATGTTTGTGTGTACTCTTATTGGTGTTTCATCCACTAGAAATCTAATCATCATTCAAAAACATATTGAAAGTATTAGTAATTATAATTTAATTTTACGAATCGAAACGACAAGAGTTGAATCTCAGTAGATCGTAGTAGTAATATCACTCTGCCACTTAGTGGTAGTGTTTGAGTGATACCATACCATATAAAGTAAAAAGGTTGAAAAAAGAGTGATGCAAGTTGCAATGCAAGTACTAGTACAATACAAAAATAAATAAAAATAATAAAGTGTGAATGCGCGTGGCATGGTGCTATAACATGTCCAAAACAATTGGGCAGAAGCAAAGGACACACAGAGACCAGTGTGTCTGTCTGTGTAATCGTATTCTGCAAATAACCCATTGGCATAAAATTATCCAAGATTCCATCTCCTTTTCCATGGGTTTGTTTTTGAGTGACCCAAGGGGAACACAATGACACCAAAGCCAATGATAGTTCAACCACCATTTAAAAAAGCAGCCAATTTCATACTACTTCCTTTACACCTTTTTCCAGACTCATGGAAAGAAACTTATTCCCCCATTTTTCCTAGTTTTAAAATAACTCAACAAAGTTACATAAAAAGAGCCGTTACATTACATTTCATTTCATGCATATAACCTATGAAGCACTCACGGACACATATCGTGTCGGACACCTATACCGACACTTCAATTATTTGTATTTTTTAAAATCTTTCAAACTTAAAACCCGCCATGTGTGTGTGTGCGGCAGCCAAAAAAAACATAGAACATGATAATTAGTAGTAGTAGTGGTTAGTAATTAGAGTGCTTACACAACTTGACGTTGATTCCAGAAAATAGAGTAAGAATGAAAATCCTTAGCGGGATCAAACCAGAGGTTGAGTCTCTGTTCACGGTTACCAACTCCATTCACATACACATTGGTTTGCACAGAATAAGGCTCCCCTGAAGTGTTCCCTAAAAACTCAAAATCAAACTCGTTGTGCCTTGGACCATCTCCTGATGACATCTACATTATCACCAAACAATTAATGTCATACTCGATTAGATTCCTTCCTCAATAATAATTGAAATAGATTAAAGTAAAATCCCTTATCCCCACCACTTTGGGTTTCATCATGGTGAAAATGAAATCACTACAATCGAATTTAGTAAAGTATTGATTGATGGACAAAAGTAACAAAGGTAAAAATATTAATTGAATGAAAAGGGGTAAACCGTAGTAGTAATGGATAACAGTTGTACTACTAGTACTAGTCTTTTTCATCAATTCCAAAATGTACAAGTAATAAAATTTCTTGCTCTTCAACTAACTAAATTGTATGCACTGTAGATTATTGATTAGTGGCCCAGAGGTAGAGCCTCAACATTGATGAGTAATGGAATGGGTATTAAAAGACAGACACACCAGTATTTATGTTGAGTGTTTAGTTTTTCTTTTTCTTTTTCATATCAAGTGAAATATATGCTTAATAAGTTCCACCACAATAGTATCTACATCAAAAACTAATAAAAGGTTAACATGTTCAGTATATTCAACAATGAATTTATGTTTAGTGTATTGACTTACATAGAAAGTAGTAACAGTTCCAGCAGAGTCACCTTCGATAAGCTTAAGCTGGATGGATACTTTCCCAAACATAAACTTGCTTTTGGATACAAAACCAGAACCTGTAATGTAATGAAATGTAATGTGTGTCCAAGCCATTACTAATATTAATAATAGTCTTAATTAGCATAATCAGCAATTAATTATACATCAAAAGGAACACGATCGACCATATTAATAATATTGCTTATTGGAAATCAAATCATTAGCATAGCATAGAAGGGTTCAAAATAGGTACTGAAAATGATGATTTACTTACCAGAATAGTTATCAAGTTTGAGTTTGATGAGGTCTCCTTCATACATGAGATGATCAGAAGCCCAGATTGGTTGGAAGAGATCATCAAATTTGGAAAAGGAAGAGACAGGCACCCCAAACACCAACATAAGACCAACAAACAATCCGAGGAACCCACACATTTTGTAGCAGTTAAAGGAGAAGTGTGAGGGGGCAGTGAGCAGAGGGAAGCTCTACACTACACTGGTTTAGTGGTGTGTGGTGGAGTAGCTGGCATGCATGTTGGGTTTTTATAGGTGAAAAAATTTCAATTTCAATTGGGATTGGCTTGGGAAGCAAGCTCTTCTTCTCTGTACCAACGTACACATCATCGAGGACCGTGCCACATCAGCTGCCAGGATGGATTTCAATTCAAATCAAATACTCCCAAGTGAAAGGACACAGCAGTAAAGATGATATGGTGCATGCTAAAGAAAAGAGTGCTGTTACTATGGCCCACTTAGACTGGTTTCTGTGAGGATCAGAACACTGTAAGTGGCAAACTTAAAATTCCATTCAATGAACCCCTATTTATAGGGTATTTACAATACAAGTAGTTCCCAATACAACCAACTATTAACAAGTTTAACCAAAACAGTTACAACAACAAACATAGATTGGAGCCACCTCAATGGGTGAGACAGCTCGTCGAGTGATTTAAAGTTGCTTCATACCCTCATTGTTGTTTGCCAAACATGTCTAATTAATTTCTTCATTTGTTATCCGTTAGTCAAATCCACTATAAACTAATAGCTCTGACTTACCAAACATAGTCTAATTAAAAGAATAAAATTAGTTATTTTCTCTCAAATCTCATATAATTTTGTACCTTTATTTCTAAAATAATTTGCTTACAAGGCATTTCTTTAATGGGGAAAAAGTTATTTTATTAAGTATATTCAACTAAAATATTGTTGTCTCATGGGGCTGAGATTATTGTTGCTCAAAGAAGAGCAGTAGTTTTTTTTAGTTAGTAGTAGTTCTTCTACTTGTCCATTTTTAATCTTTTATTTTACTATTTTTTGACATAATATATTTTCTTTTACCGTTACTTCAAGTAATTCACCACCCAAAAAAAAGACTTTCTCCGATTCTAGTATAATAAGAAAATGCAAAAAACATCACTATTAACGAGTTCATTTAGTTTTTGTCTTTTTTAATAAAGTTTTGAAAATACTCTCCGCTCAACTACACATTTGAAATAATTCTTCTAAAATTAAATTTATGTGCACACATTGAAAATTGAAATGCAAAGCATTTAATAATTGGTATTTAAACAATAAGTATACATTTAAAATTAAAAAATTCTTATCAGTTATATCTTTTATCAAAACACCAACTGCCAAAAATACAAACTACTAGTATTCTCTTTAATCAATCAATCAACTATCAACTATATCTTTTATCAAAACACCCACTACCAAAAATACTAAACTACTAGTATTTCACGAGTCTTCAAATCTAAATATTTCCCAAGGGGGGACTTTTTGGGGGCCGCTATTGGCCATAGCCCAAATTTTGTTTGGTGTAGCATCTACGCTTCACGGGTACTAGTCAAAGCAGGTATGAGATGGAAGGTGGGTGACGGCTCCACTATCCGAATTTGGGAGGACCCATGGCTTCGCAATTCAAGTCAGCCTTTTATTACTTCTCCAAAGCCAGCAAACACTCCACTTCACTATGTCTCTGACTTGATGATACAAAATGCTACCACTTGGAATTCACAGCTCATTGATACTCTTTTCACTCATGATGAAAGATTTTGATGAGTTAATTTGGAATTATAGCAGGGAGGGTACTTATACTGAGCGATCATCCTACCACTTGGCTATGGACCAAATTGTTGATACTTCCCATCTACGTGTTGAAGGCAATTGGATGGCAATTTGGAAGCTTAAAGTGCCAAACAAACTGAAAATCTTGCTCTGGCGATGTGCTCGTGGTGTCCTTCCTACTCGGTTACGACTCCAACGGAAAGGTGTGAATTGTCCCGTACTTTGTCCTATGTGCAACGAGGTGTTGGAGAACGAATGACATGTGTTTTTTGGGTGCAATTTTGCGCAAAGCAGTGTGGAGAAGCGCGAGGTTATGGGATCGCATAGAACCTGCGTTTTTGGAAGCCGAAGGAGCCGCGGAGTTAATGTTCAGCTTGCTGGAAATCCTGCTGCAGGATGAGCAGACCGACTTTGCAGCTGTCTTTTGGTGTCTCTGGAGACGTCGGAACGAGATGGTATGGAACGCTAATAACCTGCCCATCAATCTTGCACTTATCGAAGCCCGCACGGTAGTTTTGGAGTGGCTCAGAGCTCGTGGGACAGACCGGAATCGTTCGCACCGCACAGACCTTCTACTGGTGTAAACCACCATGCGCGCGATTCAAAATCAACGTGGACGCTTCTTGGTTCGCAACAGAGGTGCAATGTGGTATTGGCATGTGTCTCCGGGATCATTCGGGATCATTTGTGCAAGCGAAAACTATTTATTTTGATGACTTTCTCCCCCCACGTGAAATAGAAGCTTTGGGCCTACTTGAGTCGCTTCGATGGATACAACAACTGCCATTTGATAGTGTTGATGTTGAACTGGATTGCAAGCAGGTGGTGGATACATTTCATGGGAGAACTCAGTGTTCTACGGAGTTTGGCACTATAGTTTCATCTTGTCAGCGTACTTTTCAACAATTATCTGACTGTACTGTCAGTTTTATTCGACGACAAGCCAATTGTGTTGCTCATTCTCTAGCTAAGGCGGCTCAATTATTTGCTAGTCACCATATTCATCATATTATTCCTATTTGTATTTCCAACTCTATTTTGAATGAAATGACATAAGTTTTCTTGCTTAAAAAAATACTAAACTACTCCCTCCATTTTTGTTTATAAGCAAAAAACGGCAATGCACATATATTAAGGAAAGACAAAAAGTTGATGCAATGTTCCCATTTTGCCCTTATTTATCTTGATGCTTTTATTGGAATCCGAAAAAGTTTTTTATTGGCAAGAGTAAAAGTAGAGTTCTAAGTAAGGGTAAATTTAGTATGTTGAGTGAAAAAAACTTTAACTTGCTTATAATTAGTAACAAGAAAAAGTGTGTATATTTACTTATATTTGCAATCGGAGGGAGTACCATTCTCTTAAACTAACTTTTTTTTTTCTATCTTAATTTTTTATCAACTATATCTTTTATCAAAAATACCAAACTACCATTCTCTTAAACTAATTTTTTTTCTATCTCACTTTTTATCAACTATATCTTTTATCAAAACACTCACTACCAAAAATATCAAACTACCATTCTCTTAAACTAATATATTTCTTCATTTAACTCTATCTCATTTTTCTATTTTTCACAATATATATATATATATATACTTTAATTTCATTTCTCTATCAATAAGGTTTCTTTTATCTCTACGGGAAAAATTACAATTTGGAAAATTTTGATATTTAATAAAATTTTGTTTTCTAATCTCTACAGAAAATATTACAAATTGCTGGTAAATGTTCACCGATTAATGTTCGAACTAACTCAATTACAATTTGAAACCTTTTGTTTAACTACTTTAAATTATTTTTGATTTTCACGGATGAATTAAATTATGTCTAACTCTATTAATAAAAATAATGTGACAACACCCATGCGTACGTGCGTATGTACGCATGTACGGCTAGTTGGACTAAAATTTACTCTAAATTTTTTGTTAGTATAATAGACACCGGTAAAAGTATAGATTTTTGTACAATAACTAGTAGAATACCCGTGCATACGCACGGGGTGCTGTCGTGTTCTTTTTATGAATGAACTTAGACGGTACTAAAATAGTATGAACATTACCCCGTGAAAAGAAAGACAAATTTAAAGTAGATAAAAATGAGTTTCAAATAAATATATATCATTGCAAAATATCCGCTATCCTCGTATTTTGTTATATATCGGTCTGCGCTTATTCCGTATTTTTTTATGTATCAGTGCAGTTATCTCATAGTTTCAATTGATTATTTGATCAGTTGATTAGTAGATTATAGGAGATAGTAAAAGATAGATAGTAGATTATCAATAAAAAATACGTATCCCGTGTTTTCTTATATATCAGTGACAACTATTTGTCCTATTTTAGGTATTAGTGAGAAATATTTGTCGCGTGTGTTTTAAATATTAATCTGTTTAAATAGTCATTAAACCTTCTTGTTTTTAGGTAGTAGGTTTATAGTAGTCTTTAAAAATTTAAATTACCAATGCCAAATATTAATCCATGCGGTTATCCTGTGTTTTATTATATATCGATTAGTAGTTATCTCATAGTTTCAATTGATTATCAATAAGAAATATTTGTTTTAAATATTAATCGGTAGTTTAAATAATCATTAAGTCTTCTTGTTTTTTAAATAGTAGGTTTATAGTAGTCTTCAAAAAATTTGATTATCAATGACAAATATTAATTACGTATTTTTTTATATATCGATCAGTAATTATCCCGTGTTTTTTATATATATCGGTCATAGCTTATCTCTCGTAGTTTCAATTGATTATCAATAAGAAATATTTGTTTTAAATATTAATCATGAGTTTAAATAATCATTAAGTCTTCTTGTTTTTAAAATAGTAGGTTTATAGTAGTCTTCAAATTTTTTGATTATCAATGACAAATATTAATTCTGTGTTTTTTATATATCGATCAATTATCCCGTGTTTTTTAATATACCATTGCAGTTATCTCGTAGTTTCAATTGATTATTTTGGTTGATTAGTAGATTATAGTAGATAGTAAAAGATAGATAGTAGATTATCAATAACTTTTTCCAATAAGGTGATGATAGATTTTTTTCTTTTGTTTTTTAGTGTGACTCATTTATATTTTTATAGGTAATTTTAGTAGAGTAGTATTTGAATAAATATAGTGTAGATTAGAAATTTAGTTAAAAAAAACTAAAGTGAAGTGATAAGAGAAAGAAAATAATTGTTTATGGGAAAAGTAGAAGTAAAGTAAAAAGAAAAAAGGAAGAAAGAGAATGTAAGAGAAAAGTGAAAAAGGAAGAAAGAGAGTGTAAGAGAAAAGTGAAAAGATGATAGAAAAGAGGAAATGTAAGTGAAACAATTAAAAGACAAATTAGACCCTAAGAAATTGAGGTGTCAAGGTTATCAAGTGTCCTTAATGGTATTATCATATGTGGTTAAATTGTATCAATATAGTGTAGATTGCACGGTTGCCGGTTGGGTTGGGCGTATTGTACAATGATTGTACGGTTTATAGTTGAGACTCTTTTCATGATGAGGTAGAGAAAGCCGATAGTCACGCAAATCCAGAAACTTATAGATATTTATTCAGTGCGACCACCCTGTAAAAATTTCTATCCAGTTGTACAAATCTGCAAACTGATGGAAGATATTTTTCGACCATTTCAGTTTCTACACAATGCACTTCCCGTTTATAATTTTTTTGGGTACATATCCCTGTTTCTAATTTACCTTTCACATCATAAAATAATTTGAAATCTAAATAAATTGATTGTCTTTCTGATCACTAAAAGTTCAGATTACCCACCTAATGGCTTAACCGGGTGATTTTCACCATGCATGAATCCAATAGCATTGATGTTTACTTGTGAGAGAGTGGGGAGGGGATAGATAATAGATTTGAAATTATTACCATGATGTAATGCTTAGAGTAGTAGCGTATGAGGGGCCATTTGAAGCAAGACAATCAATGCCAAATTTGCAATTTGCTGTGACACAATCCAGAGAAGGGTAGTTTTTACTTGTGAAAATAACCTTTCCTATTTTGAGCATTCATTGCCATCTAACGCCTAGTTATCACAAGCTTAATATCACGCCACGCCACGCCACGCCACGCCACGCCAGCATTGCATAATTTCGTCTGGTTTCTTGTGCAGAATTCTATCAGTTATCAGACACCTCTTGAGGCGATGGCCGATGGGCTACCTACGGTGCAGCTTAGGAACACGATTCACAGGTGAGTTACTAGTATTATTAAGGTGTTCAAAAACAAACCAACTCAATAAAAAAGCTATGAACCGAATAAATCAAAACGGAAAATCGCAAAAATCACAAACTACAAAATTTATTCGCTTTTTTTCAATCAACCGCGCGGTTTGGTTTGACCTACGCTTTTGTTCCACCAACCAAAACCGTTCGCAAGAATACTCAAGCGCTTATTGACTTATTAGCCAAAATCCAACTAAAACTCAATCCTCACTCACTTACTAATCCAAATCCAATTGGTACATTGACTCACAATCAATTTTATTATTATGATATATTTAAAAGTTACACTAAAACATTTAATTCAAATTCTTTTAAAAATGACTGTAGTTATTTTAAAAGAATTAAAAGAGAGTAATTTATATACTACATATACTCCATCCGTTACAGAATATAAGCAAAAACTGGTTAACGAAAGTTGATGAATCTGGACCAAATTCTGAACCAAATACATCAACTTTCGTTGACCAGATTTTGCTTATGTTTTGTAATAGAGGGAGTATATGAGTAGATTTTTTCTTAAAGATTTATGTTAATCGTTTTTAATTTTAGTTAATTTTAACTCCGTTTTAACTTATGTTTTGTCTCGGAAAAACCGAACTAACCGAACCAATCCAAACCACATTGGTTTGGTTTAATTTCTTTTAGAAAGCCAACCAAACCAAACTCCATGTAGTTTTACCTTGCGGTTCAGTTCACTTTTTATCTCAAAATCGAACCAAACCGTACCGCGAACACCCCTAAACCAACCATTATATTTATAGGTCTTTTAGTCCGTCTATAATGGAGTGCTCCCCCTTTGAGTAAAGTTGTCAATTTTAGTTCGTCTACCCTAGAGTTTAATAAAACAATACTTATAACTAAATAAAGTAAGACATTTAAAAAAACGAAGATAAGGGTAAAAACAAAACATCAAATTAACAAATAATTACACATTTAATTAATTTGGTTTGACTCTCTTAATTTGGTCTCCAGTGGAGTCTTGATTGTAGCGACCAAAAATCCGAAAATGATCCTTCAAGTTCTAGATGAAGTCGCCATCAAAGTTTAGGTTCTGAGGGGCAAACATTGAGAAATCCTCTATAAAGGTCTATACAAACCAAATAGGGTTCGGAGTCGATTATGCGCGGAATCTATTAGCACCCACAGCATCGTTCTTAACGAAGGTTACCATTTAATTAAACGTGTAAATGAGTTATAAGTTTAAACATATTTATTTTTACCCTTTTCTACAAATTAAAAGAAAACAAGATAAAAGACTTAATAAATAGTTAGTTATTTTGGTTATAGGAAAGAAAACTTAAAAAATATTTTATTAGTGCAATTGACATATGTGAACTCTCCCTATGCTCCTACGTATCTCTCATAGAGAAATCAAATGTTATGTAGTTCTTGTAGAAAATATTTGTGTGTTTGGTGTTTTTAAATTTAGCATTTCTAATAAAAAAAGTGATTTTGATGAGTGATAAAATAATAAAAAGGTGGATTGCAAAATAGTAATAATAGGACTGCAATAGTAAAAGATGGTGTAGTAAGTGAGAGGGGTTGTATAATCAATCAAGGGGTGCAATCAGCGAGGAAGCCCAGATTTTGATTCGGGGTAAGTTGCGAATGGTCTTACATAAAGGGGGTTTGCGAATTAACTGTTGGGGGTGTAAGTAGAAATCTGATTTTTATTTTAAAATTAAAATAATAAAATGACGGGTATAAAAGGGAATCACTTAAAAACCTAAACCTAATTTCCTCCCCTCACTCCTTCAACTCGCACACACCAACCTAGGGGAGAGGGAGGGAGGGAGGGAGAGAGAGAGAGGCAAAATCTTCGTCGGTTTTGGAGAGAGAGAGAGAGAGAGAGAGAGAAGTGAGAGAGAGAGAGGGTTACGCCAGCGAGAGAGGAGGAAGCTTCGCCTGAGAGAAAGAGAAGGAAACGAAGAAAGGAGGGGAAGAGAAAGAGAAGGTGGAGTTCGACGGTGGGAGGTGACCGGCCGGAGCTGCAGTGACGTGAAGGAGGGTGGTCACGCGATACTGGAGGTGTCGCAACAAAAGTGAACGATGATGGAAGGAGAGAACAAGACCGAGCGGGGACCGTCGTGGCGTTCGCCGAAGATTACGGCAGCGAGGCGTTGGTGTGCCATCCACGATGACATAATGATGTTTGGTCTTGCCGGAGGGAGAACAGAACGCTGGGGGATGGCCAGAGGTAGCAGATCCGCTGGAGACGACCACCGTTAGTGGCGATCAGATCTTGAGGTATGTGATTATATTTTTAAGGCTTAAATATATGTTACCCCTGCAAATATCATTATTATCCATTTACCCTCAGAAAAAAGTTTTAAAATCAACCTTGCAAATATTAAGTGGTTACGATTCACCTCGCCGTTAACTTTCTGTTAAAAAAGATTGAGGTGGCACATTGAGATGACGTCAGCAATGACGTCATTGCCACGTGTCCCCATATTATTGGACGTTTGTCCTACATGGCAATGACACACCACGTCATGACCCATATCATCATTTCCACGTGGCACTGACGTGTGCCACGTCGTCAACTAATGAGTTGCTGCCACATGGCAATTGCATAGCAATGAGGGGACACTATTGTTAAAAAACTAAGATTTTTGTATAACACAAGGGTGTTGAACTCACGACCCTATACTTACCCAATAACCATTCAACCACTGAACCAATAGACTTGGATGTTAATATTAACGCAAGCATCTGTTTATATTACAGAAATTTCGTTCATCTTCAAAAACCATCGTCTTCTAATTCGTTCAATGAGCAAGGATTTCAGATCTGGATTCATCTTCTCAAAATGGAAACCCACGTTTTCGTTAATCATGAAAAACGAAATTTAAGTTGCTTATTAATTTTGTTTATAATGGTGATTCTATGGGTTTAATTCGAAGCATGCTTTGGTTTAATTTTGCAGAAATCTTGTCACTATCTAATTTACCATTTTCTTCATCTTCAGCCAATTCTCATCAATCACTCCCATCCAAGCAAAAAAAAATAAAACGATGATTAATTTGCATCAACGCATCACAAAGACAAAGCCAATTATATAAAAACCCAATAAAAATATGGTTCCATTTTGCTACTGTTTGGTTCAATTTTTTTAAAAATATGGTGCTTCATTTACAGATCTTGGTTCCATTTTTACTGTTTCGTTTACAGATCTTGTTCCATTTTTGCTGTTTCGTTTGCTGCTTCATTTACAGATCTTGGTTCCATTTTTTTAAAAAAATCTATCTTTTTAACAACATTAATAAAATAGAACTGGTATTTTAACATCAGTTAAGTATTGGCTCGTTGGTGACTCACCTTGTGTGTGAGCAAGAGGTAGCAAGTTCAAGTCCTTCCCAACCATTTTCAAAATTTATTTTGAGTGCAACAACACTGCCACATGGCAGCCATCTGTTGGAATTCCTAATCCATCAACCCTAAGTTCTAAAATACTCTTAATAAAGAAAAAAAAATTATAAAATTAAATTCTGAATCATCTCAAATACATTCACACAAATGTAATTTAAATAAGTGTTGTGACTTGCAAAAAACCTAACGGTTTATTTGGTTAAAAGTACATTAAGAACTAACTAACTACCTTTAACCAACATGTCCGCTTTCTAAAAGTGCCTATCATTGTGTATATATATATTCATACAAGTGTAAATATTTGTACATACATACAGCTTTCTGAAATAAAGAATAGAATTTTACAGATTTAAAGTTCAAGTCTTACATGTCTCTCTCTTTCGAGTCTTTCATCTCTAAGTTTCTTCAAGATCTCCTTTGTGGTGTTTGTGAGAGAGTGACCTCGCAAAGAAGAACAAACCAAGTTAGGGTTTCGCTTGAAACACAAGAAAGGAAAGGGAAGAAAAGAGAGATTAAAGAGAGGTGAAGAGATTACACAGTGTGTATCTTGATGCTGCATGAAGAATCTTCAAGAGGTGAAGATTCGAGAGACCTTCAATTGCTTGCGAAGGTTCATGCAAAGAAAAATCAACAACAAATTAGGGTTTGTTGTTGTAGTTCGTAATCAACAATAAAAGGTACAAGAAAGAAGAGATCTTTACCTTTGAAACTTCTATCCATCTTCTCGGATTTCGAATCAAAGAAAGAGGAAGATCTAGGGTTTGATCGAGATAAATCGAATCAAGGTTTTTCTTGAGGGGTTTTGTAGAGGAAGGTGAGCTCGTTGCATTGGTGGTTCCGGTTTTGTGTTTGGAGTCGCTCTGCTAGGTTGGGTATCAAACCACAGCAGAGCTTGAAGAAGACGAAGGAAGAAGAAGAGAAAGGGTTGCGGCTCGCTAGAGAGAGAAGTGAGAGTGAAGTCTCACGTTGTTTTCTATTCGATGTGTTAAGTCTGTCGTTCGGTTCTTGGGCTGGGCCTTGCACAGTGTTGGACCAGAGTTATATTTGCACCCTGCAAATTAATAAAGTACACCCCTGTCAGTTTAAAAATAAAGAAAGCAAAGATTGAGCAAAACTAATATGGTATAATCGAGCATTGGTAAAACGATCCAGGCAACATTTCTAACTCTACTCGTGTTTCTTTTAAATCTTTAAGCGTTCTTTAAATTTCTTTAAACCCTGCACAGTGAGAAATTGTGCAGGTTACTGTGTTCTAATTTTCTGTGTGTTTAAAAGTGTAAATTTGCGCGAAATGGGTAAAGAAAGACGATTATGTTCCTAAGCTCAATAGAACAACTATGATACTTGGGCTATTCAAATGAAGCCTATACTAGGGTCACATGGATGCCTATACTTGGTGAAAGAGGACTCACAAAGACTTGGAGCTAATGCTTTACCCTCACTTAAAAGAAAGAATTCCTTGAAGCGAGAAATGAAGGATTTCAAGGCTCACATCACTCATCCACGGGCGTGGAGAGGAAGACTTTGAAAGGGTAAGGGGACTGTGAAACCTCTAAGGCGGCATGGGATGCTCTAGAACATTATTCTTGTGGTGCGGCTCCAATCAAGGAAGAGAAGGCGCAAGCTCTAAGAGCACAAGTATGAAAGTCTTAAAATGAAAAAGATGAAAAGGTAACTCGATTTCTTCAACAGAGTGAAGAAGATCAAAAATGATATGGCTCTCCCAGGGGAGAAGCTTGAAGAGAATTCGGCAGCGTAAAGATTCTCGGATCAATGTCAAAAAAGTGGTATGTGGTGACTAACACCATAGAAGAAACTACAAAAAATGTAGGCTGGAAGCTAGAGGAGCTTCAGGAAAACTAGAGAGCCAAGGAGATAAGGTGAAATTCGGAGGAAGAATCGGAAGATGAGGACCAAGCCATGTATGCAGCTAAAGCTAAGGGCAAGAAAGGTAAAAGGAGGTAGCGAGGAAAGAGTCCAAGAGTTCTAAGAACAAGTCGTACTTCTAACTCTTCTACTAAATCTAATTCATCTAAAAATAGCAATGCACCTAAGAAAAAGGATAAATCTAAGGTACAATGTTATAGGTGTGACAAGATGGGGCATTATGCCACCAATGTCCCACCGTAGAAAGGCTTTTAAGCCTAATGAGTCGGGTCAAGCCAATGTGGCTAAGGAGGACTCTAACTCGAATCTTGATGAATCGAGATAATGTTGCCTTCGTAGATGCTTTGTGATGAACCTAATGAAACTAAGCCTAAGAAGGATAGGATTAAAACTAAGAAAGGAAAGGAATATGTTGTTTTAATAAGAATGTAAAAAGATGGGAAAACTATAACGTAAATGCGGTACTTAGACTCGAGATGTTCTAATCATATGACAAGTAATAAGAAATGGTTAATTAACTTTGATCCAACTCATTAGAATTGCTATTAGGTGTGCTAATGGTAAGACTATAGTCTCTGAGGGTAGAGGGAATATAGAACTAACTAGAATTGATGGGGAAAAGGTAATAATTTATGATGTGTTATATGTTCTGAGATAAGTTGCAATCTAATCACTTAGACGCTTAATTGAAAAAGGGTTCTCTTGCCTAATGAAAAATGCTAAGTTGAAATTGTTTGATAAAGAGGATAAGCTAATTCTAACTACTCAACTAGCTAATAACAGAACATTTAAAGCTAGTATAAGCAAGACTCGAGGCACCGTGTTTTAAGTGCCACCACCGACAAATGATACTAGTTTATGGCATAATAGGTTTGGACATCTTCACTATAAGGCTCTAGATAACCTAAGTACTAATAAACTAGTAAAGGGGTTACCTAAGATAGCTAACATTAAGGAAAAGTGTACTACATGCCTAATGAGTAAACAACCTAGGAAAAACTTTAAGAAACAGATTAAACACAGATCTAATTAAAGACTTATTGGAAGTTGTGTATTACGATTTGTGTGGTCCTATGGATACTCCATCTATAGGAGGAACAAGTACTTTGTAACTTTTGTGGATGAATACTCAAGGAAGATTTGGGTATATCTACTCAAGTCCAAAAGTGATACTTTCAATGTGTTTAAAAGTTTAAGGCTATGGTTGAGACTCAAAGTGGAAAGAAACTAAAGGTATTAAGGATCGATGGTGGTGGTGAGTATACTTCAAAGGAGTTTGAAGAATACTTTGCACCAAAGTGGTGTTATTCATGAAGTAACTCCACCATATACTCCACAAAGACAAATGGAGTGGCGAGAAGGAGAAACAGAACTATCCTAGAAATGGCTAGGAGTATGGTAAAAACCAGGGACTACCTAAAAGACTATGGGCGAAGCGGTGGTATGACCGCCTATATTCGAATAGGTGTCCTACAAGAGGTTTGGAGGCTAAGGTGCACTCAAACTATGTGGAATGGTGAAATACCTGCGTATCTCACTTGAAGGTATTTGCTCACTTGCTTACAGCCATATACACGATAGTAAGAAGAGATCTAAACTTGAGGACAAGAGTGACCTCTAATCCTAGTGGGATATCATCCTACAGGGTTACTGAGCCTACTAGACCCTAATACAAGTAAAACCGAGGTGTCTAGGGATGTGGTTGTGCTTGAAGACAAGCGGTGGGATTGGGAGAAAGTCCGAGCAGGTAGGTTCGGTGGACTCTACAACCATTGAAGAGGTCTTTAACACCGAACCTACTTGCGTAACACTAATTACGATGAAGAGGATCCTGTTCTACCTAATGATGATCCTATGTTACCCAATGTGGATCAAAATCCACATGAAGGGGTAAATGAGGAGGGTGGCGCAGAACTTGCACAAAATGTGCGGTGCTCCTCCTAGGCCTCAAAGAGAGAGGAGGTTACCTAGGAGGATCTTTGGATTTTGAGGTACACATGGATAATCAGTCCACTAATGATGGTGATCCGTTCACTATGCAATGTTAGCGATCTTTGAACCTATGGACTACTTAGAGGCACTCAAGGATGTGCATTGGAAGAAGGCTATGCAGGAAGAGCTCAAGTCTATTGAAAAGAATAAGACACAGTCTCTAGTTAAGCTACCTAAAGGTAAGAAACCTATTAGTGTCAAGTGGGTTTTCAAGCTCAAACTTGATCCTAAAGGCAATATTGTGAAATACAAGGCTAGGTTGGTTGCAAGAGGCTTCCAACAGAGAGAGAGGGGGTGGATTACACGTATGTTTTTTTCACCGTGGCCGTGCATGAGACTATACGTTTGGTGATTGCCTTGGCTCAGAATAGAGGTTGGGAGTTGTTCCATATGGATGTTAAGTCAAGATTTCCGAATGGTTCATTAGAGAGAAACAGATCTATATTGCTCAACCACCTGGGTTTGAGAAAAAAGGTAAAGAGGAGTATGGTTACCTATTACATAAAGCTCTCTATGGGCTAAAGCAAGCCCCTAGAGCTTGGAATAAGAGAATTGACTCCTTTTTCAAAGAAATTGGGTTCTCTAAATGCACTAGTGAGTTTGGAGTCTATACTAAAGGTAGTATTGATACCTATTTACTAATTGTGTGTTTATATGTGGATGATATGTTGGTCACTGGGAGTAGTCCTAGTGAGGTGGAAAAATTCAAAGTTGCTATGCACAGTGAGTTTGAAATGACAGACTTAGGCAAGTTGTCATACTTTTTGGGACTTGAGTTCCTAAGGGTACCTGAAGGTATAATTCTACATCAAGCTAAGTATGCTACTGAGGTACAAACTAAGTTTGATTTGTTAGGTTGCAATTCGCAACAAATCTGCAGAAAAGTAACCTTAGCAAAGAGCCAAGTGAAGGTGATGCTAAGGTAGATGCTACACTATACAAAGCAAATTAATAGGCTCTTTGAGATACCTATGCCATAGCCGCTTGAGATATCTTGTTTGCAAACTGTATGACTAGCGTGTTTATGAATGACCCTAGACAGTACACTTAAATGCCACTAAGAGAATCCTACGTTATATTTCTCGTTCTACTAACTATGGAATATTTTTTCCTAAGGGTTCTAACTTAGGGAAAAATATTCTCCTTGGTTTCTCTCGATTACGATTGGTGTGGTGACCAATTGGATAGAGAAGCACTTCTCGTTTTTTGTTTAAGTTTCAAGGAGCCCCTATTTCATGGAGCTCCAAGAAACAAAGTATTGTGGCTCTGTCCTCCCGTGAGGCGAGTATGTGGCGAGTCAGTGGAGCAAAGAACTCAAGCAAAGATGGCTGAGTCACTACTCAAGGAGCTTAAAGTGGACCTAACTCAACCTCCTACTCTAATGATAGACAACCAATCAAAGATTAAACCTAGCAAAGAATCCCGGTGCTCATGGAAGGACCAAGCATATTGAAGCTAGATACCATTATCTAAGAGAGCAAGTTAACAATGGTAGGCTAAGTGTTGAATATTGTTCAACACGAAACAATTAGTGATATTTTTACAAAGGTCCTCAAAGGAGAAACCTTTGTAAAGCTTAGAAGAGAGATAGGACTTGTTGCCTTCTAAACTATGAAGGCATCAATCGAAAGCTATTCCTTAGAGGCTTGTTCTAAGGTATCTATTACTAGTGGCTATCCCGGAGGGCTTGCGGATGACTTAGTTCTCTCTTACCTAAGCTAGCTCTAAGTGGTTTCACTAAACTAACTTAGGGCTTTCTAGATTAAGGGGGTGTTGGAATTCCTAATCCATCAACCCTAAGTTCTAAAATACTCTTAATAAGGCAAAAAAATTATAGCCAAGCACAATCATCTCAACCACATTCACACAAATGAAATTTAAATAGTGTTGTGACTAAAGAAACCTAATCTGTTTATTTGGTTAAAGCTCATTAGTAACTAACTAACTACCTTTAACCAACATGTCGGGCTTTCTAAAAGTGCCTATCATTGTGTATATATATTCATACAAGTGTAAATATTTGTACATACATACAGCTTTCTGTAAATAAAGAATAGAATTTTACAGCTTTAAAGTTCAAGTCTTCTGCTTCTCTCTTCTTTCTTCTCGAGTCTTTCATCTCTAAGTTTCTTCAAGATCTCCTTTGTGGTGTTTGTGAGAGAGTGACTCTCGCAAGAAGAACAAACCAAGTTAGGGTTTCGCTTCAAAACACAGTAAAGGAAAGGGAAGAAAAGAGAGATTAAAGAGAGGTGAAGAGATTACCTGTGTGTATCTTCAGTTTGTGAAGAATCTTCAAGAGGTGAAGATTCAGAGACCTTTCAGTGCTTGCAGAAGGTTCATGCAAAGAAAATCAACAACAAATTAGGGTTTGTTGTTGTAGTTCAGAATCAACAATAAAAGGTACAAGAAAGAAGAGATCTTTACCTTTGAAGCTTCTATCCATCTTCTGGATTTCAGAATCAGCAAAGAGGAAGATCTAGGGTTTGATCAGATAAATCGAATCAAGGTTTTTCTTGAGGGGTTTTGTAGAGGAAGGTGAGCTCGTTGCATTGGTGGTTCTGGTTTTGTGTTTGGAGCTGCTCTGCTAGGTTGGGTATCAAACCCTAGCAGAGCTTGAAGAAGACGAAGGAAGAAGGAGAAAGGGTTGCAGCTCGCTAGAGAGAGGAAGTGAGAGTGAAGTCTCACGTTGTTTTCTCTTCAGTGTGTTAAGTGCTGTCGTTCGGTTCTTGGGCTGGGCCTTGCACAGTGTTGGACCAGAGTTATATTTGCACCCTGCAAATTAATAAAGTACACCCCTGTTAGTTTAAAAATAAAGAAAGCAAAGATTGAGCAAAACTAATACCATCTACTGTTGCTGATGTGACAGTGATGACATGGGGGTGTTGATGTGGTATTTAGTGCCACGTGGCACAATGGTACAATAAAATGGTGACACGTGACGTCATCTCCGTTTGCCACGTCATTCTTTTTTAACAGAAAAGTTAACAGCAGGGGGTAACTGTAACCACTTAATATTTACAAGGTTGATTTTAAAACTTTTTTTTACAGAGGGTAAATGGATAATTGTGATATTTGCAGGGGGATAACATATATTTAAGCCTATTTTTAATTTATTTTTCTGACTATTTGGTTCTCCTCATTTTAATTTACTATCACACTTTCTAACTAATAACTACTTTTTTCTACTTTCTCCTATATTTTTTTTAAAATTTCAAAATATGAACCAAACCCACCCACTTTCTTTTCCCACCATCTATTATAATCTACTAATCAACTAAAATAATCAATTGAAACTTTTAGATAATCTGCACCGATGCATAAAAACACTGGGATAATCTAACGACCGATATATAAAAACACGAGATTAATATGTAAAAGAACAAGACGACTTAATCACTATTTAAACTACCGATTATTATTTTAAACTCCCGTGACAAATATTTGTCACTAATACCTAAAAAGGACAAATAATTGTCACAGATATACAATAAAACACGGATAAATATTTCTTATTGATAATCTAGTATCTATCTTTTACTATATACCATAATCTACTAACCAACTAAAATAATCAATTAATACTATGAGATAACTACATTAATATATAAAAAAACAGGATAACTTCACGGGTATATAAAAAAATACGGGATAAACACCGATATATAAAAAACACCAGACCGATATATAAAAAAACACGGATAATTTGCACTTATATATAAAAACACGGGATAGCTCACTGATATATAAAAACACGGGTTAACAACACTGATAGATAAAAAACACTGCACTGATATATAAAAAAACACGGGATAAACGTATAGATTGTTTTTAAATGATGCTTTTACTTTTTTAGATTTTAATATTTATCTATTTTTTAATTGAGACTCTTTTTTTATCTACTTTAAATTTGTCTTTATTTTCACAGGGTAATGTTCAGACTTTTTAATTATGTCTAAGTTTATTAATAAAAAAAATACGACAACAGCCGTGCGTATCCTACTAGTAATATAACAAATTTAGTAACAACTTATTATTATGACTTTGCAAATAATCTTACTTTTTCAAGGTATATGCTCTCAGGAGTTATAACTTATAACTTCATATCTATTTTTTTTATATGTTTATTGTAAGTTGTAATTGGTTTTTTAAATTTAGAATGTTTTATTAGACAAAATACAATGATTTTAGTTGATTTGAAAGACTTTTGGTGGTGTGCATGTATGAGCACTTAAGTTAGATGCTCGTAGGGTACGAGTACCAGCACTAAAATTACTCTTCAAGCGGATATAGTCACTTTATTAAAACGTGAGTATGGGAATGAACATGAGTTATTTGCTAATTTACTATTTAAAATTTCACAAAAATTTAATTTAGTGTTTGAAATTTACAATATATTAATTTTATAGTTCCCGCATTTATAAAAGTGTTTTTTACTAGTGCTTTTTCAAAATAGAGAGACTAAATTAATATAACTATGAACTAAATTGAAATGTTTTTGTAAAATTCGAAGATTAAATTGATATATTATAAATCGCCACCGACTAGTTAAATCAAACATTTACAAAATTTTAAGGACAAATAACATAAATAAGCACTATAATATCTCTGTTGAGAGGATTGCTCATTGTCATCCTTACATTCCAACCATCTATTTGAAAGAAAATTAAAACTCGTGACAAAGAAATTAATTGGAATGGTGGAAACATGTCAAATAAGAAAAATGAGGTGCCTTTGTGGTAGTCCTGCCGACAATGTAAGGATGGATGTACTACCACAGCAGGTGCGCTTATCACTTATCAGCCGAGCATTCACTCCAATCTCTTTACGTTATGACCACAAAAATTTATGGCTTAAATATGTTTTTACATCAGTAAATATGGGGTGTTTTACTTTTTACCTCCTTACAATTTTTTTTAAAAAAATCCTTGCAAATCATTTTTTTGGTTTTATCCTTCATCGTGGACGGATGTTACAAAAACGCTCACGTGACTAACAGAGAGTGATTTGACATTTTTTTTGTTTATTAGGCTTAAATATGTTTTTACCCCAGAATATAGGGTATTTTGTTTTTACCCCCAAAAAAATTATTTTAATTTTTTTGGCTTCCACACTTTCTCCATTTCTTCGCCTCTCAAAGCCTTGTTTCTCTCAATCACTTTCAACAACCTCATCTCTTTCACTTCTCAAAGACTCTTCCTCATTTCGCTCCCGTGAAAAGTTTTCACTTCCAACAACTTTTCAAGAAGGGAGTCAACTAATGCTTTCACTTCTCATCACATGAAAACCTTCATCTCTCTCTCTTATCATCACTCTCCTCGTAACTATATCCCAAAAATTTCATCTTGTTTTTTTTTATTTGATATTTGGATTGGGTTGTTCTCATCCCATCAACCACCATCGAAGAAGATTTCTCACGACCCAAAGATCTGAAATTGAAGAGAAAAGTATGGAAGTAGATTTTGGGGAAAACCCTAAATTGGAACCAGATTTAGGGGAAAACCCAAAATTGCTAATTAGGTAGGGCTTGCAATTCTAATTTTAGGGTTTGTTTTAAGTTTTTTGGATTGTTGTTTATGGATTGTTCTTCATCCCAAAATCAACGTTTTATGGGTTTAATAAATGTGTTGGTATAATTAAACTGTGTGTTGGTTCTGTGAGAAAGAGAAGATGGGTTCTAGTTTGAGATTTGGAATGAGAAGAAATAATGGTGGTGAAGAACGAGAGAGAGAGAGAGAGACGAAGTTGAGAGAGATGAAGAAACGCCAGAGCTATGAAAAACCAGAACACTATTTGGGTTTTAATGTTTGGACCATTTTGTTCTGTTGAAAGTGATTGAGAGAAACAAGGCTTTGAGAGAGACGAAGAAATGGAGGAAGTGTAGAAGCCAAAAAAAATTAAAATAAAAAATTTTGCAAGGGGTAAAAGCAAAACACCCCATATTTGCAGGGGTAAAAACATATTTAAGCCTAATAAAAAGAAAAAAAATGCCAAATCACACTTCGGTTAGCCACGTAGACGTTTTTTGTAACGTCCGTCTAACAGAAGGACTAAAACCAACAAAGTTGATTTTGCAAGGGGCTTTTTTAAAAAAAAAAATTACAAGGGGTAAAAGCAAAACACTCCATATTTGCAGGGGGTAAAAACATATTTAAGCCAAAATTTATATATTTTCAACCCGCATATCATGCTTAACTATATTTGGTATTGTTTTTTTAGTGTGTTTGAAATCCACGAATACAGTTTTACCAAAATCTCAAGAAGGTCGACAGACTTATTTGAGAAAATCACCCATTCCTAGTTTCCCGAATTACCAAAAGGATGCTTTTCCAGATCATTAATACACCCCTTCTACTTTTTCTCAAACTAACCCCGAAAGTGCAAAATAGAGTGGGAAGATCGGGCATGATCGATCGCAACCACTAAGCCTAGCTAACTAAACACGAGGTACCAAACCTTTTGTGTCAACTCGCACATCGTGAAATGTATGCAACTCGACTCCAAAAGACCACCACAAAACACACACCCAAAGAGCACCCGATCTGTAATAATTTGTCTTCACAATAGGTTATCTCGAGTTGTGACTCTCTTCAAGAGAACACACCAAGCAAAAGCCACGACTTTAGGGGGTGCTAAACTTTTCCATTGCTTATGCCCTAGAAACTAGTCCTGGGGAACCATTTTGAAGAGAAACACACGCCGATTTAATTGAGTAGACACCGTCCGCAGCTGCCTCTCAGATCCACCTATCCTCAGCTGATGAGAGGGTCATGGGAGAAATTAAGGATAGTAGATCCTCCAGGAGCCTTTATTCCCAAACAAAAAAACCTCACCTCCAAGATAACCTCCATTCCCTCTCACCACCCAAACGTCATACCGAAGACGAACTCACTCTTCACCACCATCCGAAAACCAATCCCTACCCGATTCTAGGCCAGCCCCCACCTTGCAAACATCCTTCCACCACAGTGATGAGTAGTATGGAAGGCTAATTGCATTAAGCTCAAGGATACGAGTTATAGCTCTACCATACTTTGCTTTAAGTACCCTAATAGCAATAGAGTTATCGCCGATCAGTAGCCTCCACCTCCACTTACCTAGAAGGCCGGAGTTAAAGTACACCGGATGTCCACACCTAACCCCTCCTTTTCCGGTTTACAAACTTCCACCACTTCACCACGAGATTCTCTTCCCGTAACCAACCTCACCCCAAAGGAAATCTCTCCGAATCTTGACTTCCATCTTCAAATCTTGGCAGACATCTTGTTTTGATACTGTTTTGTGAACCTAAAACAGTGAAATTTGTTATTTGGTATTGAATACTTTTAAAAAAAACATAAATGTACTAAGAGCCTCATTTTTCTTTCTGTTACTAAGAGCCTCATTGGCATGTGGAAATGGTGCTAGAAAACTGTACTAAGAGCCTCATTTTTCTTTCTGTTACTTAAAATGACAAAATAATAATTGATACCCACACTGACCTGCTACTCTTCTATTATATAAATGTGATCAACAACCACCACCAATTCAATTCCTAGGTTCAAATAGAGAGCATCAACCAACCTAGGAGGTAATGGCCCACATTATTCCCAAGTTACTGATCAATTCACCACTCATTTCACTTAAACCTCAAAAACCAGCTGGAGGGCTTCTAGTTCACAGAATTAATGTTTCTCCCTTTCAGTGTTATTCTTCCTACGCAAGCACAAATGTTTCTCAAAGAAAATCAGCCTATTATCAACCAAACCTCTGGAATTACGACTTTCTCCAGTCCCTTAAGCATCAACATGACTATGCTGTGGTGACTAACTCATATCTATTATAATATCATATAGAGATCTTTTAATCAGTATATCTATATTTTTGTATGAATAATCCCAATATAGAACTCAAACATGATTTGATCTTTGCATTTTATAGGATAATATTGGATACGAAGACAGGACGAGAAAGTTGCTAGAGGAAGTGAGGAGAATGATTAAGGATGAAAATGTAGATATATGGATTACATTAGAGCTGATTGATGATGTAAAACGCTTGGGTCTCAGCTACCACTTTGAGAAGGAGATAAGAGAAGTCCTTCATAGGCTTCAATCTTTCGAAAGATGCAGTGGCACCATTATTCACCCAAGCTTACATGAAGCTGCTTTGAGTTTTAGACTCCTCAGAGATTATGGTTATGATGTTTCAGCAGGTACCCAGAGGATCAACAAAACACAAAAACTAGAGTAATGTTATTTGGATCAAAAATGACGTACCAAAACACGTATTCGTACGGGATACAGAGAGAATACGTGTATAATACATTTATTTTATTTTAATAAAATTCAGTATTATACGCCTATAATATATTATATGCATATTCCCTCCGTATCTCATACGTATTCGTATTTTGTTACACCTTTTGGTCAACTTTTTAATCCAAATAACATTTCTCCAAAAACTAACAACTAACTACTCACTTAAATGATGGATATATATATGGAATAATAGCATTAAATATAAATTTTTGCTTATAAAAATAATAACAATTTGAACCATATTTTTTTTTTTGAATGTACAAATAATTATATAGGAAGCATTTTTTTTACTACTAGAAATTATGAATATGACGCAAAGAAAGTAAAATTGACTTTTGAGCATGTGTGTTAATGTTGCAGATGTTTTTGAGAGATTCAAGGACCACAAGGGTAATTTCAAGAGTAGCCTTTGCAAAGATGTAAAAGGAATGTTGAGTCTGTACGAGGCATCATTTTTGTCTTATGAAGACGAACATATTTTGGATGAGGCCAATGCTTTCACCAGCTTCCACGTCCTTAGAGGCATATTAGAACTAGATGATAGCTTCCTTTTAGAACAAGTGAAACACTCATTGGAACTTCCGCTTCATCATAGAATCGAAAGGCTTGAAGCTCGATGGTACATTGAGTCATATCAGAAAAGAAAGAATGCAAACATTGTACTTCTTGAAGCGGCCATACTAGATTTCAACATTGTGCAGTCAACACTACAAAATAATCTCATAGAAATGGCAAGGTGAGCTTTTTTGGTGATGTACATTACATGATCGAGTATATAACTAAATTTACATATCTTTCTCTATTGTTAATTATTTAATTATGTACTGATCAAAATAAATTATAATGAAGGTGGTGGAAGGAGTTGGGACTAGCTCCGGTTAAGCTTCAGTCGCGACAGGCTAATGGAGTGCTTCTTTTGACAGTTGGGATGGCTTACGAGCCTGAACTCAGTGATGTCCGCAAAGGTTTAACCAAAGTTACTTCCCTCATAACTGTAATTGATGACATTTATGATGTCTATGGAACCTTAGAAGAATTGGAGCTTTTCACAACAGCTGTAGAAAGGTAATTTGTTTGTTGTGTTCCCTAGCTAATAATTTTAATTTGTTTCAGATGGGTGGGATCGATATTGAAGCAATTCATAATAAGTGACTATAATAAATTATGTTTGTTTCAGGTGGGATATTGAAGCAATTCATGTTCTGCCTGAGTATATGAAGATATGCTTCTTAGCACTTTACAACACTGTGAATGAGTTCGTTTATGACACCCTTATAGAGCAAGGACAAAATATCCTTCCTCACCTCATCAAAGCAGTAAGACAAAACATTAATTATTATTTTTATTTACATGCATGTTAGTAATTTTTTGTTTTTGGTTTTTCAACTCAATTATTATATATTACAGTGGTCTGATATGTTGAAAGCATTCTTACAAGAAGCTAAGTGGAGTCATGATAAACACTTACCTAAATTTGATGAATACCTCAACAATGCGTGGGTGTCTGTATCCGGTGTAGTTATACTCACTCATACCTATTTCCTCTTGAATCCCAACATAACAAAGGAAGCACTTGACTCTTTGAATAATTCTCATTCATTATTGCGCACACCATCCACCATTTTTCGACTCTGTAATGATATGGCTACTTCAATGGTAATTTGGTTTCCCTTAACTTTACATACTATATTTCTTATCCATATACAGAGTGGTAAAGTGCGGGCCTCAAACTCACACACACAAACTCATAAGTCTCATATTCAAACTTGAGTGGTCTTACATTATTGTGATTTTATTACAGGCAGAGTTGGAAAGAGGTGAAGTTGCAAGTTTGAGTATGTGCTACATGAATGAAACTGGGGTTAGTGAGGAGGTTGCTAACAAACATGTCCATAATTTGCTTAATGAAACTTGGAAAAAGTTGAACAAAGATCGAGCCACTCAATTGGGCTTTTCAAAATCTTTTGTAGAAATAGCAATCAATCTTGCTAGAATTGCTCATTGCACATACCAATATGGAGATGGGCATGGAAATCCAGATAGCAAAGCAAAGAATCGTATGCGATCCGTGATAATTGAGCCCATTGCTCTAATTAGGTAGATTAATGTGTCGTTATGATGTTAGAAGTGATTATTACTATTATTGATAGTTACTTCTGTTAGAGCTTTTAGGTAAATAATACAAATAAATGTTCCAAATTACTCCAATATGTTATTAATTAGAGCTTTTAGGTTTTCTTTGAAAATTTTCCAAATTGTGGCATATCTGACACAATCGCATTCTTCTCTGTATTATTAGAGCATTCTTTGAGAAAATAATGCTAGCTAATGAAATAAAACAAAATATCTTTAGATGGGTTTTGAACCGCAGTGAAATTTTTGTAGTTCTATTACTTTGATCTTAATTGGCCAAACATTTTATAATATATTACCTAATTCTAATCAAAAATATGCATACATATATCAATTTTAAAAATCTTGAAGGGCCGTACTTCCCCGCCTCTAACTAGCTAGATCCACCCTTACCGTCAGTCACCACTATTCGGTTTTTTGAGTGCCGAGAAGTCTGGAAATTATTCAATTAGAAGTTCCTCTAGAATAATTATTCAGCAAATTTTGGACACTTCCCATCTTCAAGTTTATGGCAATTGGAAAGCTTTGTGGAAATTGAAGCTCCCACCAAAGGTTAAAAAATTTCTTTGGAGATTGTGCAGAAATTGCATCCCCACTCAATCCATTCTTTCCAGGCGAGGTGTGCCTATTCAAGGTGGTTGTTTGTGATGTGATGACGAGGATGAATCTCCGGTACATATATTCACACAATGCAACATGGCAATCAATTTTTGGAGGTCACTTGGTTTGTCTTAGATAGTATTTGAAAGTATTTCTCTAGCTGCTGGTATGCAAAATTTGTTTTTCACTATGTTGGACAAGCTGGTTGTGGTTATTTACTATTAGCTATCAACAAAAAAGGAGTTATACAAAAAATATTAAGTACATTCAAATCAGTCCTTTTTTTTACAAAAAAGAGAAACAAAAAGAGTAGATATAAAGCCAAAAAAAAAAAGCGAAACAGTAAAACAAAACAAAAAAAGGAGGCAATATGCGCCCCTGCCATAAACAACAAAAGCGAAAGAGCAAGTTGAAGTTGTGTAGTAAATACTAGTTCAGAACTTAGAAATTAAGGTATTCCTCTATACCCTTTGTTTATTTTATTAGATTCCACAAAAATGTAAAAATAATTATATGCCTAATCTCATTTTCATTTGACCCTTTCTTTTACATATGCAGTTTACCTTTTAATTTTCTGCACAGTTTTATTATCATACATGTTTCCATTTTATTGAGTTTAATGTCACTATTACTATTCTATCTGATGAAAACAAACTAAACAGAGGCAACACACAACACACAACTTCTCTAAAATTAGAGGACTAAATCGACTGTACGGTCGGGTTAGTCATCATTCTAGGACGAATGAGTTGTACGATTCAATAATTCTAAAATCCCTATATTAAAAGACACCAACACACAAACACTTTCTACCCAAGAACTACGTTGCATTTAATTCTCTACCCAGAGATACGTAGGAGCAGAGGGGGTCCACCTCTGTCAAGTGTAATAATAAAAAATCTTTTAAGTCTTTTCGAAAATGTTTATTTGTTAGTTCTCAATAAAAACACAAAAATAAATAATTTTTATAAAATTCTTTTCAGTTCTTTTCACAATGAAAGGGAAATAAATATTTTCAAAGTTAATATGGTTTTGCACAATTAATTAGAGGTGCCCTTTTTCGAAAGTATGTCGTGGGGTGCTAATCGACTCCCAAACTCAAAATCTGGTTTTCGAGACCATTTTCAATTTAAAAGGGATTTTTCAGTTTTTTCTCTTATAATTAAATATTGATGGCGACTTCATTGAGCACGAGGAATCCTTTGAATTTTTCGGGTGCAACAGCTGACGACTTCACTGGGGACATTTCTATGTTTATTTCCGTGTCATTTTTTTTTCTAATTGTTTCTTTTGTATAAATATCATGTTGTTGTAAATATTCTTTTTATATCAAACCTTAGGGTAGATGATATTGTATATTGTATATATGTTAGTTGTTAGTTTATTTTATCGCTTCATTAACATAAGTCTTGCTCCTATGCATCTTTACACATTATCACACACACGACCGCGGTCTTATACTCGGACCTGAGTGCAACATAAGATTAGTACGAGGTTGCGTAGTGATGACTTTCAATGTACGTCTGTTAGAGATATGGTTTTTTTTTTTTTAATTAGTAGTGGTTAAAATGATTGATTTTAGTAATTTTTTTTATCAAAATTGATTTTAGTAGTTTGAGTATGTTATAAAAAGAAATTATTAATAAAAATTTTGAAGAAAAAGATAAATTTTTTGAAAAAAAACTGGAAAAAAAGGAAAAAAAAAACAGATAGGAATTTTTTTTATTTTTAAAAATGCTGGAAATAATAATATAATAAAACTGATAGGTGTCAGTTTGCGTCAGCGCGTGTCAACTTTTGCTTACTCATTTTTTTTACTATCAGATTTTGCTTCTTTTTTTCGGAAAAAGTTGTTCCATTTGTCTTTTAGTGCGCGTGTCAGCTTTTGCTGACCCATTTTTTTATCAGATTTTGCTTTTTTTTTTCCTTCTGAAAAAGCTGTCTCTTTTGTCTTTTTTTAGTTGCAAAATTACTAAAATGTCCATAAAAAGTGATACGTGGCACGCTGGTGTAATGTCTGAAAAAGTAAAATTGCTAGCATGTTTCTTTACTGTATTGGAATATTAGAAGATTTCACTTCATTTTTAATACTTATCTTTTTTTCACTTTTTCATTATCTCTCATACTTTTTCAAATCTTTCACTCTTCCCCCCCCCCTCTCTCTGTCTCTCAACATTTTTTCTTTTATTTATCTTCTTTCTCAACAATTTTTCTCTTTACTATAAGTTTGAAAATTCTACTATCTATAATTACTATATAACTATAATCAAACAAACCATTAGGTAAAATAATAAACTATTAATTTCTAAAAACTTTCCACCATCCTTCTAGATTTGAATTTTAAATTTCTCGTCTTTCACATCCAATTTCACTTTCACTTTCACTTATACGTCCTTATCTTCTCTCACACACTTTCACTTTTAATTATTTTATTTGTGAAAAATGAGTGATGCCCTATTTTTTGTTGTTGAAAAAGTTTAATTACAATTTAGTCCTTAAAAAAATAACTTTTTTGACGGTAAAAAAAACTTTTAGTCTCTAAAAAAAAGACTCAATGACTATTTGAACCACTGATAAATATGTAAAAAAAACATGCAATAAATATTCTTCATTGATAAAGAAGTACGGGATAAATATCTATCAATCTAAAAAAGGGACAATAATTGTCATTGAGACATAAAAAAGATTCTGAGACAAATATTTTTCATTGATAATTATAATTCTTTCTACAAATTATAAACGTGACATGTTTTATTATAATACTCAAGGACGAGACAAAAGTTTTTTATTGATACAAAAAAATAATGAGATAAATATTTGTTACTCATAAATAGGATCCACAAGTTAAAATTTTCACCAATACATAAAAAAACAGGGGACGAATCTTTGTCACTAATAATCAAAATCCACTATATAAATTATAAATGGGACAGAAATAAGCCGAAGAATCTGTTACTATTTTTCTTTTGAATAATACTCATGGAGGGGACAAATTTTTTCTATTGATACTGATAAATATTTGAACTACGGGATAAATATTTGTCACTCTAAAATAAAGACTTAATGACTATTTGAATTACTGATAAATGTATAAAAAACACACGATAAATATTTTTCATTGTTAAAAAAAGTACGAGATAAATATTTGTCACTCATGGACGGAATAAATGTTTTCTATTGATACTAATAAATATTTGAACAATGGGATTAATATTTGTCACTCTAAACTAAAGACTCAATGACTATTTGAACTATCGATAAATATATAAAAAAACACGATAAATATTTTTCATTGATAAAAAGTACTGAGATAAATATTTGTCACTCTAAAATATAAAAAGGGACAATAATTGTTATTGATACATAAAAATACGGGACAAATATTTTTGTTGATAATCTAAAATGTTATGTGATTAATTTACAAATATAATCTAAAATTTACACGCTTATACATATATTAGAATTTCAATTTGAGACTATTTAGTGAAAATAACATGATGTTTCATGCGCGCACGTATGCACAAGTGTTTTGTTAGTAGAGTATGAGCACGAGCACTAAAATTACTGTTCAAGCGAATACAGTCACTTTCTTAAAATGTGAGTATGCATGAGCACAAGTTATTAGCTAACTTAGACTCTAAAATTTCACAAAAATTTAGTTTAGCCCTTGACATTTACAACATATTAATTTATAGTTCCCGACATTTGCAAAAGTGTTTCTGAGTTAGTCTTTTTACAAAATAGAGGACTAAATTTGATATGTCGGAGGAACTAAATTGAAACATTTTTGTAAAATTCGGGACTAAATTGATATATTATAAATGCACTAATTAAATCAAACTTTTACAAGTTTTAAAAGACTAATTTGACTAAAAACTTAAATAAGCACTTATCTCTGTTGAGAGGATTGCCCATTGTCATCCTTACACTCCAACCATCTAGTTGAAAGAAAATTAAAACTCATGACAAAACATTAATTGGAAGAATGGATGTACTTTCCAGAAAAGGACAAATCAAATAAAGAAATAAAAATCACTAAGGATTTTTTTCTCTCCTAGGGCAAGCCTTGTGAGACGTTTCTTTCTTCCCCTCCACTGTGAGGTGACCTCCGTTTGTTGATCTCCCTAGTAGATGAGGTAACTGTGTCAAGTCTTCTTTCTTGGTCACTAGCTCTCATCTATCGATCGCTTTTGTTTAGGTGAGGTAACTGTGTCAAGATTTTAGTCTTGTTCACTAGCTCTCATCTGTTGATCCATTTGCTTTTAGTGAGGTAACTGTGTCAAGACTAACTCTTGTTCACTAGCTCTCACCTTTGCATTCCCACTCTCTAGACTCCTCTATTGGGTATGGCTACCAATCAAATGCATTTCGATGGGGAAGAAGATGACAATGTCCCTTTGCAACGTCAATCAAATGATACTGAGACTTTTGATGCTCGTCACTGTTTGGTTGGACGTTTTCTTACTCGCAGATCCATCCGTATACCCATCATGAAGGATCGACTTGCAGCAATTTGGCAACCGAGCCGCGGGGTTAATATTCGAGCTCTTGATAACAACCTATTCATATTTCAATTCTACCACTGGCGTGATGTGGAGAAGGTATACACTGGAGGTCCAGGGCATTTTGATGGTCACATGTTGGTTCTTGCCAAACTCGGCATAGGGGATGTGGCTGCGCAAGTACCCCTATTTGATGTGGCTTTCTGGGTGCAGGTGCATGATGTCCCGATCGGTTTCATGTCTGAGGCGGTGGGTCGTGATTTAGGTAACTTTATTGGAACTTTTGTGGAATACGACCCCAAGAACAGTTCTGACTTCTGGAAATCCTATATGCGAATTCGTGTTTTGGTGGATGTTCGCAAGCCATTGCGTCGGGGAAAGAAAATAAATGTCGGGGTGATGTCATAAAAAGCGGTACACTTTAAATATGAACGGCTCTCGGTTTTTGCTACCTATGTGGTCATCTTGGTCACATGGACACCGGGCCAGAGTTGCTATTCTCTATGGAGCATGACGATGGAAGGCGTGGATGGGGACCAGAATCGAAGGTGGAGCGTAGAATTCGGGGAAAATAACCAATGGTTGCGCAAGGAGAAAACGGGCGAACAACCGCGACGGCAGCGCAACCACAAGCTACTGGCGACTCTCTTTTGGTGCAAGTCGTGAGGGGACAAAGCTAATAATGACAATAATGGTCGTGGTAATGACAGAAATTATGAGGAGCGATTTTCAAAACTTGAATGTCAATAATGGCCCAATTATGAGCACCATGAGGAGAGGAATAATAATATTCATCCCATTAATAGCACAAACGTAGCGCCGACCATGCAAAGAATCCATCCCAATTGCGGTGATCGATGCTAATTATGTGGGACCGAATTATGCAAAGACCACGTGGTCTCCCAAATGTTACTGTGTGTGTGCGGTCCCAGGTAGTTCCTCACTCACGCATTTGCATGGAAGCCGATGCTTATGACACGAGAGGATGTTCAGAACGTAAGCGGCCTAATGCTACAGGCACAGTTGGCGAGAGCTCTATGACTAATCAGCTAAATTATGATTCTGAGTCTTTTTTATTGGCAGGTCCTGGCAGCCAGGCCTGCCAGGAGCAATGAGCATCCTTAGCTGGAATTGTCGGGGATTGGGTCACCACTCGGCAATTCCTATGCTTAGGGACCTAGTTCGGAGTAATAACCCGGACATTATTTTCTTGTTTGAGACTTTATCTTACTCTAATGTTTTGGAGAATGTTCGCAGGATTCTTGGTTTTGACGGTTGTGTGTCGGTTGACAGAGTAGGTAGAGGAGGAGGAATTGCAGTACTCTGGAGGAATGTTCTTAATTGTACGGTCACTGGTTATTCTAGGCATCACTTGGATGTGGAGGTAAATGATCCTGCTCGGGGGTGTTGGAGAGTAACAGGTTACTATGGTTATGCTGACAGGTCTCTCAGGCGTGAATCTTGGGATCTAATTCGTAGACTGGCTGGTTTATCAAGACTCCCTTGGTGTATTATTGGGGACTTTAATGATCTTTTATCACATGAGGATAAGCGAGGATATTGTGACCACCCGAACTATCTTATGAGAGGCTTCCAAGAGGCTATTGTTGATGCACAGTTGGTTGATTTGCCTTTGACAGGTTACCAGTTCACTTGGAGGTTTGCTTTGGGAACTCCCAGGGAAATTAAGCAACGCCTGGACAGAGCTCTTGCTACTAAAGAATGGCTGTAATTCTTTCCTCGGTCAAAATTGCTTAATCTTATCTCGCCAAAGTCCGATCACTCACCTTTGTTGCTTCAACGGGAACCTTTGAGTGTACAACAGCGGAGACATGTCTTTAAATTTGAGAATGCCTGGTTAGCTGAATCTGATGTTGATATTGTGGTCTCTGATGGGTGGAGCTGTGGTGTTCCGGGGGATATTCAGTCTCACTTACGAGGTTGTGCTTCGGCCTTGACACCTTGGGGTCGTCGTAAGCGCCTTAGATTTCGGGAAGACATTGAGGCTTGCCGACACGCTATGGAGAAAGTTCGAGGTCGCCAGGATGCACAAGGGGGCACTTGACTAAGTTAATTATGCAGGAAGAGGCCTTTTGGAAACAACGGGCCAAATCCTTTTGGCTTAAGGATGGTGACCAAAACACAAAATTCTTCCATGCTAGCGCCACGTCCGGGCATAGGAAGAAACATCTTACTAGTTTACTGACGTGATGATGGTACCACTGCGACTAGCCCCCTTATGGTTCAAATGTTGCTATTGACTACTTTCGAAATTTGTTCTCTAGCGAGTTGGTGACTATGATCCGTTCTTAGGGCCTTAGCGCCCAAACCGCCGGATGGTGATAATGATGTCTTGACCGGTAGATTCGAAATTGAGGAGTTTAAGGAGGCTCTGATGGCTATGGATAGTGATAAGGCTCCAGGGCCAGATGGTTTCAATCCGGGCTTCTTTAAGCGGTATTGGAATATCTATGGTACTGAAATTTTCAATGCTTGTGTTGGATGGTTGCAAAGGGTGAATTCCCGGATAAGTTAAATGATACTAACCTTGCCTCATTCCAAAGAAAGATTCTCCCTCTTCTATGGCTGATTGGCGTCCGATAGCTCTTTGCAATGTCATCTACAAAATTGTCTCAAAGGTACTTGCTAACCGTCTTAAGCGTGTTCTTGATAAGTGTGTTTCTATTGAGCAAAGTGCTTTTGTAGTTGGTCGCTCTATTCTTGATAATGCTATGATTGCTTTTGAACTTATCCATTATCTTAAGAATAAGCGCAAAGGAAAAGTAGGGGAGGTTGCTCTAAAAATTGATATGAGTAAAGCTTACGATAGGATGAACTGGGGCTATATATATGCAATTATGGGTCGGTTGGGTTTTACTAATACTTGAATTAACTGGATGCGCATGTGTATTGAATCTGTCTCTCTATCTGTGATTGTTAATCAGGATCGGGCTGGACCTATCACTCCGGGGAGGGGTCTAAGGCAGGGTGACCCATTATCTCCATATCTTTTTATTCTGTGCTCTGAGGGCTTGACTGCTCTGTTGAATCGGGCTCTAGCATCTGGGGATATTCATGGGCTGAGTATTTGTCGTGGGGCCCCGCAAATTTCACATCTTTTATTTGCAGATGATAGTTTCCTCTTTTTCAGGGCCACTCCAGGTGAAGTGTAACACCCCCTTTTTCACTAACTGCTAGAGAGTGTTACTCTACACTTAATTAATTCCCTTTTTTTTTATACCTATATTTTTTTTCCATTACATTGAAAATTGTTCTATCGCATTCCCTGGATTTTATTTAAGGCGAGGTTTCAAAAAAATCGTGATCTCATAATTGTTAAGAAGTAAAATATTCAAACGTACTATATACATATATGCGTCATAGGGGGCATCGCCCATGATAGTTATGCCCAGTGGCTTACAAACATCAAACAAAACAAAGTACAACTAAATGCCTTGCAAAGGCTTCAAGTACTACATAATATAAAACATAATAAGATAGTCAGCATCACATCATCAACGGATCCCTAAAACCACCATCGAAAAGGTCACTAGAGGTGGCGTTGGGAAGGTTCCCATTGACCTGCTCGGCATGCGATCCTCGTGACAGTCCTCCTCCGGTGCCCTACGTCTAACAGGCCCAACTCCTCCCATCTCAACATCATCACGGCGAACATTCTGGCGGTCAACGCGTCGGAAACGAAGCCCTGAGTGTCTAGGCCTAGCCGGTGGTGGAGCCGCCACGGCCGGCTAGTCTTATTATGCGTTCATCATACGGTGTAGTGGTAATTTAATTTCCAAAGTGATGTGACTAGTAACTATGTTCATGGGAACTCCAAAGCAATCCCATCGATCGTTTTCACCAATCCAAATACTTCAAGATTTGGGTCGTTCCATCCAACTCCCAAGCCCTCCCGCTCTTCTTCTTCGAGAAACTCAATCTTGCGAAACCCGAGTGATTCGATCGTCCCCTCGTCCACATCCCGAAATGTAAGGGTGAAATACTGTACACAAGTTTGCAACGCGATAGTTACACAAGTTACACATAATATATATAATCACATGCATTAGTATAATAATTAATATACAAGCATAATTCAATTAAATCAAGACATCATGAAATCAATCACTTACTCACAGCCACGAGACAAAAACAACAATTCAAGTAAATTCACTAAATGTTAGTTGGTCCTGAAAATCTAAATATCCCACTTGTCCTGAAAATCAATAATGTTAGTTTACTAACTTAGAGAATATATACCCAACCTATTCCATGGAGATCTCTCTATTATATTGAGCGTAAGGCCGTTTCAACTGCCATAACATGATTGTTTGCAATGAGTAGATGTCCAATCTATACCCCAATCATTCTAGCCCGAGCGCACACCTTATTATAGATAGTCACATGCAGATCGGGCTCACCGTGTCGGTAAGACGATTTCCCCCAGTCAGAGATGCTACAACTAACCATTGGTAGGAGTTCGAAACACAAGTGCCCCCAAAAGGTCTGTAGTCGACCCAACCGAACCTATCCTCAGTCTTATATACTTGGTAGTACTATAAGAAACATCCTGTAACTGCTCTTGGTAAAATCATCAGTCTTACTAATCCAATTCTAAATCCACGTAACAATTTAAATCGTTAAGACCTATAGAATGATTTGTAAGATATACCTTAACTAATCAATACTCACCAATCATATCCCTAACTAAATAGCCAAACAATATTTTTGATCAATTTCAAACGGTACCCTTTTGACATGCTAATGAAAATTTTCATATAAATATATAAAACAAAGAATACATATAAGATCCCTTTTTTTTTTCTTTCCAATCATGTAAAAGACTCAAGTCAGAGAGTAATTAATGCTATATCAAAAAACATGAATACTTAAACCAAGTCAACAAACATTTTCACACCTGAAGCATAATGCACATATACAAATATCTTGATTTCCGAATAGTATAAAGAATATAAAAGTACCTTTATTACAAAACTCATTTCCTTATAGTACTCTTACAAACAGGGTCACCAAGCACACAATTTCCTAAAATAACTAATTAATGTATATATATACAAGCAACACACAATTTGTGCCCATCAACTTATTATTAGTATTTCCCCTTACCTTGAAAATTTTCCAAATCAGTTTGCTGGTCACTTCTTGCTTCAAACGCTTCAATGCCTACTCCATTGATGACTCATATTTATATGAGTTATTTATGCCTTTATCCATGAAAATCAAGTAAGTTCTCAAGTAATATTAGTGTCTTATTGCTCTAATTAGTATAGTTGTAGGAAAAGAAGGGTTAGAATCTGTCTTGAATGAACTCGGCACATCTGGTGCCCTTTTGAGCATTTTAACTTGTTTTGTGAGTGTGCAGTGATAAAGCGCTATAAGCGCTTGGACGCTATAAGCGGGTAGAGAACAACTCGGGCATATCTTTGATCTCGGCCAAATCTTTGAAGTCTGCTCGGCTAAGCTGCGAAGCGAATGTGTATTTCTTTGGCGCCAAGTTCTTCGTTCGTGCCTTGTTTTCAAGACCCACTATGCAAATGGCACAATCGGATATTCATGGATTTTATAGGCCACCGCGCGTAAGTGGAGCGATAGCCTTGGTTGGTGCGACGGCCATGCCTCTCTGTGATTGCGCAAATTGCAGGCGCGTGAACTACTCCAACAACTCCTTCTTCCTTTACAAAAACTGATGCTAGATAACGGAAGGAATAGACGAGAAAAGAGTTGAACATTGAGAGTTGGAGACGAGAGAATTTACGCATTCGAACTTTTTAGTTTTCGTTTTCCTTGTAATTTTTCTACTTGTTTTATTTTCGGTATTAACTCAGCGTGAGTGTCATCACGGTGAATGAGTTGTGAACCTCGGTGTGTATCTTTTACCACCGGTTCTTCTCATTTCATTTAAGTAGTATGAGTTTTCCAGCTTGTATTGCTTTGATGATGCGAAACATGAGCTAAATACCTTAAGTTGGATTGCCCGTAACTTTGTAATGAACCATTAGTACTGTTGTTATAATATTGCATGCTTTGCGTTTCAAGCTTTGTGTTATACTTCTTTCAATCTTGTTTTAGAAATGATCAGCTAAAATAGGTAAATCCGTGGGTTCAGAGAAAATTAGATACATACAAGAAACTGATGTACGTAGGTCGGTAGATATAAAAGCTTAAAACAGTACCAATAATATTTAAAGTAGTAGAAATATAATCACTTATAGAAGTATAAATAATACTTAAAGCGGTATAAATAAGGACTTAAAGCAGTATAAATAATACTTAAGGCAGTATAAATAAAGGCTTAAAGCAGTATAAATAATATTTAAAGCAGTATAAATAATCTTTAGCAGGTGATATTAACTAGTAGTAGAAAATTTAAAAGAGCAGTGCAGAAGAATAAAAAAACAGTAATATAAGTAAATGAAAGATAATAAGTTAGAGTTAGCACTTTTTTTTTTGTTATTCTAACCTTGCAAAAGTTGAGATGTATCTTTCGGAGTGGGGTTGTGTGTGTAAGTAAAGATAGTATGAGTTACTATTTATAGAAGAAGAAAGGTGACCAAACACAAGAGGGACACGCGTACTTTATCCTTCTGTTTATACTTTTACTTGTTCATATCCTTTCTCTCCCGATATTATCACTTTAACTTGTGTTACACTGGTATTAATAAAAGACATATCTTGATAAAATAAAATTCTGCGAGATACAATTTACGATCTTTATATTTTATACTACTTAACGAACTAACTTTCAAAAAAATTCGATAAGTTTGGTCTTTCTAATGCAAAGATCTGATTTGCAATTGTGAGATCCTTTTTAGTTATAGTTCAATAGAGTTTTTAGTTCAAATATTTTTCATAGCCTTTTATAACATTTCTCTCTAGCTTTACAAAATTATTTTTGTCGTAACAACATTCTTTGGATACTAATCAAATTATTATTCTATATAAGGAACTAAAAATTTAGGGTGTTACATTACTATCCCACTAAAAAAATTTCGTCCTCGAAATTGTGTACCTTAAAATAAATTCGGATCATCGTGCCCTCATATTATCTTCTAATTCCCATGTTGCATCTCAGTTTATGCGATCCCATATAACTTTGACCAAAGATATTTGTTTTCCTCTAAGTTGTTTGATTCTCCTATCTTCGATCCTTGCGGAGATGTCTCATATGTCAAGTTTTCTTTTAATGGTACTTCATCTGGGCTCAATTATGTGGGATGGATCGAAACATACTTCCTTAGCTGTGAAACGTGTAACACGTTGTGAATGTTTGAAAGAAAAGGTGGTAAAGCTATTTGATAAGCTACTGGACCAATGCGGCGAATAATTTGATATGGTCCAATGAATTTCGGTGTGAGTTTTATTGACTTAATAGCTCTTCCGACTCCTGTAGTTGATGTAACTCGTAAAAACACATGTTCACCTTCATGAAATTCGAGAGGTCTTCTCCTTCGATCCGAGTAACTTTTCTGTCTGCTTTGTGCAATCTTCATCCTTTCACGGATTTGTTTGACTTTCTCTGTTGTTTGTTGTACAATCTCTGGTCCTAGCATAGCACTTTCTCCATCTTGATACCAACATAACGGTGTTTGGCATTTCCTTCCGTACAAAGCTTCGTAGGGTGCCATCCCGATACTTGAGTGAAAACTGTTATTATAGGTAAACTCAATCAATGGTAGCAGAGTATCCCAACTTCCTCTATTGTCCAGAACACATGCTCTTAGTAAATCTTCCAGAGATTGGATTGTCCTCTCTCGTCTGCATCCATCTGTTTGAGGATGATACGTTGAACTTAGCCTCAGCTTCGTCCCTAAAGCTTCTTGTAAACTTTGCCAAAAATGAGAAGTGAATTTTGGGTCTCGATCTGAAATAATACTAGAGGGAACTCCATGTAGTCTGATTATTTCTTTGATGTATATCTCAGTCAGCTTCTCCACATTGTAGTTAATTCTTACAGGTAAGAAATGTGCCGAGTCAGCCTGTCTACGATCACCCAAATTGAATCATAATTACGTCTTTGTCCTTGGTAATCCTACTACAAAATCCATTGAAATGCTTTCCCACTTCCATCCGGTATGTCCAATGTTTGAAGCATACTGCGCGGGTTCGATGTTCAACATTTGCTTTCGACATGTTAGACATGATCGACATATTCTCGCACATGTTTTTTCATCCGTAGCCACCAAAATCTTTGCTTTAGATCTTGATACATTTTTGTTGCCCCTGGATGAATGCTCGACTTGCTCTTATGTGCTTCATCTAAAATCATCTTCCTCATTTCCAAATTATTTGGGATGCAAACTCTCCGTTGCATCGCAAAATGCCATCGCCCCCAAACCGAACTCTCTGACTCTTTCTGTTCAATTAGTTTTCTCTTTTCCTGCAGATGTTCATCACTTGCTTGTTGTTCACGGATATCCTCCATAAATCCGCTTGACACCTTTATCATTCCTAAGGAAATCTTCCCACTAGTCAACTCTACAGTTAGATTCAGATCCCGAAATTTCTCTAACAACTCTAACTCCTTAGTCATCATAGCGAGAAATGTGAATCGTCTCTTTCGACTCGGTCGTCGGCTACCACATTCGCCTTTAGGAATTGGTGGTAAAGTAAAGTAAAATCGTAGTCTTTTAGAAATTCCATCCATCGTCTTTGTCTCATGTTGAGCTCCTTTTGATCGAAAAGATATTTCAAACTTTTATGGTCGCTGAAAACATCAAAACTTGCTCCATACAAATGATGTCTCCAGATCTTTAGCGCAAAGACTACTGCAGCTAATTCCAAATCATGGGTAGGGTAATTCTTCTCGTGAGTCTTTAGTTGTCTTGAAGCATAAGCTACGACTTTTCTATGCTGCATGAGAACGCAACCTAATCCTTGATGTGAAGCATCACAGTACACTTCATATGGTTCATCTGGTTGTGGCAGAACTAGTACTGGTGACGTTGTTAAACGCTTCTTCATCGTTTGAAAGCTTTCTTCACACTTCTCGGTCCATATAAATGGCTGGTCCTTCCTCGTGAGTCAAGTTAATGGTGCCACTATCCTTGAAAATCCTTCTATAAATCTCCGATAGTATCCGGCCAAACCAACGAAACTACGAATGTCCGTTACTGATTTTGGTTGTTCCCACGAAAGTAATGTCTCCACTTTTGCAGGATCCACAGCGATTCCTTCTTTGGTAATCACGTGACCTAAGAATTTAACTTCTTCAATCCAAAACTCACACTTTGACAGCTTTGCGTATAATTTCTTCTCCTGTAGAATTTGCAAAACTTGACGAAGATGACCTTCATGCTCCTCGTAACTCTTAGAATAGATAAGGATGTCATCAATAAATACAACGACAAATTTATCGAGAAATGGACTAAAAATCCGATTCATGTAATCCATGAATATAGCAGGTGCATTTGTTACACCAAATGGCATCACCAAATACTCGTAATGCCCATAACGAGTCCTAAACGCAGTCTTTGAGATATCCTCAGGTTTCACTCTAATTTGGTGGTATCCCGTCCTTAAGTCAATCTTTGAGAAGACGGTAGCTCCACGGAGTTGATCCATTAAATCATCAATGCGAGGTAGAGGATATTTATTCTTTATAGTCACTTTGTTCAACTCGACGATAGTCTACACAAAAGTCTTGAACCCCATCTTTCTTCTTTACTAACAAGATGGTGCTCCCCAAGGTGATACACTTGGCCTAATGAATTGTTTTGACAACAAATCCTCGTTTGACTTTTCGATTCTGCGCTAATTCGTAGGTGACATCCTATATGGTGCAATAGAGATTGGGCTCGATCCGGGTATGAGATCGATTGAAAATTCAATATCTCGAACGGGTGGTAATCTGGGAACATCTTCGAAAATACTTAGGAAAATCTTTCACGATCGATACTTACTCAAAGTTATTTCTTTTTCCGCCTTTAAGGAAGATAGCAACATATAACATTGAGCACCTTCTTTCGAGAAAGCTATTGCTTGATTAGCGATTATGAACTCGAAATACTAGGGTCGGGAAAAACTAAAGTCTTATGTGCATTGATCCAAAAGGATATGGTTAGAAGATAACCAATCCATGCCTAAAATCACGTCTAGTTGTGTCAAAGGCAAACATATCAAATCAACAATAAATCTCCTATCATGGATGACAATAGGGCGGTTTAAACATACGAGAATTTGCCACTATATAGGTTTAGCGATTGGAGCAGCGAAACGACTAAATCAAAAGGTAATGATGTAACAGTAAATTCAATTGTTTTGCTTCTATCTATAGAAACAAAAGAATGAGTTGCTCCGAATCAAATAAAATGCAGCTAAAGGGATTACCGCTTCATATCACGATTTCCTTGTATAAGATCTTCGATTGAGAAGCCTCAAAGACCATTTATCGCCAGAAACTCTTCCTTTGGCCCTTGGGCGTTCAGCCATCATGTTGTTGACTCTTGGCTCAACCTTTGGATTAGTGCGATCTTTCGCCATGTGTCTGTTTTCCCACACTTGAAACACACCACGCCCTCATGGGACAAGTGTCGACAAAATGGTCTTGTTTCCCACATTTGAAACATCGTCGAGTGGGTCCCGGATTCGGACTCCTAATTGGCCCACCTCCAAAAGCGAGATCATGATCGGACGATATGGTTGTCGATTCTCGTTATTCCCAGGGTCGGGAATAAGGTTTTTGTACGATCGCTTCCCTTTACGGTTCCATCCTTGAGTTGGATATCCGGACCTGAGACGCCCTCCCGAATTTCCTCGATTGATTCCACTTTCCTTCATTGTCTCTATTTTTCTGCATTTTTCCACAAGCGGTTGAAATTGTCGAATCTCGAGAGGTAAGACTGACTCTTTGATGTTAAGTCTCAGTCCTCCTTCAAATCTTTCACATAGCCAATCCTCGTCAACCCGATCCTGAAAAAATCGAAAATACTTTGCCAGCGATTCGAACTTTGCTGCGTATTCTCCGACCGTCATTCCTCCTTGTTTCAGAATCAAGAACTCTTGTTCCTTTGCAGTCCTAGCACTTCTAGGAAAATATTTGTCTAAAAATTTAGCACGAAATACCTCCCAGGTAACTTCCTGGTTACTGGCTTCGACTATCTGTCGGGCTCCTCTCCACCAATATTCTGCATCACCAAGCAGCAGGTAAGATGCATAACTAACCTTTGCTTCATCTGAGCATATCAGCACCGTGAAGATTTTCTCGATCTCTTGAAGCCATAAGTCAGCTCTCTCTGGTTCTATTTCTCCATGAAATTGGGGAGGATCATGACGTCTAAAGTCAACCAAACCTTTAGACTCATGAGCTGCTCTTCTTCTCTCTCGTTGTTTGCGAATATCCCTTTGATTCTTCGCAGCAGTTTGTTGTGAAATGGAGGTAGCCATATCCGCCATAACTTGAATAGCTCTATCCATGTTATTCCCAGTATTGTTGTCTCCCGTGTTCTCAGTATCTATTTGTTCGTCCCTATGAGCCATTGAATTCCTATAAGGCAATACTAGTTAGAACCTAATAAGAAGATAATCTAAATAGTTCACAGAATATCACACAACAAAAACATATAGAAAACAATTCACATAATTCAAAGTTCACCAAATAAAACAAAATTACAGCGGACCTACAACCCAGACTTTTCCCGAAAGACTCGATCCGCTCTGATACCACTATTGTAACACCCCCTTTTTCACTAACTGCTAGAGAGTGTTACTCTACACTTAATTAATTCCCTTTTTTTTATACCTATATTTTTTTTTCCATTACATTGAAAATTGTTCTATCGCATTCCCTGGATTTTATTTAAGGCGAGGTTTCAAAAAAAAAATCGTGATCTCATAATTGTTAAGAAGTAAAATATTCAAACGTACTATATACATATATGCGTCATAGGGGGCATCGCCCATGATAGTTATGCCCAATGGCTTACAAACATCAAACAAAACAAAGTACAACTAAATGCCTTGCAAAGGCTTCAAGTACTACATAATATAAAACATAATAAGATAGTCAGCATCACATCATCAACGGATCCCTAAAACCACCATCAGAAAGGTCACTAGAGGTGGCCGTTGGGAAGGTTCCCATTGACCCTGCGATGCTTCGGATCCTCGACGAGTCCTCCTCCGGTGCCCTACGTCTAACAGGCCCAGCTCCTCCCATCTCAACATCATCACGGCGAACATTATGGCGGTCAACGCGTCGGAAACGAAGCCCTGAGTGTCTAGGCCTAGCCGGTGGTGGAGCCGCCACAGCTTCGGCTAGTCTTATTGCGTTCATCATACGGTGTAGTGGTAATTTAATTTCCAAAGTGATGTGACTAGTAACTATGTTCATGGGAACTCCAAAGAATCCCATCGATCGTTTTCACCAATCCAAAGATATTTCAAGATTTGGGTCGTTCCATCCAACTCCCAAGCCCCTCCTGCTCTTCTTCGAGAAACTCAATCTTGCGAAACCCGAGTGATTGATCGTCCCCCTCGTCCACATCCGAAATGTAAGGGTGAAATACTCGTACACACAAGTTTGCAACGCGATGGTTACACAAGTTACACATAATATATATAATCACATGCATTAGTATAATAATTAATATACAAGCATAATTCAATTAAATCAAGACATCATGAAATCAATCACTTACTCACGACCACGAGACAAAAACAACAATTCAAGTAAATTCACTAAATGTTAGTTGGTCTGAAAATCTAAATATCCCACTTGTCACGAAAATCAATAATGTTAGTTTACTAACTTAGAGAATATATACCCAACCTATTCCATGGAGATCTCTCTATTATATTGAGCGTAAGGCCGTTTCAATTGCCATAACATGATTGTTTGCAATGAGTAGATGTCCAATCTATACCCCAATCATTCTAGCCCGAAAGGCTGCACCTTTATTATAGATAGTCTGTGCATATCGGAGCTCACCGTGTCGGGTAAGTACGATTTCCCCGATCGGAGATGCTACAACTAACCATTGGTAGGAGTTCAAACACAAGTGCCCCCAAAAGGTGCAGTAGTCGACCCAACCGAACCTATCCTCGATCTTATATACTTGGTAGTACTATAAGAAACATCCTCAGAATCGCTCTTGGTAAAATCATCGAGTCTTACTAATCCAATTCTAAATCCACGTAACAATTTAAATGTTAAGACCTATAGAATGATTTGTAAGATATACCTTAACTAATCAATACTCACCAATCATATCCCTAACTAAATAGCCAAACAATATTTTTGATCAATTTCAAACGGTACCCTTTTGACATGCTAATGAAAATTTTCATATAAATATATAAAACAAAGAATACATATAAGATCCCTTTTTTTTTTCTTTCCAATCATGTAAAAGACTCAAGTCGAGAGTAATTAATGCTATATCAAAAACATGAATACTTAAACCAAGTCAACAAACATTTTCACACCAAGCATAATGCACATATACAAATATCTTGATTTCGAATAGTATAAAGAATATAAAAGTACCTTTATTACAAAACTCATTTCCTTATAGTACTCTTACAAACAGGGTCACCAAGCACACAATTTCCTAAAATAACTAATTAATGTATATATACAAGCAACACACAATTTGTGCCCATCAACTTATTATTAGTATTTCCCTTACCTTGAAAATTTTCCAAATCGGTTCTTTGGTCACTTCTTGCTTCAAACGCTTGATGCCTACTCCATTGATGACTCATATTTATATGAGTTATTTATGCCTTTATCCATGAAAATCAAGTAAGTTCTCAAGTAATATTAGTGTCTTATTGCTCTAATTAGTATAGTTGTAGGAAAAGAAGGGTTAGAATCTGTCTTGAATGAACTCGGCACATCTGGTGCCCTTTTGAGCATTTTAACTTGTTTTGTGAGTGTGCAGTGATAAAGCGCTATAGCGCTTGACGCTATAGCGGGTAGAGAGCAACTCAGGCATATCTTTGATCTCGGCCAAATCTTTGAAGCTGCTCGGCTAAGCCTGCGAAGCAGAATGTGTATTTCTTTGGCGCCAAGTTCTTCGTTCCAGGCCTTGTTTTCAGCACCCACTATGCAGCTGGCACAATCGGATATTCATGGATTTTATAGGCCACCTGGCGCTGTGTAAGTGGAGCGATAGCCTTGGTTGGTGCGACGGCCATGCCTCTGTGATTGCGCAAATTCTGGGCGCGTGAACTACTCCAACAACTCCTTCTTCCTTTACAAAAACTGATGCTGGATAACGGAAGGAATAGACAGAAAAGAGTTGAACATTGAGAGTTGGAGACTGAGAGAATTTCTGCATTACTGAGCTTTTTAGTTTTCGTTTTCCTTGTAATTTTTCACTTGTTTTTATTTTCGGTATTAACTCAGCGTGAGTGTCATCACGGTGAATGAGTTGTGAACCTCGGTGTGTATCTTTTACCACCTAGGTTCTTCTCATTTCGATTTAAGTAGTATGAGTTTTCCAGCTTGTATTGCTTTGATGATGCGAAACATGAGCTAAATACCTTAAGTTGGATTGCCCGTAACTTTGTAATGAACCATTAGTACTGTTGTTATAATATTGCATGCTTTGCGTTTCAAGCTTTGTGTTATACTTCTTTCAATCTTGTTTTAGAAATGATCAGCTAAAATAGGTAAATCCGTGGGTTCAGACATGGTCCATGGATGGACTTCAAAGCTTGATATGAACGAATCTATTTAAAGACATTTAAGTAGATTTTGCTTCCTCTAGACATAGAAATGCAATAGTTCATAGAGCAAGGGCTGTGGGTTTTTATTATACAGGGGTGAACTTATTTAGAACCTAGACATAGGATTCTTGTAATGAAACCCTGGCGTGAGTGATCCGAAAGGCACAAAAGCAATTGCAACAGCGCTTGACGCTATAGCGTGTAACGTTATAGCGCTATACTAATTGGGAATTTACTTAGGAAAGGCAATCCGACTTGTTTCTCTCTCATTCTACAACTCGGCTTTTCTCGCTTTCTTAAAACCCGCTTTTTAATCGATAACTTTGTTACTACAAACCTTTGCTACTCGGTTCGCTAAGAGCTAGTATCGCTTAAACTCTAAAATTAATATCAATCCTGTGGAGACGAATCAGTACTTACTACTTTATTACTTGTTTCGATTGTGTACACTTGCACAACTCGGTTTCTCACAACATCCATCAAAACAACTAGGTTTTTAATCCACTATATCCATGACTAAAAATTCATAACTAAAGTTTCTGTTTTCTTTTTCTTTTAAGAGGAAATTTCTTTGATATATATACTAGTTATCTGTAACTAGTGTTGAGTATAACTTATTTAAGTTCTAGAATAAAGTTAATGAATGAAATAAGAAATAAAGGCTTGTTGATATGGAACATGCTTTATATCAACATAATCAAGTGATAGTATAGTACCTGATGATTAAGTTATATCACTTCCTTATTTTCAAGTATTTGAAATTTACACTGTCACAATTGTTTTTAAATTTATTTTATTGTTGAAATAAGTAATAATGAATTGAAGCAATAGTAGTCATGGTTGTGGATTTATCTGTGTATACAGTGTAAAACTCCAAAGGAATAAAGTAGAAGAAGAAAAAATGATGAGAACTAGAAAGTGCTTTTACATGGTTTGTTCTTCATCTAAACAGATCCTTAAAATAAAAGAAATAGATAAAGGTTCAAAAGAAAAGTAACAAATCATTGTAGAAAGTAATAGGTCCATTTCAAAAGAGAAAATTAGATACATACAAGAAACTGATGTACGTAGGTCGGTAGATATAAAAGCTTAAAACAGTACCAATAATATTTAAAGTAGTAGAAATATAATCACTTATAGAAGTATAAATAATACTTAAAGCGGTATAAATAAGGACTTAAAGCGAAGATAAATAATACTTAAGGCGGTATAAATAATATTTAAAGCAGTATAAATAATCTTTAGCAGGTGATATTAACTAGCAGTAGAAAATTTAAAAGAGCAGTGCAGAAGAATAAAAAAAACAGTAATATAAGTAAATGAAAGATAATAAGTTAGAGTTAGCACTTTTTTTTTTTTTGTTTTTGTTATTCTAACCTTGCAAAAGTTGAGATGTATCTTTCTGAATTGGGGTTGTGTGTGTAAGTAAAGATAGTATGAGTTACTATTTATAGAAGAAGAAAGGTGACCAAACACAAGAGGACACGCGTACTTTATCCTTCTGCATTTATACTTTTACTTGTTCATATCCTTTCTCTCCGATATTATCACTTTAACTTGTGTTACACTCGTATTAATAAAAGACATATCTTGATGAAATAAAATTCTGCAGATACAATTTCGATCTTTATATTTTATACTACTTAACGAACTAACTTTCAAAAAATTTTGATAAGTTTGGTCTTTCTAATGCAGTACAGATTTGCACTGACAGATCCTTTTTAGTTATAGTTCAATAGAGTTTTTAGTTCAAATATTTTTCATAGCCTTTTATAACATTTCTCTCTAGCTTTACAAAATTATTTTTGTCGTAACAACATTCTTTGGATACTAATCCAATTATTATTCTATATAAGGAACTAAAAATTTAGGGTGTTACATGAAGCAACCCGCATCCAGGCTATTTTGGATACTTATGAACGTGCCTCCGGGCAGCAAGTCAATTTTCAGAAGTCTGAAATCTTCTTTAGCCGCAATGTTCAACCTGTGGTTCGGGAAGCCATTACAGCTCAGTTGGGTGTACGGGTGTGTTTGGGTACAGGCAAATATCTAGGTCTTCCATCTATGGTAGGGAGGAGCAAAAAGGCCTTGTTCAAGTTCATAAAAGATCGGATTTGGAAGAAAATTAATTCATGGAGTGGTCGTATGCTATCAAAGGCAGGGAAAGAGGTTATGATTAAATCGGTCTTACAATCTATTCCAACTTACTTCATGAGTATTTTTATGATTGCCTCTACTCTCATCTCGGAGATTGAACGCCTACTTAATGGATTCTGGTGGGGTGGTAATGGTGGTGTTGGTCGAGGTATCCGATGGATGGCTTGGGATAAGTTGTGTGTCCCCAAGATTCATGGTGGAATGGGCTTTCGAAGCCTAAAGCACTTTAATTTAGCTCTCTTGGGTAAACAAGCTTGGAGGCTTCAATCTCAACCGGAACTCCTAGTTTCTCGGTTGTATAAAGCCAAGTATTTTCCCCATAGTGATTTTCTCCATGCCCCCAAGAAAAATAATGGTAGTTATGTTTGGAACAGCATCCTGGCATCCCAAGAATTGATAAGGGATGGATCGGCTTGGAGTATTGGTAATGGTAGTACAATTCGTTTGTTTGAGGATCGGTGGACAAAGAATCCCATCCAACTTCAGCCTAGAACTTCGGGTATTTTCAATCCTTTGCTGCGTGTTGACTACTTGGTTGTTCAGGATAGAAAGTGTTGGAATGAGCCCCTTGTTCGTTTTACCTTAGATGGTCCGTCTAGTTCCGATGTGTTGGATACGCCTTTATTCTGTTGTGTTTATGAGGACGCGCTTTTTTGGAAAGGTGAACGGAATGGTGCTTACTCAGTGCGTAGTGCACACCGTCTTGTTACTCAATCCAATCGCCATCGCTGTCCTCGGCATGAGGCTCTCGGTGCGAGCTATGGAAACTGCACGTTCCCCCAAAGGTGAAAAATTTTCTATGGAGACTTGCTAGGAATTGTGCGCCTCACCACGCGCTTTGTCCTCCTCCGTCGTGGGTATGGTTGTTCCGGAAGTGTCCTTTCGTGGTGATTTTGAGGAAACCAGTCTGCACATTTTTGCAAATTGTATTCTTCTTTGTAACGTCTTTGATCGCATTGGGTATTAGTCTTTGCTGCTGCTCGGGAGGCGATTCACGCCACGGATGCCGCCCGGTTTTTGCGGTTTTCATGCAGTGTTCTAGCGATATTCGCATAGCCTGGGTGATGAATCTTTGGAGCATCTGGTCTAGTCGCAATAATATTGTTTGGCAGCAGCGTCGTGACTCCGTGTCCGCTATTATTCATAAAGGATCGGCTTTGCTTCTGGACTGGTTAGAGGCCAGTAAGGTTTTCAAGCAACCTTCGGTTTCTACTGCTGCTACTGCAGCAACCGAGACCAGATTTTATGCAGCTGCTGCTGGTGCAACAACGTGTTGGTCTAAACCGCCCCGTGGTTTCGTCAAGTGTAATATCGATGCGGCGTTCGACACAAGTGGCAACCGTATTGGTATCGGACTGTGTGTTCGTGATGAAGTGGGTTCTTTTGTGGCAGCCAAATTACATTGCTTTGCACCTCTTCTTGAAGTGTACAAAGGTGAGGCTCTCGGGTTGCTTGTTGCCATTGATTGGATGCGTGAACTTCAATTCCGGGATGTTATTTTCGAGATGGATGCCAAAACGGTTGTAGACGATTTCAACAAAGCTCCTACTATCAATTCTGACTATGGTTGTATTTTAGCTTATTGTAGGGAAGCCTTTGTTTATTTTAATCTAAACTCTCATGTGGAGTTCTCAGGAGAGAGACTAATAAGGTGGCTTCATACCTTAGCGAGGGTAAGCGCTTGTTTCTCGATCATCTCAAACTTTATTCGACATTCCAAATGTGTTTTAGATGTGATTTTGAATGAAATGAATTAGATTTCTTGCGTCAAAAAAAAAAAAGCACTGCATCGCAGATATTCAATCCAAGATTCTGTTTACGTTATGACCACAAATTTTATCTATTTTCCAACCTGACTTTATTTATATCTGGGTCAAATTTATTATTATATTTTGCATTCTTCTTAAATTCTATTTTACATAATTTTTGTTAATCACAATTTTTTATAAACTTTCCATGATTATAAATTTGAAATTTTAACATACTGTATTAAATTAATAAACGTAAATAATGGTTTATTCGTATTCTCTGTTTTTTTTGAGATTATTCGTATTCTCTTTATTACAAGTCATACTTATTTTCTTTATATTTTTAAACACTTTATTTTCTTTTTTAATATTAAATTTTATATACCACAAAATACACAAGAATGCCATACTTTTACTAATATAATACAAAACGTTGTGTATACATCTAATATTTGACATTTTTTTTTTGCTTAAATATAGATTACCCCCTGCAAATATCAACTTTATCCATATACCCCCCTGTAAAAATAAAAGTTTTAAAATAAACCTTGCAAAATGTGAAGTTATCCAGCTTACCCTGATTTCTGCTTAGTTTACATTGACGCTTTGTTAATTGATAGGCGATGTGGATGCCAGTTGGATCAATTACATGGCTAATTAGGGCTTAAATCATCATCATCATCGGTTCAATCGTCTTTTCTTCCCTCCATAACCCTAATCGAAGCTTCTCTCTTCTTCCCTCTATAACCCTAATCTTATCCTATCTCAATCAAAGCTTCTCCTCCATAACCCTAATCATATTCTTCTCTCTTCTTCTCAGTTCTTCCATTGTTTGTTTTATCTTTCCAATGGCCACAAGCAACACCTCTTCTAATGCTTTATCAAGACATGGGCAACTTCCACTTTATGCATGTGAGCGACCAATGCGTTTATGGATTGCGAATACCTCTGAAAATCTCGGAAGAAGATTCTCGAAGTGTATTAATTACGAGAGTAAGTAATGTAGGTTTAAATTCATGTGTTCCCCTTTATTTTTGGGTTAGGCATAACATATCTTCGTTGATTTTTGTCTCTCTCTCTCAGAAAACGAAATAACTGCAAGTTATTCATTTGGGATGATGAACTAGATGTTCTACAAGTCAGAATGGTGACTGCTTCAGAAACTGTAGTTGAAGCTAACCCTAAAGTTTTGGAGTCACTGTTGTGCGAAAAGGTGATGTGCAAGTGTACACAATCGCAACAAGTAATATAATGATAAGTAAGATCGCTCTCCACAGGATTGTTGAGTTTACTTCTATGATTAAATTAGTAAATTAGCTAGTGAGTAAAACAAGTAACAATAACAAGTTGTAGAATCATTAATGTTATCAACATAAAGGTACAAAAGCAAATAAGATAGATTATATATAAGTAGAAATTCAGAGTGAGGGTAGTTGGAATGCTCTTTGCTAAGTAATTTCCTAGAAGTAAGGCGCTATAGCGTCTCACGCTATAGCGTCAATCATTGTGCAAATGATTTTGTGCTTTTCACCACTAACGCCAGTGGTTTCATTACAAGATGCCTATGTCAGGTTCTAAATAAGTTCACCCAGTATAATGGAGAACCCACGACTTTTGCCCTATGAACTATTGCATTTCTATGTCAGAGGAAGCAAAAATTGGTTAAATGTCTTTAACCAACCTTATCGCTCATATCAATCCTTGAGTTCGAATCATGGACCATGTCCACATACTCCATGAATATACCTATTTTAGTGATCATTTCTAAAACAAGTTTGAAAGAAGTAACACACAAAGATTGAAACGCAAAACGTGAAATATTATATACGCGATACTAAAGGTTCATTACAAAGCTCTAAGCATCCAACTACAAGAGAGTCACTCATGATGAGCAACAACACAAGAAATACAACATAAAAGTGTTACCTAAAGCCATAAAACCGAAATCACCAAGAGGTAGAAAACACTCCAAATGATGACAGCTCTCTCGTGCGCTTATAGCGCTTGACGCTATAGCGTCTCTCGCAAAGATCGCAGAAAATCTACTCTTTATTGTGAAAATGGAGCTTGGGCGAAAATGGAGTTTAAGAGTTATTTCTAACTCTCCTCTCTTCTCGAACCAAAGAAACTAAGCTTGAAGATGAAGTTTTAAGACTTCAATATAAAGAAAATATCTCTCAAAAAGGTGAAAAGCCATCCCACCAACTATTACCAACTACCATTACAAAATAGACAAGTGTCCTATAAAGCAAAAGGTGGGTGGTCGATGCAGAACTGCTCTCGATCGCTTCTGATGATTTAACATGCCGCCAAAATTGCTTTTTCGTTTTCTCTCTCATCACCGCAGAATCCAACGCTATAGCGCTCTGCCGCTATAGCGCTAATCTTTGTAACACCGAACAAACACATTAAAAATAACAAGAAAGCACCAAAAGTGCCAATTTGTCACATAATCAGTTCCTAACCCTCTTTTACACTAAACAACATATATTTACTATTTAACAACAATATTAATTAAGAACTTGCATTAATTTAAGTAATAAAAGCATAAATAACTCATATAAATATGAGTTATCAGTCACCAACAAACAGATTTGGTGAATGTAAATATGGTGAAATTTTGACAAATTGGGAGTCAATGAAAGTTAACAAGCTGAAGATTGGTGAAGAAACCCATTGTATCTGAGTGAGTGAAGTGTGAGAGACGAAAATGGTGATGTGAAGTGAGTGAGAGAAGTTGAAATGCTGAAGTGAGTGAGTCAGGTAACACGTGTATAAGCACCATCTACGTGTCATGCCAATGTGGAGTCCAAGTGTCCGCCCACTCAGCATAGAGTTAACTCTGTTAACTAAAACTAACAGCAGGGGGGTAATTGTAACTAATTAATATTTGCAAGGTTTATTTTAAAACTTTTATTTTTGCAGGGGATAAAGTTGATATTTGCAGGGGGTAATCTATATTTAAGCCTTTTTTTTTTATATTCAAGATGATGGAATTAAGGGGACCACAAGAAGTAGTCCAACCCTTATAAAGAGGGTGAGGTCTCCTTAAAACCTCTCAAAGGGTATATAGTATTCATATATTTTATTGTTTTGATACTGATTTGTGAACCTAAAATAGTGATATTTTGTTATTTGGTATTGAATACTTTTAAAAAAAAGATAAATGTATTTTTTGAAAATAAAAACACTGGCATGTGGAAATGGTGCTAGAAAACTGCCCAAAGAGCCAAACTTTTTCTTCCTGATACTTAAAATGGCAAAAATAATAATTGATAGCCATAGACCTCGTACTTAGAGCTGTCAATGGGCCAAGCCTGGCCCGGCCCATTAGGCCAGGTGGGTTGGTCTGGGGCGGCCCAATATTCGAATGAGCGGCATATTTTACAGCTCGGCCCGACCTAAGCCCGTGGCCCAATGGGCCACAAATCATTGAATTTTTAGAATTTTGGCCATAGTTTTTCTCTATAAATGAGCAACATACATAAAGACTATTTTGAAGTAGCATAACGTAAAACAAAGCCAATATAAATATGTTTAGGCTCTACAAATCACCATGGTTAATACATTAACGTTTTGTCGATAACCATATGCAGCCAAAAAAGCAGTCTAAATTTGTCTTGGCTTTACCAAATACTTTGTCCATAAGCAGACAAAATAGCTCAACTACACATATATCTTGGTCCAAAAACTAAAGCTTAAAGCAAAAAACTATATATTCAAGTAACACATCAGCAAACTTTTTTGTTTTTAATAAATGGTGGGATGTGATTTTAATCGTGAAAAAAAAGAGGGAGCCAAGATTTTTGTTCTCAAATTTTATCATGAGAAAAAAAGGGAACTTTTTTGGTTTTGGGAGGGAATTAATATTTAGTTAAACAAAAGGAGAGAAAATAAAGTGAATTAGGAATGTATTTTTTTAGTTATTAACACTCAAGTGAATTTAGTTTTTTTTGTTAGATTTAAAATTTTTAAAAAATAAATTTGGCCCGTGGGCCCAACCCATATATGATTGAAGCCATAGAAATTACGCTAAAAACTTAGAGTTGGTTTTGCCCATTTTTGAAATTTCAACCCAACCAAAATATTGGGCTCATAAGTCGACCTGTTAAGTAGTAAGCCAAAATTGACAATTCTACTCGTATATAAATATCTAGTATATAAATGTGATCAACAAAACCACCAATTCAACAAAGAGCATTTTTTTTAACCCCACGGTAAGACTAGATATCCCACCCAATATTTTTCTTCTAATTTTATCCCTCAAATTTCTCCAAAACGGCTTTACCTATTAAATAGATAAATCCGTTGTCTAAAATTAACACAACAAATTTATTTATTTAATAGGTAATTTCGTTTTGGATAAAAAGTTTGAAAACGGAAGTATGTTGATAATTGATACATACGTTGTGATAATCGATACACAACGGTCCAGACAAAATAAATGTGAATCCGGTATTTGTAGTTACTTCCGTCTATCATTTTATTTTTGGACCAAACAGATTTACTTAAAAACTAAATAAATCTTTGTGTTAATTTTAAATAACAGATTTATCTATTTAGTAGGTAAATTTGTTGTGTTAATTTCACTACGGATTTATCTACCAAGCAGATAGATCCGTTGTCAAAATTTTCACAATAGATTTATTTACTTAAAAGATAAATCTGTTTAGACAAAAATGCAAGAGTAATCCGATCTTTTCACAGAGGTTGTCGAGATATCTGTGGGGTCCAAAGAAATACCCTTCAACAAAACCACCAATCAGTTCCTAGGAGGTAATGGTCCACATTATCCACAAGTTACTCAATTCACCACCCATTTTACTTGAGAGTTTCTACAAACCTCAAAAACCAGTTGGAGGGCTTCTAGTTCACGGAATTATTTTTTTTGACCAAATAGTTCACAGAATTATTGTTTCTCCCTTTCAGTGTTAAAAAAAATTAGTTAAGTGCAACTAATTATATAATTTTCATGTAAAATATTAACTAAATTTACTAGATTTACCTTTTAATATTTAATAAAAAGATCTCTCTTAGTCTACTTTATTGTCGACGTACGCTCAATTAAATGAATGATATACTACTCTGGTTTTTATTATAAGAAAATTTTGCAGTTTTAAGTTCATTAAATAACGGATGTATCTGGGCTATATTATAAACTAGATACACCAATTATTCAATAAACCTCTAATTATAAATTTTCTTATAATAAAGACTAGAATGAGTATATATATGAAATATATTCAATATCGCAAAAGTAATTAACTTTTGCTTTAAAACAGACTAAAAAATGAACTATTTTTTTTTTGCTTATGACGAGATATATGCATACATAATTATACTTAATACATGTTAGAAATTATGAATATGATGATTCAAAGGGTACGTCAAGAAAACAAAATTGACTCTCAGTCTCCTAATTCCTCGCTTCGCAGCAGAAGATTCTTTAGCTTGGGACCATTTTTCTTCTGGTTTGTTATCTTCTAAAGACGCTTATGAGTTTCTCAATCCTATATCTGTGGTTGTCTCTTGGGCTAAGTAGGCCGATCGTCTGTTCCTCCTTCAAAATCGTTTCTTTTCTGGAGAGCTGCCCATGACCATTGCATACAGATGATAACGTCAAAAACGAGGTTGTACTATGGTCTCCATTTGTTGCCACTATGGTAAGAATGAGGAAACTACCAATATTCATTTGTTTCTTAGCTTCCCTTTTCCCACAAAACCTACAGGCTCCAATCGTCTATCAATTGCTTTATTTATACTTCTAGTATTTTATCTCTTCTTTCTGTGTTGAATGGATCTTGGAGTGATCAACTTTTGGATGTCTTAGCTGCTACAGTTATTCATGTTCTAGCCAACATTGGTTGAGCAAAAATAAATTACGCTTTGACAATAAAGTTATTCCTCTTCAATCTCTTCTTCATCAAATTAAGATCTCCACTTCTCTCTTGGGTTCCTCCTCGCATGGCCAAATGTATAACACTATGACTAAGCTCTCTATTTTAAAATCTTTCCATGTCAAAGGCAACCCTAAGAAAGCTCAAATATTATTCAAGTAGATTGGAAAGCCCCCCTCTTGTGGTTGGTTCAAATGTAATACTGATGGTGCTTCTAAAGGCTCTCCTAGCCCTTCTTCTTGTGGTTTCATTTTTCGTGACTATGGAGCCTCTATTGTTGGTTGTTTCTAGTCTTTTTTGCGCAATGGCCCAACCTTTGATTCTGAGCTTTTGGCAGCCATGATAGCTATTGAGACCGCCTACGATAAGGGGTGGCGTAAAGTCTACCTCGAACGTGATTCATCTTCTGTTGTTGCCGCTTTTAAGAACTCTGGCATTGTCCCCTGGAGATTGAGAAATCGTTGGGGCAATACCTTGAGGCTTTATTCGGATATGAACTTTATTAGCTGTTTCTCATATTTTTAGAGAAGGAAACAGTTGCGCAGATAAATTAGCTACTTTTGGTCTAGTTTTAGAACTTATACTTGGTGAAGTTTACCTCCGAGCTTCATCTTAGATGACTTTTTCGTAATAGGCATGGTCTTCCTTTTTCAGATTTAGATGATTTATCCATGGCGTTTGGTCTCTTTGGCTTTCTTTTTTTGTGCTATAGTTCAGCTTCGTTTGTTTGTTGTTTGTTTTCCTGGCAAGGGTTTCGCGGCCTAGTCCCTCATTGGTCTTTCGTGTACTCATTTTTATTTCTTTTTAATAAATTGAGGTAGAATGCTCTTTTTCCTTCTAATGATTTGTTCCTAAGGAGGGTTTGCATCAGAAGGTTTTTGCCTCTTTCAAGAAAAAATAATCATTGGCATCAATATGCAGCCATTTACAAAATATTCATGACCTTGTTGCTCGTGATTGGTTTGTCCGCATCTGTCACACCTTAAGGGAGGGTAATACTTGTGCTGATTACCTAGCAAACCTTAGTGCTGCTTGCTCATTGAATTCGGTTACTCTAGATCATATCCCTGTCTGGCTTGCTAGTGTTCTTGTTGCAGATGCTAGGAAGGTTTTATTTAGTTTCTGTTTTTAATTTGTTTTTTCCTAACTTCGTTTATGTAAAAAAAATGATAAATAATCACCACACGCATTATCACACAAATGCATCTACGTTTAAACCCAAGAGTCGGCGTCTCTGTTTTTGTCCTCCATTCCAACCATGTGTTTGAAAAGAAAAAGATGAATTAATTCGGAAAGAAACATATGTCAAATAAGAACAATAAGGTGCCTGCCTCTAATCCGTCGTAGTCCTACAAACGTTGTAAGGATGGATGGACCAACTGCGCTTATTAGCCAGTCATTCAATCCCAATCTCTTTCTTCACCAAAACTTTGAATGCAGTCAGTCTTTTTACGTTATGACCACAAAAATATATCTATTTTCTACCTGACTTTATTCATATCAGATATTTTACTTATGTTTAGTTTTATATTTCGTATTCTTTTTAAATTCAATTACATTAATTTTGTTAATCACCTTTTCTATTAAAAACTTTGCATGATAATAACTACTACTTATCTCTAATAATCTTCTAAAAAATTATAAAAATAATTTTATAACCAGTGACCTGACCTGTGCTATATATAAAGGTGAACAAACACCCAATGTTAGTTGCTAGGTTCAAATAGAGAACATCTGCCAACATAGGAGATAATGGCCCACATTATTATTCCCAAGTCACTCATTTCGTTTCATAGTTTTTACAAACCTCAAAAACCAGTAGTGCACAGAATTGTTTCTCCCTTTCAGTGTTATTCTTCCTACGCAAGCACAAATGTTTCTCAAAGAAAATCAGCCAATTATCAACCAAACCTCTGGAATTACGACTTTCTCCAGTCCTTGAACCATGAACATGACTATGCGGTACCTAAATCATCTATTATAATATCATAAAGATCTTTTAATTTATTAATAATCTCAATATATATATATATATATATATATACTATTGCTATATTACTCACATAATTTGCTCTTTGCATTATATATAGGATATTGGACACGTGGACAGAGCGAGGAAGTTGCAAGAGGGAGTGAGAAGAATGATTAAGGATGAAAACGTAGATATATGGATTACACTAGAGCTGATTGACGATGTAAAACGTTTGGGTCTTAGCTACCAGTTTAAGAAGGAGATAGAAGAAGTCCTTCATAGGTTCCTGTCTTCAGAAAGCTGCAGTGGCACTATTATTCAACCAAGCTTGCATGAAGCTGCCTTGAGTTTTAGACTCCTCCGAGATTATGGTTATGATTTTTCAGCAGGTATATATATGCTTCTTTCAATAAGTATTAATATTAGTAATTAGTAGTCAGAGGAAGGGGAAAATATTAGTTTCTCAGATTTGAACTCGAGACTTCATGTTTACATTCTTTCAGTATCTCTTATAACTCACATAATCGAAATTTACTTACACGAGATAACAGTATATATATATATATATATATATATATATATATACACTCCTCTCTCATGTATAAGTCCAAAAAACAACTTTCATGGTAAGTAAATTTACTAAATTAACCTTTTTAATATTTAATAAAAAGAATTAATTTACTTTATTTTTTATTAAAAATGATACTCATTCATTCAAATAGAGATATTACATCGATGATAATACAATTTCAAAGATTCTTAAAAGCGCAAAGGATGAATTTGTGAACAAACTCATAACACCAAGTTAATAGCGTAAAGCGACAAAATGTCTACAATTGTGATGAAATAAAAGTCACAGAGTACTCATGCTTCCGATCGGGAACTTTGAGGCCTGGTCCATTGGTTGAATCTGAAATCGATCGAAGTTGATATGTCGATCCAACAAAACAAACATTGCAATAAAGCGGAAATCAAACACGCGGCGAAGAAGGCGATTTAACACCAATAACGCCACACGGTGACAAATCAAGAAAAAATACCAACTAAAAGGTAGATCTATGTAGAGAAAAGAAGAGTAGAGAGAAAAAGAACCTAAAACCACCCCCTTTTGGTAGGTGAGCAAGAAAGAAAAGAATAGTAGAGAGAAATTGAGAGAGACGAGTAGGGCTTGAAGATGAGAGAAATTGTATTCTTTTTCTTAATTTACTTTATTGTCAATCACTCGATTAAATGAATGATATATATGGAATAATAGTGTTTAATATCGCAGAAGTAATTAACTTTTGCTTATAAATTAAAGAGAACAAGAATTGAACTATTTTTTTTCTTATGACCATGTATACGTATACATAATACATAGTAATTATAGTAGTTAATACGTGTTTAGATATTATTATGAATATTAATATGATGCGAAGGGTCAAGAAATTAAAATTGACTTTTTAGCTTTTTAATGATGCAGATATTTTTGAGAAATTCAAGGACCACAAAGGTAATTTCAAGGGTAACCTTTGTAAAGATATAAAAGGAATTTTGAGTCTGTACGAGGCATCATTTCTGTCTTATGAAAACGAACATATTTTGGATGAGGCCAATGCTTTCACCAGCTTCCACGTCCTTAGAAGCATATTAGAACTAGATGATAGCTTCCTTTTAGAACAAGTGAAACACTCATTGGAACTTCCGCTTCATCATAGAATCGAAAGGCTTGAAGCTCGATGGTACATTGAGTCATATCAGAAAAGAAAGAATGCAAACATTGTACTTCTTGAAGCGGCCATACTAGATTTCAACATTGTGCAGTCAACACTACAAAATAATCTCATAGAAATGGCAAGGTGAGCTTTTTTTGGTGATGTACATTACATGATCGAGTATATAACTAAATTTACATATCTTTCTCTATTGTTAATTATTTAATTATGTACTGATCAAAATAAATTATAATGAAGGTGGTGGAAGGAGTTGGGACTAGCTCCGGTTAAGCTTCAGTCGCGACAGGCTAATGGAGTGCTTCTTTTGGACAGTTGGGATGGCTTACGAGCCTGAACTCAGTGATGTCCGCAAAGGTTTAACCAAAGTTACTTCCCTCATAACTGTAATTGATGACATTTATGATGTCTATGGAACCTTAGAAGAATTGGAGCTTTTCACAACAGCTGTAGAAAGGTAATTTGTTTGTTGTGTTCCCTAGCTAATAATTTTAATTTGTTTCAGATGGGTGGGATCGATATTGAAGCAATTCATAATAAGTGACTATAATAAATTATGTTTGTTTCAGGTGGGATATTGAAGCAATTCATGTTCTGCCTGAGTATATGAAGATATGCTTCTTAGCACTTTACAACACTGTGAATGAGTTCGTTTATGACACCCTTATAGAGCAAGGACAAAATATCCTTCCTCACCTCATCAAAGCAGTAAGACAAAACATTAATTATTATTTTTATTTACATGCATGTTAGTAATTTTTGTTTTTGGTTTTTCAACTCAATTATTATATATTACAGTGGTCTGATATGTTGAAAGCATTCTTACAAGAAGCTAAGTGGAGTCATGATAAACACTTACCTAAATTTGATGAATACCTCAACAATGCGTGGGTGTCTGTATCCGGTGTAGTTATACTCACTCATACCTATTTCCTCTTGAATCCCAACATAACAAAGGAAGCACTTGACTCTTTGAATAATTCTCATTCATTATTGCGCACACCATCCACCATTTTTCGACTCTGTAATGATATGGCTACTTCAATGGTAATTTGGTTTCCCTTAACTTTACATACTATATTTCTTATCCATATACAGAGTGGTAAAGTGCGGTCTCAAACTCACACACACACTCTATTTGCGAAGTCTCATATTCAAACTTGAGTGGTCTTACATTATTGTGATTTTATTACAGGCAGAGTTGGAAAGAGGTGAAGTTGCAAGTTTGAGTATGTGCTACATGAATGAAACTGGGGTTAGTGAGGAGGTTGCTAACAAACATGTCCATAATTTGCTTAATGAAACTTGGAAAAAGTTGAACAAAGATCGAGCCACTCAATTGGGCTTTTCAAAATCTTTTGTAGAAATAGCAATCAATCTTGCTAGAATTGCTCATTGCACATACCAATATGGAGATGGGCATGGAAATCCAGATAGGAAAGCAAAGAATCGTATGCGATCCGTGATAATTGAGCCCATTGCTCTAATTAGGTAGATTAATGTGTCGTTATGATGTTAGAAGTGATTATTACTATTATTGATAGTTACTTCTGTTAGAGCTTTTAGGTAAATAATACAAATAAATGTTCCAAATTACTCCAATATGTTATTAATTAGAGCTTTTAGGTTTTCTTTGAAAATTTTCCAAATTGTGGCATATCTGACACAATCGCATTCTTCTCTGTATTATTAGAGCATTCTTTGAGAAAATAATGCTAGCTAATGAAATAAAACAAAATATCTTTAGATGGGTTTTGAACATGAGTGAAATTTTTGTAAAATTATTACTTTGATCTTAATGGTCAGTGCTATAATATATTACCTAATTCTAACTGAAAAATATGCATACATATATCAATTTTAAAAATCTTGGAAGGGCCGTGGCCCTCCCCCGCCCTAACTAGCTAGATCCACCCTTACCTGTCGTCACCACTATTCGGTTTTTTGGAGTGCCGAGAAGTCTGGAAATTATTCAATTAGAAGTTCCTCTAGAATAATTATTCAGCAAATTTTGGACACTTCCCATCTTCAAGTTTATGGCAATTGGAAAGCTTTGTGGAAATTGAAGCTCCCACCAAAGGTTAAAAAATTTCTTTGGAGATTGTGCAGAAATTGCATCCCCACTCAATCCATTCTTTCCAGGCGAGGTGTGCCTATTCAAGGTGGTTGTTTGTGATGTGATGACGAGGATGAATCTCCGGTACATATATTCACACAATGCAACATGGCAATCAATTTTTTGGAGGTCACTTGGTTTGTCTTAGATAGTATTTGAAAGTATTTCTCTAGCTGCTGGTATGCAAAATTTGTTTTTCACTATGTTGGACAAGATGGTTGATAAAGTTAAATTAGCTTGGTGTATGATGTTATGAAGTTTATGGACTAGTCTGAATCAATTAAGGTGGAATAATATTAAAGAGAATGTTGCAGATGTTTTATTCTGTGGAAGTCGATTGCTCAAAGATTGGTTGGCAGCTAGATCACATGTTCCGAGATGAGAGGTTCTGAGTGCAAAGAACAAAAATTGGTGTTGATCAAGTTATGTGGCGGAAACCCCTAATTGGTTATGTAAAGTGTAACGTTGATGTAGTTTTTTCTAATAGAGATGATATGGTTGGTTTTGGTATGTGTCTCCGTAATGAATATGGTATTTTTACTGTCGCAAAAATATACACTTTGACCCCTAATCTTGATGTTTATAAATGTGAAAAGCTAGCTATTGGATGGGTTCGTGAGTTAGATTTTAAAGATGTCATTTTAGTGCTCGATTCTAAAGTGTTTGTAGATGATTTCAACAAAAATTCCATTTCTAATTCTGATTATGATTGTATTTTGAACTATATAGTAATGATTGTTTCTCGTTTTTTAGTTACAACTCTCATGTGGAGTTCTCAAGGAGAGAGACTTATAATAAGGAATAGTGACTCTAAGTCAACAAGTCAACAAAGTCAAGCCAAGGTCAACAAGTCAAAGGCCCAAGCCAAGTTATCAGCTGACTCACACCTCACTACTAGTTGAAGAAAACATCATCACAGCAACTTTACCAATCACTCTTTGGTTTTCAACTCACTTGTAACTTGTAACTTTACTCTTTCAATATAGGGTTCATTTAGAGTTAATAATGCTTGCTGAAAATCTGTTATCATTCTGTTGAGTTTGTTAGGAGATTGTTAGATCAGCTTGGTTCTAGAAGCTCCATTGCATCTTGTATATAAGCTTCAGAAGCTTCACTTGTACTCAAAAAAATCAATTCAATAAAATCACGATTCAATGTCAGTAACAAACTCTCTCTGAGTTATCTTTCATGGTATCATTCGCCATAAACGATCCTCTCAAACACTCTTCCGCTTCATTTCGTTGATCTTTCCTTCGTCTTCTTCATCCATGGCTACTTCATCGGAAAACCAGAGTCCCGATGGTGACGGTGGTAACTCCGCCACCGGCTCAATTTTTCAAGGAATCAACAAAACTTCATCCAACCAATTTGCTTCTGGACCGAAACTCTCGGTGAAACTTGATGACAAAATTTTTTTGCTGTGGAATCAGCAGGTAGAGGGAGTAGTGAAGATGCATAAATTGCACCGTCTCCTCGTGAATCCTATCATTCCTCGTAAATACGCTCTGATGCGGTCGTTTGGTGACATTGTCTCCGATGAGTTTGAGCGGTGGTGATTCAAGACCAAACTCTATTCACGTGGTTACTCTCAACACTCTCCGAGCGCTCTCACTCGTGTGTTGACTTGCCATCACTCTTGGCAAGTGTGGGAGAAGATACAACAACACTACTTCTCTCGTCTCGAGCTCGCGTTACGCGACCAGTAATTGTTGCGCCTCAAAAGTCCCCGAGGGTTTTCTTCGTTTACAACTTTTAAGACAATGAAGTCGCCACCAATATTTTTATAAGGAAAATATTGAAGAAAACCTTTTGGGAAGGCAATTGGTCTTTTGGAAAACTTAAAGATTTGGGTTCGGGGTCGGTTAGGCATGGGGAAGGTATTAGCGCCCACACCTCCTTTCTCTATCAAAGGGAACCTTTAATTAAACGTGGTTTTAAGTGTTTGATTTGAAAAGTACTTAAATTTGCCTCTTAATTGAAAGGATTCAATGGATTTTTATTTGCGGCGCTCGACGAGAGTTAGCCGCTTTGGGTTTTTTGAAAGGGAAAATGTTTTTAGTTTATTGTGCTTGACGGAGGGGATCCGCTCCTACGTATCTCCAGGTGCGATGGAGAATTCAAAGCTACGTAGTTCTAGTTTTTTATTTATTTTGTTTAATTGTGAAATTGAGCTTTCATGATGATCAATTGAGCGAAGGCTCCAAGTGACCACCATTAGTACTCCATTGTTAATGATCATGCAAGCAAAGGCTTCGCAAGACCATTAGCAAAGTTTTGATTTAGTGAAAAGTATTTAGAAAAATTAGGCGTTCATGATGATCAATTGAGCAAAGGCTCCAAGTGATCACCACTAGTTCCTCATTGTTAATGATTATGCAAGCAGAGGCTTCGCAAAACCATTAACAAAGTTTTTTGTTTTAATGAAAGCCTTTAGAAAAATTAGGTGTTCATGATGATCAATTGAGCAAAGGCTCCAAGTGATCACCACTAGTTCCTCATTGTTAATGATTATGCAAGCAGAGGCTTCGCAAAACCATTAACAAAGTTTTTTGATTTATTGGAAGTTTTTTAGAAAAATTAGGCATTCATGATGATCAATTGAGCAAAGGCTCCAAGTGATCACCACTAGTTCCTCATTGTTAATGATTCATGCAAGCAAAGGCTTCGCAAGACCATTAACAAAGTTTCGATTTAATGAGAAGTATTTGAGTTAGAAAGAATAAAAAACGAGAAAAAGGTGAAAATTGTACAAATGGGGTGTTACTAGCTGCAGTGGGGTTGTGCAACTGAACAGGGGGTGTAAACGGCAAGCCCAGGTCGCATATGGGAGCCCAAGATGCAAAATCGGGCTTAAGTGAGTGAGAAGTGCGTGCGCGCAAATTGGTGGGGTGTTAATAGCGATGCAATATAAAAAAACTAAGTAATTTCGAGGCCCATATACCAAACCCTAAATTTCCAAAACCCAAAAACCTCATTTCCCCTTCTCTCCACCTTAAGTCAAGCACAACAGCAATTCTTCCTTCATGAGAGAGAGAGATTCGCGGAGAATTTAACGGAAGTGAGAGAGAGGGAGGAATTAACGGAGTGGGTCGGTTTCCATGGAGAGAGAGAAAGAGAGGATGGTGGCGTGAATCGGTGAGGGAGAGAGAGGACGGCGTGGATCGGTGATGGGGAACAGCGTTGGGGGCTCGCGAAGGATGGTGGAGGCGGCGACGAGAGAGGAAAACGAGGGGAAGGGATGGATGGCGGTGGTTTCGGTGGTGGTGCGGTGTGTGAGCACAGGGGCTCACGCGGGAAGAAGCTCACGCCGGCGAGGATGATGGAGGTGATCTTGGTTTCGGTCTCGTGGTGGTGGAAGTCGATTTGAAGGAAGAAATTTTGGTTTGGGTATGGTCTCACGAGTCTCACGAGAAGATGACCGGAGGTGAGTTTTTTCTATTTTTTGGTTCTGTTTGATTTTTTTTAGAGCTTTCTCTGGTCTGATTCTTTTCTACCCCATTTTTTATTCTGGTTTGGTTGCTCTTGATTTTGTCCAAATTTATCTAATTTTTACTCTGAAGTTTTGACCCTAAGGGACTAAATCTGATCACAGAAAAAAAAAAAAAACACCACATATACATGCATGTATGAACGTCCACAGTACTTAAAATATGGTAAATCTACACTTACATATTCTCACATTTCGGTTTTTAAGTGTAAGGAACCACTAACCTGTATTCCTGAGTAATAAAAAGATAGATCTGAATGTGGTTCTTGGTTGTGATTCTTGGTTGTTATTCCTGGTGTACTGCCTGTTGATCTGTCCAATTTTTTTCTTCCCAGATCTTGAAAAGTTCTGTTTAGCTGATTAGGGTTTTAGTGTAAAACCCTAATCTTTTTTTGTGATTTATCTTGGAATTCGTGTTTTTGACTGACCCTTGACAGTGTTTTTATATTAAAAAATTAGGTCAGGCATTTAATTACATTTGAATGGGCTTTGACTGTTTTGACTTCCTTTTTGCAGATCTGCAGCCCAAATCAGCAGTTGGAGAGCAGCTGCTGGAACCCCAGATCTGCTGTTGCTGCTGCCTTTTATTATTTTTTTGTATTTTCGAATTTATTTATTTTTGTATATTTTGTATTATTATTTTTTGTATTTTTTGGACATTTGGACTCTCCTAAGTTGTAATAAAAATTAAATAGTATTTTTTTGACATTTTTGGACTATTAAACACTTTTAAATTGTAAATAACACTAAATAGAATTTCTTGACATTTTGGACTCTATATATATTCTCAAATTAAATTAACTGCTGATCAGTGCATTTTAATGTACTCTTTATAGCTTTTCACTTAGTGTTTTAATTGTGTTCTGTGCCTAATATTTAAGTCTTAGCACGTTTCTAGACTTAGGGTCTTATTTGAGCAGTATAGCAATTTATTGCTTAATTCATACTTTTATTGCATATTGACCCCTGTCTACTCTGAAGGTCATAACTTTGGCCACGTTTATTCGATTGAGGCGTGCAAGTATGCGTTGGAAAGCTAAGGAACAGAGCTACAATTCTTCTGTTGAGCGCGAAACCCAATTCGGAAGTACTGAAGGCCAAAACTGCAAAATACCGAAGCAGTTTAATGTAAAACGGGTTTCGGGCCAAATATTAGTTTGTTAACGGGCTTTTATCCAAGAACCCATTAAGGGATTAAGTTTTTCGTTTTATTCTTATAGACTTGGCTGGAGCAGCCGTCTAAAAACCATCTTACGCATTCCTACTTTCAATTTTACGTTTTGTGTCCTAACCTCCATGGAAGCTTAAGACCCTAGATCAATCTATTGGTGAACGGTGTTGCTGTAAGGATTTTGAGGTTCAGTGCTTAATGTTTATTTAGTTTTTATGGTTTTAATTCTTTCTCTATCAATTCCATCTCCGTAATTTTTGTTGCAAATTCGGTTTGTGTTTTGCTTAATTACTCAAACTCGTGATTTGCTTATGTGATTCGCTTTATGATTCGGTTTTGCTTAATCACTTAATCATGATTCTGTTTTTGCAACTTTCATTATTCAAACTATTTTATCGCTTGTTTAATCTAGTTTGGATAGGAATTGATAGAGTCTATGACGCTTGTTTATAGGATTGAAAGAATTCGATTATGATGTTAATTGTGTTAGTGGCGCTTGTTCACTATCACGATTGATTGAACACACCGCTTTTGACGCTTGCTTTAAAATCGTGTGTGAATTCATATAAACCGATCGACGCTTGTTCACTTAGTTTATGATCAATCAAGAGTTATCAAACCTTGCACAAATCTTTATTTTAGAACCGATGATAAATCCGAAAACACACCCTAAACAATAGATTGATTGTCTCTCTTTAATTGATTTTCTTTGTTAAACAACAAACTCTTCACAAAACCCCTTTTTATTGTTATTTGATCGTTTCTTGATTTTGGTAATCTTAGTTTTAGAGGTCCTTGTGAGACGACCAAGGTTAACTTACCTTGTTACTATATTTTACACTTTTCATTATTTTGACCGCGTATGACCACACGATCAAATTGGCGCGTTGTTGGGGATCTCTACTTAGGGATTTCCAATTTCAAGAACCCCACTAACCACTAACCTTTTTCTCTTAGTTTTGCTTCTTTGCGCGTTCTTTCGATTTCGGCTTCGTTCAATTCTCGACTCAGTTAAGTGAAAAAATCGATTTTTGGGTGATCTCGTCGAGATCTCCTCGAAAATTGGTCGAGAAAATCAGAAAAATTCAAGGAATAGGACTCCCAAAGGGAGCTTAGGCCGAAAAATCCAAAATTTCTTCTTTTACATTTTCGTTTCAATTATTTTAATTTTTCATATTTTCAAAAAAATCCAAAAAAATTTTGCATATCTTTATTTTGATTTTATTAGATTTGTAGTGGTGTTTTTATGTTTTTTAGATTAGATTTAATTCGTTTTTGATTTTCTTCCTTAATTTTAGCATTAGTTTTAATTTTCTGATTTGGTCCATTTATTTTGATATTTTTCTGATTTACCTAATGTTTAACGATTCTTCTTTTTCTATTCTTGATTCTGATTTTGTTGATTGTGAGATGACCGCTATTTATGAACCCTCACTAGAGGATCTTGTAAAAGAAATGGCTATTCAAAATCTTATATTCCAACAAAGAAAAAATTCAACCTTAGGGAATTAGAGATAATATTTGGACAAACTAACCTCTGCAATTAATCGATCACGCACCCAAAGATCAAACCAATTGCTGACCAGAAGTAGTGATTCCTAATGTCCCAAATACTCCCATTTTCAGTGCAACTACTCCTGTTGAAACTCCAGAGGTACCCACATCAGTTGTTATGAAAAATTACAAGGTTGCTGAACATGTTGGTCATGAGCAATACACACCACCACTACCCTTCCCTCAAAGAGAAGTGACTAAAAAACACCCCATGGAAGAGCATTCCCTTTGTAAAATGGAATTGCTTGATGCTTTGGTTGATTATACATGTTCTAATAATCCTTCTCTTTGTCTTTGAGATTGAAAATACTTTGCGAGTTGATACACTTTCCAAAGATGGTGTTGTGGATGTAGTTTGTTGCTTCCTTGGAGCGACCACATGTTGTAGAGCTTAAACAACTCCTGAAAATTTTAAATATGCATATTTGGAGGGAAGTGAATATTTTTACGTGATTATTTCATCTAACCTTCAATCTGAGCGGGAAAAAGTCGCCTCCACCTAAGGGAACACAGAAAAGGTATCGGATGGACCTTGGCGGACATTCCTAATAAGAATGTGTGGCAAACACAACAACAACTCAGCCCCTTGATTACGGATGTATGGAAGAAGAAGGTGACCAAACATGTGTGTGGTAACCATAAAAGATCTTTCACTACCAAATACCAACCGCACACAAGATTCAAGTTCTCCACCTTCAGAGAGGAGTTTTCTTTCCTTATACTTAAGTTATACATGTTGCTTACTTTGAGGACAATGTGTGATTTAAGTGTGGGGGTGTGTCTTTTGTTTTTATGTTTTTAATCTTTAACTATAAAAAAAAAGAAAAAAAGTTGTTGCATGTTTTTCCATGAATTCTATGTTTGTACAAGTTGTGAGTGATTTTGACTATTCTAGGACCATGGGTGATTTGGCATGATTTGATTGATTTCTTGTTGCTCTTGGTATAATAAGTTGGGTATGAGCACTAAATCTTCGCATCATCTGTGATAGTCATTAACCCCTGGTGAGAATTGAGTCTCTTTATGGATGGACTACATTTTGCCATTCTCTCCTTTCTTGTGTGTGACTCACTCATGTTTGTTAGTTACTCTAGAACTTGACTTGATTCTTGTTGAAACACTTGTTCACATGCATGTTTGAAATGATCTAGGCAATTCTATTTTTCTTAACTACTAGCCAAAATAAGCCTACCTTGAATTTATCCTTTGTGTAAGCCCTCTCCGAGCCTTTTTATCCCATTCTTTGTTTTATAACTCATTACAAGCCTAAAAGAGAAAAACAATGATATTACTCAATCTTAGAGGGTGAAAGAGCTTTGATTTGAAAATTGTCATATCCATAAGTGTGGGGTGTCCAATTTGTGTAATTGTGGTTCTCACTTGGGTGATTCTTGGGTTCTCAATGGAAAGTTTGGCAAGTACATTTGTATAGAAAAATACTCCACAAAAGGAAAAAAATGAAAAAAAAAGAAGAAGAAAAAAAATAGAAAAAGAAAAAAAAAGTCAAAAAAAAAAGAATAAAAAAAAAAGAAAGAAAAAATTTCATATATCTTTTTATTTTTGTTTTTGTATGAAGGAGAGTGAATGTTGTATGAAGAGAGTTATGGAGAGAAGTCTCAAAATTGTGATTCTATGGGTTTAATTCGAAGCATGCTTTGGTTTAATTTTGCAGAAATCTTGTCACTATCTAATTTACCATTTTCTTCATCTTCAGCCAATTCTCATCAATCACTCCCATCCAAGCAAAAAAAAAAAACGATGATTAATTTGCATCAACGCATCACAAAGACAAAGCCAATTATATAAAAACCCAATAAAAATATGGTTCCATTTTGCTACTGTTTGGTTCAATTTTTTTAAAAAATATGGTGCTTCATTTACAGATCTTGGTTCCATTTTACTGTTTCGTTTACAGATCTTGTTCCATTTTTGCTGTTTCGTTTGCTGCTTCATTTACAGATCTTGGTTCCATTTTTTTTTTTAAAAAAATCTATCTTTTTTAACAACATTACTAAAATAGAACTGGTATTTTAACATCAGTTAAGTATTGGCTCGTTGGTGACTCACCTTGTGTGTGAGCAAGAGGTAGCGAGTTCAAGTCCTTCCCCAACCATTTTCAAAATTTATTTTGAGTGCAACAACACTGCCACATGGCAGCCATCTACTGTTGCTGATGTGGCAGTGATGACATGGGGTGTTGATGTGGTATTTAGTGCCACGTGGCACAATGGTACAATAAAATGGTGACACGTGACGTCATCTCCGTTTGCCAAGTCATTCTTTTTTAACAAAAAGTTAACAATGAGAGTGCAGAATCAGAACCACTTAATATTTGCAGGTTGATTTTAAAACTTTTTTTACTGAGGGTAAATGAATAATAATGTGATATTTGCGGGGATAACATATATTTAAGCTCTATTTTTAATTTATTTTTCTGACTATTTGGTTCTCCTCATTTTAATTTACTATCACACTTTCTAACTAATAACTACTTTTTTCTACTTTCTCCTATATTTTTTTCAAATTTCAAAATATGAACCAAACCCACCCACTTTCTTTTCCACCATCTATTATAATCTACTAGTATGTATCACCCGTGCCAGCACGGGTATACATTTCTTTTGAATGTAACATTTTAATTCGTTGATCGGGAATTTAAAAATATTCATTTCTCGCTTTCGTTCGTTTTGTGTGATGCATATGTGTTTCTTCGTACAACGTCGTCCATAAAATCATTATGTTATATAAAATATCCATATATATATATATATATATAGGATATATTTAAATTAAATTATTATTGACTATTATCAACATTGATTTTTGATTAAAATATGTATATTCAACAATCTCAAAAAGTTCATGTTGTTGTTGACTAAATACAAAATAATGGAGGATTAGAATTTAAAATACTAAAAACTCTGATTTTGGCTGGCAAGACAGGGGTTATTTATGGGTATGTATACATGTAGGGTTATTTTTGTAATTTGTCTCGTAAGTTATACATCAGTTACCTTGCTCGAAATCCTACGCACAATAAGTGCATCTTCACTTTCCCCTTTCTTCCTCAAATCGCAGTCGACTCCACAAATACCATCTTCAACGATTAGCTTGATTTCACACGTTTCTCGGTCCTAAGCTAAATCGTGGTCATCAATGGTGACACACTATGGGTCTTCGTCCTCAACGATTGGGCGTCGCAGGTCAACCCGGAGCCCTCGTCAATCGGCTACGACAGCAACTAACGAAGAGGTACAATTAACATGCTAAATCTCTTGTATGCGTGATATCATTGTGTGGGAATTGTGAGTATTATGATTCGTTATATCAAATGCTACTGTTTTGATTGAGTACCAAGAGGAAGTGTGTACTTCGATTATTTCCAATTATATGTTCCAGTTCTGACAATTATAGGATTTAGTTTGGGAACCACTTGTAATATGATTCAGTTTTCACAATTTTATTTTCACAATTTTATTAGATCATTGTAAAAATTTTGTTTACTTTACCGATTGGATTGAAGTTAAAAATTCAGTTATTTCTACCGGAATAGGATCTGTTTATGTCTACTAATTTCTACTATTGGAATTAAAATTCCTATTGTGTTACTGACCCGAGTCAACGAATTTAGCGCTTTTATTCTTGACATCTTTGTGAATCAATTGATATTCAATGTAGTAATTTGAAATTAGAGGTGTTCGCCAAAAATATACCCATAAGCATCAAGGAAAACGAAATCCTTAGCGGCTACTCTGGGGAGTCTAAGCCTAACCAAAAATTACATGTCAAATGAATGTATGCTAAACCTAACCAATAATTACATGTCAAATTTTCTGCCGCAAAGATAAAAACTTAGACTTAGAATCTTCCTTCGAACAATTGGGAAATTCTAAGGAGATGCATCAATTCGGTGAACACAAAACCAAATCCATAAATTCAAATATAATCACTACTTAGAAAAAAAAAAGGAATACCTAGTGAGTATGGTTGCACAAAACAGGTTGCTCACAAATCAAAACATTAAAAAGAATCAATCACTAAAATCATAGCATCCAATTTGAGAGCTTCTCGTGCAATGCTGTCTTGTTTACATGTTTTGACAATTTAATGAAAATTTGTGCTTCCACCATCCAAATCTAGAACAATCCAATATTAAGTAAGCAATAAAAATTGTATGCAAGTAAATCATTGGAATTAGCTTCCATCGTCCCAAGTTAGAAAATGATAGGTAAATGAAAACCCGTGCTACCAGTCACACCTGTACGCAACTACTTAAACAACTTATTAGAGTTGTATAAAATATCCTTGTTAATTTACTTTCAGTATCACTCATACTTCATTTATGAAATCCAGTTTTATAATACCTATAGACCATTGAAGCAATGAGACCTTTCGCATTCTACACATAGTCAAAGCATCATCTTCTCTATCAAGCCCAATTAATGAGTGATGGTGATGAGGCATATCTAATCCAAAGAAAGATGAGTCAAAAACAATAAAAATGATAATTAACAGAAAGTAAATTATAACAAACTCAATAAGTCAGGACATATGAAACATATAGCTATATCAAGCAAATGAAATATCAATTAAACATAATTATTTTAAGAAAGCAAAACCTTGATGCAAATGTTGGCAAAACAATATTGAACCACATTGCATCAAAAAACTGATCAAAAGAGGGGTGTTAAGGTTGAAATACTTCACAAAAAACAATAGTAAATTGGAATCACTAAATGCATAACCCCCTCAATATAGTGAACCTAATATGTGAAAAACCTTACACCATACCTTTCATGGTCTTTAAAGAGGAAGAACTATCAGCAACCTCTGTGTTTTGTGATAGCTACACCAGACTCCTCTATATAAAATTGAATACATGTTAGAGACATGTGTTGCACCAAGATCTAAAATCTGCAGAATGAGAAAATACATTAAAACAAAGTTAATAGTGCATAATGGTAAATAAAAGAGGAAGATTAGAGTTAGAAAACAAATTACCAAAACAATAAGTAAAAGAGGAATATTAGAAGACAATACACTAATCTACTGAAATTAGTTTCCCTTTGCAACTCTACTAACTTCTTTTATTAAGCCTCAAAATCTTTCAATCATTTAACACCTGTCAATATAGTTGTTAAGAATATGGATCTTATATTTATTTGAAAACAGGAAAATCATATACAAATATGAGTAATATTTATAAAGAAACTAAAAAGAAGTAAAAATTGTTTCTTACTTCTAAATCGAATTGCTAATTACATTAGCAGTAAAATGGAAGTAGAGAAAAACGTATGTAGTAAGCATTGTAACATTTCTAATAGAAATTTCATCAATGTCGAATTGAGTTTAATTCAATACTACATGTGTGTCCTCTGCAACAAACTTAAGACAGACCCAGATAAATGAAGCTTGATGTATATTGAAAGTCTAGATAAATAAAGCTTGATGTATATTGAACCTCAACCAAATAGAAGTCATCTTATGTCATCTTATATTGAAGGTTTTTGCATATGCAACTATTACTGATCTACTACTGTAATATAATATAAAGGTATTTAAGTGAAAGGAAAACTTACCAAACCACCATAGATATAGCCTTTTGCATATGCTATTGGTGCTTGATATATACACATGTAAAATATATCTAGCCGGTTTCTTAAATGATTCAATACCACAATTGAGTGCAGAACACAAAATGAAGCCGGTTTCTTAAATGATTGCTTGGTTTCAAAGATATCCCTCAATGTTCTTAAGTGACAAAAAATGTTGGAGTAGGTTAAGACCAGTTTAAACTATAATTCTCCAATTCAAATGGACAGTCTCGATGATGAAAAGAAATCTTGTGTGACTGCAGGTTATGATAAGCAACAATCACTATTGAATCATTGAAATAAGCAACTTTCATACAAATTGACTTAGACTGTTTATCTGTTTACATGTGCAAATGTGAAAGAGGTAAAATAAATGAGATGTACACTAACAAACCCAATCACAAAACATATTTCTACATCACCCTTTCAGTTTTTGATCGTACCTTGACCAATGAAGTATTGATGTCGCTTGTCGCCTCATTGCCGGCCACCGTGAGTGAGCTTGGACCGGTCTTGAGAGCGCCTCGGGTGGTACTCAGAAAGACACTCCGACGCCGAGTCGAGGTGGTGTGCTAACGGGCGGTATCACGGGGTAGGAAAACGCGTGCAGTGCATCAGATGAGGGTGGTATTTGTACCACCTTTGGCGCTCGCCGCTTGAAAACAATACTCGTTTTTTGTTAAGCCAAAAATATCTATTTTGAGTTACTAACTACCAAGTTCTTCCTTGAATCTTAAGAGGTGGTAATAGATTCTGATCAAGCAAACAATTCATGCAGTAATGTACTGCGGCCCCTTCAACAAAGAACTACCCTAAATAAAAGAGGAGTCTCTAACTAAGACAAAGGCTCTATATCTTAAATTATGTTTTCTCCTGAAAGCAGGACTTGTGTTTGTAAACCAGAACTTCAACTCATAGAAAAACACCTCAAAAGCATCAAAGACCACCCCCTCCAAGTCAGTCCTATAGTTCACAAATAAAACAACAAAATGAGAAACAACTTGGTAAACATTATTATATCGGGTAAAGAAATTAAAATGAGAAACAACTTAAATCAGTTTAAAAAATGAATGTAAATAACTTTGTGGGAATCTAAATGCTATAAGAGAAAACATGACTGGTAAGAAAACATTCATGAATGTTAAAACACAATATGAGGAAATATAATGAACTTTAAAAAAGAAAATCATACCAAAGCTTGATGTTTTTTGGAAAGGAGCTCAAATGAAAACCTAAAATCAACACCAAAGAACAGATTAGGAATGATGAAAAAATAAAAAGGAACAAAGAGAGAACAAAACTCAAAGAAAGGGAAATACGATTATTACACAGCCAAATTTTTAGTGGAGTGTTTGAAAAGAAGTTGTATTAATGACACAAATTTTAAATCCACAAAATTAGCAAAGTGGTTAATATATTTAGAAAAAAAATATTTAGATCCACATACTGTTATGAAAACAATTTTGTTCTTTCCATTGTAATCAAGTTGACTTTATATGTTTGTAAAAACTTGATAAAAAAAAAGTTTGTAAAAAGACATTGATTTGATTTATTTTCATTAAATTAAGTTCATATTACACGTTCCATATTAACAACTGAGTAAAAAAAAGTTTATGACATTTTTAAAATATTAAAACGGTCTCCCTACATTTATGTTCTCTTAATTATTTGTGTTGGATTTCCTATTTGAATTTAAATTATGCATCATTGATTAAGTTTCAGCTATTAATAGGCCTTTTTATGTATAAAAAGTAACGTACTAATTTCATATAGCTGTCATTGATAAAGAATAAAAGGGATTCAATGTCTTTATTATTTATGAGGATTGAAACAATATCACCGTATCCACAATTAACGCAAATCTCATCCACCGTTGGATGAAAATTGCTGAGGTGGATTTTTTTTATTGCTTGCGTGGCTTTTTTCATTGACAGCGTGGTTTTATTGTGTTGTGACATGGTTTTTTTGAAAAACTCTTATTTAAATATAATAAAGATTAATCAACTAAAATAATCAATTGAAACTTTTAGATAACTGCACCGATGCATAAAAAACACGGGATAACTGCACTGATATATAAAAAACACGAGATTAATATGTAAAAGAACAAGACGACTTAATCACTATTTAAACTACCGATTATTATTTAAAACTCCCGTGACAAATATTTGTCATTAATACCTAAAAAGGACAAATAATTGTCACAGATATACAATAAAACACGGGATAAATATTTCTTATTGATAATCTAGTATCTATCTTTTACTATATACCATAATCTACTAACCAACTAAAATAATCAATTAATACTATGAGATAACTACATTAATATATAAAAACGTGAGCACTTAAGTTAGAAACGAAATCTATGTAATATATTTCTAGTATCTATTTTGTCTTTTTAAACGACTTTTGGTGGTGTGCATGTATGAGCACTTAAGTTAGATGCTCGTATGGTACGAGTACCAGCCCTAAAATTACTCTTCAAGCGGATATAGTCACTTTATTAAAACGTGAGTATGGGAATGAACATGAGTTATTTGCTAATTTACTATTTAAAATTTCACAAAAATTTAATTTAGTGTTTGAAATTTACAATATATTAATTTTATAGTTCCCGGCATTTATAAAAGTGTTTCAGATTTAGTCGTTTTTGAAAATAGAAGTAAAATTAATATAACGAATGAACTAAATTGAAATGTTTTGTAAAATTCGTAGATTAAATTGATATATTATAAATGTCACCGACTAATTAAATCAAACATTTACAAAATTTTAAGGACAAATAACATAAATAAGCACTATAATATCTCTGTTGAGAGGATTGCTCATTGTCATCCTTACATTCCAACCATCTATTTGAAAGAAAATTAAAACTCGTGACAAAGAAATTAATTGGAATGGTGGAAACATGTCAAATAAGAAAAATGAGGTGCCTTTGTGGTAGTCCTGCCGACAATGTAAGGATGGATGTACTACCACAGCAGGTGCGCTTATCACTTATCAGCCGAGCATTCACTCCAATCTCTTTACGTTATGACCACAAAAATTTATGGCTTAAATATGTTTTTCACATCACGCAATATGGGGTGTTTCTTTTTTACCTTCTACAATTTTTTTTAAAAACCCTCGCAAAATCAATTTTTTTGGTTTTATCCTTCCATTGGACGGATGTTACAAAAAACGTCTACGTGACTAACAGAGGAGTGATTTGACATTTTTTTTTCTTGTTTATTAGGCTTAAATATGTTTTTACCCCCTGCAAATATGGGGTATTTTGTTTTTACCCCCTGCAAAAAAAAATTATTTTAATTTTTTTGGCTTCCACACTTTCTCCATTTCTTCGTCTCTCTCAAAGCCTTGTTTCTCTCAATCACTTTCAACAACCTCATCTCTTTCACTTCTCAGCACTCTTCCTCATTTCGTTCCCAGGAAAAGTTTTCACTTCCAACAACTTTTCAAGAAGGGGAGTCAACTAATGCTTTCACTTCTCATCACATGAAAACCTTCATCTCTCTCTCTCTTATCATCACTCTCCCTCATAACTATATCCTGAAAAATTTCATCTTGTTTTTTTTTATTTGATATTTGGATTGGGTTGTTCTCATCCCATCAACCACCATCGAAGAAGATTTCTCACGACCCAAAGATCTGAAATTGAAGAGAAAAGTATGGAAGTAGATTTTGGGGAAAACCCTAAATTGGAACCAGATTTTGGGGAAAACCCAAAATTGCTAATTAGGTAGGGCTTGCAATTCTAATTTTAGGGTTTGTTTTAAGTTTTTTGGATTGTTGTTTATGGATTGTTCTTCATCTCAAAATCAACGTTTTATGGGTTTAATAAATGTGTTGGTTTAATTAAACTGTGTGTGTTGGTTACGTGAGAGAAGAGAAGATGGGTTCTAGTTTGAGATTTGGAATGAGAAGAAATAATGGTGGTGAAGAACGAGAGAGAGAGAGAGACGAAGTTGAGAGAGATGAAGAAACGCCAGAGCTATGAAAAACCAGAACACTATTTGGGTTTTAATGTTTGGACCATTTTGTTCTGTTGAAAGTGATTGAGAGAAACAAGGCTTTGAGAGAGACGAAGAAATGGAGGAAGTGTAGAAGCCAAAAAAATTAAAATAAAAATTTTGCGGGGTAAAAGCAAAACACCCCATATTTGCGAGGGTAAAACATATTTAAGCCTAATAAAAAGAAAAAAAAATGCCAAATCACACTTCGTTAGCCACGTAGACGTTTTTGTAACGTCCGTCTCATCAGAAAGGACTAAAACCAACAAAGTTGATTTTGCAAGGGCTTTTTAAAAAAAAAAATTACAAGGGGTAAAAGCAAAACACTCCATATTTGCAGGGGGTAAAAACATATTTAAGCCAAAATTTATCTATTTTCAACCCGACTTTATCCATATCATGCTTAACTATATTTGGTATTGTTTTTTTAGTGTGTTTGAAATCCACGAATACAGTTTTACCAAAATCTCAAGAAGGTCGACAGACTTATTTGAGAAAATCACCCATTCCTAGTTTCCCGAATTACCAAAAGGACAGTTTTCCAGATCATTAATACACCCCCTTCTACTTTTTCTCAAACTAACCCCCGAGTGCAAAATAGAGTGGGAAGATCAGGCATGATCGATCGCAACCACTAAGCCTAGCTAACTAAACACGAGGTACCAAACCTTTTGTGTCAACTCGCACATCAGGAACAGATGCAACTCTGACTCCAAAAGACCACCACAAAACACACACCCAAAGAGCACCCGATCTGTAATAATTTGTCTTCACAATAGGTTATCTCGAGTTGTGACTCTCTTCAAGAGAACACACCAAGCAAAAGCCACGACTTTAGGGGGTGCTAAACTTTTCCATTGCTTATGCCCTAGAAACTAGTCCTGGGGAACCATTTTGAAGAGAAACACACGCCGATTTAATTGAGTAGACACCGTCCGCAGCTGCCTCTCAGATCCACCTATCCTCAGCTGATGAGAGGGTCATGGGAGAAATTAAGGATAGTAGATCCTCCAGGAGCCTTTATTCCCAAACAAAAAAACCTCACCTCCAAGATAACCTCCATTCCCTCTCACCACCCAAACGTCATACCGAAGACGAACTCACTCTTCACCACCATCCGAAAACCAATCCCTACCCGATTCTAGGCCAGCCCCCACCTTGCAAACATCCTTCCACCACAGTGATGAGTAGTATGGAAGGCTAATTGCATTAAGCTCAAGGATACGAGTTATAGCTCTACCATACTTTGCTTTAAGTACCCTAATAGCAATAGAGTTATCGCCGATCAGTAGCCTCCACCTCCACTTACCTAGAAGGCCGGAGTTAAAGTACACCTGGATGTCCTTAACACCTAACCCCCCCTCCTTTTCCGGTTTACAAACTTCCGACCACTTCACCACGAGATTCTCTTCCCAGAACCAACCTCACCCCAAAGGAAATCTCTCCGAATCTTGACTTCCATCTTCGAAATCTTGGCAGACATCTTGTTTTGATACTGTTTTGTGAACCTAAAACAGTGAAATTTGTTATTTGGTATTGAATACTTTTAAAAAAAACATAAATGTACTAAGAGCCTCATTTTTCTTTCTGTTACTAAGAGCCTCATTGGCATGTGGAAATGGTGCTAGAAAACTGTACTAAGAGCCTCATTTTTCTTTCTGTTACTTAAAATGACAAAAATAATAATTGATACCCACACTGACCTGCTAGAGGAAGTGAGGAGAATGATTAAGGATGAAAACGTAGATATATGGATTACACTAGAGCTGATTGACGATGTAAAACGTTTGGGTCTTAGCTACCAGTTTAAGAAGGAGATAGAAGAAGTCCTTCATAGGTTCCTGTCTTCAGAAAGCTGCAGTGGCACTATTATTCAACCAAGCTTGCATGAAGCTGCCTTGAGTTTTAGACTCCTCCGAGATTATGGTTATGATTTTTCAGCAGGTATATATATGCTTCTTTCAATAAGTATTAATATTAGTAATTAGTAGTCAGAGGGAGGGGAAAATATTAGTTTCTCAGATTTGAACTCGAGACTTCATGTTTACATTCTTTCAGTATCTCTTATAACTCACCAACTAGAAATTTCTTACACGAGATAACAGGTATATATATATATATATATATATATATATATATACACTCCCTCTCATGTATAAGTCCAAAAAAACAACTTTCATGGTAAGTAAATTTACTAAATTAACCTTTTTAATATTTAATAAAAAAGAATTAATTTACTTTATTTTTTTATTAAAAATGATACTCATTCATTCAAATAGAGATATTACATCGATGATAATACAATTTCAGCATTGCTAAAAGCACAAAGGATGAATTTGTGAACAAACTCATAACACCGAAGTTAATAGCGTAAAACGACAAAATGTCTACAATTGTGATGAAATAAAAGTCACAGGAGTACTCATGCTTCCGGATCAGGAACTTTGAGGCCCTAGTCATTGGTTGAATCTGAAATCGATCGAAGTTGATATGTCGATCTGAACAAAACAAACATTGCAATAAAACGGGAAATCAAACACGCGGCACGAAGACGACGAACACCAATAACGCCACACGGTGACAAATCAAGAAAAAAATACCAACTAAAAGGTAGATCTATGTAGAGAGAAAAGAAGAGTAGAGAGAAAACCGACCTAAAACCACCCCCTTTTGGTAGGTGAGCAAGAAAGAAAAGAATAGTAGAGAGAAATTGAGAGAGACGAGTAGGGCTTGAAGATGAGAGAAATTGTATTCTTTTTCTTAATTTACTTTATTGTCAATCACTCGATTAAATGAATGATATATATGGAATAATAGTGTTTAATATCGCAGAAGTAATTAACTTTTGCTTATAAATTAAAGAGAACAAGAATTGAACTATTTTTTTTCTTATGACCATGTATACGTATACATAATACATAGTAATTATAGTAGTTAATACGTGTTTAGATATTATTATGAATATTAATATGATGCGAAGGGTCAAGAAATTAAAATTGACTTTTTAGCTTTTTTAATGATGCAGATATTTTTGAGAAATTCAAGGACCACAAAGGTAATTTCAAGGGTAACCTTTGTAAAGATATAAAAGGAATTTTGAGTCTGTACGAGGCATCATTTCTGTCTTATGAAAACGAACATATTTTGGATGAGGCCAATGCTTTCACCAGCTTCCACGTCCTTAGAAGCATATTAGAACTAGATGATAGCTTCCTTTTAGAACAAGTGAAACACTCATTGGAACTTCCGCTTCATCATAGAATCGAAAGGCTTGAAGCTCGATGGTACATTGAGTCATATCAGAAAAGAAAGAATGCAAACATTGTACTTCTTGAAGCGGCCATACTAGATTTCAACATTGTGCAGTCAACACTACAAAATAATCTCATAGAAATGGCAAGGTGAGCTTTTTTGGTGATGTACATTACATGATCGAGTATATAACTAAATTTACATATCTTTCTCTATTGTTAATTATTTAATTATGTACTGATCAAAATAAATTATAATGAAGGTGGTGGAAGGAGTTGGGACTAGCTCCGGTTAAGCTTCAGTCGCGACAGGCTAATGGAGTGCTTCTTTTGGACAGTTGGGATGGCTTACGAGCCTGAACTCAGTGATGTCCGCAAAGGTTTAACCAAAGTTACTTCCCTCATAACTGTAATTGATGACATTTATGATGTCTATGGAACCTTAGAAGAATTGGAGCTTTTCACAACAGCTGTAGAAAGGTAATTTGTTTGTTGTGTTCCCTAGCTAATAATTTTAATTTGTTTCAGATGGGTGGGATCGATATTGAAGCAATTCATAATAAGTGACTATAATAAATTATGTTTGTTTCAGGTGGGATATTGAAGCAATTCATGTTCTGCCTGAGTATATGAAGATATGCTTCTTAGCACTTTACAACACTGTGAATGAGTTCGTTTATGACACCCTTATAGAGCAAGGACAAAATATCCTTCCTCACCTCATCAAAGCAGTAAGACAAAACATTAATTATTATTTTTATTTACATGCATGTTAGTAATTTTTGTTTTTGGTTTTTCAACTCAATTATTATATATTACAGTGGTCTGATATGTTGAAAGCATTCTTACAAGAAGCTAAGTGGAGTCATGATAAACACTTACCTAAATTTGATGAATACCTCAACAATGCGTGGGTGTCTGTATCCGGTGTAGTTATACTCACTCATACCTATTTCCTCTTGAATCCCAACATAACAAAGGAAGCACTTGACTCTTTGAATAATTCTCATTCATTATTGCGCACACCATCCACCATTTTTCGACTCTGTAATGATATGGCTACTTCAATGGTAATTTGGTTTCCCTTAACTTTACATACTATATTTCTTATCCATATACAGAGTGGTAAAGTGCGGTCTCAAACTCACACACACAATCACAAGTCTCATATTCAAACTTGAGTGGTCTTACATTATTGTGATTTTATTACAGGCAGAGTTGGAAAGAGGTGAAGTTGCAAGTTTGAGTATGTGCTACATGAATGAAACTGGGGTTAGTGAGGAGGTTGCTAACAAACATGTCCATAATTTGCTTAATGAAACTTGGAAAAAGTTGAACAAAGATCGAGCCACTCAATTGGGCTTTTCAAAATCTTTTGTAGAAATAGCAATCAATCTTGCTAGAATTGCTCATTGCACATACCAATATGGAGATGGGCATGGAAATCCAGATAGGAAAGCAAAGAATCGTATGCGATCCGTGATAATTGAGCCCATTGCTCTAATTAGGTAGATTAATGTGTCGTTATGATGTTAGAAGTGATTATTACTATTATTGATAGTTACTTCTGTTAGAGCTTTTAGGTAAATAATACAAATAAATGTTCCAAATTACTCCAATATGTTATTAATTAGAGCTTTTAGGTTTTCTTTGAAAATTTTCCAAATTGTGGCATATCTGACACAATCGCATTCTTCTCTGTATTATTAGAGCATTCTTTGAGAAAATAATGCTAGCTAATGAAATAAAACAAAATATCTTTAGATGGGTTTTGAACCATGGTGAAATTTTTGTAAATTTATTACTTTGATCTTAATGGTCGATCTTTATAATATATTACCTAATTCTAATCAAAAATATGCATACATATATCAATTTTAAAAATCTTGAAAGGGCCGTACCTCCCCCCACTAACTAGCTAGATCCACCCTTACCCGCCGCCACCACTATTCGGTTTTTTGGAGTGCAGAAGTCCGGAAATTATTCAATTAGAAGTTCCTCTAGAATAATTATTCAAAGAATTTTGGACACTTCCCATCTTCAAGTTTATGGCAATTGGAAAGCTTTGTGGAAATTGAAGCTCCCACCAAAGGTTAAAAATTTCTTTGGAGATTGTGCAGAAATTGCATCCCCACTCAATCCATTCTTTCCAAAGTAGGTGTGCCTATTCAAGGTGGTTGTTTGTGATGTGATGACGAGGATGAATCTCCGGTACATATATTCACACAATGCAACATGGCAATCAATTTTTGGAGGTCACTTGGTTTGTCTTAGATAGTATTTGAAAGTATTTCTCTAGCTTTGGTATGCAAAATTTGTTTTTCACTATGTTGGACAAGATGGTTGATGAAGTTAAATTAGCTTGGTGTATGATGTTATGAAGTTTATGGACTAGTCTGAATCAATTAAGGTGGAATAATATTAAAGAGAATGTTGCGTATGTTTTATTCTCAGGGAAGTCGATTGCTCAAAGATTGGTTGGCGGCTAGATCACATGTTCCGTAAGAGAGGTTCCCCGGCAAAGAACAAAAATTGGTGTTGATCAAGTTATGTGGCGGAAACCCCTAATTGGTTATGTAAAGTGTAACGTTGATGTAGTTTTTTCTAATAGAGATGATATGGTTGGTTTTGGTATGTGTCTCAAGTAATGAATATGGTATTTTTATTATCGCAAAATATACACTTTGACCCCTAATCTTAATGTTTATAAATGTGAAAAGCTAGCTATTGGATGGGTTCGTGAGTTAGATTTTAAAGATGTCATTTTAGTGCTCGATTCTAAAGTGTTTGTAGATGATTTCAACAAAAATTCCATTTCTAATTCTGATTATGATTGTATTTTGAACTATATAGTAATGATTGTTTCTCGTTTTTTAGTTATAACTCTCATGTGGAGTTCTCAAGGAGAGAGACTTATAATAAGGAATAGTGACTCTAAGTCAACAAGTCAACAAAGTCAAGCCAAGGTCAACAAGTCAAAGGCCCAAGCCAAGTTATCAGCTGACTCACACCTCACTACTAGTTGAAGAAAACATCATCACAGCAACTTTACCAATCACTCTTTGGTTTTCAACTCACTTGTAACTTGTAACTTTACTCTTTCAATATAGGGTTCATTTAGAGTTAATAATGCTTGCTGAAAATCTGTTATCATTCTGTTGAGTTTGTTAGGAGATTGTTAGATCAGCTTGGTTCTAGAAGCTCCATTGCATCTTGTATATAAGCTTCAGAAGCTTCACTTGTACTCAAAAAAATCAATTCAATAAAATCACGATTCAATGTCAGTAACAAACTCTCTCTGAGTTATCTTTCATGGTATCATTCGCCATAAACGATCCTCTCAAACACTCTTCCGCTTCATTTCGTTGATCTTTCCTTCGTCTTCTTCATCCATGGCTACTTCATCGGAAAACCAGAGTCCCGATGGTGACGGTGGTAACTCATGCACCGCTCAATTTTTCAAGGAATCAACAAAACTTCATCCAACCAATTTGCTTCTGGACCGAAACTCTCGGTGAAACTTGATGACAAAATTTTTTTGCTGTGGAATCAGCAGGTAGAGGGAGTAGTGAAGATGCATAAATTGCACCGTCTCCTCGTGAATCCTATCATTCCTCAGAAATACGCTCTGAGGCGGTCGTTTGGTGACATTGTCTCCGATGAGTTTGAGCGGTGGTGATTCAAGACCAAACTCTATTCACGTGGTTACTCTCAACACTCTCCGAGAGCGCTCTCACTGCGTGTGTTGACTTGCCATCACTCTTGGCAAGTGTGGGAGAAGATACAACAACACTACTTCTCTCATCTCAGAGCTCGCGTTCGCCAGCTTCGTAATTGTTGCGCCCGAAAAAGTCCCCGAGGGGTTTTCTTCGTTTACAACTTTTTAAGACAATGAAGTCGCCACCAATATTTTTTATAAGGAAAATATTGAAGAAAAACCTTTTTGGGAAGGCAATTGGTCTTTTGGAAAACTTAAAGATTTGGGTTCGGGGGTCGGTTAGGCATGGGGAAGGTATTAGCGCCACCACCTCCTTTCTATCGAAAGGAACCTTTAATTAAACGTGGTTTTAAGTGTTTGATTTGAAAAGTACTTAAATTTGCCTCTTAATTGAAAGGATTCAATGGATTTTTATTTGCGGCGCTCGACGAGAGTTAGCCGCTTTGGGTTTTTTGAAAGGGAAAATGTTTTTAGTTTATTGTGCTTGACGGAGGATCCGCTCCTACGTATCTCCAAAGCGATGGAGAATTCAAAGCTACGTAGTTCTAGTTTTTATTTATTTTGTTTAATTGTGAAATTGAGCTTTCATGATGATCAATTGAGCGAAGGCTCAAGTGACCACCATTAGTACTCCATTGTTAATGATCATGCAAGCAAAGGCTTCGCAAGACCATTAGCAAAGTTTTGATTTAGTGAAAAGTATTTAGAAAAATTAGGCGTTCATGATGATCAATTGAGCAAAGGCTCCAAGTGATCACCACTAGTTCCTCATTGTTAATGATTATGCAAGCGAGGCTTCGCAAAACCATTAACAAAGTTTTTTGTTTTAATGAAAGCCTTTAGAAAAATTAGGTGTTCATGATGATCAATTGAGCAAAGGCTCCAAGTGATCACCACTAGTTCCTCATTGTTAATGATTATGCAAGCAGAGGCTTCGCAAAACCATTAACAAAGTTTTTTGATTTATTGGAAGTTTTTTAGAAAAATTAGGCATTCATGATGATCAATTGAGCAAAGGCTCCAAGTGATCACCACTAGTTCCTCATTGTTAATGATTCATGCAAGCAAAGGCTTCGCAAGACCATTAACAAAGTTTCGATTTAATGAGAAGTATTTGAGTTAGAAAGAATAAAAAACGAGAAAAAGGTGAAAATTGTACAAATGGGGTGTTACTAGCTGCAGTGGGGTTGTGCAACTGAACATGGGGTGTAAACGGCAAGCCCAGTTCGCATATGGGAGCCCAGTATGCAAAACTGGGCTTAAGTGAGTGAGGGGTGCGCGCGCAAATTGGTGGGGTGTTAATAGCAGTCTGAATATAAAAAAAAAACTAAGTAATTTCGGAGGCCCATATACCAAACCCTAAATTTCCAAAACCCAAAAACCTCATTTCCCCTTCTCTCCACCTTAAGCTGCGCCGCAGCAATTCTTCCCTTCATGAGAGAGAGAGATTCGCGGAGAATTTAACGGAAGTGAGAGAGAGGGAGGAATTAACGGAGTGGGTCGGTTTCCATGGAGAGAGAGAAAGAGAGGATGGTGGCGTGAATCGGTGAGGGAGAGAGAGGACGGCGTGGATCGGTGATGGGGGAACGGCGTTGGGGAGCTCGCGAAGGATGGTGGAGGGGGCGACTGAGAGAGGAAAAACGAGGGGAAGGGATGGATGGCGGTGGTTTCAGGTGGTGGTGCGGTCGTGAGCACAGGGGAAACACGCCGGGAAGAAGCTCGCCGGCGAGGGGATGATGGAGGTGATGCTGGTTTCGGTCTCGTGGTGGCTGGAAGTCGATTTCGAAGGAAGAAATTTTGGTTTGGGTATGGTCTCGCCGGAGCTCCGCCGGAGAAGATGACCGGAGGGTCACCGGAGGTGAGTTTTTTCTATTTTTTGGTTCTGTTTGATTTTTTTTAGAGCTTTCTCTGGTCTGATTCTTTTCTACCCCATTTTTTATTCTGGTTTGGTTGCTCTTGATTTTGTCCAAATTTATCTAATTTTTACTCTGAAGTTTTGACCCTAAGGGACTAAATCTGATCACAGAAAAAAAAAAAAAACACCACATATACATGCATGTATGAACGTCCACAGTACTTAAAATATGGTAAATCTACACTTACATATTCTCACATTTCGGTTTTTAAGTGTAAGGAACCACTAACTCAGTATTCCCGAGTAATAAAAAGATAGATCTGAATGTGGTTCTTGGTTGTGATTCTTGGTTGTTATTCCCGTGTACGCTGCTGTTGATCTGTCCAATTTTTTTCTTCCCGCATCTTGAAAAGTTCTTTTAGGCGATTAGGGTTTTAGTGTAAACCCTAATCTTTTTTTTTGTGATTTATCTTGGAATTCGTGTTTTTAGTGACCACTTGATGACAAAGTGTTTTTATATTAAAAATTAGGTCAGGCATTTAATTACATTTGAATGGGCTTTGACTGTTTGACTTCCTTTTTGCAGATCTGCACCCAAATCAATGATTGGAAGCAAACTTTGGAACAGAATCTCATTTATTCTTCTTTGCGCTTTTATTATTTTTTTATATTTTCGAATTTATTTATTTTTGTATATTTTGTATTATTATTTTTGTATTTTTGGACATTTGGACTCTCCTAAGTTGTAATAAAAATTAAATAGTATTTTTTTGACATTTTGGACTATTAAACACTTTTAAATTGTAAATAACACTAAATAGAATTTCTTGACATTTTGGACTCTATATATATTCTCAAATTAAATTAATCACGATCGATTGCATTTTAATGTACTCTTTATAGCTTTTCACTTAGTGTTTTAATTGTGTTCTGTGCCTAATATTTAAGTCTTAGCACGTTTCTAGACTTAGGTCTTATTTGAGCGATATAGCAATTTATTGCTTAATTCATACTTTTATTGCATATTGACCCTGTCTACTCTCAAGGTCATAACTTTGGCCACGTTTATTCGATTGAGGCGTGCAAGTATGCGTTGGAAAGCTAAGGAACAGAGCTACAATTCTTCTGCTGAGCGCGAAACCCAATTCGGAAGTACTGAAGGCCAAAACTGCAAAATACCGAAGCAGTTTAATGTAAAACGGGTTTCGGGCCAAATATTAGTTTGTTAACGGGCTTTTATCCAAGAACCCATTAAGGGATTAGGTTTTTCGTTTTATTCTTATAGACTTGGCTGGAGCAGCCGTCTAAAAACCATCTTACGCATTCCTACTTTCAATTTTACGTTTTGTGTCCTAACCTCCATGGAAGCTTAAGACCCTAGATCAATCTATTGGTGAAACGGTGTTCTTTGTAAGGATTTTGAGGTTCGAAGCTTAATGTTTATTTAGTTTTTATGGTTTTAATTCTTTCTCTATCAATTCCATCTCCGTAATTTTTGTTGCAAATTCGGTTTGTGTTTTGCTTAATTACTCAAACTCGTGATTTGCTTATGTGATTCGCTTTATGATTCGGTTTTGCTTAATCACTTAATCATGATTCTGCTTTTGCAACTTTCATTATTCAAACTATTTTATCGCTTGTTTAATCTAGTTTGGATAGGAATTGATAGAGTCTATGACGCTTGTTTATAGGATTGAAAGAATTCGGTTATGATGTTAATTGTGTTAGTGGCGCTTGTTCACTATCACGATTGATTGAACACACTTGCTTTGACGCTTGCTTTAAAATCGTGTGAATTCATATAAACCGATCGACGCTTGTTCACTTAGTTTATGATCAATCAAGAGTAATCAAACCTTGCACAAATCTTTATTTTAGAACCGATGATAAATCCGAGAAACACACCTTTAAACAATAGATTGATTGTCTCTCTTTAATTGATTTTCTTTGTTAAACAACAAACTCTTCACAAAACCCCCTTTTTATTGTTATTTGATCGTTCTTGATTTTGGTAATCTTAGTTTTAGAGGTCCTTGTGAGACGACCAAGGTTAACTTACCTTGTTACTATATTTTACACTTTTCATTATTTGACCCGCGTACGACCGCTGATCAACTGAACAAGAAAGAATAATAATAATAAAAAGAGTCTGGCCAAATACAAAGACGAGAACGGGCCAGACTAGACGAATACGCTAAAACGAGACTCAAATAGAAGAAATGAACTCATTAACTAAAAACACTACTTATGTACGACTAAACCCAAATACGAAGATTAAATTGAAGAACGCACGAAAAGATTGATCATTCGCGTGCCTGCTTAATTTAAACAACGGTATTTCAATTTAGTTGAGCTGGATAACTAAAATTGACTTAAATTAAAAAGGGCGGACAAAATTGGGGTATTACAGTAATGAACTCAAGAACACGAAGAAGGGCTCACAAACAATTTCAGAGTTCCTTAGCAAAATTCACTCCATTGCTGATGCCTTGACTTCAACCGGTGAGGTAATAACTGATTCCTATCTCACTGATATCATTCTAGATGGTCTATCAGAGGATTACAATCCTTTTGTGATGATGATTTTTGGCCGGAGTGACACACCGTCGGTTTCGCAAATAGAATCGCTTCTTCTTGTTCAAGAGTCTCAGTTGGACAAGTATAGACAAGAGTTAGTTGTTGCAAACGCGTCTGCAAATGCTGCACATGTTCCAATCAACCTGCACAGAATGGAAATCAAGGTTTCTTCAATGGCCGAGGTCGTGGCCGTGGGCGCCACGCTCGTGGCAGAGGTCGTGGCCGTGGTGCTCCTTCTTCGGGATCTCGTCCTACTTGTCAGTTGTGTGGAAAATATGGCCACTTTGTGTTGGAATGCTGGTACCGGTTCGATGAGACGTTTGTACCTCCTGCTAGTGCTGCTCCGGCATCCAATTCTACAGAGGAACAAACTGCTGCACCTTCTGATGCTGCCATGCCAACGGTGAATCTTGCCGAGGCCCTATCTCTTGATAGCACAGGTAACATTTCTGATCCAACTATATCAAATGATAGTGAATATGAGGACTGGTTTGGTGACTCTTGTGCATCACACCATGTCACTCCAAATTCATCAAACTTGCACTATAGTAGACCATACAAAGGCACCTCTAGGGTAAGAATGGGTAATGGAAGTAGTTCTGAGATCAAATCCATTGGCTCTTCCACTTTCACCTCACCTATTCACCCTCACGTAAACCTTGTCTTAAATAACTTATTACATGTGCCTAATATTAAGAAGAACCTCTTGTCTGTCTCAAAGTTTGCTTATGACAATAAAGTTTATTTTGAGTTCCATGTTCCTCACTGTTTGGTTAAATCACAGGACTCTAATCAAGTGCTCTTACATGGTAAACTGGGGGAGGATGGTCTTTATGTGTTCAAAGGGTTACCACTACTCAAAAATCTTAATTCCACTGCTTTAAATACTCACATTTTTACGCTTTAAAGTCCATTTTACGCTTTAAAAACACATCATATCGGGTTGTATCATTGCTTTACTGTCCCATTGCTTCTTTATGGCATGCTAGACTAGGTCATGCTCATTCTTTAGCTGTAAATCAAGTGTTGAAGCAATGTAACATTTCTCATTTCAATAAAACTACTGGTTTTTGCAATGCTTGCCAATTAGGAAAGTCACATAGATTGTATGCACCTCCTTCTCAAACACAGTATCACAAACCATTTGAGCTTGTATGCACAGACCTTTGGGCGCCCTCACCTATGCCCTCTAGTGCTAGCCACTACTACTATATAGCCTTTGTAGATGCATGCACTCGTTATACTTGGATATATTTCTTAAAACATAAATTTGATGCATTACAAGCATTCATTTTGTTTCATAAGCTTATTCAAACACAGTTCTCTGCATCTTTGAAAATACTGCAGTCTGACAATGGGGGTGAGTTCTTACCTTTTACTAAACATCTTGCAAATTTGGGTATCATTCATAGATTTTCTTGTCCATACACATCTCATCAAAATGGTTTAGTTGAAAGAAAGCATATGCACATCAATGAAATGTGTCTCACTTTGTTAGCTCATGCATCTATGCCATTGAAATTTTGGGATCATTCATTCACCACTTCTGTTCAACTCATTAAAAGATTGCCCTCCTCTAGCTTGGATGCCTCTATTTCCCTTTTCAGCCTTCGCTTAAGTCCTGCTCCCAACTATCATCAACTTAGAACCTTCGGGTGTGCTTGCTTTCGTCATCTTAGGCCTTATAACAAACACAAATTCCAATTTAAAAGCACCATGTGTCTTAATCTTGGTATCTCACCAGTCCACAAGGGTTATAAATGTCTCACATCAGAGGGAAAGATAATTATTACCAAGGATGTCACATTTAATGAGTCTCACTTTCCCTATACAACTTTGTTTCCCTCCACTTTACCCTCCCCAGCCTCACAAGAGTCATCTGAGCTCCTTATTCCTTCCTTCAATTCTTCTCCTACTAACCCTATACCTGATACAGAACCTGAGCCTCATGTCACACCAACTTCACCCTCACAAGCTAGCTCATCACCTCTCCCTTCCTCTATCTCACCTAGTCCACCTCCACTCAATCCTGATTCTCCTCCACATAACTTACCTCAACTTGAACCACCTCAACATAACTCTCCTCCACCAGATTCACCACCACATGCTCTTGCTACCAAAATACACCCCATGGTCACTAGAATACAGACTGGTTCACTCAAACCAAAGATATTCCTCACTCATACAGAACCTACTACAACTAAACAAGCCCTTAGTGATCCAAATTGGAAAGCTGCTATGGAGCTTGAGCTTAAAGCACTTCATGACAACAATACATGGACCTTAACCCCATTGCCTCCTAATAGAAAAGCTATAGGTTGCAAATGGGTTTATAGAGTCAAAGAGAACCCAGATGGGTCTATTAACAAGTATAAAGCAAGGTTGGTAGCCAAAGGCTATAACTAGCTTCCAGGCAAGGATTATGGTGAGACTTTTTCCCCTGTGGTGAAGCCTACAACCATCAGAATTCTGCTATCCTTGGCTCTCTCCAATCATTGGGACATCCAACAAATTGATGTTAACAATGCATTCATCAATGGAGTCCTACAAGAGGAAATTTACATGTCACAACCTCCGTGTTTCTTGATCTCGATAGTCTCTGGTTTGTAGGCGCCATGTCATTGTATGGCTTAAAACAAGCCCCAAGGGCTTGGCATTACAAATTGAAACAAGTGCTCCTCCGTTTTGGATTTGCTCCAAGCAAATGTGATCCCTCACTGTTCATTCATAGCAGACCTGGAGTACAGCTATTTGCACTTGTTTACATCGATGACATTCTTATAACTGGTTCTGCATCTGCTTTAATTCTGGATCTGATCAGAAAATTGAACAATGCTTTTGCTCTCAAACACTTGGGAAGACCAGATTACTTCCTTGGAATTGAACTCAAGTTACATCCAGATGGAACTCTCACCCTTACACAAGATAAATACATTAGGGATCTGCTGCATAAGACTGCAATGACTGACTGCAAAGATATTTCTACACCTATGGCTTCAGGCACCAAACTCAGCAAATTTGGGTCTGATACTCTGCAAGATTCTCAAACCTATCGGTCAATAGTAGGGGCATTGCAGTACCTCACTCTTACAAGACCAGAAATTGCTTATGCAGTGAACAAAATGTGTCAATTCTTAGCTAATCCTCTTGAATCTCACCGAGAAGCGTTGAAACAATTACGAGGTACCTAGCAGAACTAAGCATCATGGATTGAAGTCGCATCCAAAGAACAACAACAGGTCCTCTTACTCTAAGAGCTTATTGTGACTCAGATTGGGGGAGCGATCCCGATGACAGCGCTCCACCTCCTGTTCTCGTATCTTTAGGACCAAATTTGATCTCATGGAGCTCTAAAAAAGTCGTCTTTGGTGGCTCGTTCTAGCGCGAGGCAGAGTATAGAGGCATGGCTAATGCCATCACAATTGCAATGGATTCAATCCATTCTCAAAGAGCTTCAAGTGAAGCATCACACTCCAATTATGCTTTGTGATAACATGAGTGCAGTGGCTATAGCTCACAATCCGGTGCTCCACTCACGCACTAAACACTTATAACTGGATATACACTTTGTTAGGGAACGAGTTATAGCTAAAACTCTCAAAATAGTGCATGTACCAGGTACTAGTCAGTTGACTGATGCATTTACAAAGCCTCTGCCAGCTCCTATGTTTCACTCGCTAAAAGCCAAGCTGAAAGTTTAACCTTTGTCTCCCCTTCAGCTTGAGGGGGGAGTAATAAGGAATAGTGACTCTAAGTCAACAAGTCAACAAAGTCAAGCCAAGGTCAACAAGTCAAAGGCCCAAGCCAAGTTATCAGCTGACTCACACCTCACTACTAGTTGAAGAAAACGTCATCACAGCAACTTTACCAATCACTCTTTGGTTTTCAACTCACTTGTAACTTGTAACTTTACTCTTTCAATATAGGGTTCATTTAGAGTTAATAATGCTTGCTGAAAATCTGTTATCATTCTGTTGAGTTTGTTAGGAGATTGTTAGATCAGCTTGGTTCTAGAAGCTCCATTGCATCTTGTATATATGCTTCAGAAGCTTCACTTGTACTCAAAAAAAAATCAATTCAATAAAATCACGATTCAATGTCAATAACAAACTCTCTCTGAGTTATCTTTCAACTTAGAAGATGACTCACAATTTTGCTCAGGTGATCTTGTTTTCAGTTTCTTCTCAGACTTTTTATGAAATCCCAGGATGTATCTTTATTCTTTACAACTATTTTGAATGAAAAGAAGTAGAATCATTTTCTTAAAAAAAAAAAAACGCAAGTGTGCCAAACCAGATGAAATCAGAGTTTGTAATACGCATTCAATGCTAATAGCACTCAAGGAAAATAATATCGTAGTAAAGAACATCAAGCTTGGGCCGACACAAATTTTTTAAAAAAAAACAGATAGTAGTAATAACAATTCTAAGATGGGATGTTTTTTCCATACCCCCACCCCTTCTCCATATACCCCCACCCAAAAGTGAAACCCCAAAATGCCTTTTGCAATCTATTTTTTATAAAAAAAAAGGCCAATCGTATATATGTTATTTTGGACATATATACGATGGAAATTTAACCCATCGTATATATGTCCTTAAGACGTATATACGATTAGCCGTGTAAGATGCAATCGTATATACGTCTGAAGGACATATATACGATGTGTTAAAAGTAGGCATTGTATATATGTCCAAAATGACATATATACGATTTATTTTAATTTTTATTACTAAAAGACTACTAAAAATTCGTTAAATAGTCAAAACTACTCTAAAAAATTATAAAAACACCACTAAAAATCTAACAAAACCAAAATAAGGCTATACAAATTTTTTTAGATTTTTTGGAGAGTATGAAAAATTTAAAAAAATCGTAAAAAATAGTAAACGATGGAATTTGGGATTTTGAGGTCGTAGTCTCGTAAGAAGTCCCTTCTACAGGAGTCTTGATTCTTGATTTTTTTCGGATTTAATGGTTGTGGTTTCATTACGATCGGAGTATGTTACCCGAAAACCGATTTTTTAGCCTAAATTATTCGTTCGACGTATAACATCGTCACGTTTTAACGAACTACACACTAAACTTATTTTCAGGGTTTAATTAATTTTTATTGGACTTAAAATAAAATACAAATCGTATATACACCTGGGGGGTGTATATACGACCCTATGTTATAAGGCATCGTATATACACACCCCAAGGCGTATATACGATTGGCCAAAAATTTAAAAAAAAAAAATACGTTTTCAAAAAGGCATTTTGGGATTTCACTTTTGGGTGGGGGTACACTACAAAAAAACAGGTGATTAGCGAGGGACGTTGCGAGGGAATATTAGGTCCCTCGCAAACTCAGTAATTAGCGACGGACACAACGAGGGAAACAGGTCCCTCGCAAATTAGGTAATTAGCGACGGAAATAAGCTGGGTCCCTCGCTAATTCCCTCGCTAAATGCAAGGCGCCAATTTCAAATTGCGCTGCACACACTTCAAGACGATTAGCGGCCCGAATCTGGGTCCTCGCTAATTTCTCGACCTTGACAAGACACTTTGCGATGCACGCTCGCACAATTGACAAGATACTTTACAGTTAGCAACGGAATTAGCTGGGTCCCTCGCTAATTCCCTCGCAAACTGTCATATTTTTTTTAATATTAATCCGAACCACCTCTTCTTCTCTCTCATTTACACTCTTTTTCTATCTTCTTCTCTTCTTCTCTTCCACTCTCTTCTTTTCTTTTTCTTCTCTTCCACCACCACACCACCACCACCAACCACCACTCTCTTCTTCTCTTTTCACTCCACTCTCTCTTATCCACTCTCTCTTCTTCTCTTTTATTCTCTTCCACCACCACACCACCACCACCACTCTCTTTTATTCTCTTCCACCACCACCACCACCACCACTCTCTTTTATTCTCTTCCACCACCACCACCACCACCACTCTCTTTTATTCTCTTCCACCACCACCACACAACCACCACACCACCACCACTCTCACTCCTCTCTCTCTCTCTCTCTCTTTGAAAATTTTGGTTATAATAATAATAATAATAATAATAATAACAACAACAATAATAATAACAATAATACTAATAATAATAATAATAATAACACTAATACTAATACTAATAATAATAATGATACTAATAATAATAATAACAGTAATACTAATACTAATAATAATAATAATAATAATAATAATAATAAACTCGTGATTGAGAAGCGTGCACGGACTCGGAAACGCGTCTTTGTCGGATTAGCGACGGAATTAGAGAGGATCGCCCTCGCTAATTAGCGATCGACACAATTTCCTCGCTAATCGCATTAGCGAGAGGAATTAGCGACCGAACCGGTCCTCGCTAATTCCCGCGCTAATGGCAATTATTGCGAGAATTGGTCATGTTAGCGATCAATATTCCCTCGATAATCACCTGTTTTTTTGTAGTGGTATATGGGGAAGGGGTGAGGGTAAAAAAAAAACCTTCTAAGATAACGTAGCATATTTCTGCACTACTCCCTTCTTGGGTTCAAAGTCTTTTCGTAGAGACATTAATGTGGACCAAGATATGAGAAAAGAAAACTTTCTAATTTTTTTTTCTACACAACCTCATTTTCTAATCTTTGTTTTACACAAACACGCTTAATGTATTTCATTTATAATAATAGTTTCAATACAATTAGAGATATCATCATGAACATGAGAACTAGCATAAAATCTTGACGCCCTCGCTAAAATATATGAAAGAACGAGATTTCAGCTTGTCTCCTAAATGTGAATCTGACCTATAGCTATGATTAACAGAAATAAGGGACTTACAAGAGGCCAAAATTACATCAAATTCGTTATTGTAAAAATTGGTTCCATTTATCCCATTCACCACCGAAAGACAGTCCAGCTCAATGGTCATTGAATTGAAACCATTTTCACTTAACCAAATAATCGCTTGTTTGAGCCCCATTGCTTCAACTTCTTGAGGGAGTGGAATACCTGAAAAAGTCATTGTTTTAGTTAGAATAAAAGATCCAATATCATCCCTAACACATAAATCGATCCCATACCTTCCATCTTAATCGAAAATGGCAGCATCAACTTTGCACTTAAAAGTGCCTGAATTTTGTTCCACCCACCTCTGCACAACATTATTCTCATTCCTCGGTCCTTCAAACTGATGAGAGCTGCGCACTCAAGTAATCTAAGGCTCTCCTCACTGCAATCAAAGGGAAGGTGGTAAGATTCTCACAAACTTTGCCATTCCTATTCTTCCATATCGTCCAACACATAATTGCAAATTTTTTGCTGTGATCAACGGAAAGATTGTTCAGAACACAAAAAATGCCTTCATTGAAGGATACAACATTGGTTACTCTAATAGATGATCCAATATTATGTATAACCTTCCAATCTTGATTACCTTGAACAGTAGGTGACCTTATAAAAGCATTTTTATTATCTTTGAGCCATGGTCCCTCCAAATAAAATATTCTTTCCATCCCCTATCCGCCACCTGGATCCCAAATTTACTACCACCTGAGAAGAATAGATACTACGCCAAACAAAACTTTGGTTATGGCCTAAGCGGGGCCCTATAAAATCTTCATCTGGAAAATATTTAGCTTTGAAAACTCATGAAACAATAGTATCTCTGTTGGTTGCGATATGCCAAGCCTACTTCCTTAGCATTGCCAAATTGAAACCATAGAAGTGTCTGAACCCCATCCATCCATGTTCTTTCCTCATAGTCAACTTCTCCCAACTTAACCGATAAATACCCCTACTATTTGCACTATTAGAGCCCCACCAAAAAGAATTCATCATCCGTTCCAACTCCTCCTCCAATGTGGATGGAATCATAAACGTACTCATGCAATAGGTAGGAATAGCATGTGCCACTGATTTTATAAGCACTTCCTTGTCTACTTTAAAGAGATGCTTCCCCGACCAATTTTGAATACGCTTCCACATCCCATCTCGAAGAAACCTAAACACTTGTTTTTTGTTTCTACCGATCATAGATGGAAACCCTAGATACTTGTCGGTGCTTAGACATTCTGTCGACCCCTAGAAGAGATGATACCTGATGTCTCATATCCTCACTTGTGTTCCTGCTAAACAAAATCTCGGACGTTTGCATATTGATAGCTTGTCCTGACGCTTTCTCATAAGTTTTGAGGATGTCCTTAGATGCCTACTCTTTTGCTCAGTGGCCCTGCAAAAAAGAAAACAATCATCAGCAAAAAGGAGGTGTGTGAGGGATGGAGCCCCTCTACACACCCTAACACCAAGAATGTATCCTCTAGATTATGCTCTTTTTATTAAGGTGGTAAGGCCTTCTGCACAAAGAATAAAGAGGTAAGGTGACAATGGGTCCCCCTACCTCAGTCCTCTCCCCAGAGTGATAGGCCCAACACGTTTCCCATTTATCATCACTGAGTAGTTAACTGTCTCTAGGAACATAGTCATCCACTAAATCCATCTTCTATCAAAAGCCATTCTACACATCATCCCCTTCAAAAACGCCCAATTCACCCTGTCATATGCCTTACTAATATCTATTTTCAAAGCAATATCCCATACTCTTCCACTAGTCTTGCACTTCACGTGATGTAAAGTTTCAATGGCAACCAACACATTATCAAAAATTGATCTTTGTTCAACAAAAGTTGATTGCTCTTCAGATATACACTTTGGTAATAAATGTTTCATTCGATTAGCAAACACTTTAGAAATAATTTTGTAGATAACATTATATTAGGAGATTGGCCTAATATCCTTCATAGATGTAGGATTATCTACCTTTGGGATCAACACAGTATCAGCATCATTAAGGGAAGGTGGAAACTCGCCTGTATCAAGCCAAGTTCTACCGCAAAGGTTCCAAAATTTCTTAATGAAAGTTGGATTTAAACCGTCTGGACCGGGTGCTTTATCAGAATGCATATGAAAAAAGCATCCTTATTTTCTAATCTTATTAAAGGTTAAACTAGCATTAGAAAGATGTGTTTAAATTTTAGTTGTAATAACTTCCTTATAATTGTTTTAATTTTTGTGGTGATATAATAAATAAATTTGGAGGTGTAGCTAGCAAAACGCACCAACTCATTTGTTTGTAAAAATAGGTCTCTATGGGTTTTTCCTTAGTCGAACCCATGTAAATTTCACCTATAAAATTCGTGTAATTGCTGATTTTTAGTAGAATAAAATCATTTTTTGGTAAATTTGTGAGAGTTAGAGCAATATATTCTTCTAGGTTATTCTTTGAATTATCAATAATCTCATCAAAATTTCATGATATTGTGAAGATTCAATTAGTCTTATAAATTTTCCTTAGAAATTGTCGTGATTCTCACTCTTTCGTCATCTCCTTTCTAATCCATCTTTGTGTTTTCTTCATCATAATCTGATTGAATTTCTAATTATTTACATTTTACATTTTATTTATGGTTGAATTTTACTTTATCTCATTTCTTTTCTTAATTTTTTTGTAAAAATTTGATCCAAACCAAGGATCTACTCAATACTAATAAAATCAAATGCCAGCAAATTTACATTTTTAGACATCTTACAATTTTGACATTTGTCACAAAATAAGGGCATTTTTCTCATTTTACCGCTAAAGACAAAAAAAATTACTATTCGTGTCAGTTTTTCAAAAAAAAAAAAAATCTGACGCATTTGTCACCATTTGTCATACTGACGCTGTCGTGTCGATCTCACTTTTTTTTTTTTTTTCAAAAAAACAGTTTTATTTTCAGTTTTAAAAACTAATTTCATTTTTAAAAAAAAAAACTGTTTTTTCTTTTTAAAAAACTGTTTTTTTAAAAAAAAAATTCTTTGCTTAAAAAAAAATAACATTTTTCTAAAAACTGTTTTTAAATACAAAATAATTTTTCATCATTTTTTTTCCCAGTTTCTTTTGTCATAAAAATTAATTTTTTTCCTCTTTTTACTAAAAATACTTACTCACTATTTTTATAATTTAGTCAACCTACTAAAAATAATTACTTTTTTTACAATGATCAAATTAATTATTTTAACCACTACCCATTGTCAAAAAAAGACGTACCTGTAAAAAAAATTAAACTTAAGTTTTCTAAATTAACTCTTATAGAGAAAAAAAAGTCATAATATGTGGCAATGGGATGAGGAATGTGAGACCGATAAATGAAATCAACAACGGGAAAAGAGTGTAGGACGAGTGAGGAAAAGAGAGCGCTTAACTTGAGAGTGCATATTTTAGAAAATATTATTTTATTTTTCTTCAATTTTACTTTATCTATAATTTATTATTTTCTATAATCTATCTTTTAAAACTATTAAGATCTATCTTTTAAAACTATTAAGATCAATCAATTTAATCACTATGAATTGTAAAAAAAAACTTTACCCACTACCAAATATTTCAAAATAACTTACTTATAAAAATGTGGCAACGTGAAATGACAACGAGAGATCGACAAAATGGGAGTGGCAACGGAGAGCAAACCGAATCGACAATGAGAGAGAGAGGTAATGAGGCGCCAACGGGAGGCCAACGGGGATGCATATTCCCTTTTTTACTAAAAATAAATTACTCGCTAATTTAGTAGAAACACCGACAATGGGATCGCAACGCAAGTCGCGACGGCGGTCGCAACCAAAGCTAACGGAGCGCCAACGAGGTCGCTAAATCGAATGCCCAATGGGGATGCATATTTTACCTCTAATTTCCTAATACATTATTATGGATCAATGTAAATCTAATTGTCAATCTCCTTTAATTTCTTCTACTCAATATAATTTGCATTTGTATGTTATATGCCACAATACTTATCTATTTCCTCTTTGATTTTCAAATTATACGTTTTTGACATTGTTCACGACTTATGAATACCTTTCAAATTACTATTATAAATTCATTACAATAAACCGACAATACGGACGCACGGGTAAAAAACTAGTAGCTCCTTTAAAATCGTGGTTTATGATAATAGACCACATCAATTGATATCAAGAGTCTTTTTTAATTACTATTGAATCACATCTTTCAAGATCTACCACATGTGTTCTTGATTTTCGTGCCAATAGCACCAAGAAAATCGAATATGAATCGCAAAAGTAATTTGCCTGTCATATAAAGTTAGTTTTATATATCATAATAATGTAAGTTAAATTACATTTGTGGTCTTTTATCTTCTATCAAAGTTTGAGTTTGGTCCTTTATTTTTTTATTTTCTACTTTGCCCCTTTATCTTTCATATCAGCTTCAGTTTGGTCTTTTATATTTTTTATTTTTCTCAATTTAGTCATTTATCTTTCATATTTGTTTTCTTTTGGTCCTTTAAAATAAAAAACGAAAAAATGAAGAAAGACTATGAATGCCTCTTGAAGACACCAATGTCACTTCAATTTCTTATTTATTGAATAACTCATACAATATGTGACTAAATTGAATGAAAGTAGACTCTAACTTGAATAAAATTTCGCAATGAATTCAATGGAACCAAAATTAAGCTCAGAAAATTACTTATGCTCAAAATTGCTTATGGAACTGAAATCTTGAATTTAAAATTCAAAACATCTTCAATCTCAACGATGGTTATTTTTTTTCTTAGAAGAAAAAGGCATGACTTAGTTGGCACCTAAAATACCTTTCATGTCGACTTAGTCTTACTATAGGGATCCTGATTCTCTCCATTCACTTATCACTCCAGTCACTCCCGTCATTGAGTTTACACTGTTAGATTTATCCAACGCTTCAAATTATTTTTCCCAAAAAATGAAATCATCTAATCCCTAAATCCCAAACTGCAAACAGAGGAGAAAGAGCATAAAATGGGAGAAAAGGGACGAACTGAGCTATGGTGGTAACTGGACGGCGTGCCGACGACGCCGCTGTCGTCTTCAGCGGTGGTCTCTGTAAACATGTTGCTAATGAGTTGTGGAATAATACACGTGGCATATTCTGGTGCCTTGAAAGAATCCAGTGGTGTATAATGAACTGGGATTTATTAACCAACAAGGCAACAACTACATCAAAATTAGGACACCATGGGTTTACTCGATGCATGTCGTCTTCTATACGGCACACATGAATATACTATACAGATAACTTTGAAGACGTTGACTCAACGACACTGCAGAGGGAAACAAACCTAAATTATACGTTACCTGCCAGCCTAACTAGTATTCCCCCTGATTTATAATAAGGCCATGCATGGGTTGGAGCCTGGAGACAATGTCAATGTGACCACAAAATGACACACTTTTTTTGTCAAAAAATAAAATGACATATACTTTGCATCTTCCTCAGTGCAAGTAAGAATAGTCCGTGACTTCGAATATCAAATTGGTGGCATAAAAAGTCATAAGTAGTATAAGGATATTTTCACGAGTCATGCATTGCTCACGAGTATAGTAAGAGCATTGTTTAAATAGTAAGTAGTAGTAATAATTAATAATAAAACATTAATAGGTACTGTAAATGTTTTCTCATGGCAGATAGATCCTTGAGAATAGAATTTGTCGACTTGCTTGCTTGCTTAACTAATAATTTCACCCTTTATAGCTGCATCATGCATCCATTATGTATGATATGAAGATGGTCATCAATATCATACTAATTAAATTGGATTTCTACAAATGAATTATATTTAGAAGAAAAAGGACAGTGCCATATCTTTTTAGATATGGCGGTGGAATTTGACCCACCAACAACAAGAATGGCCAGTAATGTAATGTAATGTAATGTAATGTACCTTTAATCAAAGAGAAGGACGGATATTTATTTCCTTCATCACTCACGCTGGGAATTTCAGCTTTAGTCCCTACTTACTTTGTGCAAAATTAACTATAGGAAAGGGAAAAAACATTCACAAATGGTCCAGTGTATTTAATTGGGACTCCAGTTTCTTCCACACCTAGCCCCACATATACATGTGCTGTTTTTGACACTGCCATACTGCCATGCCATATTGCCATGCCCTTGTTGCTGTACGAATATTGGGTTGACTCAAGAAAGGACATTATTTGTTTATAATTGTTTGTTGAGACAAGAGTTCCATATGAAACCAATTGACTCTCTCATCATGCACTTTGTCTTTACATACCCTTACCAAATACAAATTGTTATGCTATACGTTGGTTTTTAAGTTTGAGAAAATTATTTAAGAAAATCAATATCGAAGAAATTAATGAGTTGAGTCGCGAATTAGGTCGCTCTCTTTAAGATGTTTTGCAGCATTGTTCAAAATTGTGCAAGCAGACTATATCAACCACGACGTCCCCAGAATAAAATCGCCCAACGACGTCCTTGAGATAAAACAGCTCAGTCGAAACTGATACGAAAGATCACTTCATGGTGAAATTTTGCTCTAGAGATACACCCTGGAATGTGGTTCGTAAAGCACTCGTATTTGGGAAAAGAAACGTGTTTGAGAGACAAGAGAGAAGAAACTCGGAAATGCGTCAAGTTTTGGTGTGGTTTGGAAACTAAGGAGAGGTCTCTACAGTGGCGGACTCAGGACCTTTGGCCAGCAGATGAAAAAAAATAATCATTATCAAAAATATTGGTTCATAAGATTGTTTAAAAAAAAATCAAATATCCTCAGTAAATTTACTAAAACTAAGGAATCAAGTTATCTAACTCCAAAATCATTTAAGAGTAATTTTGTCAAATTAGTCTCTAAATTTACACGTCATTTCCTATTTAAGTCCTAAAGTATATGAGAATAAAAAGTAGTATGTAAAAGTATGTGATATTGGTAAAATTACTTCCTAAAGCTTTATAAATTGTCACTTATGATAATTAATAAGACAGATTTTTTTAAATTTTGGTGCAAGTTGGGTGCAAATTTAAAAGTATTAACGCAAATTTAAAATTCAGCGAGTTAAAAAATATTATATAAAGATACTCGTACCAAATTTTTTCGGGGTTCAACTGAACCCTCTAAAATGTATATAGGTCTTCCACTAGGTCTCTATTTATAGGAGAGGTTAGCAACTTGGTAAGCGAGTAACTATTGGAGAAAATATCACAACAGGTCAAAAACGCGTGACATAACAAATCTGGTTATTGGAAACTTCGTGAGCAAGCAAACACATAAAAATAAAAAATTAATTTTTTTCGAAAAATAATTACACCACTTAGCCTAGACCTAGGTGGATGGGGGTGGCGTGTGTGGTGGTTAGTTAGAGTGTCTATACTTTCCAATGTGGGGCTTTTTTTTTTTCAATTCACAACACCAAGTTCCACCAACGTCTTTCAAGAATTACTAATGTATATATATAAACGAGAGTTTAAGAATCAAGGTTTCAGACCTCATAGGAAGACTTTTATGTTTATGTCAAGCTTTGAAATTGCATATATGGGATTAGTGGCGCTAATTTTGTGATACTGTCATTTTTGTTACACCTAATAAAGGCAAACATGAAAAATGGAGCAGGAGAAACAAGGGTGGCCAGCCCTCTTCTGCTACGCTATCAAGAGCAGTATTTCACTAATTTGCAATAATATGGGACCTCCACGCACAGTTTACAGCTAATCTTCTTTGTGATTGGTTTGCAATATGAGTCAACAAGAAGAAATTATTCATCCTAAATTACTAAAACAGTTTTCATAGTGTATTCAAATATCACACGACTTAGCTAATCAGCTCATATAACTTTTTTAAGTTATCTCCCACACATGCATAGTGGCCCCTTTGGTCACTCATTTGTCTTTTACACTTTGTATATATCTAAGATGTTTCAACTGCTACGTTGTCTTCACCTAGTGGAAATCAAACAAACCACGATTTTATTAGTTGAGACGTCTGTCAAGTCACATTTTCACTTCCAAGTTGGGGGCAACTTTGATTTACAAATAGAATGAATCAAAACAAAGTGCATAGCGACAAATTCTAATATGGCAAAAATACATTTCTTCACCCAATTCTTTCCATTATTTAGAGACTGTACAATCAATAGCAATTTTTATCAAATAACCTTAGTTAAGCAGAAAAGAGGAAAAACTACAACACACACAAAACTGATTCCTCTGCTGTACAGATATGAAAATAAATAAAAATCCAAACAAAGGTCATGAGCAGAGCTTAGGCAAAGATTTTGCATAACAACTAGGACCTGATGATCCTTTTGATTTTGTCATTTTTGCCATCTGTGTTTGCATTTTCTTACAGATTTTCTCTAACTCCATAACCCTCCACTGCATTCCTTGTAAATGTGCTTTGAGTTTCTCATTATCAGGTGAAATATCATAATTCCCAGCATACAACACAACTTGTTCACTGCTTTTGTCTTTCTTTCCCTTTTGAGTAGCACTACTGGAACTGCACTGGGAATCATTGTATGGAGTTGAACTTGGAGAAACTTGGAGTAACTTTTTTAGCTTAGATTGTTGAGACACAAGAGCCTGCATAGCAGATTTTGAAGGAAATTTTGTGTTCTGTGAAAGGTGTAAGCAAGCTTGTGATGAAAGCTTCTCATAATTTAAACCACTGCATATCTTCACCCTTTCTTCTTGTGACAATTGATTATGTACCTGTAACAGAAAATTATCAAATTTAACTCACTTTCTTAGGTAGTTAACCATATGAACAAGGTTATTTGAGACTTGGAAATAAAAAATTTACATTGGAAAGCATTATTATACCTCAAGATACATGTCCATTGCATGATAGAGCTCATCATAAGAATCTCTAGCAGAATCTGGAAGTGCTGTGGCAAGAGCCAAAAACTTGGAAACTTTTAAACAAGGATCAGGAGCAATTTCTGCTATGTACGAATCTATTAAGCTAGCAGCTTTCCTCATCCGAAAAGGAGCAACTACACCAGTTTCTCGACGCATAAACGCTTTCAAAAATCTCAGCACAAGGTTGACATCATATAAGTAGCTTATCCCATAGGGAGATGGAACAAGCAAGTTGTCTAATGTTGCTTGATCCAATTGTGAACCAATCATGTTCTCCAACTTATTTCTGCTACATTTGTTTATGTTCAAACTCAAAGCAACTCGTAGAATACCGAACAATGTTTTGCAAGAAACGAGACTCTGATCCATAATATAATGCATATCTGTCACCATTTCTAAAATTTTGCACTTCTCATCTGTGGTAGCAGTGGAGAATTTTGCCTTCTGATAAAAGAGCAGAAACCTGCTTATAACATGATGGTCCAACTTACTTGAAAGCATTGACTTAACCAACATGACAACCATCAAGGGACTCAAAAATAGAAGATCTTCAAACCACCATGTCGAACGAGTGAAATTTGTCTTTATACTCTCAGTACTTTTAGAGTCACACGAAAACCGAATCCCGGAACTATCAGTGGAACAAGTAGATGGACATGGACTTGTTTCACTAGCCATAACAAGTCTCCCCACTATAGTATCCAAACATCTTTCTAGCATCACAGAAGAATCATCAAGTAGCGAATTCTGGCATTGCTTCAAAGCAATCAAAAGGTCTGACCATGTCCAATAGCTAATCTCCTGAAGTGATTTTTCAGTTTGTTCCAATAAATTGGAAGCATCAGCAACAGATTCGTTCATTTCCATGTATTCAGCAGCGGAACGCGCGAGCAACAAATTGGATGGACTTATGTTAGCTATTCCATTGTTATAACAGAATCTTAGCATTAGCTCAAAACCTTCTGCACCTCCTGGAAAATCATGGAATATTACTTTAAGCTTTCCTTTGGCACCATTAGAGTTTCCAAATATTTTAGCAAGTTTGCTTGAGTAACGTGTAATAATTGTCTGCAAAGATACCCATTTGAAACAAAGTTAGATTATTTTGATATGCAATTCTTCATGAACAACTTGATAAGGAAGACATTCCAGCAAACAAGTAAAGGGCAATTTTTTAATGTAGTGAAAATTGGTTAAATGCCAAAACTACCCACCAAAAACATGGAATCAAAGGAGCACATAGAATGAAAGGAAAATTCTACACTAAATTGAGAATGAGGTTGAGGAGGAAGGTTCTTGATATGCCCAAAATACTAATCATCCAAAGGGTATAGAAAAGAAAGAAATAAATGACATGAAAGCAACCCTCGGTTACTCACAAAAAATGCGAATAAAAACAAAAGAAACGAAGGTAAGAACATTAAAGCCAAAGAAGACCATAGCAGGAGCATTTAATGTTGACATGAACATATCCAAAAAATTAAATAAAAAAACGACAAAATAAAAAAAGTGTCTTATGCTAATGGTTTATGAGAAATATAGCGATGGAAATCATTGCCAGGATGGGCAAACAATAGTTGCCCCACCTCACTAATATGTAGCTGCAAATTAATTAATGATGGGAAGAAAGCTACAAATCATAAAGTTATATACCATGGGTAGCTTGCTAGCTAGAAAGCAGAAGAAGATAGAATGAGAAATCAAAAACTACTAGGTGTGAAATCATTGAACCATAATCATTCCTAAATTCAATAGTTACAACATTTATCACAAATTGAAACCATTAATCAAAATAACAAAAAGACTAACCTTGTGAATGACTACAATACTACTATAGATCTCATAAATTATAAAGCCAAGAAAAAACAAAAGAGAAAAAGTGAATCAATGTTTACAACAAAAAAAAATGATAAGATTTTTGAAACAAGTGAGATCAAAGAAGAGAAAGGAGATTTTTTTTACCTTATCCACCAAAAAGGTCTCTTCTCCATTTACATCCACTTCAAGATTGCAGTGAGCTTCCTCCATAACTTAATAAAAAAAATAAAATGAAACACAAGAACACAAATGAAAAGGTTGTTCAATTAGAAAGATAATCCAAGGAAGGGAGAGAGATGAAAAGGAAAAGGAGAGGTCGAAGACATAGACACTTCATATTCTGTTCATAAGAAGAAGACAAAACAAAAGGAGACAAAGATAGACACAGGTCCTAAGAAAAGGGTGGTGGTCAATTGGTACAGAAGAACTAATGCGGTTCACTTCGTAGTAGGGAAACAAATCAACAAAAACAAAGCGCGAAGTGGATGAGAAGCAACAAAGTATGTAAAGACACAAGAGTGATATATATAATATGTGTAACGAGTGATGAGTCAGAGAGGAGAACACACAATACAAAGCCAGCAACAACAACAACAAAAAAGAAATTAAATAATAATAATAATATAGCACCAGTAACACTAATCTAAACCTCTTTCTGACATTAATTCCTACTACTATAACATAACTAGTCTTTAAAATAACCACTTTGTTTATGGATAACTCTATTTTATTTATTCAGCAAGTCACGGAGAAATGAAAGAATAAGAAGAAGAAAAACTTAGGAGTAAAGCTATATGGTGTCTGGCTTGGTCTTTCTCTTATTAAAATTTCATTGTTGCAATTGTTTTATATTTGTGCACTAACACAAAAGGCCAATATTTTAGTGGTCCACATGCCCCTAGCTACCCCTCCATTTCTTTCTTTATTTCTCTGTGAGAGGGTGTCAACTATCAAGTAATTGACCAAATTTACCATCTACACCTTTTTATGCATGTGCTTCCGGACCATCAGCTCAATGAATCAATCTTTCGATTTGAAACTTGGGTTTGTTAGTACTAACTGTGAACAATGGACAAGCAAAGTCGATATGTCCGAGTGGTTAAGGAGACAGACTCGAAATCTGTTGGGCTTGCCTGCGCAGGTTCGAATCCTGCTGTCGACGATTTGCATTTTTTCGTTCATTACTTTTGTGTTTAGAACGCGGGTTTATTATTAGGACTTTATACAGAAGGTCGATTTATTATTTTGTTTTTTTTTTTAATAAAACTTTGTTGTTTCAACTAGGACTAGCATTGTTGAATCATTTTATTGTTGAATACATTTAATAAAATGTTTTTTTACTAACTTTTAATAAAATGTTGTGATACAGAAAGTTTAATTTGTTATTTTTACGTAGTTTTATCTTTTTTTTAAGGGTTTTATCATAAACAAATAATTTTTTTAGCTAATGAATGTTGGCTAAGTTGGTAAAAAGTTAACTCATTTCTGATTTCCCACAAGAGGGTGGGTTCAACTTCCGCTGCTAGCGTCGGAACCTCTTTGGTGGGTGATCTATGAGGCCTTCTCTAACCCTGGTGAGCTCTTGAAGTCCAACTCGTCTAAACTTTTATTGTATAAAAAAATAAAAATAAAAAACTTTTTAAGCAATTAAATACATAAACCATTACAAGAGAATCTTTCTAAGCTAAATGTTTATAATCTCTACTAGATATGATCACAAGTATTTATTTCTACAATGTGATCATCATATATTGACTAATGATATGATTATGTTTTTTTAAGCAAATGATATGATTATGTGTTATTGAGCAACTACTAATATGAATATTTCTGTCTATAAAATGTCATCTATTTATTATATCAATATATAAAGTCATATATTTATTATACTAGTTTGCAACACCCGTGTCAGCACGGGAAAACAATTTCTTATGACGTATCTAATATTATGATGTTGTCGTAATAGGTTCGACAACATAATGAGATGGGTCATCAGCAGATGTGCTATACAGGCCGGTATATACTTTAGACATTCATATATTTAGTGACTATTACTCAAGGGACGTGATTTAAAACTAAACCCGAAACCCTATAATCCGAATAGTTAGTAGGTGTGTCGGTTGTCCTCTTCCTTTCATCCATATATTTTTGTGTTTTTTATCTATTTGTGCAGTTTTTTTATCTCTATAAAATGCAATATTTCTATTTTTCATCTTTTTTTTCTAATTGTGTTTCTATTCCATTTTTATGTTACTTTTTTATATTTTTAAACTTTAATTTAATTTTTTATTAAAGTATCACAGTCGTGTCGTATCTTGATTTTCAAAATTTCCCCGTATCCTTGTATCCGTATTGTATCGCGTATCTGGCCTTCATAGACGGTAACCCATGTGTAGCCCTAATGACGCACCCACAACGATACTTGTCATAACCCACACCTGATGTGGTTTGTAGTGGTGTTTCCAAAGTGTGTCACCTGGTTAGTCCATGTCGTAACAAATCTATCCTTATAAGGAGTCAACCATGTATCATGCAAGTACTTCAGAAAGTAGGGTAAATCACTACATGACTGCTCTAAAAGTTCCAAACGCCTTGAGTACTCAACCTCGTCACGTGATTCAATAAGACCATATCAAAGATCGATCACTGACTCTTGCCTACCCTTCTTTACATACTCCTTACACTTTGCTTTGACGTTCTTCGTTATGTGCCACTCGCAAAGAAAATTCACTGCCAACGAAAATACAATACTAATGACACTCATCAGACCTAACTCTCTGCCTTTCAATAACACCCGAGGTAGTAGACCCTCTGTCTCGAAGAATTCCCTCAACATTTGCAATACCCATCTAAAATGATCATAACGTTCATGTTCCAAGTATGCGAAAGCAACAGAGAATGTCCACTCAGTGGTAGTCACACCCACGATCTCCAAAAGAGGTATTATGTATTTGTTGGTCTTGTATGTTCTGTTCAGAATAAGAACCTTAGGAAACAATATGAATAATTTGACAGAGGTGGGATGTAGCCACATGATGTCACCGACAACATCTGCACCCTCAACTTTCCTGCTCCAACATAAATACTTTTCAGATTCTATCAATCTCATAAGCTCCTAGTTCTAGGACCTTTCAAAGAAGACTGTGGTGCATGGTACGCTGCTTATATTGCTGGGTCATAAGTCACATTACCAACAAATTTCTTCTTCAAGGTAGTCATACAGTCTCTTGCAGAAACCTTCAATGCAGTGTGTTCATTCACCATAGCCTTTTCCTCCTTCGTTAATCGCCCAAAAAATGAGGTCTCAGTTAACGTTGTAAGCAACTCATGTGAGTGGCGTCCACAAATAACCCTCAAGCCCCAACCCCCATCACGAATCGTATATGTAGCTCTCAACTTAAATGGACAATTGTGCTGCTTTGAGTATCTGACTCTAGCCAAATTGTTGAAATTCTCATGTCTCTCACAACAAAAAATAACTTTATCTTTCGTCCCCCTTTTACCTCCAGCTCTGCACGATCTACGCATGATAACCAAAAAATTGTTGGCTTTCCCAACCTCTTTAGCCCACGGATGGCATCATCACGTGTTTCAAATATCTAAAAAATAATAATTGTTAGATACTAAATTAAGTTAAATAAGTAGATACAAGTCAAATATGTGCAGTAAATATACCTCTACTGTCGTGAATGCCTTCGACATATCAACTGATAACTGGTCGCCCGTAACCATAATTGCCTAAATTTTTTTAAAAAAAACTAATTTTTAATGCAAACAAATAAAATACAGATATATGTAGTAAATACAGAAATTCGATGTGAAAATTTTTAACAACGGATTTATCTATCAAATACATAAATCATTGTTTTTTTTCTAAAATGGAATTATCTAAAATACATAAATCATTGGTAACTAAATTACATCATAAATCCGTTTTGTAAAATATAACAACGAATTTATCTATAAACAACATAATTCTGTTTGAATTTTTTTAAAACAATTGATTTATCTATTTGTAAACATAAATCCGTTTAGGGGTCAACTAATGCAAAATAGAAGTATCTTTTTTGGAAGGTAAATTCGACGAGTGGATAGCGTGAAAGGTCAACAGCAATTGAGGAGTAATTAAATGCTGAAATAAATGAGAGGTGTAATTTGGGAATATTGGGACATAGTGGGGGTATGGGGAGTCACTACAAAAAAGCTGGGATTCATTACTACAAAAAAAAATCATTCAATTTTGTGTGACTCAAACCATCCCAACCCGATCTCTAATGGTTTGGGTTGGGTACTGAGTTCATTAGTAAAATATCGTTTTGAAGAAAAATTTAAAAAAAAAAAAAAGAAAGAAAAATATGTCTTAATTTGGACTTTCATTACAACTAATTAAACCAAACACAAAAGAAAAATGTCTTCATGAAGCTCATGCAAAAGAAAAAAAAATTCACACGAAAATGTCTTAAAGAAATTAAATAGATCACTAGTATGAAACCCGTGCTACGCCCGGGAAACATTGTTCTAATTATATTAAAATTAAATAATATCATTTAAAATATTCATTAACAAACATATTAGAATTCAATCAAATTATTTATAAATTTATGTATTTGAGTAACAATAAATCACGTTACTTGTTCATAAAGAAATTTTACACTACATTCTAAAATATTATTCGGGAGAGTATATATAAAAAAACATAATTTTGTGTCCAAAAAATAAACAAAATATAATTTATATTATAGTATAAGATAAAGCAAATACTTTCATGGTGTTCATAACTTTTTTATGTATATTAATTTCGATCTAAACACTTGATAGACTATAAATACGAAGTATTAATTTATGGACAAAGATTATAATTAATTGTAATCAATTTTTTGCGTTCAATATCACATGTATCTATTGGGATGAGATTATAGTCAAAACCAATAAATATCGATTATTTGTAATCAACGGTGTTTCCATAATTTAAAATTGTGTGATACATATATATTACCTCGGAGAATAACAATATATATACATAAACTCCATAGACTAAGTTAAGATAATTTCAATGCTAGAGACTAAATCAGTTTTTTGTTAAATTTTAAAACCCAAATTTACATTTTCTTTTTAGTGAAAGTCATATTGTACTAATAAGTCAATCACTCATTGTGTTAAAAAAATTGAGTAGCTAATTTTTTCCTCCTGTGCTACCTCTTTCTCTCACGTGCTCCCTCTCACGCTCTTTTGTATATTTTATAGATTTGAAATTTAAACTAAAGGCAATTTGAAAATCGAAATTAGAAATTTGTAAGTGTTATTCCCACTACTAAATAGATTTAATTATGACCAGTAAATAGATTCAATTATGTGGTTTTTTTCAAATTTTGACACCTAATAATTTTGCATGACATGGCAGATCTGTATTAAAAACTTGATTATGTGGCTTATTATTATGTCAATCCTATGTGGATAACCTAGTTGAATGACAAATCAGATTTAAGGCCATTTGTTTCATTTTTATCTTAATATAGAATAGAATTACTTTTTCTTTTTAGTGAAAGCCATATTGTACTAATAAGTCAATCACTCATTGTGTTAAAAAAACTAAGTAGCTAATTTTTTCCTCTCGTATACCTCTTTCTCTCACGTGCTCCTCTCACGCTCTTTTGTATATTTTATAGATTTGAAATTTAAACTAAAGGCAATTTGAAATTTGAAATTAGAAATTTGTAAGTGTTATTCCCACTATTAAATAGATTTAATTATGTGATTTTTTTTCAAAATTTGAAATAACACCTAATAATTTTGCATGACATGGCAGATCTGTATTAAAAACTTGATCATGTGGCCTATTATTATGCCAATCCTCTATGGATAACCTAGTTGAATGACAAATATTTGAAGTCCATGAAATCAATCGGTTGGCTATGATCTATTCATTGATTTTCATTTAAAAATAGCACAATTGTAGACATATTATAATGTAATCATAGATTTTTTTTACACTCAGAATTGTAGATACCTATAAAATACACTCTGAATTGATTTTCCTAGCATTGCCACCTAATATTTCCTAAGATGCCATGGTGCATCAACAAATGATTGAGATGAATGCTCTTCACATATGAGAAAACTATAAGTCAAACCAATGTAAAGAGTTTGAGAAAACTATCAGTAGACATGATTATTATAAGATATTACGGTTGATCACTGTACCTAACCGACTAACCCATCTAGTGGGAGAAGAATTTAGTGATTATTGTTGTTTCATCAAATGCGTGCCTAACATTCACAAAAAGAGCAAACAATTAATTTCAAAGAGAAGCACTGTAAAATCATGCCAAAAATTGGTTCTAGCAAGAGGGAACTTTACATGGACTATATTCAAAATAACAAAAAATTGTAAATTAATAAAGGGGTATGTTTATATTCATGTTCAATCTTATACATGTCAATTATCATATTCAGTGAATATTCCAAGCCCATTGAATGCCTAAAACAAAAAAAGTGGTAGTCCAAGTTTACCCTTGAGAAATTAGAAGCCCGTCATTATATTACCTCGTGAGTAATAGATTGAGATCTCATTAGAGGTATTGAGAAATAGGTGGGGGAAGCCAAAGAGTGAGAGACATGAAATTGAGTGAGGGAAGCAAAAAAAATTCAATCGTGCTTGGTTTCATATGGATGCTCTTCCATGGGTGGGGGAAGCCAGAGAGTGAGAGACATGAAATTGAGAATATACTTTGCATTTATACACCAGATTTTTTTTTTGTGATAGCATTTAAACACCCGATTCCACCTTCCCTTTCTGATTAATTTTCTTTAAAGTTTGACCATATTAAATTAGGATAATTTTCAAACTAAATAAATTCAAATTTCAAAAGTTGTCATATTTAGACTTCGAGTTATTGTAGGTAATAGAAAGAGAAGTTATAGTTATTTTTGTTAATTTTATTTATTATACTTTATTTGACTTGATTTGCATTTAACAACACATTCATGTGTAACACTATAGGGAGTTACGTTTTCCGAAATAAAATGAGAAATATAATATAAACTTAAATTTAAAAATAATTGACAATGAGGATTCGCATTTAATTATTTTTCCAAGAATTACTTAGAGGACGACACATCAGATTTTTTACTTTGAGCAATATTTTACTTTGTATGTTTTATAGATTGCTTAGAGGACGACACATCAAATTTTTTACTTTGAGCAACATTTTACTTTGTATGTTTTATAGATATAGATAGATGTTATAGAATTAGATTTATTTGTTTAAAAATAGAATAGATTTGGATTTAAATTAATAATGCACACTAAAGACATTTTAATGTGAAATTTGAAATTGAAAATTGCATTATATAAATGTAACGTATGATGATTGGGATCATTGTTGCCAAATATCACTAAAACAAATAATGCCTATGTGGAGGGTCTAAGAGAATGACACATTGGATTTATGGCTTTGAGAAGCCTATATAAATGTATTTTTATAAGATATCCCAACCATAAAGCCGCTTTCTTCAATCAATTTCTACAACCAGCAAAACAACAATATAAGTTACATTCAACTCCATATTTAAGAGTACTTGCACCCAGACTTCGGTTAATTTTTACATCGGAATTAATTTTCAATATAGATTAAATTATGTTCTATTTTACCCGTTTTCAAAGAATAATGAAATTAATTTTAAAATTGAATTTTGGTTTATTGAAATTGAGAATTTTTATTTAAGAGTTCTCTGCATCTAGACTTGAGTTATCAATTGATATATGTAAGGTCACACACAAAGTTTGACTACTGCCCAACGTGTACTCAATGGATCTCCCTATTTTAAGACGAACCCAACTCACTTACCCAAACCAACCAAGCTTTTGTGGGTCAAGTTGGAATGAGTTGCGGGTTGGATTGGGTCAAAGTGTACTTGTGCCCACCCCTAAAAAAAGTAAGATTTGTCAAGAAAAAATATCATAAAGTTTTTTTAATCAAAGAAAAAATGATAAAGTAAGAATATTTTTAAATAGAAAACATTAATTAAAATATTTGTTTTAAATAAAGCACAAAATATTTACTATTTTGTAGTGTGGATAATAAAAATCATGTAAGGAAATTAAAATAGTACTTATTTTTTTGACTGGATGATTAAAATATTTGTGTTGTCAAAAAAAACAGAGAGCAAATTTTAAAAATCATTTTATCCGATCATTGATTCTGTTAAGAAAGCTTTTGACAAAGAAGAAACTCCTAGGCAACCTGAGTTGGTCTCATGGAAGCCCCCCTCTTGAGTCTTACCTGAAACTTAATGTGGATAACAGTTCTTTTGGGAATCCTGGCAGGTCAAGTTTTGGAGGCATTATACAAAATCATTTTAGTCACCACCCGCTACATGGTTTTTCAAGTAGTTGTGGCTACACTACCAATATCATTGCAGAATTGCAAGCAATTGCTCAAGGTCTTGTTTTAGCATCACACTACTCCATGACTGCTCTATCTTTCATTGCTGAAGGCGTGCCTCACACTCACCCTTATGCCGTCCGGTGGACGTCATTCGATCTTTAATTTCCTTTACTCACTTCTTGCGTAAAGGGGTCAAATATGGCATTATGCCGTGCCCGCATTGTCCTAGTTCTATTTCTTCAATTCTTCTTGCAGATGCACTGGGAAAATAGCTAGTAGGGTTTTTTTTTTTTTTTTACCCCCACACAATCCCCATATACCCCCACCAAATAGTGAATTCCCAAAATGTGATGCCTAAATATTGCACATCGTATATATGTCCAAAAAGAGATATATACGATGGACTTATTATTTGTTAACGGTGAAGTCTCGTGATTTGATTAACATCAACGGTGTAGATATATTGGATAAAATAAATGCGTATAATTACAAAAACGCGATATAGTAATAGACACACGTGTAATACAAAAAAAAGTGTGAATCTATAAGTCGTCAATAGAATCATCGGCTAAATCGACACATCTAGGCGCATCACCGGGAGTGGGACGATGCACTGAAGGATACATAGACTGCCAGAGGGTAAAACGGCCGGCATACGGATCCAACCATGACGCTGACTCTGATGAGTAGTGTTGGTACCACTGCGGGGCAATAGGAGGCAACAAACATGTGAGAGAGATCGAAAGACGCAACCAGTGTAGATTTTCCTTCTTCATAACAGATATGATTTTAAACTTAGATGAACCATAAGTACCTCTCAAAGGCAGATAAGTAAAACTCATATTCAAAGAAAACTGAACCAGTGCAACATTATACTTGGTTGCAACCATATACCCTATCTCTCTGCAAATCAAACATGGTTGAATACACCGTTTCCTTTCTTCGTTTCTGAATTAAATCTTACCTAATCGAGAGGCCAAGAATCCTCACTCATATCAAGTCCAACCCCGCATCGCTCTAAAACCACAATTATCGTCACCTTCACAGCGGTGCGAAAGGTGATGTGCAAGTATACACAATCGCAACAAGTAATATAATGATAAGTAAGATCGTCTCCACAGGGATTGTTGAGTTTACTTCTATAATTAAATTAGTAAATTAGCTAGTGAGTAAAACAAGTAACAATAACAAGTTGTAGAATCATTAATGTCATCAACATAAAAGTACAAAAGCAAATAAGATAGATGGTAAGAAGAAATTCAGAATGAGAGTAGTTGGAATGCTCTTTGCTAAGTAGATTCCCAGAAGTAAAGCGTTATAATGTCACACGTTATAGCGTCAAGCACTGTCGCAATTGATTTTGTGCTTTTCAGTCACTGACGCCAGGGTTTCATTACAAAAAGCCTATGTCTAAGTTCTAAATAAGTTCACCCTGTATAATAAAGATCCCACAGCTTTTAACCTATGAACTATTGCATTTCTATGTCTAGATTTAGCAAACGTTGGTTAAATGTCTTTAAACAACCTTTCATTCATATCAATCTTTGAGTTCGATTCATGGACCATATGTACCCATGAATATACTCATTTTAGTTGATCATTTCTAAAACAAGTTTGGAAGAATTAACATACAAAGATTGAAACACAAAACATTAAACGTTAATAACGAAATACTAAAGATTCACTACAAAGCTCAAAGCAATCCAACTACAAGAGAATCAGCTCATGATGAGCAACAACACAAGAAATACAGCATAAAAGTGTTACCTAAAGCCATAAAACCGAAATCACGAAGAGATGGAAAACACTCCAAATGATGACAGCTCTGTGCGCTCTAGCGTCACTCACAGAATCGCCTGCCGCTCATAGCGTCCCTCACATCACTGCAGAATTTATACTATTTATTGTGAAAATTGAGCTTGGACGAAAATGGAGTGCAAGAGAGTTATTTCTAACTCTCCTCTCCTCTCATCTGAATCAGCAACTCCAACATGAAGAAGATGAAGTTTGAGACTTCAATATAAAGAAAATATCTTCCAAAAAGGTTGAAAAGTCATCCCACCAACTATACCAACTATTTTTATCCTCCATTACAAAATAGACAAGTGTCCTATAAAGTACAAAGTTGGTGGCTGCTGTAGGAACTGTTCTGATCTGCTCTCAGTGATTTGACATGCTGCAAAAACTGCTTTTTCGTTTTCTCTCTCTTCAGCTGCAGAATCCAATGCTATAACGTCTGACACTATAACGTCTGATGCTATAACACTAAACAAACACATTAAAAATAACAAGAAAGCACCAAAAGTGTCAATTTGTCACATAATGAGTTCCTAACCTTCTTTTACACTAAACAACATATTTTAACTTAATTAAACAATACTATTACTTAAGAACTTGCATTAATTTAAGTAATTAGAGCATAAATAACTCATATAAATATGAGTTATCACCTTCCACATCAATTATTTTTTGAACATAACTGTGCACGTGTGGTGGAAGAAACGGTAAATGGATTTTAGTCTCAGTTGTCTGTGATAAAACTCTCAAAGCACCCTGAGATAGTTTGGAAGACCGCTGTGTAGTATTTTTGGAAGACCGTTGTGTTGATTTTAAATTAGAAGACTCTCGATGCAATCAATCTCAGTACCTCCTGAATGTCCGTTCTAGGACCCCTCTTTGTAGACCGGTGTTTGTGACGCTGCCTATAAACTTGACGAAGAATAGTCACATTCTCCGGATCTAGCTTTTTCAAAGCGAAGAATAATAGCTTTCGGTCCAACATCGAGATCCGCATGCTCGTTAACTGCATCCTTTGCGCGCTTGTGACGGATGCCCAAATGCATTAGTACGAATGGAAGTTTTAAGCAACTCGTGCGTGTGTCTACCACATTTAACCGTCACACACCAACCCCCACGCGCGAACAGTGCAAGTAGCCTTCAATCTAAAAGGAAAGCCTCTCCTTTTAGAACCGAAAACCCTTGAATCATTAGTAAACCCGCATTGCTTCTCACAGCCAAAATCAATCTTATCTCGTCTCCCCCTCTCTTTTCAATTTGCTTTTACTCGATCTCACTATAATAACGACTACACCGATACTTCTACCAACAGCTTTGGCCCACTCCTCCACAGCCTCGCGTGTAGAAAATATCTACAAAATATATAATTTATTAAGTACTTAAGTAATTTAATACTATTTACCAAATTTGATTTATTAGAGTAAAAACTATCTTTGTCGGACGTAAACAAACACCATCGTAGTATCGATATCAACAAGAGCTAACTGAGAGTCGGCATCTGCAGCATGCGGGTCAATATCTGTTTCATTAAAAAACAAAAAAAAAAAACCAATCGTATATACCTCGTCAACCATGTATATACGATGGGTAATTTTTTAACATCGAATATACATGGCCCAGATGTATATACGATTAGATCTTCATAGCCCACTCGTATATAACCTATATAAGATGGGTAGTCAACGAAGCATTTAATAAAGCAATCGTATATACATCTCGAAGGACATATATACGATGCACACTTTTCGTGATCGACGTTCATTATTTAATGCAATCGTATATACATTCCATTGAGGTATATCGATAGAAGATTAAGGGGTCCCAATCAGTGAATTCAATGCAAGTCAAAATAGTGATTTATGGCAGGGGTGTTCTGGGAATAACGTAAAATGGTGGGGGTGGGAGGGGATGGGGTGGGGGTATAAAAAAACCATGCCTAGCTAGTATTAGGGAGTAGATTTTCCTATCTGTTGCTTTTATTTCTTGGTTTTTTTTCACCCCTTCCTTCTCTCTCTCTCACACCCTTATTTTACCAAAAATCCCAAAAATACCCTCTATTTTAAAACAAATTGTAAACCGGATTTACCTACCTATGATGTAAATCTGGGAAATTAGTGGGGGTTTGTTGGATTTACCAAAAATTCAGGTAAATTCGGTTCATAAATTGTGAATCGAATTTACCTATCTATGAGGTAAATCCGGAAATCCAACAAACCCCCACCAAAAGCGTAGGTATTTTCAAATTTTTTTGTAAAATTAGGGGTATTTTTGTTCTAAATGGTATTTATGGGGTGTGAGAGATAAGGAGGGGGGTAAAAAAAAACCTTATTTCTTTTGTATCAAAAAAAAAATTAAAAAGACAAAATACTTGTTTTATTTTGACCCAAAAAAAAAAAATACTTGTTTTTAAGGAGAATGAAAACACTTGTCGTTGGCATTAAAAATAATTGTTGATAATAAAATAAGGAGTAAATCTTCAAATTGGTTCCTTAACTCTCACCCTCTCTCGAATTTAGTGCATAAATTATAAAAATATAATAAATTGTTTGTAAAATACTTTAAATTTATCAATTTAGTCTTGGAACTATCCACATTTTTTCTTATTTAGAAAATAATTGAGAGACTAAATTAATAAATATAAAATAATTTAAAGATTATTTATTTTTATTTTTATATAGTTTAGAAATAAAATAAAAGAGAGTGTGATAATCCGAGAACTATTAAGCCTAAATCTACTTTATTTTGCCGTTTTGGTGGGAAAATTTTATCTCACCATTTACCTATATACCCCTCATTTTGTACCCCACTATTTACCAATATACCCCCACTCTATATTTGTGCCCCACCATTTACCAATATACCCCTCATTTTGTACCCCACTGTTTACCAATATACCCCCACTATATATTTTTGTACCGACATACTCCTGACAAATTTTTTTTCTCCAACACTTTTTTTATTATTATTATTATCAAAATGTACCCCTCATTTTGTACCCCAATGTTTACCAATATACCCCCACTCTATCCGAGAACTATTAATACACAATCGTTGACTTCCCCACTTTTGGTGGGACAATTTTATTCCCACTATTTACCAATATACACCTCATTTTGTACCCCACTGTTTACCAATATACCCCTCATTTTGTACCCCACTGTTTACCAATATACCCTCACTCTATATTTTTGGACCGACATACCCCCACTCTATATTTTGTACCATACCCCCACTCTTTTTTTTATCCACTTTTGGTGGGAAAATTTTATTCCCACCATTTACCAATATACCCCTCATTTTGTACCTCACTGTTTACCAATATACCCCCACTCTATATTTTTGAACCGACATACACTTGACAAAATTTTTTTTGGTCCAACACTTTTTTTATCCACTTTTGGTGGGAAAATTTTATTCCCACCATTTACCAATATACCCCTCATTTGTACCCCACTGTTTACCAATATACCCCCACTCTATATTTTTGGACCGACATACCCCCACTCTATATTTTGTACCCCACCATTTACCAATATACCCCTTATTTTGTACCTAACTATTTACCAACATACCCCCACTCTATATTTTTGAACCGACATACCCCTGACAATTTTTTTTTGTCCAACACTTTTTTTTAATTATCAAAATGTACCCCTCATTTTGTACCCCACTGTTTACCAATATACCCTCACTCTATATTTTTGGATCGACATTGTTGCCTCATCCCACCAAGGGCTATTGTTGCCTCTTCGTCTTATATATATGTGTTGCGTATTTTTATACCCCCCTTATAAAATGTTGATGTTTTTTCGAAACTACATCCAGAGGCTCATTAATCACCTCCCTCTGCATCGCATGCAAATACCGCCCTAGTTTAAACTTTAAAGACTAAATTTAGAGTTTATCTTATATTTAAAGCGAGAGCCGCACTTCCATTGGGAAGCGCGCGAAAACTCCCCCTCCCTTTTTTTTCATTCATATTTAACATTTTTGTGTAATATAAAAAATATAATTGGGTAAAAACACTTAAGCAGTGATGCTAAGTAGTGTATTTTGAGATACTTTAAAGTATGAAAAAGTTTTAGATGTTCAAATACGTAAAGTTCGTTACTCAATAATCAGTTTAGTGAAAAAATTAATTTCATGACAAAGTACGTAAAGTGTGATGCTAATCCGTGTGTTTTTAGGTACTTTAGAGTCCAAAAAATATTACATGTTCAAATACGTGAAGTTCGATCCTAAAAAACTGATTTGGTGAAAAAAATAATAATTTTAAGACGAAATGCGTAAAGTGTGATACTATTTGTGTTTTAGGCTACTTTAAAGTTAATTTTTTTTAACCGTTCAAACACGTAAAATTCGTTTCTCAATATCTAGTTTGGTAAAAAAATTGTGACAAAATATATAAAGTGTGATGTTAAGAAGTGTATTTTGGGGTACTTTAAGATTTAGAAAAATTTAATTGTTCAAATGCGTAAAGTTTGTTCCTCAATAAGTGGTTTAGTGAATAGAAATAAAAATTAAATGCATGCAAAATATGTAAAGTGCAACGCTATAGAACGTGTTTTGGGATACTTTAGAGTCTAGAAAAAAAATTAGATGTTCAAATACGCTAATTGGTTAAAAATATGAAAAATGTGACGCTAAGTAGTGTGTTTTGAAGTATTTTAGGGTTTAGAATTTTTTTTAACTTTTCAAATACACGAATTTCGTTCCTCAATAATCGGTTTGGTGAGCCCAAAAAAATTAAATTTTCAAATACGCAAAATTTATTTCTCAATAACCCTACCCATAAACGAACTAGAAAAAGTTATTTGTTCCTCCAACGTCGATACCCTTATTAATATAATTTAGCAATCACTCCCATGGGGACTTAAACTACTTTTACAATATAACCCTCCCAAAGTTAAGTCATTATTTACCATATTCTTTCAACTTTGTATAGGTGTTTCTATTGTAAATGTGGTTGAAGTTTTCACAGGAGTAAATGCTACAATGCGGTTGGTAAGTGTTATGGCTGCGATTTGCGCCACCGAGCTCAACCCTTGTTAAACGAATTATCTAAGGAAGATATTGATTCGATTTGGGAATAAAAAGTTTCAGAATCTATTAAAAATGCATTAAGTGTAATGGTAAGTAAAAATATTTTATCTTAGCAATTCAAATTAGCATCTTATCAAATAATATGTATCTTATATTTTAGTTATATTTTTTCTTTAACACTTTTTTTAGGCAATTGCAAAACATGAAATCTCAGATCGCTACACTTTTATACTTCTTTATGATACATATGAATGCACACAACGTACTATTTCACATTCAAAAGTGTTATGGTCGCAACTTGCGCCATCGAGCTCAACCATGGGTCCCTGTGGACATATGAATGCACACAACGTACTATTTCACATTCAAAAGTGTTATGGTCGCAACTTGCGCCATCGAGCTCAACCATGGGTCCCTGTGGACTGAACCGACCATTGTCACGATAGTAAGATATCCAAGTTCTCTTGGGCAGGTCGGTTCTTGCGGACATAGGGAAAACAATGTGAGAAATGCTAAGTATGGGAGTTGGGTTTCGAGCGCTACCTCGAGTGGATCTCATTGGAATTGAGCGCTAATCTCCAAAGAGGTGGTCGGTACCAAACCTCACAACATGTCTAAACAACATCATTAATAGCAAAGATCTCGCCACGATAACATTTATTTTGACTTTGATGACGACTATGTGGACACCGTGGACGAGTCACCATTGCTTCCTTCAATTCAAATTAAGTTCGTTTCTTCAACATCTACTATTCAACCTGGTTTTTTCTCATCATCCCACATTTCTATCATTTTCTTGAAGTTAATTATTGGTGACATATTTGATTCATAAGTATACTAAGTTTAATATTAACGATATCAATTTAGTATATTTACGTTCGTCGATACTAGCGCTCCCCGTGCATCCGACGGACGGGTATGTAATGAGACTAGTTTATTTTTTACTCTAAAATAAGAAAGGTTTCGTTCTGTCAAGCCCCCAAACGAAACTTGCAAAGCGGGAGAGAAAAACACGAACATATAGTAAGAAGCTTCAGATACAAACGTTTTTCTCTTTCTGTTTCTATTGATTCGTCAGAGAAAATCTATATAACACAATTCTCTTTGCGAGCCATAGTCCTCTTCATCCGCGTTCGCTCAACCTTCTTCCGATTACCACCTCTAAGTTTATCCCGCCGATCGTAGTTTTTTCTTTCTCGGTAACTTTCTCCTCCCTGTTCTTCCGTGCTGCGCTTTCACTCTTCTCGTTATATTATTAACGGTGGTGTTTAGCTTCGCAGTGCATGTTTTTCACGATTGCGAATGTGTTGGAGGTTACTCGTGCTTACGACAAAACCCTACATTTGCTCTCGTTGTGATTTAATTTATTTGTTTGTGTTTTGTGAATTTGTGAAATTTAGGGTTTTAAATTGGAGCTATTGAATTCAGGAGTGGAGAAGCGTGTGCAGCATGAGCATCAACAGTCCCGGCAAACGGGAGGATTAGGGCTTCAAGGTTGCTGTCCAGAGGTGAAGATTCCAATGGGCGATGGAGGCGTGGCGTGCATGCCTTTGCAGCAGCAGCAACAACATAATATTGAGTTGTTGCCTAATGCAGCTGAGAAGACGCTTTGCGGAGGTAAGAGTGGGAACGAATTCACTTCCGAGTTGCTTAAGGGTGCTGACAAGAAGAAGAAGAAGACGAAGATCGTGAAGGTGAAGAAGATAGTGAAAGTGAAGAAGAAAGTGGCACCCTTGGTGAAGAAGGCTGGAGCTGTAAAAGATGAGTTGGCATTGGACAAAGTGAGCAGCAGGGGCAGCAATGATGCAGAGAGTGGCGAAATAAGTAGGCAGAAGGAAGATGTGGAAGAGGGTGAATTGGGGACTTTAAAGTGGCCAATGAGTGAATTGGAGAAGGGAGAGCCTGTGCCTGAGAAGCTGCCGGCATCACCACCACCACCACCACCACCACCGCGACAGAGAAGTGAAATTCAGAATTGCGAGGTTGTCAGTGAGAGGTTGAAAAAAGGGGAGGTGGAAAAGGGAGAGTCTGTTTCTGAGAATTGGAGAAAGGAGGCTTTGCAGAGATGGGAGATAGTTGCTGAGAAGGGTAAGAGAGGAGAAGCTGAGAAAGGGACATATGGATCATGGAGAAGTGGTATGAAGAATGATGTTGAGAAGGGAGAATTCATTCCAGATACGTGGCACAGGGGAGACGTGGGGAAGGGTGATTATGGGTACAGTAGAACCCGCAGGTACGAGTCAGATAGGGACAAAGGTTGGAAATATGAACGTGAGCATGAACGCACATTGTCCTCTGGGAGGTATGTAAGTGATGAGTTTTTTAGGAAGAAGGAATTGAATAGAAGTGGGAGCCAGAATGGGAAAAGTGCTCACAGGTGGGAGAGTGGACAAGAGAGAAACATACGGATCAGTTCAAAGATTGTGGATGAGGAGAAAAATGAACACCATGGTAGGGCTCATACACGGGATTACTCTTCTGGAAGCCGGTTGAAGAGGCATGGTAATGAATCAGATGGTTATGAGCAGAAGCAGTATGGAGATTATGCAGGTTTAAAAAGTCGAAGGCTATCTCATGATGGTTCACGTCATTATTATTCGGAGCAATATTCTCATCCATCTTATAGAAACAGTTCTTCAAAATCATCAGTGGACAAGTATTCTTCTAGGCATCAGGAACCTTCTTTGTCTACCAGATCACCTTATGATAAGCATGGACGTAGTCCTGGGCATTCTGAGCGATCCTCACATGACCGAGCCAGGTGTTACAATCATAAAGACCGCACTTCAGCCCATCGATCACCTTATGGCCGTGACAGATCACCTTATGGCCGTGAGAAATCTCCTCGTGACAGATCCCCGTGTGATAGGAATTGGGATAGAAGCCGTCACCATGATCATAAATCGAGAAGTCCTACTCATGTTGGGCGATCCCCACAAGATCGAGGTCGACAACATAATCACAGGGAGCGAACTCCAAACTTGATAGAGCGATCCCAACTTGATCGAAATAGACAAGATATTGACCGAGAAACAAATAATAAATCATTATCAAGTGAAAAACATAACTCAAAATATAGCTGTAAGAATCACGAAAATAAGGATATCAAAAAGCAGTCAAATATTTCAGGTATAGAATCTAAAGGTGAAAGAAATGTGCATGATGCCAATGGGCCTATTGAGAAAGGTGTCTGTAATGAACCTGAAAAGGAACAGCAGTCATGCAGCCCAGCTGTAGGCTGCGAAGATTCTCCTTGCTTGCAGCTGCCTCCTGAGGAGCTGCCTTCTATGGAAGAAGATATGGACATATGTGATACTCCTCCACATGTTCCTGTGGTGGCGGATTCATCATCAGGAAATGGTTTTACCTTGATTATTATGGTGTAGAGCATGGTCCTTCTAAATTATCTGACATCAAGGTTCTAGTTGATGATGGTGTGCTAATGTCAGATCACTTTATTAAGCACATAGATAGTGACAGGTGGTTAACTGTTGAGAATGCCGCATCACCATTGGCAGCTCAGAGTTTTCTGTCAATTGTGTCAGACACCATAACCCAGCTGGTTAGCCCTCCAGAAGCTCCTGGTAATCTTTTGGCAGATACTGGAGATGTTATTGTTCCTGAGAATCATCAGGAAATGCCTCCCCCTTTGCTGCAGCGAATGGTATTTTCTGCTGATAGTGTGCTTGCACCTGAACTGTTGAAGGACCTCCACATTGATGATGAAAGGGTTGGAGTTCTGTTAGAGGGTTACGATGTCATTCCTGGAAGGGAGCTCGAGGCAGTAAAAGGTGTTTTCTCCTATCAATGATATTCATATGGATTTCTTACAAAATGATAATTTTTTTATACTAGATAATTTTTTTTATATCAATATGTAAATTTTTCCTTATTTACTGCAATATCTTATATTTCCAAACTTGTTTATTTTATTGTCGTGCAGAAGCTTTGCAAATCAATTTTGAATATGCAAAATGGGAGGGATGGGAAGACTGCGAAGGTATGTAATTTTTGCACAGTCTAATGAATCACGGTTCATTTAGGATTGATATTTCTTTATCTAATTCTTTATTTAACGGTTCATGTGGTTTGAAGCATTAAATGGTGTTATATTCAAAAGAATGGTTTTGTTTTAATTTAGTATTTTAATTTTAATTTTTTTGGCCCACCTAGTGAGAAAAGGCATTTTATTTTGAAGTTTAGTAAACATTTTTGGTTTTGTTAGTTGTTACGTGCTAAATATTGATGTTTGTTGTCAAGTTATCCTTAATTGGTGTCTTGGTTTGATTAGCAGAAGGTGGCTTCTTGTGGTTTCTAACGTGGTTTTACTTTCACACTTTGTTGACTCAGTCCCCTCTACTGACATTGATAAAAACTTTAGACTTGTGTAAATGTGTCATTTAGAGCACACTGTAAATTGAGGTAGCATATTTCCATACAAATGCATGTGGATTATGAAGTTAATATCTGTTGTGTAAAGTGAAAACTATTTTTTAATGGTCTATTATATAACACTTTGGTGACCATTTATTTTATATCAGCAATGATATTTGGTACGATTTGTCAGAAAATAACCTTTTTAAAGTTGGACCTTATAATAATATACCACGCGCGCTGATGAAATTTAAATTTACACCGAGTCGTACGTATCTTTTCGTAGTAAACAGTTTTATCCATTATATATAGTGGTTTGCAAATAATTTCTATTTTAACACCATTATCCCTTTAAACAAACAATTTGCATTATTCTCACTCAGTCATGTATGGTGGTTTTGGTGTTAGTATAAACTTCTAGATGTATATTTATGCTGAAAGTAGATTTGGTGCATAAAATACATGTTTGGACTTACATTTAAAATTTAAAATATTACACTTTGATGTGAACTAGTGCTGAATTAAAATGGATTTCATTTTCACATTTCATCTGGAGAAGTTCAAAAGCAAATTACACTTAGAGGTGCATGCTCAATGACAAGTATTCTTGTCTCTTTTTGTTCAGGTTTTCCTGGACATGATACTCGCCTGATCATGGAGTGTGATTCAAAAATTAATTTTGCATCAAGAGAGTGTGAGACACAGCAAAGTATGTCCTCTGACAAGGATAATGAAGTTACCTTTGGTGTCCCTGATGATTGGTTTTCTGCTCGATGGTCATGCAAAGGTGGTGACTGGAAGAGGAATGATGATGCCCAAGATAGATTTTGTAAAAAGAAACTTGTCCTAAATGATGGGTTTCCATTATGTCAAATGTCAAACTCTGGATGTGAAGATCCTCGGTGGCCTAGAGAAGATGACTTGTATTATCCATCTCACAGCAGGAAGTTTGATCTTCCTCTTTGGGCTTTTTGTACTGACGAGTGGGGTGATTCCAGTGGTGGTGTGAGTAGACCAGTTCAAAGTAAGCTTGCTTATGTTAGAGGAGTGAAAGGAAATGTTCATTCAGTGGTCAGGTTAAATGCATGTGTGGTCAAGGACCAGGGATCACTGGTCTCTGAGTTGCACCAGAAGAGCCAAGGCAAAGATAGATATGATTCAAAGTCAACTCGACCTTTCCCTTCACCAAGTGATAGCAAAAGATCATCAATTGAAGATGACTCCCAGTCAAAAGCTGTTAATGATCAAGGTTCTCACGGTCCTTGCAGGAGTGCAGAATTGATTAGTATTTCTAAAGACCATCTTTGTGCCATCCATGAGCTGCAGTTACATTTGGGTGACTGGTATTACCTTGATGGTTCAGGGCACGAAAAAGGGCCTTCATCATTTTCCGAGCTGCAGTTTTTGGTCGACCAAGGAGTTATTAAAAAGTTTAGCAGTGTATTCAGGAAAGTTGATAAACTCTGGGTTCCCGTTACATCTTCTGCAGAAACTAATGATGTCAGTTTCAAGAGCCCCCAAAAAAGCAGTTTAGTGTCTGGTGAATATTCTGGACATCCATCATTGCAAAGTGTTTCATTTGTTGAACCTCACTCAGAGTCAAATATGTTTAATAGCTTGTATCCCCAGTTTGTTGGTTATACACGTGGGAAACTACATGAATTAGTAATTAAATCATACAAGAGTCGGGAATTTGCATCAGCAATAAATGAGGTTTTAGATCCCTGGATCAATTCAAGACATCCAAAGAAAGAAATCGGGAAACAAATGTACCAGACATCAGGTAACAATTTTTTTACTTTTTACTTCACTGCTATCCCGTGTCTGTTTAAAACCAGCTATGATATGTGTACTGCCGTGCATTGTGTTTCTTTTATATTGACTAATTTAAAGGTACATTTTTTCAATTTGTTCTCCCTCTCTGAAGCGCATACACCTTTCTGAATGCCGTGTCAGAGACCGACACTCGTCGGACACCGACACGGCACACATTGGACATCTTTTTACAGTGTTGCTCTTAAAAAGATATCTTTTTTATTTTACTTGGACATATCCTAGACACCTTTTGGAACTTTGGACACTTCTCGGACACTGTTATCACAATTTTTTTTTGCTGATACATATACCTCCCGACTCCTGCAAGCTTCTCTCCCTCTGTCCCCTCAAGCATCAGCTTGCTCGCAGCATCCTGCGAGCTTCTTTCCTCGCAGCTTGTGCACTTGTGTTAATATTTCTCTAGTCCCCGCCTCTTCTCTTCTCTGATTCTCTGTGTTAAGTCCTGGCCCATTTGAGAATTGAGGCCTGTTTAGTGTTGTTGTGGCTTTCACAAGAAGTTTTCATTGAACTGGACCCTGACAAGTTTGTTGGTTTATTTCCTTGGTATGTGTATGTGCATGTGTTGGGGCATATATATTTATTCCAGAAGTTGAAGCACGCTCTTCAAAAAGAGCACGAGTGCTGGTTGATGATAGTGAAGAAGATCATGATTTTGAAGATGTCGACTTTATTATTGACAATGATGAATCCACTCTTGAGGCTCTGCGTTGTGATGCTACTTTCACTGGAGAAAAATGCGACATTACTGTTTCCAAGGTGGGAAGCTGGAGTTTATTGGATGGTCGAATGTTGGCCCGAGTCTTCCACTTCTTGAGGTCTGATTTGAAGTCCCTTGCCTTTGCATCAATGACCTGCAAGCATTGGAGAGCATCTGTAAGATTTTACAAAGAAGTCTCAAGAAATGTCAACTTGTCACCTCTGGGTCATTCTTGCACTGATTCCATAGTGTGGAACATTGTGGTAGGTTTGCTATCTATTTTGCATTTAACATTGTCAAGAATGTTTGCTTGCCTTATTCATTTAATCTGATTATTTGCTTGCAGAATGCTTATGAGAAAGACAAGATAAAATCTATAATTCTAATGGGTTGCACCAATATTACTGCTGACATGCTAGAAAAATTCTTCTATCATTTCCTGGTTTATCTATAGTAGACATTAGAGGGTGCAATCAGTTTGGGAGCTGACTCCAAAATTTAACAATGTGAAATGGATCAAGAGCCGAAGTTCACGGATCGCTAAAATTACCGAGGAGCCACATAAAATCAAAAGCCTTAAACAGATTACCGAGCAAACTTTGTCAGTTTCCAAGGCCAGTAGTATATGTATTAGGGACGATTTTGGTGAACTGAAGGATTATTTTGATAGTGTGAATAGGAGAGACACTGTGAAGCAATTATTCCGTCAAAGCTTATATAAGCGTTCAAAATTATATGATGCTAGAAAGTCCTCTTCTATTCTCTCTAGGGATGCCCGTACAAGACGATGGTCTATTAAGAAATCTGAAAGTGGTTACAAGAGGGTGCAAGAATTTCTTGCTTCACAACTGAGGGAAATTATGAAGGCAAATTCCTGTGACTTTTTTGTGCCCAAGGTATAGCAGTAATTTTCGCAATGAATTCTTTTCAGGCAACTACGACAGCAATTTTTTTTGTTATTCATGATTTCTTACGTTTAATCACTTATTTACTTATAGGTTGCTCAAATTGAGGCTAAAATGAAAACAGGTCATTACAATGGGCATGGGTTGAGCTCCGTGAAGGAGGACATCAGCAGAATGTGCCGTGATGCATTAAAGTAGGTTTTGTTCTCTGCTATCCCCGTTTCCTTGATATGAATTAGCTTTTTGTAATTTTTCCACTTTTCTTGTTCTATGGTTATTTTGTGTTTGCACATGTGTAGGTGTTTGTGTTCGAACAAGAATGCAAACAATGATAGGTTTTTGAAAGAGAATGCAAGGAAAATAATAGGATCGGTTGGAAAGAATTAATTGAATTCTGGTATTCAGATAATAGAGCCTCTCTTCCAAGGAAAAGCCTCCTTTACAACTGATAAAAGTTCCGTTACAGTTCTCCAACTGGCTCCTTTCTATTTTCCTCCTTTACTTATACTTCCTGATTTCCCTCTTACAATTACAACAGTATAACTAGCATTACTGGTTCAACAGTCTTATTATGCAATCTCCCCCTTTTCTTCCTGTTTCCTTCCCCCTTCCAGAATACACACTTTCAATATTTTCTCTTTTTGATGTCTAACAGAAGATCATCAATGATTTGTTGGAGAGCTTAGCTACATCTTAATTCTTTTTCGTCCTCATATTTTGATGAAAATTTATAATATTATATGATGAGGCTGGGTGCCTGTCGTCATGGACTTGCGGGCGGATCTTTATTAGGACTGGGAGGACCACGACCCGCCCCAAAAAACATGTGAAATTACTACAATACCCCTACTATAAAAAAATTACTATTAAATAAATAAATGTTTTGCGGTAATTTTTCCAAACTTAATGCATGCCCCGCAGTGGTTAAACCTTTTTTCCATTACTGAAAGCTCCTGGGTTCAACTCCCAGTGGAGTCCTTTTTTATGTTTTGTCTTAAAAAATTAAGCATGTCAAAATGCATATATAATGGGAATCGAACCCAACTTCAATATGTTACCACAATCCAATTTATCATTTAACCACATGTTGTGTTTGTCATTTACAAGACGGTATTGATATATATGCACTACATAAAAAATATGTTTTGTTATACATTAGTAATTTTTATTTATTCAATGTATCAGTATAGGTAATATGTAACATTTTACTCATATTTTTAATACTATCACATCTCTTATATTAGAATTAGATATTATGAATAGATGGATGATAGTTTTCGAAGAAATATATTTAGAATTTTAATAATAGGATCAAGTAAGTTTAAAATCATCTTTTACAAACAACTTCAATTGAGTCTCATGAAATCAAAATTACATTTTAGTCTCTTATTTTTTTGTTACCGTGTTATTTGTGCGCAATATCCACCAATTTTGCCAATGAATAATCTCTCGTCGGGGAACTTTGTGCCGGCGTGTACTCGTTAGTCACCATTTAATTTTGTTTATAAATAGTTTTAATTTATATTTATCTATTTTAATTGTGTTTGGGTTTTTGAGTTCCCATGTTTCTTTCAATAGCGGCCCACCCGAATTTTCTCCGTTTCTCGTCAAGATCCACTATGGACTTGTTCATTCAATGCATGTTTCTTGGGTCACTGAAGTGTGGTTTCTCCCCCTTTTATTTAATTATTAATTTTTATATGCTTATTGATTACAGGGCAAAGAATCAGGGTGATGCTAATGATATGAATCATGTTATCTCGTTATTTATTCAGCTTGCATCACGGTTGGAGGAGAGTTCTAAACATTTGAACGACAGAGATGCACTATTGAAGCTGTGGGGAAATGACTCACCCTCAGCATTCGGTTCTACCTCCTCAAAGTACAAGAGAAACAAATTGGTGACTGGGAGGGGGAAGTATATGGGTGATAAAACATGTGGTGGTTCGGAGAACGCAGAGTATGCTTCTGATAGAGAAATTAGAAGGCGTTTGTCAAAGTTGAATGAGAAATCTATGGACTCAGAGAGTGAGACATCTGATGACTTTGATAGGTCTTCTGAAGATGGAATCAGTGATGGTGATACTTCAACCTCCAACACTGATAGTGACCAAGTTCATTCAGAGAATCAAACTGGGGAGTCAAGAGGCAATGGATACTTCAAACCTAATGAGGGGTTGGATTTCCTTACTGATGAGCGTGAATGGGGAGCTCGCATGACAAAAGCAAGTCTGGTTCCTCCTGTTACTCGGAAATATGATGTGATTGATCAATATATCATTGTCGCTGATGAGGATGATGTGCGACGGAAGATGCGGGTTTCATTACCAGATGACTATGCAGAGAAGTTGAGTGCACAAAAGAATGGCACTGATGAGTCTGATATGGAACTGCCTGAAGTCAAGGATTACAAACCTAGAAAACAGCTTGAAAACGAGGTTATTGAGCAAGAGGTTTATGGAATTGATCCCTATACACATAATCTTTTACTTGATTCTATGCCAGGGAGTTAGATTGGTCTCTACAAGAGAAGCATATGTTTATTGAAGACACACTCCTCCGGACATTAAATCAGCAAGTCAGGCATTTTACTGGAACTCAAAGCACTCCAATGAGTTACCCTTTGCAGCCTGTTATTGAAGAGCTTGAAAGGTGTGCAGAGGAGCACTGTGATGCAAGGACGATGAGTATGTGCCAAGGTATCCTAAAAGCCATTGCCAGTCGTCCAGTTGACAAATATGTAGCCTATAGAAAGGTATATGCTCTTGATACACATAAGTACATACACACTTACATTCATTCATGCATGCATGCATGTATAAAAAACTACAATTCAAGGGTTACCTTTTACTTGCTCTCTTTGTCCATGGTTTTATCTTCTCTCTACTCGGTTCAGTTTGGTTTTCATCTTTGTACTGCTGTATAACTGTCTATTGATCTCGATCATGCAGGGACTTGGTGTTGTTTGCAACAAAAAAGAAGGCTTTGGTGAAGACGATTTTGTTGTGGAGTTTCTTGGAGAGGCATGGCTATATATATAATGATATTTTTTATGCAGCTTTGTTCATGCTTCTTTTGATGTTTGAGAGTCATACATGCTTGCTAACAGGTTTCCTGTATAATGTCAAATATCTCCACCATAGAGAGTAGAAAATTTGGTTGCTTTTGAATCTAAATATTCCTCACTCACTAATAACAAGGTTTGCATAAATATTTATAGGGGTATAATCTGACAGGGCCTTGAGTATTATGAAGTGCTTGGGGAGCTCTCCCTTAAAAGCTAGCCATCAAAGGGGAAGAATCAAACCACTTAAATACTCTACCGAGCATCTCATACTACTCAATGTGGACTTGAGCACTCCATAATACTCAAATCCCTATCATAGCATGCCCTCGAGAGTCAGTGGCTTCACTCTACGAATTTTACTCGGCCTTTCTGGTCAGCCCCGTCATAGGTAGCCGTTTCCGAGTCACCGACAACCATCTCTGATAACAAATGATAAGTATCTAAACATTTGGGGAATCTCCCCTTAAAAGCTAGCTATCAAGGGGAAGAACCAAGTTACTGAAATACTCCACCGAGCATCCCATACTACTCCATGTGGGACTTAAGCACCCCATAATATTCAAGTCCCTATCATGATCTAAATAGGTTTGTGATCCTCCTGATCCCATAATCATAGTATCAAATCAATTATCCCTAATTATGAGAAAGGATGATATCAATAACAATATCTCCGTAGTTGCTTCATATTCTTCATCATGATCAAACTATATATGATTGATTGGCTGCAAATGTAGACATTCTTGTGTTTCCAATTTGAAATGAACATATATGAGTATGAAATGATCAGTTTTCGATTTGAAATGATATGCTTTATGACATTTTTCACCATCCTGTTTCCTTCATTGATTTTTGACCATCTCAGGCTTTCCCAACTAATGTTTTGCACAGAATGTCACATGGACAATATATGCTATTATGTGTTTATTCTCTTCATTTGCTGTGGTGTCACAGTTTGGTGTATCTTCTTTGGATAAGGCTATTTTGTTTAGCAACATAGTCTTCATTATTTCTATTATATTGACATAGCAGTTACTTTATCCTATAAACAGGTGTATCCTGTGTGGAAGTGGTTTGAGAAACAAGATGGGATACGATCTCTGCAGAAAAATAGCAAGGATCCAGCACCAGAATTCTATAACATATACCTCGAGAGGCCTAAGGTGCCTGATGCTTCACAATAGAAATGTTGTTTTAACTTAGTCTAGTTTGCAAATCTTTCAGCTTTCTGTACTTAACTACTCCTCAATTTGCATGACAGGGTGATGCTGATGGGTATGACTTAGTTGTCGTTGATGCGATGCATAAGGCTAACTATGCCAGTCGAATATGTCATTCATGCCGGCCTAATTGTGAAGCAAAGTAAGCTGTTTTGTCTTCTACAGTTGTTTCCGATATGTTTGCTCTCTTTTCAAGAACTTGATATCGCTTCTATGTCCTTTTAAATAATTTTAGCTTTTTTGTGCTTTGCTTGCATTGTCCATGAGCTTCATATGCATAGAAAATACTTTTTTGGTATACATAGTTTTGAGTGCTCATTACCTAATGCAATCATGATAGTTTTTGCCCTACACATGTTAGAAAATTTGTGAAATTTCTTGGCATGCAATGAAGTAAAGCAGGGTTCGACCTTTTCAAAATGACATTTCTCGGCAAGCTATGATCGTCTTGGAAGCTTCAAACCAATAATATCAGAGCCTCAAAATATTGAGACTCGAAACTAAGTCTGACATCTGCTTCTGGGTCAAAGACAAGGTAAATGTAGCTATGGCGAACATAGGGTCCAGGCCATGCATATGGGACAAAGATGGGACCAGTGCATCTGGGAAAAAAGGCTGAGGCCAGAGCATCTGGGACATAGTCCCGAGTCTTAAGTTTAACCAACATAATTCACAGTCACAATGATCGTTGATGAGATAAGAATTCATTGCTAATATGATTCATCTGTGGGAAAAAGTCACCACCGAGATGATCGTTTGTGGGATTAGAAGCCACTGAAATGGTTAATAGTGAGAGAAGAGTTGCATGACAACTACCTATGAAGAAGTGGACAATAGAATAAAGCCAAAAAGTGTTTGATTTGAGCTTCCAATATCATAAAACATACCTAACTGCGATGAGAGCCAAACAACCCCGTTGAGGTGGCAAAGGCCAAGCCTCACTTTTGTGTGATGGTGGACAAGAAAATAACTAAATTAAGTAGAGGGGAGGATGGTGCGTAATTGCAAATGGTTGGTACAAAAACAAAGTGGCAGCGTACATAAGCGCCAATTGTAAGAAGCAGGCACATAAAAATTCAAATAGAGCAACAAAACTTAGGGCCCAAACGCAAAGAAGGGTATAACTAACCAGTGGCGGATCTTGACCAAAAATCTCAGGTGGGACGTCAATGAAAGAGACATGGAGAAACGATGAGGTGGAGACCGACGCGTGGGTAAGAACAATTGTGAATTTTAATAAAAATACAATTAAAATAGATAAATATAAATTAATAATTATTTATAAATAAAATTAAATGAGTAAAAAACTAAAGTTAATTTCAGATAGAGACTCGATTAAAGTTGTTTTTAAAAAGATAATTTTGAATTAAGCTTATTTTTAGTTTACTTGATATATATTATTGTTTGTACAAAAGTTACAAAAAATTGTTACAGTAGTAGTGATAAAGATTCTCATCCATACCCTCAAGGTACAAGGTTCGAAACCCTTGTTTACCATTTTTAAGAAAAAGTTGCAGTAATGTTTGTGCAAAATAAACACACCGCATAAATAAACACGTTTTATTTCGGAAAAAATAAAGAAAGATATTTGAGCAGAGAATCGAACTCAGGATGTAGTAGCAGATACATCTACCTTAAACCGCTACGCCAAGTTATCTATTTGTATTATCAGGCGCAAATATTATATGTATTTAGTACTTGTTTGTTTTAAAATAGGGATATTATGGTAAATTCATTTGAAATTTTTGGGCGGGCCGTGGCCCTGCCCATATGAAGATCCGCCACTGTTACTGACCATTAAAGGTCCACGAACACAATGTCACGGGCGACAAAGTCAGGGGAGTACGAGAAGGCAGTACACGGGTTTCACACGTCAAAGAAGGCATCAGACATTGACGGTGTGTGGGAGCACTTGGAAGGAGATCTGACAATAGGGTTTTCAAGCAACGGATCCATGCTAATTCAGATGGATGACAGTGCGCATGATGACAATAGTGGTGGCACGTGGCATAGACAGCCATGCCTGTGACGGAGGCAACAATACTGCTTGACTGGACAATGGTTCTTACTATGACTGAAGTGATGACACGAGCAAATAGAGCGACTTATTGGAGTTTCGAATTTTGGGAACTCAGACAGCAGAATAGTGACGATATAGGTCATGGAGGATGCACTGCTATGATACCAAGTTGAAACTTGAAAGAGGAAAAAACAGAGGCAAGAGATCCTGAAACTGCATGTTTTGACTACAAAAACAGTTTGTTTTATATAGGCTTAATGTAATAAATACAAATAAATAAAATTCTATATCTATTCACATGATACCATATGGCTAATAATCACAAAGATCCTAATTAAATATAAAAATAAATCATAGAATATAAAACAGTCTAAGATACAAAAGGTATACTATCAGATGTTTCTCAGATTTTTTAATAGTATTATTGTTTTCTTAACCCATTCCCTTAATGTTCATGAAGAATGAGATACAGAACATTTGAGTTTTTGCAAAGTGTTGGTCCACTCCTGGCTTCCTTCACAAATCATGGTGCCTGTGTCTTATAACGGATGTTAAGTTTAAACTTGTTATTCATTCTATTAAGTTCCTCCTCCTCTCCAGTTCCTTCTTTTAAAAGTCCGTCTTTCCTCTTCCTGTCTCTCCATCACAGTCAAAGTATTTAATGCCCGTAACTTCACGACCTGCTTGTGACTTAAGAAGCCTGTAATTTTAAACATCATTATTCATTACTCAAAACTCCTCCTACCCTCCAAACCCCTCTTTCCTCTTCCTGCAATTCCCTTCTGTCTATCACAGTTGGTGCTATTGATGGCGGACTGTAGTGTCTTGCCGAAAATTCTCCATATAAGCAAGGTGGATCCTGCAGCATATGGTGGAATGACAAACTGAACAAAAATAGTATACACACACACAATTGAATATATATATATATATATGTATGTATGTATGTATGTATGTATGTATGTATGTATGTATGCATGAACATATAACCGTCGCATGTGGCAGCAAAACAGAATTATAAAACATTATTAAAGATATTGAAAAGAAAACACAATTGAGTGTGGACAATTGGGAAATAAATGAGAATTTAAAAAGATGAAAAAACAGAGCAGAATTCAAAAAAGAATTGAAAAGAAACAGAATTAAAAAAACGAATCAAATAACGAACAGGAAAGAAGCTTCACCGGAGAAGTGGAACAATGTTTGCAGGAGGAGGAGACGAGGGTCACTGGAGTTGGTGACCGCTTAAGGGGAACCTTGTTTCCCTATTCGTTCTGAGGCACATAACAGCCTGTGGAATGATAGTGTGTGAGAGAAGGAAGAGACTCTGAGTTCTATGGTTGGGAATTCTGGGCCAGGGCCGGGTCTGGTCTGGTCACTTGATCCAAATCTCTTTTTTCTGTTTTGCCACAGCTATCGCAGCCGCCATGGCTCTGTGTATAACCCACAACTCTACTGCCATCATCATGAAACTTTGGTCTTTCGAATTTCTCCCACTGCTATCCACCATGCTTCTTTTTGATAAAACTGATCCCAGTCAAAATTTCACTGGCCCTCTCTTCTCAAAAAATTCCACTGCTCCTCTCTTTGCAGCTCTTTTATGTCATATTGCCATAAGAAACCCTGTTATAGAATTAGATGATGAGTCTGGTATTTAATCAACTAGCACGTTTTCATTTTTAATCTCTGATTATTCGTTACCAGATGATTATAATATTAGGGAGTAGTTCTATTTTTCCTATTTAAATGGGATATGGTTTTTGTAATTAGCCTTTATCTTTTTCTTTTGTTTTTTCAGGGTTACTGCTGTTGATGGTCATTATCAAATCGGTATTTATAGTGTTCGTAAAATTCAACACGGCGAGGAGATCACTTTTGATTACAATTCTGTTACAGAGGTTTGTCCAGTTGCTTGCCAACCTTTTCCATTTCACAAAGGAAAATGCATCTGCTTTATATCTTTGTCTAATGAGTCCTGTTTCATCTCACTGTAGAGCAAGGAGGAATATGAAGCATCAGTTTGTTTATGTGGAAGCCAAGTTTGCCGTGGGAGCTATCTAAATCTGACTGGTGAAGGGGCCTTCCAAAAGGTATGGGAAAAAAATTAGCTTTTAGGTGCTTATAAAAGATAGGAGAAAATCAAAGAAATCACATGGGTCATTATAGACTCCCTATTGCTGGGCACTCATCAAACACCATTGGATACTCCTTGGCCCTTGCTACATTCTTCAGTTTTTTCTATTTTGTTTTTATACCATTATGAATAAGGACATAACACATTTCTAAAAGTACACAAAGATTTAACAATTTCTGAAATTCTAGGACAAGACATGGGTAGGACATTAGTACACAAAGATGTTTAAAAGTACACAAAAATTTACAATTACTAATTATCGTTATTACTTAGAATCATCCCATAATTACCATATTTAAATTATTTGCAACACATACACATAATAAAATATATAAATACACTAAATAATAATGATAATACTAATAAATGATAAATCGTAAAGGGAAAAATCAAAATTAGCAAAGAAATATGAGTGAATCAACGAATAAGGATATGGTGGTAATTTTTTATATTTACCTGAAACTATAGGGCTTTGGTCTTATTAGGTATGGAAAGAGAAAAATGAGAGAATTGAATAGAAACTAAATACTCCGAAATTGATACTTGATATAAGACGTGTTTTATGATGTTACAGATGAAAAAGTACTAACCCTTTTTTTTATTTATTACCAACAAGACTTCTTACCATAACTAAATAAGGAAACAAACAATGAAATATAAGGAAATATGAAACTAATCCAAAGACATCACCTAAGATATTCTAAATTATTTTTATTATTCAATAAGATACAATCAAGATATTGTGATATGTGTCATATAGTCAAAGTATGACTTTATGTCAACCCACACTGCTCATTAGTGTTTATAAAAAAATTGTCTCTATTATGGTTTCACTCTTCATTGCTATGTAATCCTTTTCAATGTGTTCACAATTTCTGCACACCGTCGTTAGAATTTTTTTCCGGTGATACCATACCTCCACTGTTAGAGCCACTACCCGTTGATACACCAAGCCCCACAATATTGGGCTCATCAAACCCTTCACACACTGCCATTCTTTCTCCATAGACACAGTTAATTTACTAAGCGAAATAGTCCTGTTTTTAATATAATTTGTTTTATCTGATCACTTTAGCTGTTGACTGGAGTATTTTCCGCCCTGTCAGGTATTGAAGGAGTGGCATGGAATTCTTGATTGTTATTATTTGATGCTAGAAGCTTGTGAATTAAACTCTGTTTCGGAGGAGGACTATAATGACTTGGGAAGAGCTGGTTTAGGCAGTTGTTTGCTCGGAGGCCTGCCAGATTGGCTTGTTGCATATGCGGCTCGTCTTGTATGTGCCTTGCTTCCTCTCTGCTGTGTTGATGTTTTTCAGTTTTTACATTTGTTTCCCTGACACTTGTGCTCTGGTGAAGGTGAGATTTGTTAATTTTGAAAGAACGAAACTCCCTGAGGAAATTTTGAAGCATAATTTGGAAGAAAAAAGAAAATACTTTTCAGATATATGCCTTGAAGTTGAGAGGAGTGACGCAGAGGTTCAGGTGTGCTCTTTGTTTCCCTTGCTATGCTTTATTACTACCAAAAAAAGACTAGTTTAAATAACATTTATTTCTTTACCTATGTTTCCGTATGACTCAGGCTGAGGGTGTATACAATCAGAGGCTTCAGAATCTTGCAGTCACTCTTGATAAGGTGATTTTACTTCCCAGTTTGCTCGGTCTTTTCCATTTTGTTATTTTAGTTTTTCTTAAATTTGGGCTTAGGGCCTTACTCATCCCCACAATACCAGCTTATAAGGTGATGACTGCTCAAGTCTTATAAGGACTACCTCGACCATGTTTCTAGTCAGTGCAGGACTTTAGCAGTTTTTATTTTTTGTTTTTAATGAGAGTAAGCATTTCACTTTTAAATTGTTATCGTAATAGAGAAATGGCAAAGGTCAATTTTTGTGGTAAGGAGGATCACTGGTTACAGGTACCAGTGTGCTAATACTGTTTGAAGATAGGAAGCTGCATGGCATGGCGGTTTATTGATGGTCAACAATTTTGTATTTCTTATTCTATGTCAAACACTTCACAACTACACTCGTTGGTATAACTTGAAGTGGATGGTGTCATTTGCACTCTGAACATTCAGATCTCAATGTAGAGCTGTATTTTCCCAGTAAATTTTGCTTCCTGTGTTTGAGGAGGATGCTAATCTTCGAGTTGCATTACAGGTCAGGTATGTTATGAGATGTAGTTTTGGTGATCCACTGAAAGCTCCACCTCCTCTTGAGAAGCTAAGTCCTGAAGCAGTTGTTTTATTCCTCTGGAAAGGAGAGGATTCATTTGTTGAGGAGCTTCTTCACTGCCTGGCTCCTCATGTGGAAGACTCTACCTTGAATGATCTCAAGTTCAAAATTCGTGCCCGTGATCCTTTGAGTTCTAGAGATATTCAGAAAGAGATTCAGAAATCTCTGTTGTGGTAAGTGCTTGTGTTGTAAATAGTGTAAATATTATAATCATATTATTAGTCCGGCCCATTAAACAAGCCCATTAGGTTTAGGTTGTAGCCTATTTAAAGCGATTAGCATTTGTACTCTAATCTGAAATTCCAATAATATTATTCAGATTATTCCTTTTCACATGGTATACGAGCTCTTGTTTTTGGGAGTCTCGCTTCGCGTAAAACCCTAGCCGTCGAGTTATTTTTTCCGCTTCTCTGCTTTTTAGTGCGAGATCAACTGCTTCAGTACCTTCGGTGTACCTCTTTTTCTGTTCGGTAACATTACCCATCACAAATCACTTACCCAAAGCGGATCAATTACCCATGCCACTTTGCCCGTTCCGGACTCACTTGCCCATCACGATCTTGCATCACCGACCACATCATCGAGCGCAATCTCAAGATCGGCGAGAACCGGAAAATCGCCACCGTCGGACCACCCACGCGCGCGCCACACGATTTTCACCGCGACTTCTCGCGCGTGAAGCGGCAGCGCCGTCCTTCAACCACCTTCTCGATTCGCGATCTCGGCCGTAGGCTCGGTTTTGCCTCCTTTTTCCATTGGAAGGGTCAACGTTCGGATTGAAGGACCACTAGCTTGGGTTTTCTTTGAAACTTCCACTTGTTGCAACTTTTTTTGCTTTCTCGACCTTGTTTTTGATGTTGCATCCATGGTGAACATAAATCATCGAAAGAAAAAATTGCTCTTGGCTCGAACAATTTCGGTGTTACCTAATTCCTACGGCTTGATGGGCGCTTGACTACCTTGATGGGCTCGATTGGTTCGCATACTACCATCAAAGGAAAAAGAAGCTTAATCATATTGAAGAGAGTCTCACGCTAAGACGGATCCTAAGTTTGACACTTGGGATGATGAAGACTCTCTTATTATGACTTGGTTGTGGCACTCGATGACTCACGAAGTTAGTCGCGATTGTATGTTTTTCTCATTGCTAAGGAGATTTGGAATTACCTTAAGCGGACTTACTCTATGAAGAAGGATACAGCAGCATGTTATGAGATTCAAACCAAGGTTTTCAATGCCAAACAAGGAAACCTTTCTGTCACATACTATTATGGGAATTTGAATTGTTTGTGGATCGAATTAGATCGATGTCGAGTTTGAAGATGACTTGTCTGCTTGATACTACCACAACGGCAAAGTCAGTTGAGGAAGCAAGAATTTTTAAGTTCCTTCATGGGCTAAACTCGAGTTTGATCTATTCGAGTTCAAATTTTAGGGAAGGAACCACTTCTTTCTCTCTCTGCGAGGTGTTCCACATTTGTGCGAGGAAAAGAAACTAGGAGAGTCGATTATGTTGGAAGGAGGTAGTTCTATTGATGGTTCGGCCTTGGCGTTGGAAAGGGTCCCACAAAGGATCCTCTTAGGAAAACCACCTACAAGGCCTCTCGTGTGAAGAGCGATATTGCACCCATTGTAGGAAGATCGGCCACACTAAGGAGACATGCTTTAGACTTCATGGGAAAGAAAAGGTTCTAGAGCGGAACCACAGGCTTAGAGGCACCCACGGAGCGCGCAAATCAAGCGTGGTCCGAATTTGAAAGCTTGGAAGAGCGGCACCTCTGCGAAGGAGATTGCGACTCTTAGCAAAAGCGAGTTGGAAAACCTTCGAGTTCTTTTCTGATCTCTCGATAAAATTCTAGCTCTACAGCTCTCTGCAGTCATGATTGGTAAGAATTCTAGCTTTTTATCCTCTAATACTTCTAGTGCGGAGAATAGTTGGATTATTGATTCTGGTGCTACTCATCATATGACCCCTTATCTATCCCATTTTTTATCTTACTTCACTTTACCTTGAAACCAACAAATGACTGTAGCTAATGGAAATAGCATCCCCATTTTTGGGAGTGGTAACATTCAAATTCAACCTTCCATTCCCTTAAAAAATGTGCTCCATATCCCAAAATTAACAAATAACCTCTTATGCCTTCAAACTCGCCAAAGTCTTGAAATGTGCGGTGACCTTTGTTGATTCTCATTGTGTATTCTGAGGATCGTCCGACGGGGAAGGATGATTGGATATCTTTGAGGAACATGACGGGTTATACTACTTGCGAACTTCAAAAGAATAAAGATAATGCCAATCCGAAGGCACTTGCTTCCACCCAAGAGTCAAGTTCAGAATCTTGGTCATCCTCTCAAGTATGGCTTCAACACAGGCGACTTGGTTATCCTCCGTTTAGTGTCCTTAAGACTTTATTTCCTTTCTTGTTTACAAAAGTGTCACTTGAGTCGTTTCATTGTGATGTCTGTCAACTTGCTAAGCACCATCGTACTTTTCCTTCCAATAATAATAAAAGTTCTAAACCTTTTGATCTTATTCACTCAGATGTGTGGGGACCTACTAATTGTAATATCTCTGGTCAAAAGTGGTTTGTTTCTTTTATTGATGATTGTACTCGTGTCAGCTGGATATTTCTTATGAAAGATAAGTCTGAAGTTTTTCAGTTGTTTGTGCATTTTCACCGGATGGTCCAAACACAATTTGGGTGCTTGATTAAAAGGTTGCGTTCTGATAATGGAAGAGAATATGTGAATCAAAACTTTTCCAAGTTTCTCAATGATAATGGCATAATTCATGAATTCACTTGTGTAGACACACCTCAACAGAATGGGGTGGCTGAAAGAAAAAACCGACATATTCTTGAGGTTGCCAGAGCTCTTCTCTTTCAAATGTCTGTACCTAAATCCTATTGGGGGGAAGCTGTTCTAACAGCTACTTATTTGATAAATAGATTACCCTCTCGTACTCTCAATAGTGCTAGTCCCGTCCAGTTCATGACTACTTTTCATCCTTCTATACACATAATGACTAGTCTTCAGAGTCGTGTCTTTGGGTGTTCAGCCTTTGTCCATGTTCACAATCCTCATCGAGGCAAGCTAGATCCTAGAGCTATCAAATGCATTTTCATTGGGTATACCCCAGACAAAAAGGGATATAAGTGTTACCATCCGGAAAGTCGTCGAGTCTATTTTCATGGATGTGACTTTTAATGAATCTGAGTCTTTCTACCCTAATCCTCAGCTTCAGGGGGAGAAAAACCTAGAAGCTGAATCTCTTGAGTTGTCATCTGAGTTCCTTGAGTTGTCAACACCATTTTCCTCTTTACATAACTCCACACCAACCGAGGATGACAAGGAACTGAACGACACCATTGCGGTGGAGGCGATGACCGGGATCTGGATGACCGATTATTTATAAAGCAATATCGGTAGATAAACCGACATGGTCAACGGCATATCCAATCATCCGAACTGAGGTAAGTAATCCTACCGCTTGAACTAACCTTGATGATTTGCCAATTGCCTTGAGAAAAGAAAAAAAGATCATGTGCCAAATATCCCGTATCCCAATTTGTATCCACTAAAAAACCTTTACATGCGGCACAAAGTTTTATTTAAAATTATTGATTCTATTAGAATCCTACATCGATCTGAAGCTTTAAAGGATGAGAGTTGGGTTCAAGCCATGGATGAAGAATTGAGGCATTAGAGAAGAATGATACATGGGAGATTGTGGAGAAACCAAGCGACAAGAAGGCGATGGGTTGTAGGTATACAGATTAAATATCGGTCGGATAGTGCGGTGGATAGATACAAGGCAAGATTGGTGGCAAAGGGGTATTCTCGGACTTATGGAATTGACTATGAAGAGACATTTGCTCCAGATGGCAAAAATGAATCTGATAAGAATCATACTCTCATTGGCGCCACACTTGGTTGGGAGATGCATCAATTTGATGTTAAAAATGCTTTTTACATGGAAATCTAGAGGAAGAAGTGTACATGGAGATCCCACCTGGATATGGGGCCACTAATGGAGAAAATAAGGTCTGCAGATTGAAGAAGGCTTTGTATGGTCTCAAACTGTCACCTCGTGCTTGGTTTGGAAGGTTCTCTCAAGTTATGGTGTCCTTGGGGTATAGGCAGAGCCAAGGTGACCACACTCTCTTTATGAAGCACTCTCAGAATGGAAAAGTTTACATTACTTCTGGTCTATGTAGATGATATGATCATTGCTGGTGATGATGAACTGGAAAAACAAACCCTCAGAGAGAAATTGGCTGCTCAATTTGAAATGAAAGATCTCGGGAAGCTAAAATACTTTCTTGGGATTGAAGTTTCTTATTCTAAGCAGGGTATATTTATCTCTCAAAGGAAATATGTTCTTGATCTTCTTAAGGAGCGGAGTAAATTGGGTTGCAAACCTGCTGGAGCCCCTATTGAGCAAAACCACAAAATTGGAAGTGATGAGGAAAACTCACAAGTAGAGAAGTCCCAGTATCAGAGACTTGTGGGAAAGCTCATATACCTAGCCCACACCAGGCCAGACATAGCATGTGCAGTCAGTGAAGTCAATTCATGCATGATCCACGCGAAAGACATCTGCAAGCAGTTGATAGAATCCTTCAGTATTTGAAGAAAAATCCAGGAAGAGGAATGTTGTTCAAGAAAGATGGGAAACTTCTCATGGAAGGTTATACAGATTTAGACTATGCAGGGTCGGTTGTGGATAGAAGGTCTACTTCAGGGTATTGCATTTTCTTAGGTGGAAACTTGGTGTCATGGAGAAGCGAAGCGAGAATGTAGTTGCAAGGTCAGTCTGAGCGAGTTTGAGCTATGGCCCAAGGATTTGTGAGCTACTATGGATGAAAATTATACTAGATGACCTCAAGATAAAATCTGAAGCCCGATGAAGCTATTTTGTGATAATAAGTCAGCCATTGGCATTGTATATAATCCGGTTCAACATGACAGAACAAAGCACATAGAGATCGACCGACACTTCATCAAAGAGAAGTTGGATAGTGGGCTTATAGCTACATCATACATCGCCACAGGGCTTGGTAGCGGATGTGTTCACTAAGGACTTCCCATTGAGCGATTTCAAGATCTTACATGCAAGTGGGAATGATAGATATCCATTCACCCGGCTTGAGGGGAGTGTTGTAAATAGTGTAAATATTATAATCATATTATTAGTCCGGCCCATTAAACAAGCTCATTAGGTTTAGGTTGTAGCCTATTTAACCTGATTAGCATTTGTACTGTAATACAAAATTCCAATAATATTATTCAGATTATTCCTTTTCAGAGCTTGCACTCCTAGTTTGTGTGTTTGCCATCCTGAATCCGTGTCATCTTTATGTTATGTTTCTTTTGCCTTTTGTAAAGGTTGAGGGACGAGGTTCGAAATCTTCCTTGTACATACAAATGTAGGCATGATGCTGCTGCTGATTTGATCCATATATATGCTTATACGAAGCACTTCTTTAGAGTACAGGTATGTTCCTTTACTGTAAATGCCAATAAGCTTTGTAATATTGTTTGAAATTTTTCTCTTCCTGTCATTTTTAATTTTAGTTTAAATATAAAGTTTTTTTGTGCGTGCAGGATTATCAAACTATTACTTCACCACCTGTCTATATTAGCCCACTTGACTTAGGTCCTAAGTTTGCTGACAAATTGGGAGCAGGATTTCAGGAGTTTCGGAAGATATATGGTCAAAATTATTGTTTAGGGCAACTTATTTTTTGGCATAATCAGAGTGATGTGGAGCCTGATTGTACCCTGGCTAGAGCTAGCAGGGGTTGCTTGTCATTGCCAGACATCAGTTCCTTTTATGCCAAGGCCCATAAGCCTTCACGGCAACGTGTTTATGGTCCAAGGACTGTCAGATCTATGGTAGCAAAAATGGTTAGTTTTCTTCTTGCACATTTATGTACTTATATTTTCTTACTAGGCTTTTTTTTTGGAGGGAAACAGCAAATATGAAATGTTTATTAGTAGGACTACATTGGTTTATTTATCAACGATCTGCATATATCGTAATTTTTACAAAATACTGCATAGTTTCATTACAGAAAAATCTTAACATAGCTAATTTTTACAAATTAGGGTAATATATGTTTTTAGTCCCTACAAAATTGGGTCCTTTTAAGTTTAGTCCCTACATTAAGGAAATAGGTGTTTTGGTCCCTACTTATTTCTCCATTTTCATTATTAGTCTCTGACGTTAAAACATGATGACTGGACTAACGGAATCGTGGTGGGCATGCCACATGGACATTTTAATTGATGTGGCATCCACATGGCATGCCACCTCACTTTTTTATTAGTTATAATTATTTTAAAATAAAATGGTTTTAAAATTAAAATTTTCCATTAATTAGCGTCGTCATCGATTCATCAGCATCTTCATTCAACCCAAAACCACACAAATTAATCCCATAACCCACAAAATCCCAGATTCCCAAACTCGAAACCCACAAACTCATCAAACCCACAACCCACAAACTCCCATAATCCCAATTTTTTTCAGGGAACAGGGATGGTTTGCGAATTTGAGGAGCTGCAGAACCAGAGAGGAAGCTCCAGTCCCTTTTATCATCATCATGAATCACGCCCAGATTCAAAATCCGAATCTTCAGCTTCTCCTTTTCTTCACTCTCTGCATTTGCTTATTTTCTCTCTGTTTTGTTTCTGGTTTTGAGGTTTGAGAATCTCGGCACGGTTGTGGGGTTGTGGGGAGTGGGATGAAGAAGGAAGAAGAACAATTTTTGGGTTGATTTGTTTCTGGGTTTTGCGCCGAGGAAGAGGAATAACTTTTTTTTTTGACCAATTCAAACAAATGAAAAAGCCACATGGAAAAAAAAGGGATGACATCTAATTTAATTGTGTGCCACATAGATAAACAATGCCACATGTACATGACAACTCAAAAATCCGTTAGCCCAGTCATCATGTTTTAACGTCAGAGACTAATAATGAAAACGGAAAAATAAGTAGGGACCAAAACACCTATTTCCTTAATGTAGGGACTAAACTTAAGGACCCAATTTTGTAGGGACCAAAAACATATTTTACCCTACAAATTATATAGCTAAAAAGATAAAAAAAAATTGGTTAAAGCTAAAAAGATAAAATTAGTAGCAGCTTACTCTTATTTTATTTATCTCTCGTGAATTTCGACATTTAAATTTAAAAAAACCTTTATTTTTTTATGGAGAAAAATAAATTTGTCATATATATATATATATATATATATATATATATTTCTAAGCAAAATATTTTATTCAAGTGGGGACAAATGCCCCCAATTTAACCAACATACACTCGTCCCTAGAATCATGTAAATAGTGTTAGAATATCATGTAGTTATGAGTAGAATAAAACGGTCTCCTGTGTGTAGCTAAGACACATGGTTTCATCATATGTTCTCTTTTACTCTTAACATGGTTTCAAACATTTATGGCATTTAATGGCATTCTTCACCAAACTTGTTGTGCTCATACACCTCAACAAAATGGGGTCGCCGAACGCAAGAATCGACACCTTATTGAAACCACTCGGACCCTTCTTCACAGCTCTGTAGTCAATAGCGGCGTGGCGTGGCGTGGCGAAAGGTCGTGCGGCGGCGACGACGCAAACGGGCGTCGCGTCGCCGTTCTTGTTGCGGTTGGTGCGGCCGCAATTGCGGAGGATTTCGTAGCGTTTGCGGGTAAAACAGCAGGTCAGATCCGCTCCAGGAGCGGAGAAGGTGATAATTAGGGTTTTTTAGGAGAAATTTACACATTTACCCTTATTTTAAAACGCAAAAATGTTTTTAACCTAGTACTTAAAGTACTTACTTCTTCTTCTCACGCCTCGTCCCATACGTCTCTCGCCATTTCAAAAAAGCGCAGAGCAAAGTGCTCTCTCTTCTCCACAACGAGCGACGCGTTCACTCTCTCCTTCAAAAGAACGTCAGACGCTTTTCACTCCGCTTCTTCAAGGTGCATCTCTCTTCTCTCTCTCTTTCTCTCTTCTTCCTCTATTTTTCGTTTTTTCCCTATTTTTTTAACAAAGCGAACCGGACCAACTTTTCACACGTTTCAACAAATCTGAGACCTGTTATTTTTCATGGCATCATCTCGGTCTCAACAAGTGAACAACCACATTTTCTAGTGGTTTGGTTAAACCCACGAAAGCGAAGTTGAAGATTAAAGAAATCTTGAAGGTTAAAGAAATCTATGAGAAAAGAGAAGGTTTGGAACTAACAAGAATACGAGGATGAAGGATGATGAGGCTGAAATCTATTCAAGGACAGGTTGAATACTTTGCTCGGTGGTTTTATAGGTGTGCCGTTCCACTTGATACAATCTGCGTGAGGAAGAAGAGGAGGTTGAAGAACAAATTGCACATGATGATGAAGAAGGGCTTGAAGGCGATGAGGATGATGAGCCTTTAGATGTGTTATTTTAGATGTGTTATTTTGAGCCTTGGAGGCTAAGTCTTATTTACTATTTTGGTTATTTTGAGCCTTGAAGGCTAGAACTTGTTTGCTATTTTGGTTTATGTTATGTCTAAGTATTAGTAGCGTGATGAATGACTTTGATGATTACTTATGAATATGTGTTCATTTTTAGTATTCTTACGTTTTTAGCACTTAATATGTGTATGGTATAGATCCCAGTATATTGTTTGCCTAGACTTGGCGTAGCGGTCATACCGCTACCCGCTACACCGCATGATAGCCGCTTTGGGGGTCGGCGCTCGCTGTTCTATTTGGTATTAACTCTGAGCTTCACGGTAATGTTAGTCTCTCGGTTTGGGGATCTTTGTTTTATCGGATTTTACACACTCACTTGACCCACGTGTCTTTGGGTCCACCTGTTTTGTCTACAACCTCTCCCCGGGTCTTGACAAACACTCAACTCGTTCACTCAAGTGTGTTTATCGTGGTTATCATCGGTCCCAAAAAGGATATCGTTGTTATTCTCCTACCCATCAACGTTACCTTATATCGACTGATGTTACGTTTTTTGAGTCTGTCCCGTACTTTGAGTCAAAGCACTTGTCTCCTGAGCCTTTTCTTCGGTCATTCCTCTTTCGAGTCTGCCCCTGTGATTGGTCCTTTTGAGACAGTCACACCTGAGACCACTTTTGTGAAACCCCCCCCCCAACTGTACTACCACTACAGACATATCACCGTCGCCAGCAGCCCTCTGCGGTACATGTCCCTGCCCCAGTTTCTCATCCAAAGGCCATGCCAGAATCTCCATCGGTGCCATCTCCTTTACCGGATTTAGCCCTGCCTCCTAAACCTGACCTTCCCATTGCTCTTCGTAAATGTATACGGTCTACTCGAAACCCATCCCCTCTTATGTTGCTTTGAGTTATTGCTGTCTCTCTCCTTTACATTACACTTGTCTTTCTTCTTTGTCTTCGGTAGCTATTCCTAAATCTGCGAGTGAAGCTTTATCACCTAAAATGGAGGCAAACAATGATTGACGAGATGTGTGCTCTTCAAAGCATGGTACTTGGGAACTGGTTCCTCTACCTCCTGGGAAGTCTTTGGTTGGTTGTTGTTGGCTTTATACTGTTAATGTTAGGCCTGATGGTAAGATTGATAGCTTTAAGGCTCGGTTAGTGGCCAATGATACACTCAGATATTTGGGTTGGGTTATAGGGACACTTTCTCACCTATGGCCAAAATGACATCAGTTAGACTCCTCCTCTCTATTGTTGCCATCCGACATTGGCCTCTTAATCAGTTTGACATTAAAAATGTCTTTTTGCATGGTGGTCTCGAAGAGGAAGTGTATATGGAGCAACCACCTGGGTTTGTTGCTCGGGGGAGTCTCTAATATGGTATGTCGACTTCACAACTCTCTTTATGGTCTTAAATGATCCCACAAGCTTGGTTTGGCAGATGCAGCGCTGTAGTCCAACAATTTGGTATGATTCGTAGCGAAACCGACCACAATGTATTTTATCGCCATTTGACTCATGGATGCAGTTATCTAATTGTTTATAAGGATGATATTGTAATAATTGGTAGTGATCAACAAGGCATACTACAGTAGAAGCAACATCTCTCTCATCAATTTCTGAGGAAAGACCTTGGTAAACTTAGTTACTTCTTGGGTATCGAGGTGGCCCAATCCAAAGATGGTCTAGTAATTTCGCAGATGGAAACATGCTATGAATATTCTTGAAGAAGCGAGTTTTTTTGAATGCCAAGCTAGTTGGCACTCCATGGATCCAAATGTTAAACTCCTTCCTAATCGAGAGGAGCCCTTTACGATCGAGGAAGATCTGAGAAAAATTGGTTGGGAAATTAAACTACCTCATTGTCACTTTCGTCCAAATATTTCTTTTGCGATTCTGTGTGGTAAGCCAATTCTTAAACTCTCTTTGGCAAGATCATTGGGATGTTGTGATGTGGATCTTAAAGTATATTAAACATGCTCCAAGAAAAGGTCTTTTTTATGAAGATAGAGGACATATTCAGATAATTGGCTACTCAGATGCCGATTGGGCAGACTCACTCATTGATAGGCGATCCACAACTGGGTATTGTGTAGTTGGAGGAAATTTGATATCCCGAAAGAGTAAGTAGTAGAATGTAGTTGCAAGATCTATTGTCGAAGATGAATACAGGGCCATGACATTAGTGACCCAAGAACTTATCTGGTTGAAATAGTTACTCAAAGAGCTTCACATCGAACTGGCTACGCCAATGACACTGATATGTGATAACCAAGCAGCATTGCATATTACCTCTAATCCTGTTTTTCATGTGAGAACTAAACATATAGAAGTAGGTTGTCACTTTGTCAGAGAGAAAATCGAATCAGGAGACAACACCACTAGTTTTGTCAACTCCAATGACTAATTGGCGGATGTCTTCACTAAATCTCTAAGAGGTCCTCGAATTAGCTATATATGTAACAAGCTCAGTGCATATGATCTATATGCCCCGGCTTGAAGGAGAGTGTTGAAAATAGGACAAAATCATGTAAATAATGTTAGAATATCATGTAATTATGAGTAGTATATCCTGTTATTATTCCAGTCATTATTTATATTTATTGCCTTGAGCCTGTATAAAACGGTCTCCATTGTATAGCTAAGACACACGGTTTCATCATATGTTTTCTCTCTTTTACTCTTAACAGTTTCTTATTTATTCTGCCTATATGCAACCATTACAGGTGTAATTAAAATGTATGATAGTAATTCCCGTCCCCACTTCTATGCAGATCATGGTATTTAGTGTGTTTGGTTTGACCATCAAAATTTATTTTGTTTGGGTAAACGTAATTTTAGTAAAAATGTTTTATTGGTGTTTTGTAAAATTGATTTTGTCTCCAACCTCTGTTTCATGATAAGTGATAAAAAATAGCTTTTGTGTTCTGTTGAAATACTTACACACTTTTGCATCAAATTTTTTAGAGTAAGATCGTCAAAACATAATTTAGTTCACTTCAAACTTCCAAATAAATTTTACATGACAATTGCCAACCCAAATCCACTTTGAAAAGTTGTGATTTGACTTGCCTGCCGTTCACATGCTGATGAGTCCTAAAGTAATAATTTGTTTAATTCTCCTGGTTGAATAGCTCACGTGGTAAGAACCTAAGGCATAAGGAGTTGAAAGGAGTAAAAAAAGACCAGTGTACTATCACTGGAAACTAACATAACTGTGAACCTACCAACACTTGCAGAGTTCAAAATAATAATAGTTTATTTAATTCTTAGGAGAGTGAACACATAAGTTTCCATGTAAGCTAATCACAAGCACTCAGCACAATGCTTTCTGTAGTCTTTGCTGTTGGTGATTAATCATCTGCTTCCCTGTTCTATCCACAGGAGAAGCAGCCGCAGAGACCTTGGCCCAAAGATCGGATATGGTCATTCAAAAGTTCTCCAAAAGTTTTGGGTAGCCCAATGTTAGACTCTGTAATTAATAATGCTCCACTGGATGCGGAGATGCTTCATTGGTTGAAGCACAGACCTTCCATATTCCAGGCCATGTGGGATCAGTGAAATTTTGCACGGTTTGGCGGAAGCCGGCAGAGCCATCCCGGTCAAACCTTTTTCAGAAACTAAAGAACTGCCTGCCTCTTTTAGCGTGGGGAGTTTGTAATTATCAATCAAAGCATAGTTCCTTCCTTGTTCAACTTTTTCCTCAATTTTTGTGTACAGTTTTTTTAGCCTTTGATTTGTAATTCATTTGGTTGTAGAACATTATTTTACTCTTAGTATACGAAATGAAATGAAGGGAAAAAAGGTTTAGTTCGAGGCATTGCTGTCTTCTCATCTTGTCTGTTAAGTAAATCTTTCGTATGCTGAAATGTGGAGTGCCTAAATTTCCTTTGCATGGTCCATGTGATGACTATAAAAAATCAGATTTGTAATTTGAGGTAATCAGAATCTGCCTTTGAACATTAATGGTGGTGAACCAATTCTGTAGTTAACAGAGCATAAAGAAGATGAATAACTTCATTAGTGTTCTAGTGGCTGGTTTATATTTAAGCCATTTTGGAGTTTCCATTTTGATTCACTTACGTCTGACTTGGATAAAGAGAAAAAAAGGAAAAAGGGCTTGTAGGAAACATGAGTCTGTACAGGTTGTTGCACTTGCACCTCTAGTGATACAATAAGTGCTATTGACTATGGAGTAAGGACTACATATCTGTGTAAGTGTAACTGTAACCATGCATTTGCGTTCCTTACTGAACATGTTTCCAGGTTTTACTTATTAATATCACCGAAGCATCTCTGTTCTCCAGGTTTTACGTGACAGGTTGGAGAAAATGAACAGGGATTTCGTTGCTATCTATTTGTTATTATGGAGGTGAAAGCGGAACCATTTTTGCACCCAGCCCTCAGGTGAAACTTGGTGATTCTTTTTTGAAGTTTATTTATATCATGACAAGATAGTGAAAAATAATAAAACATCTACTTAAAACTTTTTCATACCATAATTTTATAATTATCAAATTCGCTCCAAAAACCAAGGTAAACTTCACTCGTATTTTCTAAATATCTTACAATCAATTGTTATTTTGTTAAAATTCGTGAAAAGGCCTCTATTGCATACTTTGCCTAACTACATAAAATTTCCACAGCTTTTATGATTCGCAAACAAATTGCCTCATACTTTAAAAATATATTATAATTTAATCTGTTTCATTGAAAATATTAATTAGTTAAAAATTCTAAGACTACATTCGACTTAAACTAAAAAACAAATAACCAAATAAACTATAATTTAATAATTTATTTTAAATATAAGTAATTTACACTAGTCGACCTATAATTGAACAAGTGCCTAAATGTCAAAGAAACTTGAAAATTCACCTTCCCTCCTCGTTCACACTTAAGTGAAACTTTACACTTCCCTCGTTCACACTTAAGTAAGTGCCTATATATATATGTATGGGTGAGCTGGTTTACACCCTGCTTTACTCACATCCCTGTCAAAGGAATCCAAGAGTGGAGAAAAAGAAGAAAAAGTAGACAATAAAACAACTTTAAAGTTTGCACAGTAGACAAAACAAGGTTTTACCCTGCCATTACTCCCAGCTCCTACCGACGTCATTCTCTTTACTTTATTTTCACTCTCATATATTAACCACCATTCTTGCTGATCTTAGAACTTGGAAACAAACCAGCTAAAACAAAAAGAAAAGCCCAAAATTTGTCCTACAAATGGCTAGAGTAGCAGGCATTTTTCTGTGTCTCCTGGTTGTAATCATGGATGTCGCAGCTGGGATTCTTGGCTTCGAGGCTGAAATGGCACAAAACAAGGTATGCTTGAACCCAACTCTGTTTAAGATAGTGTACTCCTACAAAAGACAACTATATTGCAACTGAGATGAGATCTATGTTAAACTCCATATTTGTTTTTATTTATTTATTTAATAAATAGGTTAAGCACTTAAAATTGTGGATATTTGAGTGTAGACAGCCAAGTCATGATGCCTTCATGCTTGGTTTGGGTGCAGCAGTGCTTTTGGGACTAGCACATGCTATAATCAATTTGTTAGGTGGTTGCAATTGCATTTGTTCTCAACATGAGTTTGACAAGTCTTCCTCTAATAGGCAACTCTCTGTGGCTTGCCTTATTTTAATCTGGTACTGTATCTCTGCCTCTGCTACTCTACTGCTTTGCTAACCAAAACATCAACACCACCATGGATCACTCACTAATATTTGTTGTTGATTATAGGATTGTATTGGCTGTTGGATTGGCCACGCTGGTGATAGGGTCTATGTCAAACAACAAATCAGACGGTTCCTGTGGTTTCTCACACCATCATTTCCTGTCCATTGGTGGGATTTCGTGTTTTGTTCATGGCCTATTCTGTGTTGTATATTACGTTTGTACCAGTGCCTAGTGCCTCCATGGATTAGTCACTCTTCCAGTGCTTTAGGGCTTTTGGAGCATGACATTTCTAAATGCTGCTTTGCAATTTGTGTCGAAGACTTTCATGCTTAGTGTACTAAAAAAGAGAAACAAAAGAATGCTACCCTTGTTTTTTTATTTATGACTAAACTAGCTAGCCTCTCCCGTGACATGTATCGATATCATGCATCTACTACTAACATCCAAATAGTTTTACTATTTGTTGAATTAGATATTTCTTTGTTTCTTTTGTTGTTGGGGGCATTAGGAATCTTTTTTTTTTTTGAAAAGATAATTTATTTACTAATATTGAGTATTATGGGTATTCAAATGCAAAACCCAATGCATTCACTAACACAGCATAACGGAGGAGGCCAATAAAATATGGCACAAAAATCTTCATTGAGTTTTTAATACCATGTAGCTCATCTATTCGGGAGATACACTCTTAAGGTACATACACAAACTAAGGATTTTTAATACTAGGACATTGACTCGTGCATCAGCACGGGGTGTGGTAGGAATTAATTGGGTGCGAATGTGTATAGGAACTAATGGGGAATCTTATATAATGTATTCGAAATAATCAGGATTTGAAACAATTTTTGTGGATACACTCTAAGGTACATACACAAAATAAGGATTTTTAATATATTAGTTTGACTAATTTATTTTGTTTATATATCTTTCTCCATCTTCATTAACTACTATTGTAATCCAACAACTAATTTACATGTTTAGTTTTGTATTTATCTTTGGCAGTGGATTTAAAATCACAATAAACTTGATTTCATTATTCATGTTGAACAGGATTAGATATAGTTGCTTGCTTTTGATCTTAAAAATATTATAAACCAAAAAAAACTTTTGCATTAAATTTAGAATTATATATTACGTTTGATTTTCTAAATATAAATTATTTTGTTTTAAATTCACTTCAACTAAAATCAATTTCACAGCTAAATACAAAGACTACTATATAGTTTTAGCTGTTATTTATTTTAGGAGAAAAATTGTCTTCTCTTATTCTATTTTTTTGACAGCAATGCTAAATTTAGGAGTGAGCAATCTTGTTAACAAGCCTCTTAATTAAAGGGAAAGCAAATTCGTTGCGAAAAAAAAAACAGGGAAAAACAAAGTTACTTGTCTTAAATAAAACAAAACTTTCCATTTAAAAGCCACCTAAATATATAGCATATTATTTTTTGGGTACCTTCATGAGGTGTCTCAAAATTCTTTAGACCTTGACTTTGCTACCGACTAACAATATTGTGCTTTCAGATTTATTGTATATTTGGTCCCACATTAAGATTTGAAGAATCACGACAAATATTCACGGTGAGGAAAAACCAACCTTTTGTAGCTTCTATTCTACCATAAGATTTTCACATCAAAGTTGTCTGAGTTTGAAACCAAACATACCATTAAGGGGGAATAGAGGATATAGAGAACGGAAGAGTCTTGTCTCCATATTTTGTTTTGGATAATGATAATAATAAATATTAATGGAATCAAATAGTCAATAGGTGTAATAACTTTCCAACAAAAAAAACTTTTGTTTGTTTCTAACCATGTTACTGATTATATAAAAAAACTGTTATTTCGTGAGATTAAAACTGTGGAGGAAAACTTATGTGCGTGCGAGAGAGCGGCAATGAATATATCTCACCTCCTCAAGGAAATACTTTTCGTGAGGATCGAACCCGGGAGCAAACCGAGTCGAACCTTACGGACCATAGCCCGCTTCCACTAGGCCAAATCCATTGGGTAAGTATTCGCTCTTTTTATCGATGACTAATTGTTGAAAAACCTAACAAGACACTTTTAGTGAGGTCTCTCTTTCCAAACACGTTTGTTTTTTCATTTTACGAAGCATGAACCCAAAATTTTGCTTAAAGATTCGAGTTCAATTCATACACACATAATGTTTTTCTATAGGTGTTATAGCTATATTTTTTTGCACATTATATCTATCTTTTCTTTTTGGCATACTTGTCTCTAAATACTTAAGAGCAATTGAATGAGATGGTTGAAGTCTCTTTCAACCTAATCAAGGTCACAGTTCGAATCCAACATTGAAAAGGCGGCGATGTTAAATCTCCTGAGAAAGAGTATTGTCGCCCATTGTGATACTACCCGACTCGAGGAATCAGTCTCAGCAATTTACCCATAGAGAATGCTTGTTTATATAATAAATAAAAAAAAATAACCGTCTCTAAATGCAATTTTCGCCAACATTAATGGTGAAAACAAAACTAGAAATTCATGTGTTACTCCCCATTCCTAATACGTAAAAAACCACACTAGGTACCGTACAAACATTATATATAACTAACATTGATTGATCAGAATCACCCCTTGATGGTAAACAAGTAACCTCCCTTCATAAATCATGGGGAATGTATGTATTCTCTCCATTTATATCGATGTATATGTATATATAGTACACACAGCTAATTCATAATCAAACGATTCGGTTTTCCTAATTTCCTTAACTTCAACCGCAGCCACGCGTATGGCCACGTCATACATAACATACAACAGAACCACAAACACCCTTTCCCTTCCGATAATTCTTGCATAAGCCCGGGGGGTTTGGGTATGTGTTTATGGATTATAACCAACCAACCAACCATCAAAAGTTTAATACTATAGTACAGTATTAGATTAAGTTTTTAAATTCTTCAATAATTCTTTTAATTTTTAATGTATTGTATTGTAATTTGATTGATCATCATCTTCCATAAACACGCTTGCTACTGATCCAACATTTCCTCATTAATTCTTCCTTTTCTTCTCTGCTCAAAAACAACTAAAACTCTCCTTCCTCCTCATCATCAGAGCTAGAGTAATCCATTCTCCTTCCCGCTATTGCCGGAAACAGCCGTCTATGTAAATCAGTAGACGGTGGCGCCGCCGCCAACGGTGACGACTGTTGACGAGTATCAGGAGAAGAAGGCATCGACGGAACCTCTTTCTTCATAAAAACCTTCGCCGATTTCATACTAGTATCTCTCACTTCCTTACAAACCTTATCCAATATTATCAAGAAATCACGCACAATCAAAAACAAACGAAGTCCTTCATCTTTCCCTGCATTTCCATGGAAATAATCCGCTGTTTTCTTCACCAAAGCCATTATCCTCTTTTCTTCTTCAACCAACCACGTAACCTCACCCCCTGCATATTCCAAAAACTTCTCCGTACAACGTTGAAACTCACACTCTTCTTCTAAGTTCTTCAAATCAGTATTCAAAAACTCCTTTGTTTTCACCAACGAATGTCCAAGTTTTGAAACCGCGTTTGTTAATGCATCTCCGTCTATGAGTGCTGCTTTTTTCACATCTCCGAGTTCATTGCTTAGGCTTGAAACTACTTCGAGTCCAAGGCTTCGATAATGATCTTCTGATTCTTCGTTGATGTAATCTACATCTTGATCTGTTCCCACGCTTGAAACGCTTCTGCTTGCTCTTTCTGTTCTTACGGCTCTTATTCCTTCTGAACGTATGATCTCTTGAACTACGAAGTGTAATAGTGTTGTTTTGCCGTCTGTTCCTTTTACATCTGAGAGTTTTAAAAGTGTGTCTAGCCTAAATGCTTGTGCTCCACCGCGATATGTTCCATCGTTCATTCGATTTCCTGTTTTTAGAACTGCTTCTAGTAGTTTCATGAATAATCTGCTTTTTCTCAGCTTGTTGCAAGCCACCTGCAAATGACAGTTTACAAAATCAAAACACACTCTATTCATCTTGGATGAGTTAATAAAACCCTGCAAAACTAGTTTGTAAGGTTTATAAACAGATCTTAGATAAACTCTGATATGCTGCATCTTAGAATTTAAGTTGAGTTTAACTCAATCTTATAAAACCGATCTGAAGAATACAAATTTGAGATTTGGAATAAGTTTGTTAGTCTGAGTGATTACCTCTAGTGTTGCAAAGGAGTCTTTAATGCCGGAGGCTTCTTCGCGAAGAATAAACATGAACATGAGAGCTTCAAGACGTTTGAAAGCGAATGGAATGTCGGTTAACACTTTGAGAAACCTTTCTGCTGGACCTAGTTGAGACAGTTCTCCTGAGAACAACCTAAGCTTCAGTTCTTCATCTGGTGTTGGTGCCATCTTCAACAATGTTTGGATGAGTTCCACAGGAATCTCGTTACCTGAATTAAGAATGATATCACTTTAACCAGTTTGTGTTGTAGTATGCAATTCTTATATAATCAATCTCTTACTGAGATTTGAAACTTACCTTCTTTAAGAGCATCAATAACTTCTTCTGTTGTCACATTCAGAGCTCGTAAAAGAATTGACAAATTCTGTGCTTTCTTAGGGTCAATAATCTGAATATACTGCACTGAGGTATCAACAGAAGGTGAATCTTTTCTGCGTTCATTTTTGTTCTGATTGGCGCATCCGAATAAAGACTCCATCATTTCCTCATTGAACCTGATAAGTTAGTCATGCATAAAGGTCAATGCAATCTTATTATCATATTTTAACTTCTCTAATTAAATGAAATTTAATCTTTGATATGATGAGTTGGTGTTCTTACACGAAAGATCCTGCATTGATCTCATGCCACACCATGGATTGATCAGGTTTTGCAGCAACCTTATCCCAGAAAAATGGCTTCAGTTTAGGTTTTGGAGCCTCGCCCTCACTAGAATTTCCTAGTGGTCCAAGAGGTGTATGTTGGTTTTTACCTGCCATTGGTTTAGGAGGAGCAGGTGGAGGAATAGCACCTCTCGAAGGTGGTGGAGGCCGAGGAGCAATAGGTGGTCGTGGAGGCGGTCGTGGAGGCGGAGGTGGTGGCGGACCAGGAGGTTGAGGAGGGGCTGGTCTTCCAGTAGGAGCTCCTGCTACTGGTACTATACTTTCTGATGTTGTTGTCTCAACCAGTGTGGTATGGTTATTTCCAGCAGCCTTCATGGACCAATCTCTATTAGGAGGGTTCTTAATTCCATTGCTAATACCAGATTGTTCATTATTAGTATTTGCATTAGTATTTCCTAAACGGACAACCTTCTGTGATCCTGAAGTAAGAAAAGAAAAACAAGGAATCATAAATTGAAGTACCAAGTGTATTGCTTCACTATCACTAATACTATCTCTGGTCTTATTATTTAAAGCATTAGCATAAGCATACCTCTAGAATAATCATTTGATGTTAACATGAGTAAAGGTCCATCATCTTTGTTACTTTTACTTCTTGCCTCACGGTAGCAAAGGGCCAAGCCAATTAAGATTATGATTCCTGATACAACAATAGCTAAAATAATAGCTTTTAGCCTTTTGTCATCATTGTTGCTTGGAAGTGGAGAAATAGGAGGAGATGGTGGTACAGATCGAAAAATATCTGAATCAGTGCTAGTTTGACGCGGAGGCGGTGGTGGAAGTGGCATCTCTGGAGGCAGTGGTAAATCTGATTTGGTGGGAGCAGGAGTTGGTGGTGGTGGAAAGTGGCATCTTTGGAGGCAGTGGTAAATCTGATTTGGTGGGAGCAAGAGTTGGTGATGGCGGTGATGATGGTGATGATGATGATGGAGAAATTGCTGGTTTAGGAACATGAATAGGTCCAGGGGAATGAGCAATAATAGATGCAGGGCTTGGTGCCAACTCATCATGTGGTGACTCAGAAATCAAATTTCTTCCATAATGATCATAGGCCAAACCCAATATTGATCTACAATGCTTATTTAATAAGTTTCTAGAGCCAACCCTTTTTGTAGAAATAGGAACAGGAGGAGGAGGAGCACTTGTTCTTATGCAGTCCAAAACTTGTTTTTCTCTATGGGGAGGTAGAGACTTAGTTATTTTGTCATTGTTATTATTTGCTACTAAAAGGATAGACCTCATGTCATTGCTTCCTTCAAGTTGGTTCAAGTCAAAACCTTTAACATCATTATTCTTTTCTATCAATTCTTTTCTACAATGTTTCCACACATTCTCTTCCTGTATCAACCCAAATGACAGAATAGTATTAACTAATAGGAAACGCCAAAATCTCAATTCAAAACCACCCATTCAAAGCCAAAACATAAGAATATAATATGGTCATATTCAAAACCATGAATTTGGTAAAAATGGAAAAATATGAAATGAATATAATGTACCTGTTTTGCATGTTGATGAAGGAAGGGTGAGAAAGGTCCAGTATCTATATATAGCTCGTCTTCATTTCCCTCTGAGCCCCCTTGAGCCAAAGCACAAAGGAGGATGACATAAATAACCGCACAACCGGTTCTTGTCAATTCCATCATTGCTTACAAATTCACCAACCCAACTGCAAAATTCCCTTTTCATATCTCATTGAACTTTCAAATTCCTTCCAACTCTCTAACACAAACACAACGCAGATCACTAAGATTTTAGGAACTCAAGAACCAGGTTGGAATGTGACAAACAATATATATGCCGAGGGAATCAAAATGTGTCTAAATTTGATAATATATGTATAATGTTACGTTTGGGAAGAAGCAATCAAATGAACGTTACGTGTGAGAGAAGAAACTAAATCATGCAACGGTATAATCTACGTCAAAAGGTACGATTTGCAATACCAGTGCAAGAATTTGTGTTGTTGATCATTCGAGAGTTTCTTTGTTGTGCCTGCTGGGTGAAGGTGGGAGGGAGGGGGCTTCAGAGGAGAGAGAAAGACAACGATGCATTGAAGTCCTAAAAGGGACGTGAGGAGGACAAATATGGGACACCCATGATATCTTTCTCTTGCTCTTCTACCCAATAATGTTATTCAGACAAATAATCTAGCCAAACCAGCCAAATATAAGGTTGTGGGACCCACCTTTATTTTAAAGTTATTTAATGTTAAATTTGATAAAATTGATTTTAAATAAAAAACAATATGAGTAAATTAAAAAAAAAAAAAGGAAATTGATGACTATTCTTCACTTTCCACTTTTCTTCTTCTTCATTGACGAAAGTATCCCACCTCTCCCGTTTTCATCTTCTCAGGTTTTCTAGGTTTCCAATTTCCACCCTTTCATCCCTTCCGTTCACTCTTCTTTCATCACCGTGTAGAATCAACAAAGATGGCTATTATAATGTATGATTCCAAAATGAAGCAGCATGCTTTTTTTATTGAAAATTCTAAAGAAGTAACTAAGTCTAAATTAAAATCAATCAAAATATCATCCTCTACTATACATGACAAGATAGTTCTCTTCAAATGTCAACAACATATTAACCATGATGAAATCATTCTTATTAATCAACATTACATGGATGCAATCTCTTTTTCCCCACAAAGAGCAACCCCAAGAAGCTTCACAGAACTATCAGAATCCTCACTAGAAGTTGTCATAGTACTATTATTAGTTGGTAAAGTAACACCTCTAGTATTTTCTGAATCCGATTCAACAAGGTTCAAAATAGCAGCACTACTGTTTCAATGTTCAAAGGGTGCACGTTTAACATGTTTTTGAATGAAATATATAATGTAAAGATTCTTCATGTGAGTGAGTTCTCATAAGAGCATCTAGTTCTTTCTTCTTAGTCTTTGACTGTCTTCAGAGAGTGTTGTTAATATATCATAAGTGTTTGATTTAGTGTTGTTGTTGATAGTGTTGAGGAGTTTTTCTTCTTTGGATTTCAATTATATTTTTTATTGACTATTCATAATATCAAAAATTGAAATAGAGAAATAAAGTGATGAATGCAATTGACAATCACCATATTCTAGTTGAATCAAAGAATTAGACGATAGGTGTATTGTATTGGTTTAACAAAATGAACATTGAGAGAGATGTGACTAGGATTGAGTTTGGTTTCCTACTGAGAACTTTTAGAAGTGTGGTTGATGGGGTTCTAATAAAACTTTTAGAGCATTCTCGCTCTTTATTTAATGCATGTTATATTTTGTATTCTAGTTCTACTTTTTATTTGGTATCCTAGTAGCTTTCTCTAGTGTCTTTTTTCTCTATGATCTGATAGTAGAAGGGAAACAGCTTGTTGTATTTTGTATTCTAGTTCTTTGATACTTGTTTGCTATTCTCTAACATGCTTTGTGCTAAATTTGCTCAATTAATTTATTTGGATACCAAGAAAGGGTGTATGTGGAGATGCTGAAACTGTTAGTGATGATGATTCAAGCCTGACATTGGCATTTGTTTCGGTGTCATGCTGCTTGGTTTAGATTTTTTCATGAGTGTCAATTTTGTACCCATATAATCACAATAATGTGAATTGAGTTTTAAGAAGAGGAATTAATTAGTAACAACTTAATATAAGAATGAATGTGGGTGAGTGACAATATGGTGACTATTATATAGGTGTAAGTGTGAGTTTGAAGGCAGACAGGGTGTTCCACCTGCACCAAAAGCTTGGCCACAATTTTGGTAACTTCATTATTGTGTTAAGAAAAGTAATGTTTGTTTTAAAATTTATGCTACATTCCACTATTACTTGATAGGCCAATTAATAGGGATAGTAACTACTAGCCTGATAGATTGGCAATTTTAAGATCGGGTGTTGTTACTGAGGAATCTTTTGACACTCAACACAAGATGACAAAAACGATTTGTGGATCCAAATTTGTCAAGTCTCTTTACCAATTGTAATATCTATCATAACCAAATGCATATCTCAAGAATTCTCATCTCATTTGTCTTTTGAAGATGTCCATTGGAATTTACAATATGCAACTCAAGTTCAAGCTGCAGCAAATGCATATTCTATATTCTTGCTCCTTTGGTTGTAATTGATGTAAATAGTGTAAATGCCTCAAGGTTTATGTAAATGATTTAAATGCCTTAAGGATGATGTAGATGATGTAAATGCTTCAATGTTGTTTTATTGATACACCTTGTTTGGATAGTGTGTAATCATTCATTAGTTATGTTTTAATATCTTTTTCTTCAATTCATTTATCACAACTTAACAGGTTGGTTATTTATCACAAAAACTTGGTTAATTGTGTAGGAGTTCTGGTGAACTAAAAAATTAGTTGATCGTATATAGGCTGGTGGTGGGGTATATGCGAGTGGTGGAATTTCAGGGCAATTGTATATACGTCTCTGTGGCGTATATGCGAGTGGTTGGTGGTCAATCGTAGGTATGACCAATAATGTGAAAAAATTGTGATTTTGTAAAAACGCAAGGGTATTTTGGTCTTTTCACAGGGTGGGTAGAGGTATGAGGGGAAAGGGTGAGGGTCAAAAAAAACCCTAACTAAAATGTCTCTGGCTTTTGTGGTGTTTTTGCACCTATATTTTTTTTTGCTTAAAAAACACATTAATATCATGTACATAACAAAGAACTCAATGTCATGATTATTTAAAAAAAAAAAACATCGCCCTTTATTTAAAAAAAATAAAAAAATTATTTGTGTTGAAGTAAACTAAGTGAACAAAGATTTCAATTTGGGGATGTAGCTCAGATGGTAGAGCGCTCGCTTAGCATGCGAGAGGTACGGGGATCGATACCCCGCATCTCCATATTATTCTTCTTCTTTCCGGTTTTAACGTTTTTTCCTTTTTGTTTCTTCTTATATGCTTTTCCCTTCCGCGCCCCACTTTTTCTTCCACTCTGGTTGCGATTTCCGTTTTCCCTTCACCTCCTTCATGATTGATGAAAGGTACCATCGCTTTCATTCAAAAACTAAACAAAACACATTTTCTTCTCAAAGCTCAATACACCACCACTACCCTCTCAATCCCACTCCAATCTCTACAATGCGGAACCTTACTGCAATCACTAACAAATTCCAAATCCTTCTCTCAAGCTCAACAACTCCATGCCCACATCATCATCTGCGGCACTCTCCATCACAACACTTACCTCACCACCAAACTCGCCGCCTGCTACGCTTCCTGCAGTCGAATGCCTCAAGCCCAACTCATTTTCGATCAAATTTTGTTAAAGAATTCATTTTTATGGAATTCTATGATCAGGGGTTATGCTTGTAGTGGCATTCCCTCCAAGTCTCTTGTTCTTTACCGTCAAATGTTGAGTTTTGGACAAAAGCCTGATCATTTTACTTACCCATTTGTTCTTAAGGCTTGTGGTGATCTTTTACTTCGTGAAATGGGTAGGAAAGTTCATGCTTTGGTGTTTGTTAGTGGGTTGGAGTCAGATATTTATGTGGTTAATTCCCTCCTTTCAATGTATTTTAAATTTGGAGATATGGAAACTGCACGGTTACTGTTTGATAAAATGCCTGTGAGGGATTTAACTTCTTGGAACACTGTGATATCTGGGTATGTCAAGAATGGTGTGACAGGTGGTGCTTTTGAAGTTTTTGATCACATGAGAAGAGTTGGTGTTGTTGGAGATGGGACTACCATGCTTGCTCTTCTCAGTGCTTGTGGTGATCTTATGGATTTAAAACTGGGGAAAGCAGTTCATGGTTATGTTGTTAGGAATAGTGGTAAATTGTGTAATGATTTTCTGATGAATTCCCTGATTGACATGTACTGCAACTGTGATTCCATATCTAGTGCTAGTAAATTGTTTGCAGGGTTAAAAGTGAAGGATATTGTATCATGGAATTCTTTGATTTCTGGCTATGAAAAACATGGGGATGCTTTCAAAGTTATGGAACTTTTCAGTCAAATGGTAATGGGAGGTTCAATTCCTGATGAAGTGACTGTTATTTCTGTGCTTGGTGCTTGTAATCAAATCTCAGCCTTGCTGTTGGGTTCATCTGTTCACTCGTATCTTATGAGAAAGGGTTATGGAGGGAATACTGCTGTGGGAACTGCCCTTATTAGCATGTACACTAACTGCGGAAATTTAGTTTGTGCACATCGCACTTTCGAAGAGATGCCTGAGAAAAATTTGACTTCTTGGACAGTTATGGTTACGGGATTTGGAATTCATGGGAAGGGAAGAGAGGCCATCTCCATTTTTAATGAAATGTTAGGTAAAAATATTACTCCAGATGAGGGAATTTTCACTTCAGTTTTATCAGCTTGTAGCCACTCTGGATTAGTATATGAGGGTAAAGAATTTTTCTATAAAATGACCAGAGAGTTCAATGTTGAGGCTAAAGCCACTCATTATTCATGTTTAGTTGATCTACTTGGCAGGGCAGGGAAGTTAGATGAAGCATATGCAGTTATAGACAACATGAAATTGAAACCTAATGAGGATGTTTGGACTGCTCTCCTCTCTGCTTGCAGATTACATCGAAACGTCAAGTTAGCCGAAATCTCAGCTCAGAAGCTTTTTGAACTAAATCCAAATGTGGTGAGTGGATATGTTTGCCTTTCCAACATCTATGCTGCTGAGAGAAGGTGGAAGGATGTTGAAAAGGTGAGAGCATTGGTGAAAAACCGGAGATTGAGGAAACCGCCGAGTTACAGTTTTGTTGAGCTAAATAAGATGGTTCATCAGTTTTTTGTTGGAGATAAGTCACACCAACATTCAGATGATATATATGCTAAATTGAAAGACTTGAATGAGAAACTGAAGAAAGATGGGTACAAGGCAGATACAAGTTCAGTTCTGTATGATGTTGAGGAAGAAATAAAGGAGAAGATGCTGTGGGACCATAGTGAGAGGTTGGCACTTGCTTTTGCTCTTATCAACACTGATCCAGGTACCACAATCAGAATAACCAAGAATCTTCGTGTGTGTGGAGATTGTCACACTGTAATGAAAATGATTTCTAAGCTCATGAACAGAGAAATTATCATGCGAGATATCTTAAGGTTTCACCATTTTAGAGATGGCATATGCTCGTGTGGTGGATACTGGTGAGTGATGGAAGATTTTTGGGTTTAAATTCTCCAAAGTGAGCAATTTTAGGATTGATACTGCAAGTACATGCATAACAAACCAACTATTTTCGTATTAATGGTTTGATTATTTACTTTACATTTTAATAAATTTCAAGAAGATACAAATCCAAAATTTCTAGTACACAGATGAGCCAATTTTAAAAGGGGCACATTGTAAGTCATTTAATAGCAATGTAAAGTTTAAAAATATAGATATAAATTAATGGTTCTTTTATACACGGTCATTGTAATTATACAACATGATTAACAACTAAAGTCCTCCATTGTTGGTTGTATTTACAATTTCAGTGATATGGAGACACCGACTCTCAGATTCGAAGTCGAGTATGACCATATAATTATGTGGTGTTTATTTGTCATTTTCTGTATGCTTAAAAGAAAACAAAATGGTTGAATTTATACTTAACAAAATGCTTTTACTTTTTATGTATAATGTTAAACTTAAATTTAGATTGAATAATTAATATTTTATAATATATGTTGTCATTACATACTTAGGGATTGTTTGGGTGTTTGATTGTGAGGGGGAATGGAGGAGCAAAGTTATCTTTCAAGAACGTTCAATTTCATTTTATAGTTCATTTTTTAGTCTCTCAAATTAAAAAGTATTAGTCCTATGAAGTAAAAAAAAATTGTGTGTACTCAGTAGCATATCTAAGAATTCAGAAAGCACAATCTAGTGTAAAACACAATTAATTTCTAAGCGAACACTAAGAGTATGTTTGGATAGTTTAAAGTGAGCGGAGTGGAATGGAGCGGAATGGAATAATATTCCAATTCCATTATTTGGGAATCTGACGACGGAGCGGAATAAAATTCTCACTCCACCATTTGGACAATGAACGGAACATAATGAATTTAACTTTATTATTCCTTTTTTATCCTTATTAAAAAGACAATTGTTCAGAATATATTTCTAAAAAAAAATTATTCAAAATATAACTTTTATTATTTTAGTTTTATTAATACACTGATTTTACTATTTAATTTAATAAAAGAATAACATTCATCAAAAATTAATCATAGGATTATCTAATAAGTTACGTTATTGAAAGATATGTACACCAATATATGTAAAATGAAACGAGGACAAATTTCAAGTTGATTTATGAACAATTCAGGAAACACAAAGATATTTAATAAGATGAGTTTGATATCAATGATATCCAGGTTTAAGTTCTTTTGTTTATTCAGTTGCTGTACGTAAGACGTTAGAGCACTTTCTTTCTTCTATTATTGTTACTGTATCTAGGTTCTTTTCTTTGTTAGAGATGAGGAAAATGAACGTAATAGAAAAAAGGAAGAGGAAAGAAGAGCCTTATGCAGAAAAAGGAACAAATAAGACAGATATAAACAAGGTCAGACACGAATGAAAGATTTATTTGTGGCAATAGTGTAATTAGAATTAGTGATTCCATCCCATACCCCCCAAATTGGGTGGGGGGCATTCCATCCATTTTTTAAATATCCAAACAATGGAGTCTTGTCTCATTCCATTCCACTCCATTCCATCCTATACCACCAATCCAAACATACCTTAAGAGTTTAAGTTCAAGCCTACAATGCTTCACTTCCTCTTCACATCCCCCTATTCTCAACTGTTGTACTAAGGTGTGTTTGATTCATTAGCTAGATGCAGAGTCTTTGGACAACTCCAATTATACAATGATTGGACAACTCCAATTGTACCTTTTTTGTTTTGAAAACTGCTCACAAGATTTGACAAAAATGAGGTAAGAGACCCTGACAAATACCCAAATTCTCAGCACTGCACAAAACCACAAGATAACTTTCTCTCATCCCACAAGATAACTTCCTGATCACTCAAAAAAATACCAAAATATTATTTTTATTTGCTATTCAATAATTCTCTCTCTCTCTCTCTCTCTCCTATCTCATTCCTCTCTCTCTCTCTCCTATCCATTCTTCTCTATCCTTTTCTCTTCCTCTCTAATACATTCTCATCTCACAACCTATATCCTTCATCTCTCTTTCTATCCCCTCTCTCTCTTACCTCTTATCTCTCTCTCCTAAATCTCTCTCTCTCTCTCTCTCTCTCTCTCTCTCTCTTCCATCTTTTTCATCGTACATTTTTCTTTATAATTTTTAAATTACATTATAGTATATGTTATAGAAAATCAGTATAAACATTAGAAATAGATTTCTTTATTGCTGATCCCAAGATTATTCTGTTTACCAAATCAAACTGACCTTAAAAGACCAAATAAAAATGTAGCATATAAAAGAATATTCCTTAAAAAGGGCAATAAAATAGTCTAAAGTACCGTCACAAGAAAAATATATGATATGTTTCTTATAAAATACATAATCACATTTGATTCTCCTCTTTGGTTTCATGTTTTTGCCCCTTAATTTCATGATATATTGATTGAAAATCATCACAAAAATTGTCTTTTCCATAGGTTTTTTAATCTCTTTCTCTCTCAAGTGGGACAATATTTCTTTATTTGAATCTAATGTATTTTGTGTCTTTAATTAAATAGCACCCTTAGTATGACTTAGCATTTCCATATGAAATTATGATGTGATTGGAGAAGAATACCAATAATATAATAAAAATAATATCTAAATTTTCTTAAAAAATCTCATGAAGATTGGGTATTATCTTCTCTCTTTTTTTTCTTTCGTATGATTTTATTAAACCCTTCCCTTTCAATTTCTTTTTATTTTTATCTTTTCCATCAAACCCCACTCCCCTCGCATCAAATATGCTCTTAGTCTAGTCTTTTAAGATTCTTATCAATAATTATTTTCTTGGCAAAATTAATACTATTTCATGATTTATTATTATTTAGATTTTCTTCATGATTTTTTTAATTAATTTTTTTTTACGATTTATCGATGTTTTCCTGAATTTAACTTTTATTTTTGTTCTGTTGAATTAGTGCAGACATAAAATAAAATATTATCTTAGATAATAATAATACTTTTTTTTTTTGGAAAATTTAGATAAAAATAGACAATAACACTTCCAAGAGTCCTTGTAAGACATAACAACACAACTAATTAATTATTAGGTTGGATATTTCCGGTAAGGCCATTGCTTTTCCCACACCTCCTCCTACTCGAAACACACTCCATAAAGGTGTGAAAAGACCAAAAGACCAAGTAACACCTATTTTTTTCACGAATTTTCACTTGTTCGAACGCGGGCCTTCGAACAGGTTTGAACGAGGTTGTTCGAGTGTGCTAAATATGGACAGACACCCTCTTGGGCGTTTTTCACCTGTTCGAATGGGGTCATGCGAACACGTTCGAATGGGGTCATGCGAACATGTTCGAATGAGGGTGTCCGAACCAGTAGTGCTGCAGAATGACAAATATTGGACGTCTCAGATTCCACCGACAGTTTTAATCAACGGCTTACAATCAGTCAAATGTGTCAGATAAATGAGTGGATGTCATTCCCTTTGGAAAATGTGCTGAACAGATAGAATTTAAACGGCTCATATTTGTGATCTAAAAATGAAATCTACGGCTGACATTTCACCATGCCTATTATAAAAGGGGGTTCACATCCTCAGACCTTCTTCACCAAACCCTAATCTGCTTCTTCACCAAAATCTACTCTCCCTCTTGATAGATACAACCAAGCTGAAATGGAATGGCAATTGTGCCAAACCTAGTACTCAAACGACAAATTCCTAACGATCCTTCATCACCATGGGACTGTCACCACCGACGAACATGGTGTTGTGTTTCGTTGTAATAAACATCGTTGTGTAATAAACAAATTCCTCTGGAAGTGCTCAAAAATCCAAGCCTGTAATAAACATAACATTGGTTGATTATTAATCTGAAAGTAACCCTAACGCAAACTTAAAAGTAAAGAATATGTTTTATACCTGAAGTAAAGGAAGATGACCAACAATCTTCTTGTTCCTCTTTCTTGTAGCATCCTTCAACTGATCGTATAGATGGGCAAGGGCCATCGCCCCCCAGCAAAAGTCTCCAACAATATCCAAATCAGTAAGCATACCAAGGTAGCCAAGCTTAATCTTGTTGCCTGACTTGTCAGCGAACAAGGGGAAACCCAAAAGATAGAGAATGTAGGCCCTAGCAGCATGAGCCCACCGCCCCTCAGCTATGGCTGGGTGGTAGACCCTATCCCTCAACCATACTAGCCCAACAGACAACCCCCGGCCCGAAGTCTGGGCAGCTGCATCTTCGGGGGTGGCCCCCAATAAATCAATCAGCAGCTGCTCTCCCTGCCACGAAGTCCAGTCAGGCATGTCATAGAACCGGCCAGTGATGGGGATGTGTAGCAGCTGGGATACATCATCAAGGGTGATGCTCATCTCATCCACAGGAAGGTGGAATGATGATGTATCCGGCTGCCAACGCTCTATGAATGCGTTCAGCAGCCCCTTGTGGAGAATGGGGAAACCAAGCCTGACTAGAGGAACCAACCTTGAAGCTATCAGAGTGTCCCTAATCCTAGCATGAAACACTGTGGTAACAGGTCCATGTGGAATTGTTTGTAAATCCGGCCGAACTTGCATTCAGAAATGACACAATAAGCCAAAACATTCAACAACATAAGAAACAAATTTACAACAGTCAACTATAAAATTATAACTTACCCGGCCAGAATAGAAATCAGTCAGAATATGTGCCCCGTATGTGGGCAAGATAGAACCATCTTCTGGTCCACCAGGAAATGGGAATGTCGCCCTAGGAGCAGCAGCCTCCTGAGGCTCAGCATCCTCCTCCTCATGAGGCTCAGCAGCCTGCTCCTCCTGATGTCTAGATGATGAAGCAACATCAGTAGAAGGGCCAGCCAACTCATATGCCAGAAATTGAGCATCACGCTCAATATCATGGCCAATATCCTCAACCGGAAGCGGGGGAGGAGGGACGTCAACCCTGCCCCTACCCCTAGCCCTACCCCTACCTCGGGAAGGTTCACCAGCTTCTTCCCTCCTTTTGCGGTTTGAAACCGTAGGAGGTGGGCTACCGGCTCGCTCGGATGGTTGTTGGGAATTACCACCTCTGCTCCTCACCATATCTGAAACAACAATCAAGAGAACCAAAATTAAGAGAACCAATCACAAATTAAGAGAAACTGTACTGTCAAACAACCGTTCGAACGCCCCCATGCGAACATGTTCGCACAACCCCGTTCGAATAATCCAGTTTCACATTCCAACTTACAATGGTTCAAATTAGGTCGTTCGTACGGTGTTCGCATGACCTCATTCGAACACCTTCGTTTTCAGTTGTTCGAATGAGGTCGTTCGAACAATGCAGTTGCAGAGAAAAAAAAAACCCAAATGCGAGGAAGAGGGAGAGGCTTACCTAGACGGAAATGGAACGAATAGAGAGAGTGATTGGCCGCGAACAAAACCCAACAACTCTTGATTTAGTTGGTGGAGAAGATTGAGTGAGAGATTTGGGGAGATTGAGTGAGTTTGGAGGAGTTGAATGAGAGCGAGAGGGAGAGTAAGGGTTCGAAGGGAAGGGGGTAGGGTGAGTGAGAGGAGTGAGGAAAAGCGAAATGAAGGGGTGTGAGGAAAAGTAAGAGGTTTTGGGGGTATTTTGGGGTTTAAAGGTTTTATGGGGTGTGAAAGAGTAGGAGAGGGTATGGGAAAAGTATTAGCCTTCCTGTAATTAACAATGTTGGAACTCAAAATCTCCACTTTACTAGTGGTTATTTGTCACTTTAAAAACATGCACAAGTGCTATAGCAGTAGTGTGTAGAGATTTTCAAGGTAGAATTCTTACTGCGAGTCACAAAGTAATCTTTGCTGGATCTTCTCTTGTGGCGGAGGCGTTGGGGTTGCGTGAAGCTATTTCAACTGCTGTCTCTCTTCATCTTCATCTTTCGGTGATTGAGACTGATAATCTCCAACTTGTCAACATGTGTAAATTGAAAAATCACAAAGCGGAAATTAGTTCGATTCTCAAGGATATTGAGGTTCTCAGATCAGAATTAAATGGGTGTGTGATTACCTGGGTGAATCGAGAAGGGAATAAGCTTGCTCATGAAATTGCTTCGCTTGCTTCGAAAGGTTGTCTTCAGAGCAATTGGACTACAAGACCTCCAGATTCAATTCGTAGATTAATTGTGGAAGACTGTAAAGCTTGTTTTGATCGGGGTGAATTAAACTTTGGTAATTTTGCTGAGTTTCCTTGATGGGGTGGTTGTGCTTCTTCTTCGATAGCTTGATTAAAGATGGTGGTGGCGAAGATAGTTCTGCTAGGGTTTGTTTTGGGTTCGTGGTGTTTCGATGGGTTTGTAGTATCTGAATGAATTTGTTTTATTTTCGTTCTTGTTTTCTCGTTCTTTTGTGGGCCTTGGGCCGGTTAGTTTTTAGGTCTGTTCTTATTGGACCTCCCTAGTTGTTTTTATTTTTGAACCTCTTGTTTTGCTTCTTTGTTCCCTGTTGAGCCTATGTCTTGTATAGGTCAATTTGGTTCATTTTGGCACAACTTTATTGTTGTATTTGGTTGTGGTCTTTGCCCATATCTATGATAATCAGTACAACTTGACCAAAAAAAAATGCGTTTGCTTTTCCCACGCCCCCTCCTACTCAAAACACACCCTATAAGGGTGTGAAATGACCAAAAGACCAGCCAAAGCGTCTTTTTTTCAAGATTTTTCACGTGTTCGAACACGGGCCTTCGAACAGGTTCGAATGACATCGTTCGAGTGTGTTAAATTTTGACTTCACACTCTCTTGGTCGTTTTTCACCGTTCGCATGACCTTGTTCGAACCCGTTCGAACGACATCGTTCGAGTGTGTTAAATATTGACTTCACACTCTCTTGTGCGTAATTTCACCTGTTCGAGCGAGGTCATTCGAACGTGTTCGAACAAGGTCGTTCGAACAGTCGTTAAACACGTCCTCACAGCGTTTCACGCGAGGTTGTTTTTGGAATAAAATTTGTTAAGGGATGTGAGAGAGTAGGAGGGGGTGTGGGAAAAGCAAACACCTAAAAAAAATTAAAAAACCATACTTCCAAAGTCCAATCCATTTGCAGGTTCTTTCCAAAACAAAAAAACTACTATTTGCAAACTCATAAAGAAAAAAAAAAATAATATAAATTCACAGCATTTAGACACACATTACAAATTGGACCAAAAAAAAAAGACACAGATTACAATATGAGAGATGCTTTTTTGATTATATCATCAAAAATATTGTTTGTATCGCTTAGAAAATTATAGGCAAAGTGGACGGCAAGGGGGAATGAAGCGGTGAACCCTAACTACTCGTTTGGTCATCATCATGTCATTCTTCTTGGCGGTGCCCTTCTTTTTTCCCTCTTCCCTTAACGCCAATTCAATTTAGCTACGCAAAGTTTCCATTTTGAACACCAAACCAATTAGTTCTTCTTCAAATGCCTTCTGGGTCGTTCTTCTTTCGGATTATTTTCCCAGCAAGTTAGGTTTGTTCCTCACTCGATTCACCCCCTTTCTTATTCTTCTAATAATCAACTTTGATTTTAATCACCTCTTTCAAAAAAATAAGCACTTTTTTTTTTGCTTGGTTACTTCTATTTTTGGTCACTGGTTTCAACCTTTAATTTCATGCAAAATTGCTTGGTTACATCACTCATATTGACTAGCTAGTATTACTTGTTTCTTTAAAATTGCTTTCTAGGGTTTGATGAATAATGAATGTATAGCTGCTTAGGTGAAACATTAAAGAGAGAGAGAGAGAGAGAGTAGTGACTGTTAATTGTGGAATGGTTGTGTTGATATTTAGTTTTGTATTCCTTTAATCACAATTATGTTATTTCGTATTTGGAATTGAATATTAGTATATTGCATGTGTGAATTTTGGGTATTGATTTTATCTTGTGCAGGTCTTTGTTTCAACTATTTTATTGAACATTTTTCCTGTATATAATAAATGAGTGCAACTTGCATGCAAAAGTTAGTGAAAAATCACAATAAAGGGGATGCATCTAAGTCCCTGGCCGATACATTGGCAAAATGGAAAGAATATAATGCTCGGCTTGAATCGAGCAATGAAGCTGAGAAGCCAGTTAGGAAAGTTCCTGCCAAGGGATCAAAAAAGGGGTGTATGAAAGGCAAAGGAGGACCTGAGAATTCGCGCTGTAACTACAGAGGTGTAAGGCAAAGGACTTGGGGAAAGTGGGTTGCTGAAATTCGGGAGCCAAACAGAGGGAATAGGCTTTGGTTAGGGACATTTCCGAATGCGGTTGGCGCTGCTCTTGCTTATGATGAAGCAGCAAGGGCAATGTATGGTTCTTGTGCGCGCCTCAACTTTCCCAATGTACAAGTTTCCAATTTCTCTCAACTGGAATCTTCAAAAGATTCTCCGGCTGGCTCTGCAATGGTAATATCAAAGAATACTGAGTCCATGATATTGCCAAACAACTCTGGGGTAGATGCAACTGAAGATGTTGACATGGAACGTCTTTCGTTATCGTTAAGCGTGGCTGTGAATCATGAGGAAGGGGAGGGTGACTCAGGGACCAGTTCCTCCAATCCTTCATCATCTTGATGTAAGTTTTGCATAGTCTGATTTAGCCTTCTTACCTGTCAGTGTAATGCTTAGAGATTAGATGTTGCAAAATTAACTTGATTGAGAAGTGTTCAACTCTTCCGGTGTTGTTCTATTGCAAGCTGGATAACCAGTCAAGATCTAAGATGTGAAGTATGTTTATCCTCAAGTGATAAAATATGGCTAGTGTTTTGTGTCTCTATTTTACAAAGGATAATGTATTATGATTAAAGTATGGTACTTCTGGATGTGCTGTTGTAGTATTGTGGATTATATTGGTTTTCTATTTCTTTCCTTTTTGATGTAAATTTCTATGTCTACTTCTAGTAAATTGGATTAGCCATGGATGGTTGGGTCAAACCAACCAGGATTACACAGAATGAGATTTGTGGCTTATGGGGAATTATGAAATAAGTTCCATGAGCCTGGAGATAGCAGCTTAGCAGGATACTTCTGATTCGGATCCCATGTTTTTAGGCCAATGCCAGTGTTAATCTTTCAGATTTCTGTGTAAAACATGTTTTAATCTTATAATAAAGACTAAGATTTTTTAGGTTACTGTATAAAATGTACTTTTTAAGCAGAGACTTAACTAGATTTGTTTCCAAAAATTTAAGGTGACGTGTTAATGGATCAAGTCTCTTATATACTCTTTATTAGACAATATCAAACTATCTCACACTTTAATATCCAACATTGTCATCAAGTGTGAGTCTCGTATATTCTTTCCACACGCCCCATGTTGCCACAATTTGGCACCAGATTTCTACCAATCTTTCATTTGAGGGTAGTTTGTATCATTGCTTTGTGCTCCTAGAGCACCTTGTATGGTCATCTATGTCTCATTATTCTTTTATTCAAACATTTGCTAATTCTCTCAATAATATATTTGATAGATGATAGAGCTCGTAACTTTTCTAAAGATGATATTTTGGACTCATGTAATAAGAATGCTTTGCACTATTATTCTTTTGTTACCCCACTGTTAGTTTGTCTTGGCAATTTCAGCATGAAGATGTCGATTCTCAAACCTAAATTTGAGTGAGCAATGATAGTATGTTACTAAGATATATATGGTCAACAAAATGTGCATTCAAAATCCTCTCAAAAAACTCTCTGGTTTAAGCCTAGGAAGTACATAATTTTTGGATAAAACTAAAGAGAAATGTTAGATGATAAGAAAAGAAAAGTAAGAATAACAAAGTAAAGTATTTAGTGTGAAGTGTTAGTTGGTGCCTACAATTTAGTTTCTAGTGCATTTTTTACAAAATTTATTCCTACTAAATTCGTTGATTTAATCCAATGGCTAAAAATTTGGTGTAGAAAACTGTTGTAGAAGGCTTGCTGTGGAGGATCCAAATTCCAAATAGGTCCCACTGAGATGCAACACAAGAGTATGATCTCAACTACCGATGAGATAGCAATTTCCATCCAAGTAAGGTAACACGTAGAAGACACCCCCAACAAAATGCTTTAGAACATATATCCCAATGTTCCATGGCATGAGCTGAAGAGATAGATACTCATGAAGTTGCTTGCTTGGGCTGCTGCGAACAAACAACCATAACAGGGTCCAGTCCAGTGAGTGATTGATGCACCCCACAAATCGAATGGAGCAGATAACAAGAGTATACTTACTGGTACTAGTAAACTTTGGTTGAGGGCGGGCACATGTAGTGGAGTATGTCTCAAGTTTGAGTTATAATCCCTAAACATGTGGAGCAGCTATAATGCCAATTGCAAAGCATCGATTAAATGTAATCATATAACTCATATCACGGCCACCATCACTGGGCCTTACCATGTTTCGAGGACCTACAAATAGTATAAAACAAGGACTGATTTCTTGTGATAAGACCTAAGTGATTCCCAAGAGGGACAGATAGATAACATAGGCGTAGAAATGCAAACCAAGTCAACATTCACTGCCGACTTTCTAGTTTCTCACCATGTGAATTGTAATTGGAAAATTTGATCCAAGTCCACCACAGTCCACACGACACCTTCAATCTTGGCTTGGGACCATACCTCCTATCACATGAAATGAAAGTAGCTTCCCAGCCACCTCAATAAACATAAGGCCTCCATCTAATTCTAATTCTAATTCTAATTCAATTTAATTATATTGTGCATTTCTAGTTTAGTTTTATTCATATCATGCAGAACTTGGGAGATGATTATTCAACCCAAATATTAATATAATTTTGAAAAATATATCAAATTAAAGATTAAAACTTTTTAGATTCCTACCTAGTACAGTAAAAATCTATTTTATTTAATATTATTATTATATAGTGCCAACTGCTTTCCTTTTCTTCCAACCCCCAGAGAGGGGAATTAGAAAACGGGATCCTTGTATGCATAAACTGTTCTACATCCAGATTTTGACAAAAATGCATCTATCTATCTATATATAAAACCCAATACGTATTCCAAATCCATCCATTGAACCACTGCTACATTACAATAAATATATATATATATATTTGTGTCCATGTTTGCGTGGCTGATTCTGAAGTGAAGTTGAAGAATCATGAAGCATGCATATGTCTTGTCCTTAATTTTTTTTATTTGAACAGCATCAAGATAGAAATTGTTGGACACTTGTTATGACTTAAGCACATGAAGAAAGTCTAATTCAAAAGACTAACTTATGGCTTAAGTATCACAAGGAGGAGTATTTTTATTTGCTCAATGTGAGACTCTTAACAGCACTTCTAACAAGAATCAAAATCTTGATTCATCAGGTTGTGGGAGACTATAGCCCCTGCCCCCTACCCCTTAATACAATCTCCGTTAGTAGCTGTTAAACTATTATTATTATTATTATTATTAGTCTAATTTGAATAAAAAGACAGGCAGCAGTACTCTTGTTTTAATCCCAAAAGCCAAACTCCCTCTCCCACAGACAATAATTTATTATGCAACACAAGGGGACCCATTTTCATGGGACTGACTGGATTATATTCGATCGATACAAACAGAAGGAACCTTCACCAGTTTCTAACCACACGTTCACTCACAATACATCTAAGCCATTCATTCCCTTCCCCCTCTTGGATTTTTGGTAAACTCCACTCCATTGATTCCCCTCTATTTAAAACCTCCTCACCCCATGTACTTTTCATCAGAATCTAACAAGAGATTGATTATATCCACTTTTTAGTGTCTTCCCTAATACCCCGAATAATTTTAGTTAATAATGTACACATATTTGTTCAAAATGAGCAGGCTTGATTTGGTTGTGCTGCTACTACTAGTGCAGATGTTAATACTACAAGTTCAAGCCATGGCCTATGAGTCAGAGTCAGAAGCACCAGTACTCTCAGTTCATGATCAGAAGAGTGATAAAGTTGAAGATAATCAAATTTCTGGGGCTACTACTGAGTCATCATCATATGGAGAATCTAAACCAGCTGAGGCTCCACATATTCGACGACTGGGAAAGCATCATTCAACAGATAAGTCAGTGGCAGGTGGGGGTGTTATCATTGGTGGTCTTGTTACTGCCATTCTTGCTGCTATTTTTTTGCTATATTCAAGTTACTAGGAAAAGGGATACTCATTGTTGATTCCTGATATATTATTTTCTACTTCATTGATCACTTTTTTTCTTTTGATTTTTCTCCTCTTTAAAACTAGTGAGTGTCTCTAGGAAGTATATATAAAGAATGAGTGATATTGAAACAGAGAAATTTATTATAAATAAATACAGCAACAGATATTAGTGTGTGATATTGTTTTTAGTTACCATTACCATCATCATGTATTGTGATATAAGAGTCATGTTATAAGTCCCCTAACAATTTGAGATCCTCTTCATATCCTTCTTCTTTCTGTTTTCTTCATTTAGTTTTCAATGAGAAAACAAGGAGGGCACTCTTGAGAGCCAAACAAACCAAAACTACCTCCTACTCCTACATAAAAACAATCAATAGGATCAACAAACCACTTGTAAAATAAACAATGGGAAGAGTTCTCCCTATCCTGAAACCAACACTAGAACATAGATATCTCCAAAAATCAAACACATCTCTAGAAAAAATGCAGCTATTTCTCAAATCTCATATAATCTAGAGAACTGTATGTCAAATAAGCATCAAATCATGTCTGCACCTATCTTGACCACTAATATGAATAAACTTAGTGAACAAGGACGTAAATCCTGCTGCATCACAAAATCAAACTCCAACCAGCTAACAACAGCATACCACATCGTAGAAGCAAATCTGAGTCATCATATCTGTGATCCTTCAAAACCGCCAAAACTCCTGAAAATCTCCACACAAAATACACAAAGTAGCAGCAATATCTGTGATCATTCCTCTACGAAACAAATTTTTCCGAGTAGACACTCTATCCAAGAGGAATTGCCAAGAAAAAACAGCTGACATTGAAATATATTTGAAAATTATGAAAAGACTATAAAGTTGTGTTCATCTTCCTAATGCATTATTTCTTCTTGTATCAGTAATTTCTATCTTGAATATAGTATTATTGACTATGTGTGTATTATATATAAACAGAAAATGAAAAAAAAAAAAAAAAAGAGTTTGAAAATAAAGTAAAGATAGCCTTTACTAAATCATGTTGGGTATAGATGGTAGTTTTATGTCTATGTTTGACTTCAAACATGGCAATCTATTACTATGTGTTGAGGAGTGTAAATGTCTAATCACACAGGATTTCATGTTATATAGAAAGGAGCATGTTTGAACAAATCTGATTTTCTCTTTTTAAAAAAGAAACATTGTCCTTTGCAAAAGATTCTTCTTTCCCTTTCATTTTCTTTCATGAAGAAGTGTGTTGAATGAGAGAGGACTTTTAGCTATTGCCTAATTGAAAATTACTGTGATGCACTCCGTGGCATGTGTTGCACTGATCGCTGTATTATTTTAATATGGGCGAACAATAATTGGTTCACTAGGAACTTATTCGAAATGGATTCTCTCATGTGACGTTATGGTGAAGTGAAATTTTAACCATTGAATAAAAGTCAAGAGAGAGAAAATTTAACACATTAAATAAGAGAGAATGGGTAATGAGTAGTTGAGATTTAAAACTTGACATTGACACCCTCAAGTGATTTATTCAAATTTCATTTTATTTGGTTCAAAGATTCACTTTCTATTGATAACATAGATCAAACAAACCTACCTCAAGTCCAAACTAAGGCTAACATGCTCAATTTGGTGACATTACAAGTTACAACAAAACAAACATTTCAATAATCTAGACTTTTGTTTTTCACACCTGGCTTTTCTCTAAATATCTGCTCTAGTATCTCATTAGCTAGAAAGTTTGCCTTTTGAAGAGGACATATTAATTTCGAGATTTCGAGTTAGAATAACGCGAGAGAGCGAGTGGGAACATAGAGAGGAAGAGTGAGCAAGAACTAGAGCGCCAGAGATAGAGGAAGAGCGTGAGATGAAGAGACCGTAGGAGCAACCAGAGCGAGCAATATAAGGAAATAAAAAGTGTTTAGTAATTCTATATTTTGCAAAAAGTTAATAATTGTAACACAAAATTCTCTCACTAATTAGACCGTTACAAACAATATTTTACAAATTTTGTGAAGGAGTTAGTGACTGTCTCTTTAGCTAAGGAAACTTTCTCTCTCCAAATTGGTATATAAAATTATTTCAATTACTTTGTAACGGATTTTGTGATGGGATATGTTGCATCTTAAATTTGTTGCAAAATCAAGTTCAATCTGAATCATTTATTCGTAGCTAAAGTTGTCGCATATAGTGAGAGATATGTGTTCGTCATAAAAATTCCTCTCTAAAAACGGTTTCTTTAGTATTGGTTAGTTTGAAGTCGAGAAATTTTGCAAATGCATATTTATAAATTTACCAATCATACTTTGGGGCAGATTATTTTTTTTAGAAGTACAATTAATATGGAATGCATGTCACTAGAATATTTTGTCAAGTGCAACGTCGACGCCACTTTTGATAATGATGGTTACCGAGTTCATGGTTCTATTATAGCTGCCAAGATACATTCTTTTGTGCCGGTAGTTGAGATCTATACGAGCGAGGCGCTTGGCCTATTAATTGTTATGGAGTGGATGCGTGAACTTAACTATAAGGATGTAGCTTTTGAATTTGATGTCAAAAGTGGTCATGGACGATTTCAATAATCACTCCTCTTTTATTTCAGATTATGGGTCTGTTTTACATTCTTGTAGGGAGAAGTTTGGTTGTTTTATTGTAAACTCTCATGTGGAGTTCTCTAAGAGAGAAATTAATAAAGTGACTCACACTTTAGTCCGGTTATCCTTGTTATCAGTTTCTTCTCGTACTTTTTTTGATATGCTGACATGTATTTCTGCTTTTATTATTAATTAATGAAATAAAGTAGATCCCTTTTATAAAAAAAAAAAAAAACAACAAAAAAACCGTAATGCTATTTAGTACATCAGAATCCAAATACAAAATGTAAGAAATGTTCACTAAATAACGATAATCGCGTCACATAAAAAAGCACTGTCGCACTTTCTTTTCGTACTCATGATCATTTCTCTAAAAAAAAGGTTGATGTCCGAGTCTTTAGACTGATGTAATGTGATTCCCTGCATAACAGAACATAACCAAGATCTAAAACAAAAGCAAACTCTCCTAATTAACTGTGTTTACCTTTGAAATTTTCAAAATCTCATCAAACACAAAAAATAGTACTAGTATCATGATATCATAGAGAAACATGTAACAGATCATATGATCCAAAATGGAAACAAGATCTGTAAAACGCAAAAAGATTGCTGAAATAGAAGAGAAAGATGCCAAAATAAAATCCACTGATAGGATTAGTGATCTCCCTGATGCTATTCTTCATCAAATTCTTTTTCTTCTCCCCATAAAATGTGTTGCACAAATGAGCATTCTTTCCAAAAGATGGAATTTTCTTTGGACCACTTTTCCTGATCTTGATTTCACAACCATTAACCCATTTGAACTTTTCTCCAAAAATGCTACTAAATTTCAAAAATCATTACATCCATTAGCTTCACCAGCAGGAACAGATTTCATCACCCAAGTTCTGTCAATTCGTGACAAAAATGCTGACATTAGATTTCTTTGTTTTCGCGCACGTTTGAGTTTTTCGCGTCTAAATAGTTTGATTCGTAGTGCAATTAGGCACAATGTTAGTGAACTTGATATTGAAGTTGACACAGAATATGACAAAGATGATTTTTTTAACTTCCCTAGATGCATTATTGGGAGTGAATCATTAAGGATATTGAGATTGAAATCAGGTTTTTGTTTACCTCCATCATCAATTATGAGAGATGGTTTTCAATCTTTGCATACATTGTCTCTATCATTAGTAGTTTTGTACAAACAACCTTCTTTATCTGATTTATTCTGTGAATCAACTTTTCCTAATTTGAGAAATTTGCACCTTGATATGTGCTTTGGATTAACATATCTTCATATTGGTTGTCGTGCTCTTGAAGAATTTAGCTTGAAAAAATGTTTTAAGCTACAAGTTTTGGATATTTCTGGTGCAAAACTTAAGAGAATCAAAGTAGTAAGTTGTTTTGAAGCTCATAGGGAAAAGAGTTTGGTAAGAATCAATGCACCAATGCTTGAACATTTGTTTTGGCAACGCAATTCCGTCACGGATATTACTGTTTTTGAGCATTCAAATTTCTTGTGTGAGGCTTCCATTGGTTTCTTTATGTTGAAGGGACAAAAAATTAACATGGGTAGGCTTCAAAGTGCCAATAATCTCTTCTGTGCAGTGTCTCATGCCCATTCCTTGATTCTTGAAAAAGAGACTATTGAGGTAAAGCTCATTTATTTTGTTTCTCATTGGTAATTTCGGCTCTGTAGCACCTACACCTCAATTTGAAGACATATCTGGTCCGACATCCATTCTGTTGGACATCGATACTGACATTGATACTTCAATTGTATTTACTTTTCAAATTAAAACTAATATCTACGTGTCTGTCTGTCTTAGTGTTGTGCGGTGTCAGTATTGGTGATTTTTGGCAGTATAATGTAAATGACATATCATGTATCTAATGTGGAGATAGATTTACAATCTCTCCCTATTCCCTTTGGCTGCAGATTGTATCAAAGAATAATTTATTTATTCAGCCATTTTATAATCTAAAATCATTAGAGCTGCATACTGGTTTCAACAAAAGTAACGTTCAGGGATTAGCAAGCCTATTCAGAAGCTCTCCTATCCTCAACACATTGATTCTCAAGATCATCAATATGACAGAAAGAAAAGTAAGCTATATAATTATTTATTATTATGAATTATTATGTTATGTTTGATTTGGTTTTATCAATTTCAGCAATGGAATAGGGACTTATGGAACATGAGTAGCACAGAGGAAGAGCTGTTTTGGGAATCTAAGATTCCAAGTCTGAATAGTTTTTTGCAACACTTGAAAGTGGTGAAAATTCATGGATTTCTTGATTGTGAGAATGAAGTAACACTAACAAAGTTTCTTTTAAAGCATGGGAAGGGCTTAGAAGAAATGACGATATTGTGTGCAGGACATCGGAATAGTAGAGATACTCTGAGGCGACAAAAAATAAGGTCGCAAATGATGGGATTTTCTTGGGCTTCTTCTAATGCCAAAGTCAAGTTTCTGTAACCTTTTGCTTATCAAAAAAAAGTTTATGTAGTGAGCATTTAAGGGAAAAAATTACTCTTCCAACAATAAAATTTTGTAGCTGGAGTTGCGGTCATTATTTGTTTATTTATTTTACCAAAAAATAAATAAATTAAATTAAATTCCCTTTTTTCATTGAGAAATTTTTTTAATACCCAAAACTTTCATCTGTATTTGTATCTGATTTGCATATGGTTTTGTTTTTTATTAGTTTATTCTCTCTCATTTGAATTCCAAAACACACTAAATCTTACTGTATTTTATAAGGTACTGAAATCATAGTCCTATTGACCAAAAAAAACCACTAAGTGCTAAGAGTTGTAAAAAAAATAGCACTCTTTTTTATTTAAAATGTTGCACTTGCTTAATTTGGAATGAGTTTTCTTTTGCACTAGCTAGAACGGAATCAAGGGAAAAATAACTAATTTATATTGGTTATTAAAATAACTGACTTAAAAAGTTACAAAGTGACATTTTGTAAGTAATAATTCCAGTGAAACAGAATTGTTTAAAAACGATTGTATAGAATACCGATTTAAAAGGTGAATATCACTACAAAAACAAACGCGTATTGACGACGGCTTTTTTCCTTGCTAATAGCATTATTTATCTTGTTAAGGCTATTTGCGACGGATTTAGCGACGAACAAATTCGGTCTCTAAAATGCTCGACGCTAATGCGTAGTGACAGAATTTTGAATTCGTCGCTAATTAGCGAGGGACAATTCTTTACTAATTAACGAGGGATTCAATATTCCGCCACTAAATCTGAATGACAAGTGTCCTATTCTGAATAACGCGCTAATACTGTTTTAATTTTTCTAAAGATGTTTTTTAAATATTATATTATTATTATTATTATCAAGGTTCTAAAATTTACCAGCAACTTTCGAAATCAAAGAGGTGAAATATGGTGATGGTGGCGGAGGTGAAATATGGGAAGATTGATTCTGTAGAGAGAGAAAGAGAGGGAGAGAGAGAAGGGGGAGAGGGAGAAGAATAAGGATGAGAGGAGCTATGTGGTAATGGTGAAGGGTGGGTTCGGGTCGAGAGAGAAGAGTAAGGGAGAAAGAGAGTGAAGTGTGAGAAATGGTGAAGTATGGTTTAGGGAAGATGAGATAAGAGAGGAGGGAAAGTAAGAGAAGAGAGAATAAGAGTTCGTTCAGTTATAAAAAAACTAAAAAATTAGCGAGGGAACTTTCGTTGTTAAGGATTTCACTAGTTCCAAGGCACTGCAACAGTCAGTTCAAAATTAGGGAGGGAATTTTCATTGCTAATTTCGTCGCTAATCACCTCGTAATCTGTACTTTTTAGTTTTTACAAAATCACGCTCCCAATTTGCGAGGGAATTTCTGTCGTTAAACCCACTCAAATTCGTCGCTAACTATAGCCGAAACTACAATCCATATTTTGTCCCTAAATCGGTCGGTATGAATTGTTTTAGCAACTGAATATGATTCCGTCGGTAATGAGCATTTTTTTTGTAGTGTATAGTGGCAACTTTGTAAATGATTATCGTAAAACAGTAAACTTTTAAATCAGAGTTCGGATAATTTAGAAGATAGCAATTATACAACAGTTAACTAGTATTTATTTCTTCACCATTCTTTCATTTTTGCGATTCCATCATCAAAACCTAGCTCGCACGGCCTCTCGCCACCCGCCACCCTTTGATGTTGTCACGCTCTGAGGTTCTTCTTCACCTTTATTTTTTTAATTTTTCTATCATTTCATAGATTCCATTAACTTATTATTTTTTTGATTTGGACCGTTGTTTGCTCTACTCATGGAGTGTCTCAATGCCTTCGACGAAAAGCTAATATTCAATCTTAGATTCAAATATCTTACAAGGCATACATTCATATATTGCTTTGGTTTATATGTAATTAAGTCGAGTAATTTGCAAGTAGCTATGAGTCCTTATCTTACAATAGATTAATTATATAAAATTTCAAAAACTATAAGTGAATCTAAATGACGTTTCCAAAGTCAAATTAACCTAACAAACCACAGTTGAAAGTAACTAATAGCAATATTGTTATCAGTCAAGGGTGCACCACCACTTGTGGCCAGGAACCCATTGTGGACATTTTCGACTGAAGTAATTGGAAACTGTCTTAGAATCTAGAATCTCTAAAATGGGACCATATTTCACACAACGAGGTGTCTTATATTGATTTATTGATGCACCTTGGCTCAAAGCAAAGTCCATGATATTATCAAATGTCCCATTCTCAACCACCTTGATTTCCAATGGCCCAATGGACTCTGATACCCTGCCTTGACGATACACGCTGTTGAGAGACCCTTCAACTGCATAACAACATTCCTCAAAAACATAATCAGGAACTGTGTTTTTCCCGTTCATGTTGATCTCCCAATACAGTACGTAATGGCCTGGAATAGTGGACGTGTCAGCGTAACTTGTGTATTCTACAAGCGATGCATCATATTGTACAAGGTTGTTAGCTCCATCCTTTACAGCAATTTGTAGCTCCACTTCATCGGTTTTATCAGAATCAATGCTCAAAACAACGTTTTTTCGACATACAAAGCTGAATTGAGGAGCCTTGTTCTTGAATCCAGCTACATGGAGTATGTCACCAACACGATACCTATAAAGGCCTATCATGTATGGACCATGCATCATTGCATAATTGTTAGGACTGATCTAGGATTAAATTAAATCAACAAAGAAACTACTCCCTCTGTGTTACAGAATATAAGCAAAAACTGGTCAACAGAAACAGAAGTTGATGTATCTGGTTCAAAATTTGAACTAGATACATCAACTTTTGTTGACCAGTTTTTGCTTATATTTTGTTACAGAGTAGTATATTATAAAAATGGCTTAAATAAGTTGAAGAGAGATGAATTTTTACCTGCATAAGTGGTGACCACAAGCTCATATTCTTGATCCAACTCTACATCTACAAGATCAACCAATTGTTCTTGTTCATGACGAGAAATTGAATCAGTATCTCCACGAATTTTGTTGAGGGGCAAGAACTCAAAGTAAGCCATGGTGGGAATGAGGGTGTAAGACACCTCACTTGGTTGACATAAAGGGTTTAAGTTGAGGCCAAAATAACACTCAGAAGAAGCATACATAGTGCATACAATAGGGAGACCATTGCTATAATAGTCCAAAATTGGAATATACTGAGACATAGTTCCAGTGACAATAACATCAACATACTTAGTATTAGGCCATAACCTAGTAATAATACCTTTCCATGATTCTCTCTTGCATTCATCTTCTATGAAAGAAGCAAGCTTAGGATTTGGTTTAAGTATTTTCATGACAGCTTCTCTCACAGAAGGGTCAGTGATTTCAGCATCAATGGTTCCCTTTCTTATGTCATTACACAAACAAACCCAATGTTTTTCGAGGAATTTAATGGCGCGAATGAAACCGGAAGCGAAAACAGCACCAACACGAAGAACTTGTTCGTTTTGACAAAGTCCACAAAGGAGTTGAGAATACATGCTTTGATAAGAATCTAGACAGAGAATGGTTTCAGTGGGGCTAGTGTAGTTTGTATAGGGATCATGTTCTTGTCTTTGTGTTCTGTCCTTAAAGTGTGAGCTTTTGTAGTAGCTTGTTAAAACTGGACGAGCAAGTAGTCCTCCAGGGTTTTGGCTTCTGCTTTTATGAACAAAAGTACATCCCTTTGCCTTTCTCTAAACCTGGTACAAATTGCTCCATCACTGGCATCAAAAGGCTATATAGTATTGACCTTCTCTCTTGTTCTTCTTCTATTGTTGGCATCAATTTTCTCTCCCCACCAGATGTTCCAGAGCTACAATAATAAATAAATAAATATAACAATTAACAGCACCAACATGTATATGTATTAGCTGTCATAACGATATAGACATGAACATCAGACATGATAATTTGAAAAAGTAAAGTAATTGAACACATGTATCGGTATAGTGTCGTTGTCTAACACTGACACATGATACATGACATGTTTTCAATCGGAGTGTCGATAATAATAAATGATGATTATTTATATGTACTGACCTAGTGAGGAACTCTGAGATGGGTTTGGAACATAAGATGGGGGAGGTATCACCATTAGCTATACGATCAATATCAGGTTTTATGTCCTCGTAAGTGACCACAGGCATGACCCTTTTGAAAGTGTTTCTGTCTGTGTGTTCATCTAGGCCATGGCGTTGGAGGTATTCAACGTGGGAACTTGAAGAGAGGATCTCAGCAAGGACTTTTTCTTGAATTTCATCAGCGTTAGTGGTAACGTCCTCAATGTATTTCAGGGCTTTCTTACTATCGTTTATCGTCCTCGTGGAGGGCGGCGAGGTTGTTAGTATTACTAGGAGCACCTGGCATGGCTATATTACTGAGATATTCAGTGTAATAACAAATATACACTGAAGAGTTGAAGAGAATTATTGATTGGGAATGGAGAGCAACAAAGTAGTATAAGAGTAATATAGTTGCTGACTTTGGAGTAGCAGGAGAGTTGGTTTGCCAAGCAAATCAATGCGAAAGGACAAATATATAGGCCAAGAAAGTTGGTTAGAACTTGAAAAGCACTCCACTTTGAGAGTGGGAATCCAATGAAATAGTAAACTGGAAAGTAACATATCAAGTAAAGGTTGTACCTAGGTGTAGTAGGGTTAAATATTTTCTCACAAACTTGTATTCAATTCATGGTTGGGGGTTTGTTGGTGATGCAATGAGATGGTATTAATAGTATATCTACTAGTTTTGTAAAAAAAAAAAAACATATTTACATGTAGGAGGCAAGGAGGCAAATTATTCAATATCCTAAAACTTAAAATTGTCCGTACATAAATAATTTACGTCCCAAATAGATAAGCTCAGAGTTAGTGAAATAGAGAGAGGCGTGAAAGAGTTTGAAGAAAAATATCTAAGGTTCAAAATCTAGAAGCTAACCTTTTCCTCACTCTTTAACTAATTACTAACCACTAACATTTGCCTATAAAACAATATAGAATAATTTGTGAGGCATTGACTTTTTTATATATAAATCATGTTGGTTAATGAACGAGACCCAAATATGTGGAAAGAAAATTGATTAACTATTGTGGTTTTAACAAGTAGATATATTAATTACTAATATATTCACTTATTTACTACTCTCTCCACTTATTAATAATGTGTTGGAACCACCTCTTGGTTTGAGTATTGGTGGTTGGAAGAAAATAATTAATATATTTAGCTTTGTTGTTGTTGTAAATACCAATTATTTTGGCACAAAAATGCTAAATATCAAAAATTATGAAATGAAGGGGTAGTGATGTATTCAAAGTTGTGTCAAAAAAGTAATTAACTTAAAGTGAAAATAAATTCTTATTGAATTCAATAAACTATTTGTCAAGTTGATATAATTTAATTACTAATATATCTACAATAAAGTTAACTATTCATGTGTATGCAGATAACACTATTTTTGTACACCCAAAAGAACATACTTATTTTTTATATAAACTGTCATTCTTCTATGGAATTGGATCTAATGAGTCAAACTGTCAGTTAGTTAGAAGTCGTTCGATTAAAATATAAAAATTAGTGGATATAAAAATAAAAATATAACAAAATGTTATTATAGGCGAATGTTAGTAAAGATGAGGAAATATTAGTTTTTCGAGTTTGAATCCAGAACTTTTTGTTTGCCCTCTTTTAGTATACTTTTACAATATCTCATGGCTCATCGATTTTTCTACTTATTATTTGGGATATTCTAAATTCACTTACTATCACGTAGGTAAAGGGAAAACTAACCCTAGGAGTTGAATCATGGGATTGTAGAAAAATAAGAAAGAAAAGTCTAAAGAGAGGGATTTTGAAAGAAGAGAAAAAGATGTTGTGAGAGAGATAGCTAGCGTTGAAAGAGAAGAGAGGAAGCGTAGAGGAAAGTGATAATGGAGTAAAGTAGGGGAAGTACATGAGGTGCTTACAGGGTACACGAGCGCATGTACTCCGGCACTTGTTCACAAGATCGCCACCTGCTTCCGTAACTTCGTTCAACTTCCATGCCTACCCACATCCTGCTGCATCACTTTCTCTTTTATTGCTTTCATAATTGTTTCACTTTTGGGAAGACCCAGAAGTAAGTACTAAGTCTACCGACGTCAATTTTTTTGTGAGATCTTTGGTGTTTTAAAGTATAATAATTGATTGATTTTGTCTTTACCTTTCATTCTAACTTTCAATTTCAACTTTTAAGATAAAAGTGGTTTACCAATTTGTGTTATTTGGATCATGAGAATCAAAATTATTTTTGAGTATATATATATATATATAATCATCGAAATAGGTCATACAATTACATGTGTATACAATACACTTAAAGGTCAGACTCGAATTGTACCTCAATTCGATCCCCATAAATAAAATAAATTGGAGTCATGTTTTACTTACCATTAAGGGTGAGAATAGGTCAGACCGATCGACAGGGGCATATGACCCAGCCTACCAGGACTTTTTTCTAAACAGATAATGTTTAGGCCTTTTTAAAAGTTTATTTAGCTAAAAATGTCAAGCTACAAGCCATTGAAAAAATTTTAGACCTAACAGGTCGACCTATTTAAGAAAGAATAAGCAGTGTTATCAGAACCAGTCCGGTCGAACTGGTCCGACCGGGAACCGGTGCCCTTCCCGTCCCAGCTTGCTTGCAAAAACGACTCAATTGCTTTTAATTTAATTTTTCACGTCCCAGGTTGCCGTTCCCATCTGGTGCCTTGACCGACTCAATGACCGGTCCAGTTCTGATAACATTGAGAATAAGTAATATTTTTATTACTATTATATTTAATTGTGTACTTCATGTTAAATAATAACACTGCTAATATTTTCTGTTAAATTAAATATATTGACCTGCATCAATATTTAAATTTATTTTTATAAAGTATAGGTTAAATTGGATGTTATATAAAATAGAATTTGATCTCACTGATCTATTAGTTTTTTAGTCTATTTACAAAAGCATATACATCACTTAAAGATGGTAGGTTTTTGAAAACAATCACAAAAATAAGCTTTTAAACAAATTAACTTTCAAGTCTTATCAGACTTTTACAAAGGCTAAGTCAGGTCTAATGTAACACCCCCTTCTATTATTTACTATTTTAATAAATAAAAATCAGAGTTTTCAAAGACTTTTCCACGCACTCAAAGAGAGTCTGCATTTTCATCGAAACATCACAAAATAACATTTAAAACTCAAACGCATCTAGTGCGTGAAATATGTGTCATAGCCAAGTGGGTTAAACCTCAAAACCTGCTTAAAGTTTACAACAATCCGTAAAATAGTTTCACAAAGACAAATGAAAAATAAAACCAAGATTACGATACTCAATACATAATTCAAATCACTCTAATACATAAAATAGAATGACAATACTACAACCCCCATCCACGGTGTTACTAATCGGTGACACACGAACTGCAAGAAGGCACGGACACCTTCACTCGGTATCACACATGCGTCGCCACGAGAGCGAGCAACATAAAAGCACTAGGGTGAGTCTTTTTACATAAATAATAACAAGTAAGATAAGCATTATAATTAGGAAAGCGACTAGCAACACCAATCCACAACAATTAAGGCATTCACCATACAATTATAACACCAAGAAATAATAGAAGTAGATCAATCAAGCATCACCAAGATTCCATAAGACGCAGAGAGTGTATGCTTGTATGCAATATGCATGTGGATCCATCATCACCTTAATAACCCCGAATGCTCACTCACCTTTTGGCCGGGCCACATCACCTTGTTGGCGAAGCCACATCACCTTTTTGGCCGAAGCCACATCACCTTGTTTATATGCACATGATTTATGTGGCACCATGACTATGCATCACAACACAATAAATTTATCACAACAATCATTAACTCACCTCTTTGCCAGAAGCCACATCACCTCTTTATCATCACCACCACACCACACACCTCATTTATTAAATTAAATCTCACACCAAGGATTAAATCTCACCTAAGGACCAAAATCACCCCTAGGACCTTTTCCACACCTAAGGACCATTTTGACTCACCAAAGATTAATTTAGTTCCTAAGGACTATTTTGACGCATTAGGATTAAATTGGTACTTAGGGACTATTTTGTCACACCAAGGATTAATTTAATGCTTAGGGACTATTTTGTCACACCAAGGATTAATTTAATGTTTAGGGACTATAAACATCACCTAGACACTATTAGGCACCACTAGCGCCAGTGGCCGCCATTTTGGCGCCCATACCATGCCAATCCCACCACACACGCGCACACTAGGCACACACAGCGCACACAGCGCGCGCGAATGGCGCCACACTTGGCGCCTCGTGCCACCCACACCACGCACACACTAGACACATGCGCCAAATTCCCAGGGAATTGGCGCCCACCACCACGCGCGCGTTCTCGCCACAACAAGCAAGATACACCGCGCCCATGTTCCCAGCATTTGGCGCCCACCCCACGACAGACACTCCTGGCTAGCACTGCCAAGACACACACAGGCGCCATTTTGCCCAAAGAAATGGCGCCCCTGCACTGCACCTCCTCCCGCCTAAAAAAAAGAACCTAGGCGCCACTTTCCTATGAATTTGGCGCCCTCCCTCTAACACACTAAACCAAACAACTTCAAACATACTTTTACTCAACAAATCAATTCCCACTTAGTCAACACTCATTTAAGCATTTAATCAACATCATTAAATACACACAATCTCATATTTCTTCATATTGAAACATTTAATCAAACACATGGCATGCATTTTTCACCACACATGTATTTCCAACATCAAGTTTCATGGTAGCACCAAATTAATCATCAAACACAACAACAACATATGATTAACACAAAATCCACACAAACAAACCATCCTAGTGCTATTCCACACACAACACATATCTTACAAACTATTATGGATGTAAATGAGAATCCCCTAACCTTGAATGAGTTAGAACCTCCAAGCAAACACCAAAAATTACCAAATGAAGCACCCCTCCTTCCTTTTCCAGCCAAAACCGAACCCTCTCCTTGCTTGGGGTGAAAATGGAAATTCAAAGTGGACAAGAATGAGACCATAGAACTCATAGAAAAGGAATGGGGAAAGGAAATGAGGAAGATTGAGACCAAAAACTCACTTACCAAACAACACCCAAGAGAAAGCCCTCTCCTTTCTTCCTCTTCCCCTAGCGTCGGCCTCCCCCTCCTCTTCTCTCTATTCTTTCGTTGCCTTTCTTTCAAATGTGGGTAATGAGACCCTTCCTTAGGGTTTTAGGGGTTTTAGGCAATTGGGCTTGGGTCACTAATTGACTTGGGCCCTTTATTAGCACCACCCTTTCTACTTATTTAAATACTCCCTGAAAATAAATTAAACTCCAACTTAGTTATTCCACTCAATAAATTAGACTCCTTTTTGATAAATAACTCCATTAATTTAATTAACTTAAATTAAATGTTGCAAGCCTCAAATAACTTAATTAAATAAATAATTAATTTATTTTGGGCGTTACATCTATCAATTTGAATGAATGAATATCCTTTTTAATCAAAAAAAGTTATTATTGGACTCATTTAATTACTTTTTTAATGTCCCGAACAGGAGAGATTGAGTATTTATTATGTATTAACATTACAATATTATAAATAAGTGATGTATACATATATAACCCACTTAGGTACTCAGATTTGGAAAACACGTTGCTCCAATGTGGGTGCTCTACAGGTTTGTAGCTTCAAGGATTATCAACTTTGAGCATAATAATTGTTTTCACTAAAGAACATACTCCTCTCCTCCTCGTCCTTGCCCCCGAACTTTCCCCATCGCAAGCACGAATTCGTACCATGGAGAGTTTTTCCCCTATTCCCTATCCCCATGGAGACCCAAAAATTTATTGGAAGGTTAACAAAAGTAAAAAAAAATTATTAAAATTGAAAAAATAAAAATAAGACTAAAAACAAAATTTTAATATAAAAATGCACAAATTAGTCTTACTTTTATATTTTGATATTAAAAAAATATAACGTTGAGAATAAAGACATAATAATTGGCACATTTTAATATTTATTTTATTAAAATACATCTAAAAAGACAAATCCAATTACCAATTATATATATACTCACTCCGTCCCAAATTATTTGTTGTTTTAGCAAAATCTATTTGTCCCAAATAGATTGTTGTTTTAGATTTTCAATAAAACTTTTCATGTTCTTTTCCATTTATATACCCCTATTAATTATGACAATTTTTACATCTAATAAATCATTCACATTTATCTAGGTAGAGAGATAAAGGGTTAAATGGTAAATTAAACAACACTTTTTAAAAAATTTAAACTTCTAATTATTTTTCTTAAAGGGTGTGCCAAAACCTTAATTTGCAAACAAAATGGGACGGAGGGAGTATAATACTATATTTATGTATTGTATTTGAGACAATGTCTCTGCAGGGTGGATGGCATGGTCTTTGTGTTCCCTGAATTGATCACGGAGGATTTTCTCCCTTATCCTCATCCCACGGGACCTTGAATAGGGGAGTTGCCATGGGGATCCTCGTGCACGGGTGGAAATTGTCTCCCCTACACCTAAGAATGTGGTTTACGCATGACGTCTTCTCCTAGAAAGGATCTGATATATCTCGAAATAACCTCTTCCAGAGAGGGGTCATCAACGAGATCAATGCCACTATTGAGTATTTTAGTCTATGGAGTACACCAGGAGGCACTTATTTGTTAAGTGTGGCTTTTCTACTCGGTTGTGTTTTTTTTTTTGACGCTCTACTCAGTTGTTGATACTTGACTTTTAGATGGTTGGGTGTGAGTTATTTGGACTTTTTAGGTGGTTTTTTAGTTATGGACTGTTCATACGTACATCTGTCGGTTTCAGAAACAATGGAAACGTGTAATCTTATATAAAATATATGGAAAACGACTTGGCATGTTTATGTGAATCTATTGTTTGTGTAATAGAATAGAAGTGCTATGATTCTAAAGTGCGTTGCCTTTTCCTGATACAAGACTTATCAGTAGCAGTAGCACCACTAAAATGGTTTTCTCTATTGCGTTAGCTTCACTCTAATCCCTCATTCGAAACCTGCACAAAATGGAATGAATGTAGTTTAAATTCCCCCTTTTCTAAACCATGACAATGATAGATGATGAAGTAAAAGCTTTGGCACCTGGTGCCACTTCAAAAGTTGTATGTTAATTGCTCATTTATATATTTTTGAGCAGCCATCGATGATTATGCACATTCCACTTTGCCACTCAATGAAGGGTTACTCTCATGTTGATCTTCAATATGTAAAGTCTAAATCTCGAGCTTTTGCTTTTTATACACTTGCGACACATACAGATTCACTATTATAAATCGTAAATAAATGAACCTAAAGTTTTATTTTTAACCCCTTTCAGCATCCAATATCCTACCTTAAGGTATGTTTGGGAGATGGATTTGGGAGGATTTTGGAGGGGAGGATTTTGGAGGGCTTGGTCTATATTTTAATATCTATTTGATAGTTTAAAAATTTGAAAAAATAACATGATAGATAATGATAAAACATTGTTAATGACATTTCATTTTTGCTTAGAAACATTTTCTAGTTTCCTCAATTTGGAATTGAAAATCAAATTATCCCCTTCCCCTCCCCTCCTAAACCCTCCATCCAAACATACTAAGGTCTCGAGTTTAAATTTTGGTATGACAAAAATTCTGTTAAAATGGGAAAAATGATATAAATGACACTTAAATTGAGACGGAGGGAATAGTATCTATCTCCATACGTAGTATTAATATCTGAACAGATGACCCAGTTTGGGGGAAGTAGATGGATATACTAACAGTGAAGCAGGAAGGGTGTTTGACTTTGTTGATTTGGGGTAGTCCCAAGCGGGTATACCTCTGGCTGTCTCCTCTCCTCTTCTCTGTACGTGTTACTGTCATTTTCAAACAACACGTGTTTCTTACTCCTTAAGATTCACCCTTTTCCCAATTTTCCAACACTCAACTCAACTCTCCTTTTTCTCTCCTTTACAAAAAAACAAAACAATAATAGAGTGAGTAATTAGGTGGCTCTTGCTTAAGCAGGAAACATCAATGTTACTAGTGCGGTCACCCGTCCGATGGACGGGATCGGACGGGACCAATGCTTCAGGTTCTATAGAGAGATGGGTCAATGGTTTAACGTCACACTTTACATATTTTGGCTCAAAATTAATTTTAAATTTTGCTACAAAATTAACTTTTTTTAAATAAAATTCGTTATTAAGGAATAAACTTCGCATATTTAAACAATTAAATTTTTTCACACACTAAAGTACCCAAAAAAGTATATCTTGCATAGTGTTACACTTTATATAATTTGTTCTGAAATTAATGTTCGATTAGTTCTTAAGAAATAAACTTTGCATATTTAAACAATTAAATTTTTTCAACGATGAGAGATGAAAATGTACATACAGTATAGCGTTACACTTTTTATAATTTGTTCTGAAATTAATGTTCGATTCCAAAAATTGATTATGGAGATACATTTTCTATTTAATCGTAAAATCTACTAAAATATAAAACATGAAAAAAAAAAAAAAAGAGAAAGGAGAAAAAGAAAATAAAAATATGAAGGGGATAAAAGGAAGAAAAAAAAAAAGGGAGAGAAAGTTTGGAGAAGAAAAAAAAAAAAAAAAAGGGGGTGGGGGTAGGGAGGGGAGAGGGGGTAGCGGGAGTGGGGAAGGGATTTGGAGGAATTGATGTAGGTCCCACAGCTTTAGAGACTACATTAAGATGTATATTCTTAGATATGAATGATAGATTTTTGATGAGGTGAATGAATCTGAAAAGAAAATATGGTGGGACCTACAGTTTTATTAATTTTTATCAATTAACAATTAATAAAATTGTGGATCCCATCGTATTTTCTTTTATTATTTATCCACCATCACAACAATACATTGTCCACATAGCACATTTTGAGCAGGAAATGTGCGATTTTTAGGAATAAGGAGCGCATTTCAGAATTCAGATCAGTTTTGGATCTCGGGATGTTATGTTGATCAAGAATGACTATAGCAGAATTTGTGAGCTTATTTTTATTTTTGGTTCTAAGTGTGCATGCAAATATTATTTCATTTTCTTCATAATAATGTTTTTACTTTACTCTTCACATAAATAGTTTTTTTGTTAAAGGTGTATAGATAGATTTTTTTATCCACGATTCATAATAAATTGTTAGTTCAAGTAGATTCCCAAGAAAGAGGTGGATAATGCTTGAACACTTAAAAATACTGAAGTATTTTCTTGCTTAACTTTCCCAAAACAACGGTGTTTTTGTTTTAAAAATTAACCAAGATATTATTTTGGGATGAGTCGCGGATTGGTCGCTCTCTTTAAGACGCGTTTCGTAGCCTTCTACTCAAAGGTGCAAGTAGGCTATCAACTACGACGTCCCTGGATAAAACAAAACGATTATCTTATATTCTGAACTTTCATCACCGCAGTGAGAAATTCGCTTTCTAAATATGGCCTCAATATGGTTTATGGAAACCACTATATATGGTTATGAAAACCACTCTTAGGTTGGAAATGCTTCAAGCTTTCAAAGGAAGAATAATATTGTAAGGGAGAAAAGAGAAAAAATTGTGAAGAAAACTCTTAATTCATAATTTTTTGGTGTAAGTTGCAAGTGAGGGTGAGGAGTCCTTTTATAGGAGAGGGGAATGAAGGAATCCGTTGGGAGAGAGTGAAGAGCCAATGGCTCTCTCCAACAAAATCGTTGGGAAATTAATGAAAATTTCCGTTACAAAATTAATAAAAAAAACTTTACAAATGGCCCTTGATTTGGTCAAAACCAATTTTAAATAAAATAAAAAATATATTTTATTTTTCGGAACAAAAAAATACACACCACTCAGCCCAAGCCCAACTCGGTCGGATGGCGGCGAGTGCGGCGTGTGATGATCATTTTGTGTGTCCTCTCCCCATCCACAAAATTGGGTACCCGCCAGATTAACGGGGAGTAAGAGACTAATGATCTTTTTTTGTCGAAGACTAATAGTCTTTTACTTTTGTCAACAATGCATATTGAATTTGGCGTTTGCTTTTCCCACGCCTCTCACTCAAAACACACCCCCATAAGGGTGTGAAATGACCAAAAGACCAAATGTAAAACGTCTTTTTTCAAGAATTTTCACGTGTTCGAGCAGTTTCGAATGACATCGTTCGAGTGTGTTAAATTTTGACTTCACACTCTCTTGGGTGTTTTTCACCGTTCGCATGACCTTGTTGAACGTTCGAACGACATCGCTCGAGTGTGTTAAATATTGACTTCACACCCTTTGTGCGTAATTTCATCTGTTCGAACGAGGTCATTCGAACGTGTTCGAACAATGTCGTTCGAACACTCATTAAATACATCCTCACAGCGTTTCACGCGAGGTTATTTTTGGAATAAAATTTGTTAAGGGGTGTGAAAGAGTAGGAGGGGGTGGGAAAAGCAAACGCCTTGAATTTCATTTCAATGGGCAAGGCCCAAACTCAACATACAACAACATACTCCATCTCGTTAGACTGGGTACTTTGCCCATTTAGGCCCTTCTGATTAAGACTTGCAACTTAAATGGGTTAGACTGGGCCACAATTTAAATGGTCTAAACTTTTAGTGTTGAACTTCTTACAACCCCCTCGACTCACCGCGCATCTCCTAACTTTGTCAAAAGATCAAACTGTCATTAATGAAATAATTAGTTCCTAGCGCATTCCTTTTTTTTTGGGATTACACATGTACGACACTATGGTATCGTACTCGCCCGATTCTAGAGTGTCAAACTTGACAGATGTTTCGGAAATTGGGTTTCTGAAAACGTTACTTGTTATTTTGGAGCTCTAGTAGGAAGTGGTGCACGCATAGTGCATTGTGGAGGGGAGAGATGATGGCACGATAGACAGTGGTCTTTCAGTGGGGGTAGTGTTACAGCGGTGGACGACGGTGAATGGTGATGCCTTGAGAGGGGTGGAGTTGGATAGCGACATGGGGGTGGAGGTGGGGGTGAGGTGAATCACTCAAAGTTCATTTCTAAACAGGCCTCATATTTTTTGACTGTGGCATGTCCAGATGTCCTTCCTAGTCCACTTTTTAGGCCTTGATACGTGAACTAAAGATGTCTGTTGGTTTTCAGAGGGGGGAGGACTGAGGAGGGCACAACGATAGATTTTATGATCTCATTTTTTCATCCTTTTGGTTCTATTTATGCCTTATGTGCATACAATATTTTGTAACTAGATCACTTATAGAGTTAAAAACATTAAGATACAAGAAACTTAAAAATAGGACATACTTCAATATATTTAATTTAAAATATAACAAATTTACAATTACATATTATAGTTATATCAAGCTGGTGGTGGTCATTACTACTTACTGGCTAATGGCTCTTGTTCAGCCAAACTGGACACAATTTCGTCAAAAGATATACCAACATGATGGGAGAGGTCAACTCTTTAAACGGATTTCAGTGATTCGAGAGATTTAGTCTCTGCAGTTATGCACGCAGGGAATACCTTGATTTATAAAAAAAATGTCTAAAGATATGATTGTATATATTTAAATAAAAGCCTTGACAAAGATTAAAAAAGGGAATAACAGCAAGGATCCCAGAAAATAACAACTAAAAAAGGGAACCAACTTCAAGCCTATTGTTTTTTTTCGTACAACTTGGAGTCTATAGAGTATTTTTTTATTATTAACAATTAACAATGAGATTGTTACAGTGTTGCCGATTACAATAAGACAAGGAATGGGCAAAAAGAATTGGTGTTTAATAAAATTGTTTCAGTGCTGCCGACCGCTTTGAAAGTTTAATCTAGTGAGCAGATCTGGTTGGCACAAACACAATCTTAAAGATGCATCCCATATCGTAACATTAAAAAAGGGATTAGGATGAGGAAGGGGTTCTGAACTTCAATTTAAAGAAATGGAGGTTGTTTGCAATTTGACACCTTGTATTGTAACGGCTAATTGCAGCTAATCAAAATCAACAGGATTCTATGGAAGTTTCATGCCCGATTGTAGGATCGCCTTACTAGCTAGACTCGGTATTTTTTTAACACTAGCAGTATGTATAAGATTTAATTTATATACACAATAAGCGTATAAGTGTTTTATATATCTACATATTAAAACTTGACACATCATTAAAAATAAGTTAGTCAATTAGTAACTACTTTATATGTCAATTATTCCATAAATTTTTACTGGTTGTGATTGTAAAAAAAACTTACACACTGTATGTGTACATAAAGACATTCAAACGCTTTACACTGAGTATACAACTACACAAGAGGTACTCGGATCCTTTATAAACCAAGTATAAAGGGATATTTTGCATCCAAATAAAAGGTATAAAGGGATATTTCAATCTGTTAACTCGGGAAAAAATATTCTCTAAAAGGTTTTGTTATATCTCATATTTCAATGTAGGTCAGACTTAAGCGTTGTAAAGCCCAACTCAGCCTACCCTTTCCAATCTATGTTTATTGTCTCTATAGCGAGATTGTCCCATTGTAATTTTCTTCGTTGTTCATAAGGTTAATGCGTAGATACTCGAAGTTTGGGCATCTAAATTATCCCTCTCGAGATATAAACAAATAGTGAAATTGCGCTTGAGGTCGTTTATTTAAAATTATGAATTCATTCTTTAAGTTTTATTTACCTCATTTAGGTCATTCATGTTTTCCTTTATGTTTTAAATTGGTCCTCCATATGAAATTAGTCATCCATGTTTTCATTTACGTTTCAAATTGGTCCTCCATGTGCTCCGTTTATAAAGACCAATTTATGATAGAAGGAGGAACATAAATGACCAACTTGAAACATAAACAAAAACATGGAGAACAAATTTGAAACATGAATGACCAATTTAAAACATAGTAGAAACATAAAGGACTTGAATGAGAAAAATAAACTTAAAAGATGAATTCAAAATTTTAAATAAGCTTAAAGTACTCCTAGCAGAATTTCGCCTAAAAAAAATTTAGGCAAAATAGTTCCCATGGTCTCTTAACTTATTTTCAAGTTTCAAATAGTTCCCTTATGTTTTTTTAGCGAATAACTCCCTTACATTTTAAAATCATTGCACTGTTGCCCTTTTTTGATATTTTCCGTTGAACTCTGTTACATATAAGAGACCTATTTGTTACAAAAAAGCGTAAAAGACCTATTAGAAACCTAAAAAGGGAAACAATTGCAATAATTTTAAAATATAAGAGACTTATTCGTTAAAAAAAAAAGGGAACTATTCGTTACAAAGAAAGCATAAAGTATCTATTTGAAACCTAAAAATAAGTTAAGGGACTCGTGAGCAATTTTACCAAAAGTTTATTAACCAAGAACGAACATTGCTTATTGCCTGTGTCAAAGAAAATATTGCTTATTGCCTTTTTGGTACGTAGACGAACTAGTCACTACCGCTAGAAACTCACAATGCAATTGTGAGGTATTGAGTTCGAACTTGAGACATACAATTATGGATTGCTTTTTTTTCCATCCTCTAAACTAATTTGTCATCATGTCTCGAGACTTGCAGGATTTGCTCAAGCACTACCAGCAAGAGACAACAGTTCTATTTAAATTATGCCACTCCGAACCAAAAAAAAGGCTTAAATATCATTTACCCCCTGCAAATATCAGCATAATCCATTTACCCCCTGTAAAAACAAAAAATTTAAAAAAAGCCCATTGCAAATAATAAGTGTTTCTAGTTACCCTCACAGTGTGAACTAGCAAAACGATTTATATTTTGCGAGGGTAACCATAAACAGTTTATACCCATTATACACTTAACACTCACAACATAATCTAACAACGGGGTAGCCGTAAATGATTTATATTTGTAAGGGCATTTTAAAACTTTTATTTTTACAGGGGTAAATGGATTATGGTGATATTTGCAGGGGGTAAATGATATTTAAGCCAAAAAAAAAATATCATAATGTTATGTTCAACACAATAGTATGGCTCCGGATTAGATCACTAAAAGTCTAAAACAATGTTTTAGTAATCATCATTAAATTGATTGTAACCATTGGATCTCTCATTTAGTTTCCAAATGAGATCCAATGGGTGTTATTAAAAAGGGTATATATGTACTTTCATATTGTTAATTATATTAAGTAGTTAATTCTTTTTTAAGAATAATAATTCCGTTCCTTTATTTATGCCATTGTTATCGGAATTGATTTGTGTGATAACCTAATGAATGAAAAAAAAAACTTCCCTTTAATGCTTTGATGGAAAAACCGTTCCATTATTTATGGCAATTTTAATAAACCAAAATCCCTAGTAATGAGCCAATTTTTGGGTGAGCAAACTCCCTAATAATGAGCCAATTTATGGCAATTTTAAAAAACCGAATGAATGTATGAATGATGAAAAAACATTCCCTTTAAACCAAAGAGTTACCTTTTACATACAAAATTCCCTATGCTTTCATAAAGCAATTACCTTTACATCAAGTTTGTTATTATTCAATGGTCTCTTATAAACTGTAAGTATGAAAAAATCACCAAACATAGGAGAAATGCAATGTTACAAAAACCACCGAAAAGTTATGCTAATATCTTATGATACAAATTAAGAACATAATTTATCAATGTAAGTGAAGACATGTGAAAAGCTTAAAAACCAGAAATACAATTTCTCATTTCATTAGTTACAAACACACAAATTCATCATGCCTATATATCAATGTAACTGGAGGATGTTTTAAAAAAGGCCTAATTATTTATATATTAACGTCCAGTAGCTGGTCTTGAACTATTCTTAATTAATTACTTATAACCCGCTATATTATCCTCGTGTTTGAGTGGCTGGCTATGTTGAAAGAGCATTGGCTTCGTGTAATGGTAATAACCAAATGGCAGTATCATAGCCTGTAATTAATGAAAGAAGTGATTAGTGTGAATGAACTAACACTATATTTTTATAACCTTGGAATCAAAGAGAACACGATGGACTGGTCTTGGCGTCAGACTATATTGAGCAGCATTTGGGGATTAATATATAGCTTTTGGCATAAATAATATCCCTTTGTAATTACATCACTTGCATATATTTTTGTTAAGATGACTTTAGAGTTATTGAAAAAGTGAACAAATGTACAAAAGTAACATTAAAGCTGGTAGGCGCATAAACACAAAATTTCCAAACCCACATTCTTTGGTTTACACTTATGTCTAAACCTCGGAGCATTAGCCTTCTCACCAATCCCACGTTCCTTTTTCTTTCCTATAGCCATCACCCCTGAAAATAAGATGAACCAGAGTACGCATTAAAAACAGGAATTAATATGTGTTTTATTCAAATTGTGTGTAATATGGAACAAGATTGGTTATCTTCGAAGTCATCTGAATTCATCAAGTAAATCAAGTCATCTTCAAAGCCAATTTCTACTCAAACATCACACAGATTCATCTTCGAAGACAAGTTCTAAATAAAAGCTAAATAATACAGGCTATACAAGCTATCCAAAGCAAACATAATAACGATAACCATATTAAGGATAAAGGTTGGATATTCACGGTATAGCCATAACAAGGATAAAGGTTGGCTACTATCTATCTAGCCATAACATGGATGAAGGTTGGCTATTCCGTGTCTAGCCATAACATTAATTAAAGTTGGAAATTCCCTGTCTAACCAAAACATGGCTCATTCGTGGCTACCTACGGACAAAACAATGGAAACAAAACAATTGATGCTGGTTTCAAGTGTAGTGTCCAACTTGAGAAAACCACAAAATCAGAAAATCAAAAAAGCACATGCATGAATGACAAGTTTATTGTGAAATCAGAACATCTAACCATAGTAAGGATAAAGGTTGGCTATTCTCATTTTAGCCATAACAAGGATATAGGTCGGCTACTCTCTGTCTAGCCATAACAACTATTAAGGGTTAGGAAATCGACTAAACCAAAGGAAAGCAGCTTGATGATGCATGGTTCAAGTTTAGTGTCCAACTTGAAAAAACCCCAATATCAAAAAATCAAAAAGCACATGCATGAATGGCAAGTTTATTGTGAAATCGAACATATAACCATAGTAAGGATAAAGGTTGGCTATTCTCATTTTAGCCATAACAAGGATATAGGTTGGCTATTCTCTGTCTAGCCATAACAACGATAAAGGTCGGATATGCTTCAGACAATCAGAAAATCGTAAATCATAAAATCAAAAAAACACATTCATGAATGTCGAGAAAATCATAAAATCAAAACGCACATGCATGAATGGCAAGTTTATTGTTAAACCGTAAAATCGAGAATCAAATGTTCCTTTTGTTTAGTGAAACCATAATCAAATGTCCCTCGGTTTAGTGAAATCGGAATGTTAGTGATATCGAGAAAATTAGAATCTTACAGAGATTTATTGTTTCTTCAAATCGGCAAAAAATCGAGAATCTGCGTATGTGTCGTTCACCCGTTCTTCTTCACTCTTCGTCGCTCCTTTTAGTAGAATCGGTTTCACGGTTGCAGGGAGTTTTGGGTTTCTCCTTCGTTTGATGGGTTTCTGAACGATTTCACGGTTGCAGGGAGTTCTTCTGGTAGTCGGTTTTTTGGGTTTCTGCAAAATCGGTTTCACGGTTGATGGGTTTCTGAACGATTTCTCCTTCGTTCAGAGTTTTGCAAAATCGATTTCACGGTTGCAAGGAGTTTTGCAAAATCGGTTTCTAGGTTTCTGCAAAATCGATTTCACGGTTGCAGGGAGTTCTTCTGGGAATCGATTTCTCCTTCACGGTTGCAGGGAGTTCATATGGGAATCGGTTTTCTGGGTTTCTCCTTCGTTCACTCTCTCTGGGTTTTGGATCACTCTCTCTGGGTTTTGGTTTTTTTTTATTTTGAAACGTTTTCACCGTTTTTTTTGTTTCTGTTCTCTCCTTCCTATTTTTGGGCACTGATTAAGCACGTTTTTTTTAATTAGAGTCAATATTTAATGGCTAATAACTAGGAAATCCAAAATTTATTTAATTTGTGAAATTATGTTTGTATTAATTTGTAGTTGCCCAAACTGCCTTTTAGTGATGGTAACTAAACATAAACTATACTCCAATAGTATCAATTACCCATTATTTTCAATGTAATAAATATCTTGTGTGCAGTTGCAGTAGTACCCGATCCGGTAAAAAGAAATTAACATTGTAAACGAAGTATCCATTCAAAAATTGTCAATTCATTTCAATATAAGCAACAAGATGAATTGTAATAATAACAACAAAAAATAAAAATCTGGTAACACAATCAAGGGAAGGAGAGTAAACCACTAGGAATTAGGTGCGGTGCTAGATTGTTGAATTTCATGTTGAAGAGCCTCCTCAAGCCAAAACCATGATTCTTCCATCAATTCTGGACTCAACCTGAACATCAAAACACAGAACTCCATCTCAGTAAGGACTCCATCTCTATCTAAATCACCTTCCTTCATCATACTCACAAGCTCATCTTCCTTCATATCCTGCAGACCAAGAAGTGCAGCGTTTTTTCTCAAACTGTCCAGCGTTATCACCCCTTTCTCTTTGTCCATCAGCAATTGAAACCCATTGCATAGCTCTTTTATTAGACCTTCCCCACCTAGCTTGTTCGCCATCACGGGTAATAAGTCTTCGAAGCTCTGTACTACTTTGTTATTTCCAGTAGTAGCCATTGTCAAAAGAAAGAGAATATGATGCTGGTGTAGAAATATTGAATGTGTGCGGTGAGGTTGGTGAATGAATGAAGAGTCGATGAGTTGTATTTATATATATTTGCGTAGAAAAGGAGAATGGAAAAATTCGTGGAAGGGGGGTTGGGTTGAAGGATATGAATGAACCCTGTTTGGATGACAGCCAAGAAACAGAGAATTATTCGCTCGTCAGCTTTGATTCTGGACAAGAAACCGCACGTACCTGCTTCACTGTTTCCTCGAAGTTTGTCAGGGGTATATCCGTCAATTCATATGCCTTATCCCGTAAGTTTTGCTTTCTTTGTTTGCATGCTTAACGCTACAAGTAAATAGTATCTCTCTTGTGACTCATAAAAGTAAAATTATCTAAATTTAAATTTATAATTTTTTTAGTTTATTATAATTAACTAAAAACTTCCATAACACCTATTAAGTTTCCCCGCACCAGCTTTTTGAACCTGCAAATGTTACTATTATACTACTGTTTCACATCACACCTATTTCTTTATCTTTATTTTTCTGATAAAGTAGTATTTCTTTGTCTTTTTAATATTAGAAAAATTGTCTTTTCTTTTCTTTGTTTAATTTAATTTGACATTTAATTAACGTGAGGTGACTCATAAATAAACAAATTGACACTGGCGGTGTGAGCACTCCGCAGCTTCTAATAAAAAGTGGACATTATTTAACTCTAGCTAACCTTTTTAATTCATACAAATAACAAAACTCGTTGTGTTACTAGCAAATGAGAATAAAGAAATATCTTACAGGTAGGATTAGATGTACAAATTTTGACCAATAACAAAAATGAGATCAAAGACTCTTGTTTCAATTAGAGAACCTCAACAACAATTTTGCAGACAACAAAGCAAAATTAGTCACCTACGTGACCAATTGTAAAGTGATTGTCAAATTCATTACGTGAAAAAGTTTCCACTTTACTGGAAGTAGATGCTCTCTGCTTGAAGGGCATCTCCTCACAACAAAGGCTGGCTCCTTCGATGTTGGAAGTGTACTAGATTCATTGTCAAGCATAAAACCACATTTGATATATTGGGACGTTCATTTGGGTCTTCTTGTAATGTAAGCATAAGAGCCCCCACCCACATTCACACATTTCAAGCACTCATTTGCATTGCATGTTTGGTACATGAAGTCCAATGCCCTGCCTACTTTCCACAAATGCCATGCCTAAAATTGAATCAAACAGTAAATTCTGATAGGAACTATGCATAGTTTACACCTCCTAGTAGCACTTCACTCACTATACTTACATTTACATATCCTAGGAGACTCAATTCCTTCTCTACTTGATAAAATCCAGTGTTCCTTTTTCCGCTGGTAATCTCAAGCACCACAACACCAAAGCTAAAAACTTCATATTTCACTCAAAAATGTTCATCAAGTATTAGTGTTTGATGCAGAACTCTGGGAGATACATCGGTTGAGCGTTGATGTAAATGACTCTACCAATTGGAGGTGGAGTGCGGCCAGGGGTACCTGCAAAGCACTCTAGCGCCCAAGTTAGATCTCTCTCTAGTATATTAGAAGAGTTTTAGGCATACTTGTTTACGAGTGTTGTGCATCCTCCTGTGTTTGAGAGTTGTTTAAGTAGGGTTAGACCTACAAAAGGTCGGGCTAGTTGTGTCAACGTAATAGGTCTTGGCCCATAAGGCGGCGACATCTTCGAGCCCAACATTATGGGCGACTTCCATCCACCTCGGTCCAGAGTGTTGAGTTTGTTGTATCTGGACTGTTAGGCCTACCACGAACGACTTAATCATGTCCAGTGTGTAGATGGGTGACTTACTTGTGCTAAGTGTGTGGGCGACTTGCTCTTGACCAGTACATAGCCCCTCAAGCACAAGTCCTTGTAAAGGGAGCAATGGTTTGTGTGTCCTACGGGCGACTCGCTCTTGACCAGTACAATCCCCTCAAGCACAAGTCCTTGTAAAGGGAGCATGGTTTGCCTACGCCTCACGGGAGACTTGGTCATCTCAGTCCATTGCCTTAACGGTCGATAGGCGACTTAATTGTCTTGCCCTTGTCCAATCGCTTTTTATTAGTTAGGGTCTTACTTGTTTGCCTTTGTTGAGTTAAGGTCTTTGTCGGTCGTTTGTACTGCCCATTATAAAGGGTTTTGTGTACCTAACTTGTTATGTCAAGGTCTTTATAAGTCGCATGTACTACCCTTTATGGAGGGTTGGTGTGTGGAAATGCCACATACACTTGAGTGCAAGTATACACTGTCCAAAAACAAGTAGTAAAAAGATCAAACCCACAGAGATTGAAAAACTCACTTTTAAAATAATATAAAGTAATAAAGTGTAAAGTCACTAAGTAACAAAATAATTTTGGATTTTGTTTGATGATCACAACTAAGTTAGAAAGAAAGCAAAGTAAAAATGTTGATAGTGTAAAAGAGAAAAGCTAGTTGGAATGTCTTCATCAAGTAATTTACTTATAAGTGTATGATGCGATTATGTGATGCACAATGCCCGAATGTCTTTGTTGCATTAGCTATGTGCCTTTCGGTCACTTTCTTCAGAGTATCATTACCACTCTTATGATCCTTGTTCTATGCAAAGAAAGAAAGGGTGTTAGTGCCAATCTTGCCTCCTAACAAGTATTCACTTTGCTTAAGTGAATTCACTCTTGTATTTTAAGTACCCACAATTATCCTATGGACTATACTATCCTATGTCTAGGACTTAGCATGGTTTTCACAAAGTTTTCTTTATGTAAAACACTCACCCATATTAGTTCTTGAGTTCTTAATTGTAAGCCATGTCCGGTCATTTACAAATCTACTTATTCTAAGTGATCAAGTTCAAAATAAGTTTTGAAAAGATTATCAAGCAAGAACTAAAGTACAAACATACATACATGCAACATACTTACTTAAAAGCTCATTAAATGATTAGAACATTCCAACTAAGAAAGGTTTAGCTAACAAGAGACATTGCAAGATATATATAAACTGAATAGACCATGTTTATATATATAGAAATCACAAAAGAGAAACAACAAGAGTAAAGTTACAAATGTTGAAAACCTTTGTATGAAGTCTTCTAGCAATGCACTAGCATTACTCCTTAGCACTATACAAACACTATGAAAATGAGTTAAGGAGGATTTATGAATTCTTTCCTCTTCCTCTAAAAATATAAAAACTAACTATGTATATTGAAATTTTGATCTAACTTATGGATTGTGATATCTTTCCAAATGAAGATGTGAGGTCCTTTTATAGCTTTCAAGTGAGGTGCTTCCTTCCTTCATGTTGAAGTCATCTTGAGTGGATCATAGCTGTAGTTGCTTTCCAGAGGTTTATCCATGTTGAAATCTTTGACTTAATCATATAGGGCGGTTCCATGGTGTTAGAACAAGTGTCCCTATGTTGGTGACTCTTCAAAGCTAAGCCTATAGCTATGTGTGAATGGTAGGCGCCTACTATACAAGTTTGGATGGCATCGGGGAAGCGGCGGGAGAGTCATCACTTTGCATGTGGATGCATATGAAACAGTGCTTATTCACCAAGTAGCGCGAGAATTGATCTGCAGATCGGTCACGGGAGCATTGATGCAGTTAGCATTGAGACTACACTGAACAAAAACATCAAACATACCACAATATATCCAAAATGGCCTATAACTAACTATAACCATTCAAATCACTCAAGATATCATATATCACACTAAATACTATATAAACTCTTTATTATTACTTGAAAGAAAGCAAATACTAAGTTTAAACATATGAAATACTCTATATAAAATAGAGTTATCACACCCCAAACTTAAACCATTGCTTGTCATAAAGTAATGACAAAGACAAACTATAAAAACTAAAATTCTAGAAGATAGATCACTTGATTTTTGGATTTTTATGAGGAGTTCCCTATGAACTTCATTTTCTTAACAATCTTTCTTTTGCCTTTATTTCTTCAAAACTACCAAAGCTATTCAAACTCTTTTGTGTGTGTGTGAACCCACTGAGTTGAGATTGGTTCCAAGACTAAGTGAAAAATTTCCTCCTAGCCTTTGAAAGGATTGGTTCATCTTTAGTCACACCAAAATATTTTTCAAAAGAGAGTTTAGACTCACAAAATTTTCTCAAGTGTTGGGGAGTTTTTAAAATCAAAGGGCTTGGTTGAATCTTTCAAAGCTTTTGAGCCAATGCATTTTTTTCTATATTTTTGTGTGGATCTTTTGAGCGGATGCAAATACTTCTTTGAAGTGTTTTTGTGCATTGATTTTTTCTGCATTTTGCTTTTTCTTGATCTGCGGTTTACATTGATGCAAACAGACCGATAATGCTTTTCTTTTTCTAGCTCATATTACCTTCCTCACCGACCTCCGATGCAAATGCACTTTGGCACGTGTCTTTGACCTCCGGATGCATATATTTTTTTCTTTGCACTTTGGCACACGTTTGATTTTATTGAACTATCCTCCGTGATACATTTATTCCTGCATGGCACAGTGTCTTTGACCTCCGGATGCATTCATGTACTTAAACACGTGCATAGTTTCAAAAGATTCGAGATATGGCTTGTCCACTTTTTTGTATTCTTTTTCTACATTGTTTACTCTTATACTTTTGAAATTCACCTTTGTTTTTCATAAAACACCCCAAAACTTAATTCTTTAAGCTCTTCTTTCTTTTTAGTAAAGCTTTGTTTTGACCTAAGCTTACCAAAAATTTCCAGCATCGATTGATCTTTAAATAGCAATGTTCTTTTCACAAACTCGGTTTTGAAGTGTTGAAGTAAAAATAATTTTGGTTTTTCTGAGAAATAAGGCTTCTTTTTCTCTTTTCATCATAAAAATTCCATCCATGGGCTTTCACCATATTTTTGAAAAAGCTGATCTTTTCTACTAAAATATTTAGATACTACTTTGTTAAGTACATCTAATATTTAAACAAACTAAAAACTATTTAAAACATATATATTTACTATCTAAAACATATTAATTAAACACACAACATATTAGATAGAAACAAACATAATTAAACATAACATGCAAATCTCCCCCAACTTAAGGGGTTGCGGTGCCTCACCGCAAATTTGTTCGAGAAAAAACAAATCATTTGTTCAAAATAGGGAGAGGATTAGTACAACCAGGAAATAGTTCAGATAAAAAAAAACAAAACAAGCATTAGTAGTAGTAGGTGAAAGCTTGTAAATTGATACTCATTTCTTTGCTCCACTCCTAATTCCGGTGCTTTGCTGGATGGAGGAGTGTGTTTCACCTTCCTTCTTCTCCTTGGGCTTGCTTGGTGTTGCTTCAGTAGGTGTAGATGCACCTCCTACTTACAGTGTAATTGCGAGAATTTCTTCGGAATTGATGCAGTGCATCGATTTTGATCGCATCGATTTCTTCCTCTTTGGTGTTAATTTTGCTGCGCTGCGCAGTTGCTTGAAGAATTTCTCGTGTGTTGTGCAATGCTTCCTTCTTCATTTAGCCATTTCTTCCGAACCATTTTGATTGTTGCCTCATCATGCACAGCTTGTTGCTGTTGTGATGCAAAGAAGAAGTGATCAGAGCATCACTCGCATTTCAACAGATTGAGCTAGAGGCTCCTTAGCGAGATGATTCTTCTCCTTTTTTTTGTTCTTTGTTGAGTCCTTCTTCTTCTCTTTCTTTCTGAAAAATCTCTTTCTCAAGAGCGAAAATAACATTAGTAGTAATGTTGCTTGGGCTAGAAGGTCTGCTTTGTTCTGTTCTGTTGGCATAACGAGGGTTGGTTCTTCCGTGTGAGTTGTTTTCTGTGGTTCATTTCTTGGAGAGGGTGGTGGAGGGGTTGTTTGTGGTGGTGATTGTGATAGGGTGGTGGATCATTGAGGAGGGTAATGGTGATTTTGGGATAGAGGATGATTCTTGGTTTGGTGAAATGATGGGTGTTTTGGCAATTGGTGAAGTGATAGGGGTTTCTTCTTTGTGCTTGTGGTGTTTTTTTGGCATATTTCGCTAGCTATTTCTTCTAGGATTACACCCTAGCTTGCTCTTCCTCCTCTTCTTCACCAACTTCCTCATCACTCTCTTCTTCTTCTTCAACTTTCTCTAATTCTTCATCCATTTCCTTTAATTCCTCATCCTCGACTTTAGATTCGAATCATATAATTCTTCCACAAATGAGTTCTACCACAACCTTCTTACAGTACTTTAAATTGCTTTCTAGTCACCTTCTTCTTGGTGCTAGGTTCCTCTACCTTCTCCTTACCTTTTCCTTCTTCTTCACCTCTTTCTCTTCTTCTTCACTTCTTCACATCTCAATACCCAACTTGGGAATTCGGGGGCATTCACTTGGCCCACAAGATCAAAGATCTTGTCAAAGACCAATTGAAGCCATCATGTTGATCATTTTGAAATTTCCAGACACCTGCCGCTTCGCATGTAATGCTCTTGCATTGCAGTGCGGGGGCCTCTTACATTTCTCAACTTCTCCTTCACTTCAAAGACTAAATTACTGAATTACGGGAAATTTCCTTTGTTCATTAGCAACTATAGGGACACCTTCTTTCATGCATAATTCATTTATAAGACAAGGGAAAAACAAAATCCCTTTGATTTTGTTGAGCATGCAAGAATTTCCTAGCTATCAATCATTTATGTCTACATTTCCTCGGAGAGAATTGTATCTAGCAAGATCAATCTCTCTTTGGTCATAGCATATGTGTGTGATGTAGGCGAGAATTGAATTGGCTATGAACAAATGCCAATTACCTAATGCATTTATCAAATAGTTACTTCTAAGCTTAATCTCATTAGGTGTGAATTTCTCCCAAACTTGACCCCACATATAGCAATCCTATTCCTTATTTCTTCCATTTCTTTCTTAAAGGCCTTGGCCACTCTATTCTCAAAATCATTCCCATTATATTTCAAAGATATAATGTTCATTTAATTTCTTGGCATGGAAGTGTACAATTTTACCTCTCACCATGGAAGTGTAGGAATGTTCTGTCCTTCTTGTGGTGTGATTCCAAAGATAGAACTCTCTCACTATGTCTTCAATGTAGCCTCCTCTTGGTAGCACGAAGTGGTCCCAATTGAGATTGGCCATTGTTGACATGAATGATGGGCTAGCCTTCTTCAAATCATACCTCTCTCTCGGGCAATAGATGCATGTTCCGAGATGAACATTGTCATCATTTCTTCTTTGTTGAATCCTTGGCTTTGCCTTTCTTTAATGATGATGATCCTGCATGCATGGCTTTCTTTTCCTTACGAGGAGTTCTAGCTCTGCTTGCACGATGATTCTGTCTTGATTGTTTCTTCACCATTTGTAATTGCTTTGAATTTCTAGGTTTTGATTGCTTGTGTGATTTGAGAAAAAATTGGAGAAGAGAATGTGAAGAGTGGTTTGTGTTTGGATGAGAGAAATTGTGAGATTGCGAATGAAAGGGTATGGTAACAACAAAAGGTTTTATGTTTCGGGAAGAGGAAGTTAGTGGATTTATTAGGTAGCCGTTAGCATTGCGTCTTTGCGCATGCATCATGCCAAGTGTCTTGCTTTGGCTACCAATGTGTCATTAATCTTGCTTAACCTTCCTTTAACCTTCCTGAAGCCTTATGATTCACACTTAACCAAATTTCTTCAAGTTTTTAAATTTCTGATGCAGGGCACATTTTCCTTCAATGCAGTGCATTTGATGCACCGCATTAGTTTCTGCATTTCTGCAAAACAACTAAAAACATAAAATTGCACAAAAATATTAAAAACAAATGGGTTGCCTCCCATTAAGCGCTTGTTTTAAGAGTCTTGTCACTGACTACCTCTTTTCACTTAGAGATTTTGCAAATAGGTGGTGGTTTTATCTCTCACCACATGTTCACTATAGTACATTTTAACTCTCTCGACCATTCACCTTGAAGACAGTGATTTGAGGATTTATCAAATAAGTCTCTTTCGCTCCATGTGGATAAACCTTTATCAACTTAAATGGTCCCGACCACCTTGACCTTAGTTTTCCAGAAATAGCTTCAACCTAGAGTTGTATAGCGAACTAGTCCTCCTTCTTTCAATTCTCTTACGTGAATTTTCTTGTCATGCCATTTCTTAGTCTTAGCTTTGTAGATTTCAGCATTCTCATAAGAGGTTTGCCTAATTTCTTCTAACTCATCAAGCTCTATCATTCTCTTTTTACCGCCTTGTTCAAATTGAAATTGAGCTTCTTGATAGCCCAATAAGATTTGTTTTCCAATTCTACAGTAAATGGCATGCTTTTCCATAGACTAATTTGTAAGGGGACATTCCTAAGGGTGTTTTGAATCTTTGTTCTATATGCCCATAAAGCATCATCCAAATGTAAAGACCAATCTTTCCTATTTGGACTAACCATTTTTTCTAGCATTCTCTTAATTTCCTATTGGATAATTCCCGCTTGTCCACTAGTTTGAGGATGGTATCTTTCAGTAGCTATCTTATGCTTAACTCCATATTTAGCTAGAAGGTTTTCTATGATCTTATTGCAAAAGTGTGAACCTTCATCATTAATGATAGCTCTAGGAGTTCCAAATCTAGTGAATATATTTCTTTGAAGAAACTTACTCACCGATTTAGCATCATTATTAGGTAATGCTCTTCGCCTCTACCCATTTGGACACATAATCAACAAATACTAAGATATATAAATTGCCAAAAGAGGGTGGAAAAGGTCCCATGAAATCCATGCCCCAAACATCAAATAATTCTATTTCTAAAATATTTGTTCTAGGCATTTCATGCTTATCGAAAATATTCCTGCTCTTTGACATTTATCACGATATTTGACCATAAAATAAGAATCTTTAAATAAAGTAGGCCAAAAATAACGGTCAGAATCACTACAAGAAAATCACTGATTTGCCACGGACATTTCCGTGGCAAATGTACAAATTTCCGTGGCAAAACAACATTTGCCACGGATTTGCCACTTGACAAAAATTGGTGGCAAAAACGCTGCGTCGCCGTCGTTTGCCACGGAATTTCCGTGGCAAATGCTTCCGTCGCAAATCCGTGCAAAATCTTTCCGTCGCAAACTCCGTGGCAAATTTTAAATCGCAAACTGCGGCAAATTTCAACGCAAGTCCGTGGCAAATCCGTCGCAAATTTTTAAAAAAAAATTAAAAAAATAAATGGAGCAGTAGTTTCCTACTACTCCAACTTGCAAAGGCTCATTGAAATGATATTGTTAGAATTAATTAAAGTACTTCATATACTGTAAGAATTCTACAGAATCATTGAAATGATATTGTTTTCTTTATTGATTGAATTGTGAAGTACATTGATGTGCTTATATACAGAACAAATAGTCTCTATAACTGACTGAACTATATGACAATTATAGATGACTCTAAGGCTAACAAACTAATCATTTATCATATGAGATATAATGATTTATTAACTACCTCGTAAAATCTCAACTGCTTTCTAAACCACATAAGAAATGAAACTATCAATTCCTCAACCAATCGGATATCAATGAAGGTAACCTCACTGTGAACTCAACTTCAAATGCTCCTTTGCCTTATATATCCTTATAATCTGCACAGAAAGCGGACTATGATTTCCAATTTAAAGGAATAAACAAAAACTCTACACCGCAAAAAAAATTGATACATTTTACATATAATTCTCGCTAGTGTTGAATACGCTCGATTACAAACTCAATCGTAGTCCGTAGATTTTAATTTTACTTGTTTAAGGACAACTAACTAATCACGTGGTTAAAAGCTCCTTTACCAAAGAAATGTTAAGTTTATACAAGTTGATATTCCTAAATGCCTTTGAAAAAACAAACCCTCAAATATAATATCTAAAATGATTGCTAATACCTTGCTTGATCTAAAGCATGAAGTAATTGATCTCGTGAACATTTCCTTCTCGAACCCTACAAGCAGAGAGAGCTTAAGTCAATAAATTTTACTGATTTCCAATATTTCTATGAGAAAAGGGATTGTAAAATTCAGTAACAAAAAGTAGGCCAATATGAAACTAACCATTACTACGATCAACACCATCCCGATCGCTCGCTACGGGCGTTATCCTATATCGATTTGGAGCATCGGGTAAACCTCTCTTTAACCAAATGTGAGTGGAATATCTTGAGGGACAACAAAACCTGATTCTGCATCTTCTCATTATCTCCCAAGTTTGGAAGAACTGGCTCGGATATTTTTTCTCGCACGAATGATAATTAACATGAAAAATGTCGAATCGATCAAACTCCTTATCTTATGTGTTCAAAGCAGATTAGAGTTGTAACTTGTATTACATTACCTTTACGGATGTGCCATAGGATCACCCCATCTTAATCTCTCTTTCATCATTTTGTCAAGCTCAGGGTCATCTCTAAAAGAAAACAAATGAAAATACAATATAAGATAGGGAGAAGAGAAGAAAAGATAAACATTCATCACCTTTCGTGAGTCACACTAAAGTGAATTAAGAATACTCGGGAATTGCATTAAAAAGAATTAATTAGCAAATTGATAGACTATAGGAAGTAAAGACCGCCACTCATTTATAGAACAAATCTAAACCAATTTAGTCTAGGTGCCAAAATTTACCGAGTATATGCAAAATTGCAAATTGCTTGAGAACCTTAAGCTCTAATTATTGTAAGCTACCAGATTAGGTTTATCAAGGACATGATCAAGTGGATGACTAAAGTATAGTGCTGGAAATTAAATACGTAACACTAAATAAGAAAGTAACTTACAAAATACTAAGATAACAAATTTAGGAAATCCACAACCAAATTAATAGTATTTTCTTTCTGCATACCAGGTCCGTGCAAAAGGCTTCTCCTTCTCAAGTTGTAGTTCCTTCAGCTTAGCCTCAGCTTCCTGCTTTTGAGCCAAGCCCTTGCCCCATTCTATATCAATCTCCTGAAAATTATGAAGATAGCCAATAACTCAACTCACAAATTTTCTTAGGAAAACGTGAATAACATCAACTTAAAACACCTACGTAAATAATTTTCACACTTGATTCATGAGCTTTCAACATAGAAAGGAACAAAATGACCAACAAATATGATATGGTTTCTTCTCTCTTGTTTGTGTTTGTGAGGAATTGAATACAGAGTAAAAAATGTACACATGGAATGGAACAAATAACTCGCTCTATATTCTGTCAGGAAATAAGTATAGCCAACACTCTACAATGATCAACCTACTGTAATGGATGAGTAATTACAAGAAGACAAGAACGGATTAATAATGAAATCATTAATCATTAGAAAGAAAGTTGGGACAACTCCCATTGTAGACATTAGAAAAGATGGCGAGCCCCATCTTAGGTGAGTGAAGATGAACCATAGACTTGTAAGATAGTCTAATAGTTATAGAGAAAACCAGAAAAGATAGTCTAACAATGGTTAGGAGTTGTTATAGAAGTTTGTTAGTTAGTTAGAATAAAGATGAGTTAGTTACATCCTCTCATCTATAAAATGATGTATCACTAGCAATCATTACTAGATCACCACTATCAACCCAATGAGAGTTCGACACAAAAATTAACAAAAATAAACTATGTTAAAAAAAGGACAAAAGCGAAGAACTAGATGTCAACTAATCAAAGCACTTACTTTCACATTGACATCAAAGTTACAAATCGCACGATAATTGCGGAAACAACTTCACCATAATCTGCTAGTAAGCCCAAAACACAACATTCGCTCACACCGGATCTTTGCAAAAAGGTTCTGATTGTGAATATTATGCCATTCGGACCATATATAAGGGGTTGTTAATAAGTAACAACCATATGATGAAAAATCATAGCCACTTGCCTCTACTATTACGATTCGATTTCTAATGCAGAGAGCTTATAGCCACCCACCTTTGATTATATCCGCATTATTACGATATAAAAAAGTACAGAAATGTACACAATGAGTTTTATTGCCATCAAAATCTAACTTTTACTACTCGATGATAACATTAAATGTATAAAACTTTTGTTTTTCACTTAGCAAGTCAAGATAACGATTGACTTTTAATATACATCCAAATTTGTTGCCAATAAGATTGTAAAATTATTAGGCAAAACCACATGTCCTAGCTACTAGTAACTTAGGATTGCTACTTTGACAAATTGCGAGATAACACTTAAAGCATGGTTTTGCTCTTTGCTTTGGAAAATAAATTTTGGAAAAATGGAAAGATCCGGATCAAGGATAATGTCCTATAAATATGAATTTTATAAATAATTATGCATGAGAAATAGAAATATAGATTTCCTTACGTCCTAGAATGATGAAATATCCATCTTCATCCTGTAGTAATGCTTGCATCTCTAGTCCTAAAGAATCCATCATCGATAAATGATTCCTTTGTTACCTACATGGAAACAATAAACTTATTTAAACGAGATATTAACATTTCCTTTACTATTCTATATCCTTAGAATATCGAACTTTCTGTAAATCAAATTGATATCGCATTACGATCTGAACCGAACTATCTCAATATTACTTATCCAACACAAAAGAAGTTGTGCATGCTCAGTAAAAGCAGGGAAATTGATAGATACCAAGTACAATGATAGTGAAAAATAAACAAACCAATGGAACAATGAAGTAAGTAGTGAATGAAATAGTACTTGAATTGCTTGAAAATCGGAGAGAGAATTGCAAGCGAGATGGAAAAGGAAAATGTAGTACAAGAACACCAAAAAGTGCTGTACTCCCAAGTAGGGTGTACATAAATTAACCATGGACACAAAGTACACCAAATCATAGATCTTCTCAATGATGACAATGAAATTAGTAATCATACTTACACCGGTGAATACGGTTATAGCATCAATGACTGAGGCCCTTGAGTTGGATATGACTCACGCCATCTCTCGCCAAATTCCCTTACGCTAAATTTTGGCAAAAACTCAACCTTCGCAAAGATAATTAGATTCTTAGCAACAAAACAAATTATATTCAACATTGATACTACATTTTTTTGAGGTCATTAGTATCAAAATTAACATTTACTTTAAGATCATTTACATTAGAAGAAGTGAAAAGAGTAAATTACATCGTGGAACTCGTGATAGAGAGGGCGCGAGTAAACCATTGAAAAGCCCGTGGACGTACATGTATATCATATATGTTAAGGATTGACATCACAAAGATATCCTAAATCACGACTTCAACAAATATAGTAGATATGATAATATATTTTGTCTAGTTAAAGATATATTGAATAAAGAAGATTTTCATGGATATGATGTAGTGGTAGACAATGCAAGAACCGATCGTGAAGTGTACTCCCATGCGTTTTTCAAGGTTTGGACCTAAAATAAAGACAAATTGAAAACAAAAATTAAAGAAAAGGAATAAATAAAGTGAATGGATTGACATGCTTAAGTCGTGAGGATCAAAGTGCATTATGATTAAAATTAAGCTACAAACAGCATAATTTCTATGATTTAACTATCATAGTAAAATAACTTGCAAAATCATACAACCGGTGTTCAGAAGTAGGATTGTTTCTTAGTGAAATTGTCTATTTGAGGTAGCATTAAAGGTGACCGGAGATAAATCATAAAGCATACCTGAGCAATGATGCTTCTATGAGTATGAACAACTCCCTTAGGTTTACCTGTTGTTCCAACAACAGAAAAGCACTATTCAACAAATGAAGTTGAAACAGTGAGTATACCTTTATAAGAACTTAATGAACTTGAAATTGAAGTTAGGGTTTCAATTAGGTTTTCCAGAGCTAAAGTAAGATAAGAAATGAAGTTGAAATTGAAGTTAGGGTTTCAATTAGGTTACCTTCACACAAGATGATGAAGCAAAGATCGCACGAACGGAGAAGAGGAGCACGATCGAAGCAAAGATCGCAAAGATCACCAGCGTTTCTTTGAAATACCAACCCTCAAAGAATCTCCGTGCAGTTCCATCGAAGTGATACCTAAACGCAAAATTCAATTTACTACGTAGCATAGCAGTAATCAATTTAATGAATCGAAAATGAAATGATGAAATACCCCACAGAGGAGTTCGAAGTTCACGATTGGGAGGTGTAACGGATTGAGATTGTTTGTTATCTTCTTCGAGAATGGGGACGGCACGTGAGAGGGAATTGTGAGCGACTAGTTTGACTTTGAGAGAATGGTTACGAAAGGGAAGGGGGAGTGTGCGGGTGAAATTGGCGGTGGTGGAAAAGGAAGAGGGAATGTGAAGAGACAAAGGGGGAGGTTCACATAGCTTGAGATTGGTGGTTTCCATGGATGATTCTTTCTTCTTTGTCTGTCTTCTCAGTGCAGCGTGGCTTATGTGAATGTAGAAACGCGGAGTGAGAGGGAACAGTGCAGCGAAGGGCAGATGAGGGTGGAAGAAGGCGGACGTTGAGGGAGAAGAGAGTGGGTACGGTGTGTGGGTTTGAGAGAAGTGAGGGTTTGTTTGTGAGAAGTGAGTGGACGAAGGAGAGAATCGTTCTCATATCGTGAGAGGTTTATTTTAATCATTCGGTTGCCACGGACTTGCCACGGCATGTCCGTCGCAAATTTCTGTCCTTTCACAAGTCCGTGGCAAACCCGTGGCAAATACCAGCGGGAAATTTCGCGCTCTTACTTTTTACACATTCCGTCGCAAATCCGTGGCAAATTACTGACGGAATAAGCTCCGTGGCAATTGCTGGTGGCTAAAACAAGCTTTTCTTGTAGTGAATACCTTAGCTGCAGTTCTAGTACTTCCAAAGTGTCCTCCATAAGGTGCAGAATGGCAATGCAGAAGCACTGCTTGTTGCTCCTCTTCAGGTATGCATTTCCTCATTAATTGATCAGGGCACATCTTGTAAAGGAATGGATCATCCCAATAGTATTGTTTAACCATGTGGAAGAATTTTCTCCTTTGTTGATATGTCATACTCACTGGTACCACTTTGCTTGCAAGGAAATTTACAATATCAGCAAACCATGGTGCAGATGCATTTGATGCTCCTGCATTGCTTATAGCAAATGCGGTTTCATGTTTTGCATTGGTAGTGATTGCCAATAGCTTCTCATCTGGAAAACTCTCCTTGATTTCTTCTCCTTGTGTACCAAGTGATTCTCCTTCAATCCTTGATAAATGGTCTGCTACTTGATTTTCTACTCCTTTCTTGTCTCTAATTTCTAAATCAAATTCTTGTAGGAGTAAAATCCACCTTATCGACCTTGGCTTTGCATCCTTCTTTGAAATTAGATACTTAATGGCGAGTGATCGGTATAGACAATAATTTTAGTGCCAACTAAGTATGATCTAAATTTTTCAAATGCAAAGACCACAACTAATAATTCCTTTTACAGAATCGTGTAGTTCACTTGAGAGTTGTGATTACAATGTCTTATTGCAAACCTAGATTACCCCTTTTCTTTTCACAATTCCAAATAAGTTGTTGTCCCATTTCCTCTTGCCGAAACACCCTTCAAGCATCAGATACTTCCTTTTTACATTGCAAGTCACATACTTGAATGCCACAATTTTCATTTAACGCTTACACGAAGATTTGGAAGAACAAAGAAAGCAACACGATTGAAAACGAGACAACACACATCGGTTGCTTCAACAAACCCATGAGATGCGAATCCTATTCCGTTAGAGGTCATCACAACTACACCGACCCTTCATCTGCTATATTCTTCTTTCGCTACCCGTTATTCGTAGTAGCATAACGGTTTCACGGTGAGCCGTTGATGATTCGTACAAGTTGCGTTTTGGGTTTTTTATAACTTTACAATTGATTTTTTGTTTTTCTCATCGAAAAACTGCTCTAATCGATATTCACTTTCCCAAATCATATATTTCTTATTCCGCAATACATAGACTTTGCTCAAACAACACGGAGGAATATGAAATCAGCGTTCTCATATTTGGGTGATGGTTTTGACCCGTCACGATGTACATGTATATACATTAGACTGTTGGTAGGTCCAAATTTATGTTAAATGGGGATCGTCTAAAGTTTAAGTAAAATGATTGTCTTACTAGAAGGGTAAGGTGTAAGTAAAATGATTGTCTTACTAAAAGGAAAATACAGTCACACATTTAGTCCACTCAATCCCTCGTCCTTTAGTTTAGAAGAAGTACTATAAGAAATGAAGCAAACATGATATTGCCAGATTGTTTCTTCTTGTATAACTTGTAGTGTCGTTCAACCAATTGCCTCCTATGTTTCTAGCAATGCTCTGTAAAAATCATAAATCATAAGATAAGTATATTCATGCTATTATTACACATGAAAAATGAAGTGATTCAAATCAATAAAAAAAAAACTACCCAACCAAAGTTGTGATAACATTAAAAAAATATGAACGCTAATGGATTCCTTGCAAAAATTAAAGCACGTAGAAGAATGGATTCCTTGGTTTGGTTGTTGTTGAGAGAGGAGAAGGTGAGAGAGGTAGTGGACAGTGGGAGAGAGGTACTTGAGTTTTAGAGTTACAGGGCAGATACAGATAGTATTCTCATATTAGCGTTTTATTATTCACATTTATTGTAGGTTAGAAGATTGTGTTGGAAGCTTTGCATTAGGTGAGAGGAGAAAACATATTTTGTCCCATTCCTATATTATAAACATTCAGAGCCACTTTAATTTGTTCCTATTGTTAAGGAACGTTTTTATTTTATGAAAACTGATGTAGTTAATGCAATTAAATTGGTTTTCTTTTTGAATTTTCTTTTTTATTTTATTTCCATATAAGTGCCATGTAGGCAGGATCCCATGGGACATGTTGGAGTTATTTTGATGTGGACCAATCAATGAACGATGCCAAAAAGTTATTAATGAGGTGGACCAATAAGAATGAAGAGTTGTGTGATTGTGTTAAAAGAGATTATTCGTGAATGTATTAACTAGTATGAAACCCGTGCGATGCACGAGGAATAAATTTAAAATATATTAAAATTAAATGTTATTGTGAATAAAAAATTAAGTTTTTTGTCAAAATACATATTGAGCGACTCACGTGGAACAACTTTCAAATATATTTTTGGTTAAAAAGTGTTGTGGAAAAAGTATTAACAAATTCATTAATACATCTTTTATGTGGAGGATACCTTGGTGTACCCAAAATAATACCTCAAAGGATTAGTCTCCCTATTTGTCGTGGAGGATACATTGGTGTACTCAAAATAAGAATTTCAGTAATATACATAAGTATAGAATTAAATTATTTTAGATGTTATTAAATTGGTCTAACAATAAATCAAGTAACTTGTTAAAAATAAGGCTTCTTTTTTATATTAGGAGATCCAGTGGTAATTAACACAATCAATTAAAAAGTATCTATCCATACTATATATATATACTATATACATTTATGAATTTCCTCTCAGTAACAAATCCTAGGTGTAATTCTAAAAAAATGACATGTAAGCACAAAATCTTATGTCATCTTCAATATGCTTTGTTGGCGCCTTCCTATTAAATCAAAACATAAAAACGAAATTAATCTTTGATTTAATGCAGATAAAAAGTTGAGGAGCAAATAATTTAATGACATAAGTATTTTGTTTGGAAATCTCTTATTACTATTCTCTTCAAAATATTAAATAGTTATTACTAATTACTATTTTTATTTATTATTTGCTATTCAAATAATTAATATTGAGATACTCAAATTAAATTCTGAAACTGTTTTATATATTTCTGCAACTGTTTCAATTTAAATTTGAATTTTTGAATTTATGAAATATTGAGATTATGAGATACATGTGACATTTAAATTTTCAAAATTGAAGTTATAACTACATGTGACATTTGAAAATTCAAAATTCATATTTCAAATTTTGGATACCAATTAATAAATAAAAATTCATAATAATTAAAATCATACATAATCATATAAGAATTCAGTTTGATTTATTTGATGCACACAAATCATGAAAACTAATATATATATATATATATATATATATATATATATATATATATATATATATATATATATGTTATAATTTACACAGTAAAATCATTGAGATCAAAACTTATATGAGTAATGTATGTAATCAATTTTAATTTTTGATCACACAAAGCATAAAAATGAAATATGTATATGTTGCAAACGAGGTGACTATTAATTTTTCACAATTTATATTAATATATTTATATTTATATATGTCATATGTGATTTAATTACAATCAAATCAAAAGAGATAACAATTCAAATAATAAATATGGAAATAAAAGGATGTAATCGCCATACAAAATCGCATATTCTCTAATTAGGTCTTATCCCAAATTTCAGAATTTCATGGCAATTGGTGAGTTTTAAATTTCGTCAAATTTCAAACTTGAATTTGACATATCAAATTTAGGTTTTTCATTCTTAAATTTGAACTTTCCCACTATTTTGAAATCAATAACAATTGAGAAAGTTATATATAAGCGATGAAACATTTGCATTGAGACAGTGTCATACACAATCTAATTTCATGCATATTCCATACTTCGTTGTTTCCACAGTTTTCAATCTTTTTTTATCTCAGTAATTGTTATGGCTCCATCTACTGGACATGTTGTGCAAGCCGCACCTAGGATTCACCTCTTTGAATGTCCTCACTATGTCTAACACAAACACTATTGTCTTTGATGATGCAGTCGAAAAATGGGCGATTCTCGATGTTAACACAAACAAGACCCCATTTATTGTGGAATTGGTTTTTCTAGATGCCGAGGTTTGTATAACATATGTTGTCTCGAAAGGTATTATGTTTCAATTTGTTTGTTGTCAAACTTTGTTGAATAAAATACTAATGTTTCTTCTTTTGTTTTGAATCAGGGTAAACGAATCCACGCTTCAATCAAAAGACAAAAGTTTGAACCTGAATTGAGTGAAGCTCATGTCTACTATGTAACCATGTTCACTCTTTCTCAGAACTTGGGTGACTACCAGACATGAGTTGAAAATAGATTTTGTCTTGCAAACAAAGGTTAGAGTTGCACCAAATGATGTTGTTTCATCGATAGTCAACACATTCACACCTCCCACTGATTGTTTCATGCCTAACTTTGAGATTGAATATCTGATAGGTATACACATATCATTTACAAATTTTGTGTCTATTGTTAATTACGATAATAGTGATAAACTGATGTCTGTATAATCAAAATTGATTTCTAGCATGATTACCTGCAAATTTGATTGGCAAAAATATTAATTTATTACATATATTCCTGTTATAATTTTTGTGTCATTTCATTGTATTGTATGAATTAATTGTTACAAATATTAAATATATTTGTATCTGTTTTTAAAAAACTTAATACTAAGGTCGATCTAGAACATGTATATGTATTCATTTTCATGTTTTGTGTGCATCAAATAGTTCAAACTGGTTTCTTATCTGATTATGTGTGATTTTGATTGGTAAATTTTTTAATTTATTGTCATATTAGTTTTACGAAATTTATTTCAATTGAACTGTATGTATATATGAGGTAGTTATCACATATATTTCTAAGATCGAAATTAGAGATTAATTTTTCGTTGAAATTGTTAGACAGTTAGTGGTAGTCAACAATTTTTCAATTATATTAAGTCAATTTGTAATGCCAAGTTTTATTTTTTTTTTGACAAAAGTATAGAGCAAAATTATACAAATACTTTCTTATACATAATATAATAACAACTCCTAAATATTTAAATGATAATTTAGACTGCAATGCAGCATGAGTAAAAAGACACTAGTTATATATATATATATATATATATATATATATATATATATATATATATATATATATATATATATATATATATATATATATATATATTAGATCATAAAAAGTAATTTAAAATTTATTAGAATATTACATGTAATATTTAACAAATTTTTAAGATCAAAATAACTAAATACAATGAAAGCACCTTTGGTAATACATTAGACTGAAGATACTCTAACAACATAATTTAGAATCTTTCTATATGAGAATAATTATATTTCTACCTACTGTGAATGGAATGCATTGTATGTGTAGCTTGTTCGCGCAAGGGTCGTACATAACCATTTAGGCCATATGCCAGAATTCGTTCGGGTTAAGCTACCTTCTTTTTGAATTTTCTTTTTTATTTTATTTTCATATAAGTGCCATGTAGGCAGGATCCCATGGGACATGTTGGAGTTATTTTGATGTGGACCAATCAATGAACGACACCAAAAAGTTGTTAATGAGGTGGACCAATCAGAATGAAGAGTTGTGTGATTGTGTTGAAAGAGATTATTCGTGAATGTATTATATATAGATATAGATATAGATATAGATATAGATATAGTCATATAGATATAGATAGATAGATAGATACAGATATAGATACCGTGCATGACACACGTCAATTACTCTAATTTGTTGAATTATAGCTAGAACATGCACTCGTGCAATGCACAAATCATATTAAATAGTAATCAAACACTATGTACAATTGCATTAGTTTATCGTAAATACAAAGGTAACACATTAAATTAAGTTAATGAAAAATAATTTTTTTTAATTATAAAACATGTCTGCGATTTACAAATTACATTAAAAATAGCATTAGAAATGTGACAAACAAATAGCATTAGAATATTGTATAATGCATGGAGTATTATTTCAATACATAATACATAAATAAACGCTTTTTTCTTTCTCCACTTTTATGTCGAAGGTTTCTTGGAATTTTTGCTCTCCATCTCTGGCTTTACGAAAAGTCTATCATTAAAGCTAAATATAATACAAACTATTCTCGATTTTCCTAATGTTGATTCAAAGAATAATGATTTTAATTTTTGGAAGGGCATTTGTTCTAATTGGAATACTTCCGATAATTTGACTTGACAAATTGGAAATGGGGAAACTACTAGGTTTTGGGAGGATTGTTGGGTTCCATGACAAACCTCTAATTGAAAATGTTATTCAACCCCTCAATGATGTTTATAGGCTTTGTAACCAATCACATGAATTGGGATGAGAATGTGTTAAATGAGTTTTTACCACTTTTTTCCATGGGTTGTGTTTGGCTTGAGATAAGAGTTCTGAAAGATAAGATTGCAAATAAATTATTTTTAATTAATTGAGACGTTGGAAGATCGTACTCGTACTTCCACTAATAGTTCTCTTTCTCATATCATTGAAGATATCCAGCATATTGGGTTGGGAGAAGGTGATATTAGTTGGTTTAAGATTCATCGAGACTACAATAAAACTGCTGACTATTTGACTAGAAATAGTTTTAATTTGGATAGTAGTTATGATTTATGACTTTATCCCTCAGTTTATCCACTCGCTTCTGCATGAGGTTAAAGAAGACTTTTTGACTTTGTAGTCCTTTGTTGATTTTGTGGGCTTTTTAACCACTTTTTCTAAAATAAAAAAAATGCATGGTTGAAAAGTTGATGCTCTAGCTTTTTATTTTATTTTTTATATAAAGATAAAGATATAACAATCAATTACCATAAAAAATACGTGAAAAAAATTACCATAAAAAATGGAAAGACCAAATACAAAAAAAAAAAACAACTCATAAAAAATAGAAAATAAAATTAAGATACTGAATTGCAAAAGTGTTTTTTAACAGAATTAAATTACAAAAGATAAAAATTCAGAGTGGATAATTCAAGATTAGGGTTAGCGGTGATCATTCTACTCCACTGAACGTCTGAACGCCGTTGATTCAGAAGCTTTTGTTGTTATTATTATTAGATTAGATTAGATATTATTATTATTATTAGATAAGTTAAAAGGATCCTCTCAAAATATCAGAGTTAAAGGATTGGTGGGTGGTCTGTTTTTGTGGATAGCGTAGCTTTGCAAGGAGGACAGGATAAAAGTGAAAGAAGAGGCTGCCGCTGCTTCTCGATACAACAGTACTCTTTCTTTCATTCCATCAATTCTCTCTTCTTTTCTCATTACCTTTCCCTTCTATTTCTCTCTGTAAGCAATATACTATATTCTTTACTGTTTTTCCTTTACATTTATTTATATGCATGCAGTTTTTGTTCTGTTATCTGCTTTGTTGATTTATAGGACCTTTGTTTTTCACGTCTCTGAATTTATAAATAATATGTCCAGTTTTTACTTTTTATTGTTGGATTCAAAGATGCAAATTTGTTTCACACCCTGTGGGGGTATTTTTCTTATTATACTAATGGCTGTGGTTAAAGTTTATGCTTGATTCCCCCCTTGCGTTTTGTGTGGGAGGGGGTGGGGGTAATTTTTCATCATTTATTTGGTTTCCTGAATTTCAGATATTGATTTGCTAGAAACAATTTCAAGAAATATTCATGCTAGAGAAATCATAGAAATTTAGACTAGCTTTGATTTAGAAAAGGGTATAAATTGTGTTGAAGAATTGCTGTCTGGATGGAGTTTGATTTTTTCCTTTGGGCTAAGGTAAAGAATAAATTATAGGTTGATGGAATGGATCAATAGCAGATATCAATGGTTTCCGTGGATTTTATTTTCAATTTGGAATCACAATTTATCTGTAGTATATTTTCCATATACCTCTTACGTTGAAGTGAATTCTTTTGTGGTTGTTAATCCTCTTCTTGTGATTTTACTATGCTTTGGATGTTACGTATCAGAAACTTTTGATCCTTAATTATTTTTTATTGAATTGAACAGGTATATGCATCTTTTATGTGTATTTGCCACTGGATTCTGCTAGTTGAAAAGAAATTTCTTTCACTCTGGCCGCTATAAATAACTCAAACTATTCTCGCACCTCTAAGAGGGTGTGGGGTGATGAAGAGGGAGTGATTTTGCTTTGTGTTTTACGACGATCAAAATCATCAGACATATGGAGATTGTGTCGTGTTTCGGTGGGCTTGTCCGTTGATTATGGCTAAGGGTGGCTTTTACTGTGCTGTATCCCCAGAAGCATTCTCTACTTTGCCACTATATCAGCAGATTTAGGCTTCTGGAAAACTGATGACCATTATAGATTATCATTGATATTTGTTTTTCTGCCTTAAAAGGAAGTTTTATGTTTAGATGTAGCTCTCAACATCAACGCAGCAATGTTTAAATTATCTTGTTTCCATGTTAATGTCCAAGGCAACAAGGCAAAGGTAAGCAGAAGATGCATTGCAGTATAGAATTGGTATAACTTGGTTGATATCGCATGACTTATTTTGATTCTAAGCTTTCTTCTTTCAATCAGAAAATAGCCCAACCATCTACTGAAGCAATGATCAAAGCTTTGCAAGTCAATAAAGAATCGTCTAACCCTACGAGCTCAAATTCATCACTTTCAAAAGAACAAGTACATAAGCAAATGAATGTCACCAAGAATGATATTATCGACGAGGATTCAGTTGAGCGCATTGGTAGGTTAGAGGATCTGAATAGTAAGTCTTCCAAATGTTACAGTGAAGTTCATCGATCCAGGGGTCTTAAGAAAAGCCAGTCTCTGCAAAGCGGGCTTTACCAAGGCACAACTGAGGGTGACGAAGAACCGGGTTTTGAAAAGTGACCCGACAATTTCAATTTGCGGAAAGCATCTTGATGACAACCCCAATGGTCATGATAAAACGAATCCAGACTTTGATTTTGAAGTCATTTCTAGTCTTGGCAATAATGGCTCCCTGTTTTCAATAGGAGATCCAACTCATTCAGAAAAATATGCCCGTGGAATATCTGAAAATCGATTATCTGGTGATTCTGCTGAGCAGGCTTCTGATCCCAGTACACCTTTAATGAAGTCGCGTTCTTTACCCAATATCAAAGATTCCACACCTGAGAAATATGCTCTCAAACACGTGTCTTCGATGTCAAGATCTTCTGATGATCTTCGTGCTTTAGGGATGAGGAAGCAAGAGGTGTTCATCAATGAGTCTGATGATCAAATAAGAGACGTTCAAGGAAAAGAAAGTAACGTAGAAAAAACTGAAGATAGTCATATGGGAAGATACTTTGATGATGGTTTTGATTCCTCAATTGATTGCTTGAGTGAATTTCCTAACAGGGATTTTAAGGTCAAGCGCATTGAGGATTGGGTAATAGGTCTGCCAGATTGTGGACAGCCTCTAGAGGAAATAAAAGAATTGCCAGAATATGTTGATCCCATAGTTGATGTTAACACCATAAATGATGTGACTATTGCAGCTGTGGATCGCAAGACCAGTCCAGGAATGGAAACAGCTAAAAGATATATATCTTCTTTGAGTGCCAATGCCACTGCAGCTCAGCTCGTAAATCACGGGTTGGTTATGATCCCCTTTTTGAGTGCATTTGTAAGTTTGAAGGTGCTGAATTTGGCTGGAAATGCTATTGGTTAGTAGTATACTTTATTTATTCATTTATTTTGAGTTGTGACAGTCTTTAACTTTGTCATTAAACTTAATCTGTTTACCTTATCCCTTCTGAATTCTCTTTTCCAGTTAGGATAACTGCCGGTGCTCTTCCACGAGGACTTCACACTTTGAATTTGTCAAAAAACAATATCTCCACAATAGAGGGATTACGCGAACTTACGCGGCTTCGCGTCCTAGACCTCAGCTACAATCGTATACTAAGAATTGGACATGGTAAAAGAAATTCGGGATTACATCTCATGTTTTTTACTTTGATCTTTTACCATTGAATTGTTGATTTATGATATCATATATTTTCCTTCTATCTTTTGGTTAACCTTTCCCTCATTTGCGAAGGTTTGGCATCTTGTTCATCACTGAAGGAGCTGTACTTGGCTGGAAACAAGATAGGGGAAGTAGAGGGTTTGCACCGCCTCTTGAAACTAAGTGTCCTGGATCTTCGTTTCAACAAGATTTCAACAGCTAAGTGTCTTGGCCAACTTGCAGCTAACTATAATTCTTTGCAAGCCATCAACTTGGATGGGAACCCTTGTCAGAAAAACGTTGGAGATGAACAACTGAAGAAACATCTGCAAGGCCTTCTTCCCCATCTTGTCTACTACAATCGACAGGCTATGAAAGCAAGCAATTTGAAGGATGGTGCAGATCGTTTAGTTCGATTAGGAATGAGTTCTCAACAGTTTGATCGCAGTCTTAGAGTGGATCGCAAGAGCACAAGGAAGAGCAGCCACAGTCTTGTAGCTGCTCGCAGGCCCTCTTCGTCTTCCTTGTATGCTCTCAGAGGTCAAACAGTGGACTCACCGAAACTGTCCAGAGGCAAGCAAGGTCAGCTGCCACCAACCAGAACCAAAGCATCAACCCAAAGTCGTTATCATGTTGATTCTCCCAGCAGATTACCGAACTTGACTTCGCGACACTCCATGCGCAAGAGTCGTAGTGAGGGATTTCTTGGAGCTTTGTAAGAGGCTATTGCGTTGCTAGTTGATTTGTTCAGACATTCTCTGCCCTTGTTAGCATCTGTTTTGCATTTTGTTAGCACCCTTTTGCCACCCTCCTTCTGTTTCTTGAAATTTGCCGCACTAGATTTTGATACATTGTTTTGTGGGTTGTATTTGTGTGCCAATAAGTGGCATTGTGTTACTGTTTCCTTATTGCTTTCATTTTCAATAAGTTGCTCAAAACATCATTTTCAATTTGTCTAATGAGAAGTTTGGTGTAATAAAGGCTTAAATACGTTTTTACCACCTGCAAATAGGGGGTGTTTTGCTTTTACCCCTGCAAATTTTTTTTTAAAAAAACTCCTTGCAAAATCAACTTTTTTTAATTTTAGTCATTCACATTAGATGGGCGTTACAAAAACGTCTACATGTAGCGTTTTTAAATATGTTTTTACCACTTGCAAAATAGGGGTATTTTGCTTTTACCCCCTGCAAAAAAATCTAAATCCCTTCTTCTTCCTCAAAGACTCCACCCAACCTCATATCAACTTTTCCATCTCCAACACAAACCAACGCTTATATCAAACCGTAACTCATCTTCTCATCTTCTTCGTCTCTCTATCTCTCTCTCACGAACCAAAGAAACCATGAAAGAAATACGTAATTAACTTTTATTGCGATTACGATTTTAGGGTTTGTTTCAAGTTTTATGGATTGTTTTTTATGGATTGTTCTTCATCTCAAAATCAAGGTTTTATGGGTTTAGTAAATGTGTGTGGTTTAATTAAACTATGTTGGTTCTGTGAGAAAGAGAAGATGAGTTCTATTTTGAGATTTGGAATGAGAAGAAATAATGGCGGTGAAGAACGAGAGAGAGATGAAGTTTGAGGTTTGGACCATTTTGTTCTGTTGAATATTAGAGATTTGATTGTGGAAGTAAGAGTTGAATAGAGAAGAATATAGTGATAAGAAGTGAGAGATAGAGATGAGATGGGGTAGGGGAGAGAGGATAATAGAAAATTTTGTAGGGGGTAAAAGCAAAACACCCCCTATTTGCAGGGGGTAAAAACGTATTTAAAAATGTCACATAGACGTTTTTGGTAACGTCCATCTAACAAAAGGACTAAAACCAAAAATGTTGATTTTGCAAGGGATTTTTTTAAAAAAAAAAAATTTGCAGGGGCTAATAGCAAAATACCCCATATTTACAGGGGGTAAAAACATATTTAAGCCTAAATTTTATTATTTGAAACCATGGTTTGTCACATTCATAAATTTTATTATTTGAAACCATGGTTTCTCAGTTGAAACCTTGTGGTGGTTATTATACCAGCTGCAACCTTGTGAAACTATTTTATTCAATACTATAAATGGCTAGTTTGTTATTATAGCATGAAAAGAGTGGCCAAACGACAGAACCTACCAACATCAAATTGGATTCCAAATAGGGGTGCCATCTGATCGCATTGGAGTATCCGAATCCATGACCTCGTTTAGCTTAGCCCGTCAAACACAACATCTCGTAGGGTTGCGCACAAGATGGCCCGCTTTTTTATAAAAACATTTATGGTTTGAGTTTTTCCAACTTTATTTTCCACTGTGGTTGCATCGCCATTTAGAGGTAAGAAAAAGATATTTCCAAAAAGTAATAGAACATTACTCCCTCCGGACTCATATATAAGCAACAAATAACTTTTTAGATTTATTGAAAAAGTGATGTATTTGGACTACATATAATTCAGATACATCATTTTTTCAATAAATTTAAATAACAGTTTGTTGCTTATATATGAGTCCAGAGAGAGTATAATCTTTCACATGCGAAACAAGTGAAGAAATGAGAAATTTGACCTTCGCGTGATTAGTGAGGATTTTTTCATTCATAAAATTTGATTTTTTTAATCAAGTTTAAACACTCAAGTCATTTAAATATGCTTACATTAGGTTGGTCCACGTAGAACTAGACTTAAATTCGTTGAACAAAGTATTTGACTTAGGGTGTGTTTGGATGGTGGAAGGAAAAAAAGTTAAAGGAAAGATTGGTGAAAGAATGAAAGTGAGTAGAAAGTGAGATGATTTTTTAGGTGGTTGGTAGGAGTGAAAATAGAGTAGAAAGTGGAAGGAGGGAATGAAACATATTTAGTAAATTACATTAGTACCCTTATGTAAAACTGAGGTCTAATTATATGTATTTATGTTATATTATATATATTTATATATATATATATATATATATATATATATATATAACTATGCATATTTTTGAAAAAAAAAAACTTTGAAAGCAAACATAATTGCTATGCGTGCAATGTACTGCACATGTACAAAATGAGTTGCAAAAAATTTGAGAAGCAATGTACTACAAAAGAAAAGAATAGAATAGAATAGAATGACACATGTTGTGATTAGCAAATAAAACTAGGGATATTTTCGTCTTTCTCAAATAATTGTAACTATCAACCAATTTTCTCCTCAGTTATGCACAGAACGCATTCAGGTGTGGACCCCACATATTCTAATATTTCCCTCCACTTTCTTGCATGAACCAAACAGTGGAAATCTCTTACTTCGAAAAACTTTCTCTTTCTCCACAATCTTTCCTCTCTCTTTCATATGAACCAAACACAGTGTTAATCTTCTTCGACTAGATAGTTATTGACAAATTAAATAAATAAAGTTAATTAAATAAATAATTTTTAAAAAAATCAGAATTTTGACCAAAACCAAATTTCCAACAGGTTATTACTACTATTACTATTATTACAATAAAATTCGTTAATTTCAATCCAGCTGAAGGCTTAAGAAATTGGACATTATTAGTTTTCAAATTCCCGCCGAACCAGAAAAAGGAAAACGAAAATTCCCGCGAATACCCAAATGTAAATACAAAGTATCTGTTACTCTCCTCGTTCTCACTTTGGTTATCAACCATGGAAAACGGGTTGATATCGGTGGACCGTTGGGTGGAGGGAAGCCAAGCGTACTTCCTGACCCACCTTCACTCCGACCACACCAAAGGCCTCTCTTCTGCATGGTCTCACGGCCCTCTCTTCTGCTCCCCACTCACCGCCAAACTCTTCCCCTTCAAGTTCCCCAATTTTGACCTTTCCCTCCTCCACATCCTCCAGATCGGCACCTCCCACACTCTCTCCCTCCGTTCCCCTTCTTCTTCTTCCTCTCCCTCCATCGTTCACGTCATCGCCATCGACGCCTGTCACTGCCCCGGTAAGTAACCCTAACCATCCTACTCCCACTCCCTCCATTGTTACTGTAGTTTGTCATCAATTTCGCGTTTGTTATGTGTACAGGTTCGATTATGCTGCTGTTTCGCGGCGAGTTTGGTTGCATGCTTTATACTGGAGACTTTCGTTGGGAAGCCACTTGCGAGAAGGCGACGATTGCCAGGGACGCGCTTCGCGCTGCTCTCAATGACGACGGCGACGATGGTGTTGATATTCTACACCTTGATAATACCTATTCGAATCCTACCTATGATTTTCCCACTCGCGGTGTTGCGGCTCAGCAGGTACCCTGCACTTCCACCTTTTTCCCCAATTCAAAACCCTCGTTTAAATGAACACTCGTTTTTGAACTTTATTTGTTTCTTTTTTTTTTTATATAGAAAATAGTGACAATGGTGTATTTGAGCCTTTTATTTTTGATTCAGATTATTGATATCATTTCGTCTCATCCTGATCATGAAGTCATTATTGCAATCAACACTTTGGGGAAAGAAGACCTCTTGCTTCAGATTTCACAAGCGCTCAACATTAAGGTTCTTCATAACCATTCCCCCTTTCTTCATTATAAAATTCAACTCACATTGCTAGTATACTATTCCGTTCTCTAAGGTATTTGATAAACCATTAACTCCAGTTGTTTGTATAAGCATTTCATGGTTTATATCTTGATGAGTGTAACTATAAATAACTTAATAAAATCAAAGATTATGTTCATAACATATTTTCTTCAAGTGTCGTGTTTTATCTGTATATATTGTCAGATGTCAGATTTATCTCATACAGAACTTTGCACCTTTTTTCCTTTTGGTTGCTATAGTTTGGAGTCAGCATTCTATATTACTTTCACCTTCATCATTGGTCTCTTTTTCACTGCTTTAATCTGCTTTTGTTTCAATTGAAGATTTGGGTGTGGCCAGAGCGCTTGCAGACTATGCATCTTCTGGGTTTTCCGGATGTTTTCACAACCAATACTACTCTTACAAGAGTGAGAGCTGTTCCTCAATACAGCTTTAGCATTGAAACTTTGGAGGCACTAAATACAATACGCTGTCCAACTATAGGAATTATGCCATCGGGTCTCCCATGGGTAAAGAAATCCCATCAAAAGGGTGAGCTTCTCTCTGGTTCTTTTTTGACATCTCGTTATAAGAGAGGCAAATGGAATGCAAATAGTGACGTCAAGATGGATAAGCAAATTGAAAATATTAAACCTCCCGAAAAGTTTCACAAGTATATATATACAGTACCCTACTCTGATCACTCAAATTTTGCGGAGCTAGAGGATTTTATAAAGCTTGTCAAGCCAACCAGCATGAAGGGCATTGTTTCTTCATCCTCATGCTATATTGAACCCATGTACTATTTTGGTCGACTTTGTCGTGTTAACCAACCAATGGTTAATAACAGGTTTGAAATGAAAGAAAGTGGTAAAAGAGAACGGGTTATCAGCCCCGAAACTTCAACCGGAGATGATAATTTTGAGCTACATAGAAACAAAGGAAAGACTTTGAAGGGTAAGTTTTCAGGTGTTCGTATGAGCAGGTTAAGCATATTGACACGGAAGCGCCGAGGTGCTAAAATTTCGGACTATGACAGTCACGATGACGACTCATAGTGCCTGGAATTAAGTATGATGTGTTTTGAAGTTCCGCACTGCTCTTGAAGTCCATGGTGCAAGGTATGATCTACTTCCCCACTATAGTCCAGAAACCTTGTTCATAGAAAGGTTAGATGATTGCCAAAATGCAACTGGGTGATCTTTGAATTTACTCCTTACATTCGAAAATACACGGCAGAAAAATTGTAACTTGAATTAGTATGGTCCGATTTAGTTGTACTTGCTTTTTAGGCGTATGGATTGAGTTGAATTCTCTGCTTATATAATACCTATCCACTAAATCACACATGGTTGATATATTATACAACATCTTTAATGAAACGTTATTTAGGTAATATCTTAATCAAGTGTAGAGAAGGTGAAGAAAAAACTAAGTTTTGTATAAAACACTTTTGTTGGATGACTCTCTTAATATAGAGACACCCATGGACTTAATTTCCCAGTTTAATGGAAACAAACTGGATGTACCCAAAGGAGGAAAATCAACAGGGGGAAGGTGAACATCCGTACCTGGCAAGAGTCATTCTCATTCACAATTAACCTCATTTTAGGTTTAGACCTCTATTACTGTCATAAAAACTAGTATCTGACTTTTTACTAAATTAATGGAACTTGAAATGAACACGAGCACCTTGAAAAAGACTGACGTGCAGTTCTTTTTACCTTTTTTCAGTTTTAACAAATGAAATATATGGCCTCTACCCGTCATTTGCCACGTTCGGCCAAAACTGTTTTGTTACAGAGCAAGGAATTCTCTTCCCCAATAAAGCAAGGAGTTCATCTAAAGGTACAATTGATCAAAAATTTCAATTAATGCAGAAATAATATTTACACGAATTTTGATGATTTTAATTATAAATTTAAAAACTCCATGCTAACAGTATAACCAGGTATAAATATAAAATATTTTTCAAGAAAAAGGTATACATATAAATCATACTCTCTCCCGTCCACAATATAAAAGAAAAATAGTGAGTTTTGGTGATCTACAATATAAGAAATAAACACAATTTTTAAAGTGCATTAAATGTTCAATACCAAAATTACTCCTATTTAAGTGTAGTTAAAAATGATGTCATAATTAGGAGTATAAATCATCATCTAATGTAAAGGGCAATCTTAAAAAGTAGATAAACTTTTAGCTTTATTAAATAATAGTATTATATAAGTCTATTTACTGCATCATCAGATAATGAAATCAGAATAAATATAGAATTTGTCTGCGTTAATTATTGAATTCTTTCATTGTTTTTTTTAGATAGGCAATTGTTAGTGGGTGCAGGGGAATTGGTTGTGTTTATACGCACATGCGTCCAGGAATTATTTATTCATGACTGAAAACAAGGTTCAAAGGAGCTCCAAAATTCATGGCATACATTCTCAGGCTAGAACGACACAATAGTCAGTTTCCAGTTTCCAATTTCAACCGTCTTCATTGACTTTTCTAATAAGAACAAAATGGAAGCTACTAAAACTTGTTCATTCCTACACGACCAGGTCATTCCTTGGACCCATTCTCCCATTCCTGCTTTTCTACTTCTTCTCCAGCAAGAACATAATATTTAGCATTCTACCTTTTCTAATAGATGCATCGTGGAGCCAAGCCAAGCATGGATAACATGAAGAAACCACGCTTCTGGCTTTCTCTCCTCATCATCTGCTTTTCTTTTAACATCTATCCCTCCCTTTCTGCTTTGACCATCATCTCAGCTAACCAATCACTTTCCGGTAATCAAACTCTTCTCTCCAAAGATGGGAACTTTGAATTGGGTTTCTTCACACCAGGTAACTCCTCTAATTATTACATAGGCATGTGGTACAAAAAAATATCCAAACGGACTTATGTTTGGGTAGCAAATAGAGACAACCCAGTTTCTGATAATATTTCTTCCAAGTTAACTATATCTGCTGGTAATTTAGTTCTCTTGGATCAGTCTCAAAATTTAGTTTGGTCAACAAATTTGAGTTCTCCTAGCTCAGGTTCTTTAGTTGCTGTCCTTCTAGACTCTGGGAATCTTATATTAAGCAATAAGCCTAATGCATCAGAATCAGAAGCTCTATGGCAGAGCTTTGATCATCCAACAGATACATGGCTTCCGGGTGGAAAAATAAGACTAGATAACATAACAAAGAAGCCTCAATATCTCACTGCATGGAAAAACAGCGAAGATCCCGCAACAGGCCTATTCTCTCTGGAACTAGACCCTAACGGAACCACTTCTTATCTGATTCTATGGAATAAAACTGAACAGTATTGGACAAGTGGTCCTTGGAATGGAAACATATTCAGCTTGGTTCCAGAAATGAGGTTAAACTACCTCTACAATTTCGCCTTCCAGTCGAACGTGAACGAGAGTTACTTCACCTACTCAGTATACAACTCTTCTGTTTTATCTCGTTTCGTGATGGATGTCTCGGGGCAGATCAAGCAATTCACTTGGCTTGAAATATCTCAGGAATGGAATTTGTTTTGGTCAATGCCAAGAGGACAATGCGAGGTGTATGCTTTCTGTGGTGCTTATGGGAATTGCTCTGAGAACTCCATGCCATACTGTAATTGTTTGAATGGCTATGAACCAAGGTCACAGTCTGATTGGGATCTTGGGGATTACTCACGTGGATGTGTGAAAACAAACAATTTTCAATGTGAGATATCATCCAATCATTCTAATGGACCCAAAGACAGGTTTCTACCAATGCCCAACTTGGCATTACCTGACAACGCAATATCTGTTGTGGAAGCAGATGTTATTGGGGAATGCGAGTCAACCTGTTTGAGCAATTGTTCCTGCACTGCATATGCTTATAACAGTAGCGGGTGTTTTGTTTGGAATAGAGATCTCTTGAATCTTCAACAGCTTTCTCAAGGTGATAGCAGTGGATACACTTTGTATCTCAAACTTGCAGCATCAGAGTTTCATGATTCCAAAAGCAATAATGGGACAACCATTGGTGTTGTTGCGGGTGCGGTTGGTGGAGTAGTCGTTATATTGGCAGTTATTCTATTCGTTGTGTTGCGGCGAAGGACGAGACTAGCTGGAGCAAGAACTTCTGTGGAGGGCTCATTGATAGCATTTGCCTACAGGGATTTGCAAAATGCCACAAAAAATTTCTCTGACAAACTTGGAGGAGGAGGTTTTGGTTCTGTTTTCAAAGGAACGTTGCCTGATTCAAGTATCATAGCTGTTAAGAAACTCGAAGGCATTAGCCAAGGGGAGAAGCAGTTCCGAACAGAAGTTAGTACAATTGGGACGATTCAGCATGTTAACCTTGTTAGGCTTCGTGGATTCTGTTCTGAAGGGGCCAAAAAATTGCTGGTTTATGATTACATGCCAAATGGTTCCTTGGATTTTAATCTTTTTCAAGACAAGGTGTTGGATTGGAAAGTAAGATACCAAATTGCTCTGGGAATAGCTAGGGGATTGACTTATCTTCACGAGAAGTGCAGAGATTGTATCATACACTGCGACGTGAAGCCGGAAAACATTCTCCTAGATGCTGATTTGGGTCCAAAGGTTGCAGACTTTGGCCTTGCAAAGCTAGTTGGAAGGACTTCAGTAGGGTCCTCACCACTATGAGAGGAACAAGAGGCTATCTTGCACCAGAGTGGATATCAGGAGTTGCTATCACTGCCAAGGCCGATGTTTACAGCTACGGAATGATGCTTTTTGAGCTTGTGTCGGGTAGGAGGAATTCTGAGGCTTTTGAAGATGGCCAAGTTAGATTTTTTCCTACTATGGCTGCAAATATAGTACATCAAGGAGGTAATGTACTTAGCTTGTTGGACCCTAGGTTGGAGGGACATGGTGATATTGAAGAGGTCACTAGAGTCATAAAAATTGCTTCATGGTGTGTCCAAGATGATGAAATTAACAGACCATCCATGGGTCAAGTGGTTCAAATCCTTGAGGGGGTTTTAGATGTGGCTTTGCCTCCAATTCCTAGATCCCTTCAAGCATTTGTTGACAACCAGGAGGATATAGTTTTTTACACTGACTCAAGCTCCACTCAGAGTTCACAGGTTAAGAGTATTATCTCAACAACCTCCTCCCAATCCCAAGCCAAAAGCAACAGCTCATCCGCTAGCACGTAGTCCTCAAGTCAAGACACGTTTTAGTAGTTTGTCTCATAATCTCATGTTACTATGACTTGTGCCATAGTTTTTGATTTTAAGATTTCTAATTGTAATTAATGTATTATTGTTTGAGTCCAGAGGAACTCTTGCCAAGATTGCTTGTATGATATTCAACCAAAATAATTTCAATTGATACTCATATATATAGCAGAGCTACCCTGTATTTGTGTAAGCCAAACTGGGGATATCAGATAAGGCACCTAAGTTAATTGTTGACATATCATTAATTAATGATTTGCTATCATACTAAATAACAATTCACAAACACCTTACGCTTCTCTCTAACAAATATTTCTTTCAGTTTCCCTTCAATCTAACAGAACCTTGAGTTTAAGTGCAAGATTCCCCAGCAACTTCTGTAATATAGTAGTTGCAGTGTTGCAGATTTTTATTTTCCCCCGCATATGGTTTTTTGTTGATAGACACATGCAAAATAGGATAAGTGGCTTCATTTCCACTCAAGCTAATTAAAAGCAACTTTTTCCTCAAAATATTGAGACTTTTTTTAAAGCAAAAATCATGAAAGAAAGGCATGAAAACAATGATGTTACATACTACATATAAAGTTATTTTCTTTATATATTGATAAAATATGATCCACTGCTAAACCATTTGCTAACTTGGCATTTCTCTTTTGGTATCATTAGACATTACTGTGTCCAGCATCCAGTACTGGTTACATATTTATTATGATGATATCCACCATTCTTTTAAATTTAAAATATAATCTAGAATTTTATTATTTTTTATATAAATGAAGTATAAAAATTACTCCCTCCGTTACAGAATAGGGACAGCAATCATCAATAGTAAGAAGAAATACCGAGCTTCCAGATTTTGCTTATTTACTTCAATTTACTGCTATAACGTCTAATCCCTCCTTATGTCAACCATATTTTAAAGAATTAATGGCCCAAGATTTTATGTTTAATTCAAAGATCACACTATGATAAAAAAAAAGATCATATACAAACACCGGTATTACTTCCTAGGAAATTTGGTTACGAATTAAATTTTCAATACAACAACTGAAGTTACTGAACCTCTTTTGTCAACTACTTTTTCTACCTTCTAGTTAGATCTGTAATGTCAAAAAGCTAGAGCTACCAATAGAAAAGGTAGAGGAAATAAATATGAAACAGTTTCTTCTACTTCTCCACCTTTCAGATCCTTCCCTTTAACAGCAACTGCCATCTGTGCCTTTGTATCAGGAAGCACAGAGAATGAAGAAGCCCCAAGCACGAAAAAGAGACTTCTCACGTCAAAACTTTAATTCCCATTATGGTAGTTCACTTTCCATAATGACCCTTTATCTTTCCATTGCACACTACTCTCTCTCTTTGTGTTGAGTTCCAAAGAGAGAAAAAGTAGAAACAATATTGATGTCAAAATAATACCAAAAATCTTCCCCCAAAACACTGTAAATGCCAAGCTTATGAGAACCAAGAACATTGCATACAACTCAAACTTCTTTTGCTTCTCTACTTTGCTTCCATCACTGCATTCTTTCTGTTGTTCTTTGGTAGACAAGTTCTTTATTTCTGATGATAGTAATTTTGGGCTTGAAGAAGATGAAACTGAACCATTTAAAGATAACGTTGACAAAGATGATTTACATGTTTTTGTAGTTTCTTTAAACGTTGAATAATTTTGCTTTGCTCCATAACTATTTTTCTGACGAGCTCTTCTATTCTGCAAGCCAACAAGTTCAAGTTAACGATCAGAAACAGTTTAAACATGGTTTCAACTTTTCTACAAAAATAAAAGTACGAGAGTACGTGGATTTAAGAGACTCACCAACATGGTTGCGAACACTACAGCTTTGATAACCTTAGAAATGGTTCGTTTTGGAGGGTTCTGCATGATCCAGCATCTTGAAAACTTCTGAGAGGACCCTTGGTGAAAAACATGGGTTTCTTCATCATATCATGCTTTTTGGATTCGAGCATGGCATCTATGTGAACTACAGGGCGAAAACAGAGCAAAAGCTTGTTTTTTGAAAAGCTCCTCATGATGGTTGAGTAGTTAGTTACTGGTAAAGATATTTGTATCGTGGTGTTCACTAGTTATTTTTGAAGAAAGATATTTCTGGGTATGACTTGATCAACCTCAAGCTAGCAAGGAAAGGAAGATCACACAGAGAGAAAACAGGGGAACTCTGTTTTTAACAAGAAGGTTTCATTTTGGTGTAAGATAGGTAGTAGTGGGGATTATATAATGTTGGGAAGGCTATGAACCTGTTTCTCTGTTGAAGTGAAGTGACTGATCTTTGGTTTTTCTTTTTCACTTTAGTTTTTCTTCTTTTATTTTTATGAGTGAAAGAAAGGTTTCAAAGTGGGGGGAAGTAAAAAGAGGAGGCCACTTTGAGGCTATGTGTGAAGGACAGGTTTGAAGGATACTATATATATATATATATATATATATTTATTTATTTTCTTTTGTAAAAGAGGGATTGTGTGAAAAGTAGAAGCTTTTTCATTGATTTTTTTTATTATTTTGCAACACCATAAAGGAGACAGATAGAACAAGGGACTTTATGGATTGTTGTTAGGTGGGGCTGAGATTATGAGTGGTATTGTATGAAATTGAAGCCATGCATTAAATTTTAAGGCATGATGGATTTTACCCAATTTTGTAACATGGTCCAATTTGGATCGGGATTTTGATAATGATAGGTAACCAGTTAATTTTTTCCTTAGATATAAGAATGCTGGTGTCTTGAAGCCAAACTGATGCTATATATGTCCAAGCCAAACCAAACTGTGGGCAACATTGGTATGAGAGGACAATAGTACGAATTAAGATGTTGAACTTTTTTTTTTTTTGTAAAAAAGTAAAGATGTTAAATTTCTCTCTCAATAAATTTGTCACCTTATAAAATAAAGGCTAAATTGCATTTTTGTCATTTACTTTTGACCAAAATTTCAATTTGGTCATTTAACTTTTTTTTTCTCACTTTGGTCTTTTATCTTTTATATCCGTGTTAATTTGGTTCTCTAATTTTCTTACTTTGTTCATTTACCTTTCATATATGTGTCTGTTTGGTCTTTTAAAACAAAAACACAGAAAATGAAGAATAGTATGAATGTGTTCAAGAACACAAAAAACACTTCAATTTTGTTTTTCTTGAATAACTCAATGCAATACACAATAATTTGAATGAAAATGGTCTTTAACTAGAATAAAATTTCGCAAGAATTGAATGACACCAAAATTAAGCTCAGAAAAATGCTTATACGCAAAATCAATTAGTTGAGGAATGAGCAAATTAGTTGAGAAATGAACAAATAAGAGCCAAAACACGATTTATAGATGTGAATTGCTTCTTCACAGTGTTTGCGTTTTATTTTAAGCACTTTTCTAAATAAAATATTTATAATATATTGATTCCTTGTTAAATTTTGAGCATTTTTGGCTCAAAATCGTTCAATTTGGTGCTCTATAACAAAATCACCATTGTTGAGATTGGAGGTTTATTGAACTTCAAATTCAAGATTTCAGTTCTAGAAGTAATTTTGTGCATAAACACTTTTTTGAGCTTAATTTTGGTTTCCTTTAATTACTTGCAAAATTTTATTCAAGTTAAAGTCCTGTTTTATTCAATTTGGTCGCATATTACATGAGTTATTCAAGAAACAAGAAAAGTAAGTGCTATTGGGGTTCTCGAATACATTCATACTATTTTTCATTTTTCTGTGTTTTTGTTTTAAATGACCAAGCATAAACAAATATTAAAAATAAACGATCAAAGTGATGAAAAAATAAAGATAAATGACCAAATTGATACAGATATAAAAGATAAATGACCGAAGTGTGAAAAAAAAATAAAAGACCAAACTGAAATTTTAGTCAAAGATAAATGACTAAAAATACAATTTGCCTAAAGTAAAGTTATAACTTGTTAACAGATATGGATATCCCAAACTTTGATTGGTTTAAATAAGTGTCTACCATAAATAAGACAGATGATTAAAATGGTGAATTTTATAATTGTATAGCTTAAATTTAATCTTAAACGAGTCCTAAACTCTAGATTGACCCTCAATTTCTTTTAGGAAATTGAGATGATCTCCACCCGTTGATAATAAGTGGACAAGTGATGAAAGAATTTGACTAGTAATTACCAAAAGATCTAACAATGTTTAATAAATATTCATCTGGTTTAATTTATTGGGTATATATAGATGCCAAAATTTTGTTCCCTTGGCATAAAAACACAGGGTGTTTGTTTTCGTACCCCCCTCATTCCCTCCCACACCCCCATAATACCAAAAATGCCAATAATACCCCTGCGTTTTTAAAAAAAAAAAAAAATTAAATTAAATTTTCGGAATTACCTCAAAAAAAGTAATTCCGGTTCAAAAAAAAATAAAAAATTTCGGAATTACCTCTAAAAAAGGTAATTCCGAAATTTGTAATTTTTTTTTAAAAAAAAAGTTTGTATTTTGGTCTTAAGATTTAAACGCGTTTTATTGGAAATATGATACGAACGATTTACGATTTAATAACAATACGTCAAAATATATAAAATGACCAACATAAAATAGGAGTACAAATACAACTATGGGTCCAAAATGTCTAAAAATGACTGAAAATAAGCACGTGAAGTAGGTGAATGGGCGACATCTAGGCATCCTGCCAATCCAGGGGCCGCGCGATGCGTATATATACGATTTGTTTTAATTTTTATTACTAAAAGGCTACTAAAAATAGTCAAAACTACTCTAAAAAATATAAAAACACCACTAAAAATCTAACAAAACCAAAATAAGGCTATACAAATTTTTAAGATTTTTGGAGACTATGAAAAATTAAAAAAATCGTAAAAAATAGTAAACGATGGAATTTGGGATTTTGAGGTTTTGTTGTCCCGTAAGAAGTCCCTTCTAGGGAGTCTTGATTCTTGATTTATTTAAGCTTCTTCTAATGACCGTGGTTTCATTACGATCCGAGTATGTTGTCCAAAACCGATTTTTAGCCTAAATTATTCGTTCGAAAAAAATTAAATTTTGAATTACCTCGAAATAGGTAATTCGGTTCACAATTTAGAACCTAATTACCTCATTTCGAGGTAATTCAAAATCTTTCTAATTACAGGGGTAAATCCAAATTCCATTATTTTTGAGGTAATTCCAAATTTTAGAGGTAATTCAAAAATTTGTAATTTTTTTTTATTAACAAAACCATGTAATTTTTGTAAATTTTCAGTGTATTTTTGTCCATTTGGGACATTATGGGGGTGTGGGAGGGAATGAGGGGGGTACCGAAAATAAAGGCCAAAATAGTACTCCTCATTTTATTAAGAAGAACTTAAAAAGCGAAATACAAAAAAGACCAATACATTTAGCCTAAGCCTACATTGAAAAGGCTTAGGCTTTTTCAATGTAGCCCGACCTTTTTAGCTATATAGACTTTTAAAAAAGCCTAAGTATTTTCTGTTTATGAAAAAAAGTCAGTGCCTAAATTGGCTTTGATGTAGGCTTGGTATGCCCTATCGATCAGCCTGAACTATTCCCACCTCTAACTACGAAGCATAAAAACTGGGGGAACATAAACCAGAGCCAAAGAAAACAATTAATTAAAACTAAACTATAGGAGACTCATGACTCAAATCAGAACATTTCATTATTGTGAGAAATAAAAACATTTATTTTGGCAGTTTTAAATGTTTCATCTCATGAGGCAGAAATGGAAACAGAATAAAATCTTGGTTCTCTCAGGTCTCAGAGGAAGCCCTTGTCTTGAAAACTTTTGATGCAGTCATCAAACATTTGTTCAAGTGTTTTAAATGGTGGCAACCCCAATTGATTGATTTTGGTGGTATCCATGATATGCATGCTATTGTCTCCTTCATGGCTGCTACACTTATTTTCATATGGATATGAAGGATACTTAGTCCTAAGCATTTGAATGATTTGAGACCAATGAGCTACTGTGCTTGAACAAATAAGCCTACCAGATGCTTTAACCTCCTCCATAGCCAACAAATGAGCAGCTACAACATCCTCTATATGAACAAATCCCAGAGTTGTGTTTGGGTATTCTCCTTGCAAACCTTTAATAATGCTTAATATCATAAGCAACGTGCTAGATGGTTGTGGTGCAAGAAGAGGGCCAACAACAAAAGAAGGATTAACCACCACTAAATCCATGCCACTTTCCTTTGCAAGTCTCCAAGCTTCTTTTTCTCCCAACGTCTTTGCATATGCATACCATAGGTTATAACGTTTGCAATATTCAGGATCACTCCAATGAGATTCATTAAGAGAAGAGACTTGTTCTATGTCATCACGGTATCTTATGGAAGAGCAAGAAGAGGTGAGAACCACGCGTTTTACATTTGCTTTGATGCAAGAGTTGAGGACATTCAAGGTTCCTTTTATACAAGGATCAATTAAGGTTTCTTGAATTTTATCGTTGTATGGAACAAGTACAGGGGATGCAGTATGAAATACTCCATCAACTCCAATTACTGCCTCATCAAAGCTACCTTCCACCAACAAATCAGCTTTTAGAATTTTTAGTCTCTCTTTGGCTCCAGTTAGTTGAGTGAGATAACCAACCTTCTCTGCATCTTCGGGATTTCTCACTGTGGTTCTTACCTTGTGACCCTTTTCTAATAGGGCCTTTACTAGGTAAGCTGCTATGAACCCAGTTCCCCCTGTCACACAAAATTCAAGCATATAATTTTAGAGGTAATTCCGAAATTTGTAATTTTTTTTTTAACAAAACCATGTAATTTTTGTAAATTTTCAGGGGTATTTTTGTCCATTTGAGACATTATGGGAGTGTAAGAGGGAATGAGGGGGGTACCGAAAATAAAGGCCAAAAACACGTTGCAATATTGTATTATTACCTTTGACAGTGAAAGCTTAAAGTTTCCACATACTTTACCCCACCCCACCACAAAAAAAATATGATTCATGAATCACGGCTCTATCATATTTTATTATGGTAATTTTTTAACCCATGTGATTAATTTGTCCTTTCAACACTCCAGTATGCTTGACCTTATGCGTGTTATATATTGTAGCACGTGTTCCATGAGTAATATGCATGCTCAAAGGAAAAATTCGCCAATAAGTTTTCCTTTTAGTTTGATAAGCTTCAGGGTCACTAAAACAAAATAGAGACTACAAATAATAAAAATTGAAAGTCAAATAAAACTCAAACTTCAATACAAAACTCAAACTTCATGATTTAAATTGTAAAATAACATTTTTTTGATAATTGAGCGTAATAATATTAATCATCATTTAAATTTCAAAGATCATTGACACGCGCTCCCCGTCATCTTCTATGAAGGGTTTGAGAGGATCTTGTCATGTCTTCTTCTTAAAAGAACCAAATATACCAAGTTAAATACAATGCAAAAAAAGGGGGGCAAATAGCAAGCCTAACAGACAGTAAAATATAAGAGAGCCACCCCAAAGCTAAATAAAAATACAAACTTTCATCACTATGTTAGGTTTTTTTTAACAAAAGGGATTAGGCCGTTGTAGTAATAGAGTGTGGGTCCACCAAAAATATTGGAGCCCCTAAAAAAATTTGGTAGAGGCCCTGTCTTTGGCGCAAGACAACCCGCACAAATTCTTGGGTCGGGCCTGATAAGCTTTAACGAAGATTTACGGCAACAAAAAAACCTAATGATTTACCAAGTAAACCTTTCTATTTGTCAAAAAAAAAACTAGTAACTTTCGAAAAAAATTATTTTTAGTGCTCAAGGCCACGTTTTTCTCAATTATGTGGTGGAAATAATATGATATAAACGGGAATTAATTCAGATGTTTTTGTTAATCGTAGGTAGTGTGAACAAAAAATTACATATGATCTAGATAAACAACCATACATGAAGCACAAATACATTAGCTTACGCCGTGATGAGGGTGATTTTTTGTTTTAAAATTTTCAAAAACCAAAATCAGTTTCTGTTTTGAGTTTTAAAAATATTTAATACGAAAATCTGATTCAGTGTTGAGTTAAGAATTTTCAAAAATCAAAATCAGTTTCAAACATAAACAAAAATCTAAAGTGGTGATCTCTGATGGTATGGCTGGTGGTCAGAATGGCATTACGTGGCGGTAGGATTGGTGATCAGAAGTCAATGGAGTGGTGGTCTACGATGGCAGAGTAGAGGATGGTGGTGGGTGATCGGCGATGGTCGAAGTAGTGGTTGGCGGCAGTCAGTGGTGGTCGTTTGGTGATCATAAGTAGATTGAGTGGTGATCAACAGTGGTCAAAGTGGTTGGTGGTTGTTGGTGGTAGTGAGAGTGGTGGTCATAATGGTAGTCATTAGTGATCAAATTGAAGATCATAGATAGGTAAACTGATGATCTGAGGTAGTCATAATGATAATCAGTGATAGTCAAATGGATGGTTGAAGTGGTTGGTAGAGGTTGACAGTGGTCGAAATGATTGTTGGCAGTGGCCAGAGTGGTTATCGACGATTGTTGAAGTGATGGTTAAAGGTGGTTGGCCGTGGTCGAATTGGAAGTGGTCAGATTGATGATCAGAGATTATAAAACAAATACAAAAACTATAAGTTAAATATCATTTTAGCTTATGCCACCACTTGTGTGATATCCGCAACATGTACAAAATGCTAAGTTGAATACACATGAACGTTATACACATTGTAAAAGCTATTTTCAAAATCTAAAAGAGGAACCTCCTTAATAATAATAATACACAAGGAGTTTAAGGGCATGTTTGATTCACAAACAAGTAAATACTGGACTGAACTAGACAGTACACTACTGGACAACAAGTGTATGTTGTCCAATACACTGTTTGGTGAACACCGAACAACACAACAAAAAAAATGTAAAATTTACTATAATTATCTTTATACGGTTTATAATGTTTTTTTGTATAATATAATTATAATATAATTAAAAATTATAGTGAAAATAATAAGAGATGATAGGGGAGAGGGAGAGAGAGGTTATGAAATGAGAAAATATATAGAAGAGAGATGAGGGGTAGAGGGATGGAGAGAGAAAGAGATGTCGAAGAGGAAGAGAGAGGATAAAGGAGAGAGAGATGGAGAGAGGGAGAGGGAGAGGGAGAGATGACTAATGATATGTGAATGTGTAGAAGATAGATGAAATATAGAGAAAGGAAGAGAGAGAGGATAGAGGAGAGAGAGAGAGAGAGGGATAGTGGGGAGAGAGAAGGAAAGAGGAGAGAGAGAATACAGAAGAGAAAAATTTTATCAAGTATGAAATAAAAATAATGTTTTTATAATTTTTGGGGGTGAACAAAAAGTTGAATTGTAGGACAGAAAGTTGTACTGTCACTGTGGTTTTGTGAGCGACAAGAATTTGGGGTTTTATACAGAAAAATAATTAGCAATCAAAAAAAAAAATTCACAAAATTTGAGAGAAATAATCACACTCTTAGCACTCAAGAGCATTTGGATGAGATGGTAGAGGTCTCTTCCAACATAACCGAGTTCGAATTCAGCCTTGTGCATGCAATAATACTAAATCTCTTGAGAGTTTGGTCAAAATTAATTAAACACTCAAGTAAAAGCAGAAAAGAAACGAGAGTTGGTAAATAGCTTCAAAATAAATTAAAAAAAATCAGACAAAAGATAACTTCAAAATAAGAAACATATAATATGAAGGCATCAGCAGAAAGATGCCAATTTTCCATGGAACTTTTAAGCAATGAGCAATGAAGAGTAAACCATCAGGCATACATTGGAAAAAATGGACAATCAGAAAGAACAATATCAACTAGTTTAAAAAGATTGCCATATTTTAATGTAAGTGTCATTTTTCTCTGGACCTTATTGTGCCCAGCGAGATAAACCAGGGACTTCCATTACTCAAGCATGCATCCTAACTTCTAATCACAAACACAAAATAAGAGCAAACCACTAATGAGCATGAAAAAGTATCGGTGACCAATTATTCAAGTATCTAACGAAATGAAATCAATAATTCAATTTCTAGAAGACTATAAACACCAAAGCATAGCAAAATATTCACAGCTTGCAAGTTGAATCAAATTTGACTGCTAAATAAATTGTTATCTTACATTTCGGAGTTCAAGGTTCAAAGTTGGAAATGGCGCATCCATGACGGGAGAAGAGTTTCCTATTTCTGTCACTCAAAGGAAAATCAGGTGGAGGTGTTATCTTTCTCAAGGATGGCCTTAAAAGTAGCATGGAGGCAACAATATTAGGATGCACTTGATGACAACCAAACAAATCAATCTCTCTGAGTTGCATGCAGTTTTTGACCACATGCATCACTCCCTTCTTCGTGATGTCCGGACAATTATGCAGCGATAGTTGCAAAAGCCCACGGCACCTCTTTGAGATCACATATAGTGCTTCATCGTCAACTCTTGTATTTGTCAAGTTCAACACCTCCAATTTGGGAAGCTCAAAGTTCATTCCAAGTGACTTCACTCTTTCACAGAAGGTTAAGTTCAAGTGTCTAATCTTTCGACATATCCTTAAAACCTGACCAATTCCTTCTTCAGATATGTCCGAGCAATGGGTCAAATCAAGCAGGTGCAAATTGGGAAAAATGGAAGCGAACATTATGATATTTTCATCTTTTAACCTAAAAATGCGAGCCAAAGAGAGATACTTGAACTGAGAGTTTACAACACAATCCATCAAGGAACTAGAATTCTCAACACTGTTTTCCGCAATACTTGTGCATCCATCTAATATGACCTCACTAAGTGAGGGACAGTTCCTAACGAGTGGAAACAAGGCGGAATCTGTGAGCAAAGTACAATAACTAAGGTCTATAGACACCAAATCAGGAAGAAAGAAAGATAACTCGGCAACGCGTGAATGATTGAGAAAATTAGCATTTTGAAGACCCAAATGTTGGACACGTTGACACTTAGATAACAAACAAAAGATACCATCATAAGTATAGCCAGTGCAATGTCCAATGTGAAGCCTCCTCAAAGGAAGAGTGTGCATTGCAATAGAGGAGAGGAACTCATCCGAAATGTGCCAACCCGACAAATCTAGACAAGTCAACCCCTTCAAACTCAGCAGCGATTGAATGAACAGCGGAGTAACGAACGTTGCAGCATCTTCGTCTTGTTGGAGTTGGTCTAGTTGGACTTTGGAAATTAAAAAAGGGAATGTTAGTCTCTCACGGACTGCACAAGCAGTACCATGGTTGTTTATGCAAATATAAAAAGGGGTATGAGATAAAGACCTCAATGTTGGTCTCCTAAGGAGAGCACAAGCAATACCAAGGTTCGTTATGCGATGACAGTATAACATGATGGCTTCTTCGAGAAACTTACAGTTCTCAAACAAGCGAAAAATCAAGTTATCGTTGATGTAGTAATGACGAGAGAGATTAACCTTGCGGAGTTTGGAAAAGTGCGAATGAAAGAGCCTCTAGTCTAACGAGCATGCTTTTGTGATTTTCTTCGAAATTTGAAGCGTTACTGAGGTCCAGTTCTTCAAGCAAAGGGAAACAATCGGCTATTAGGTTGAAATCAGCGGAACTGATAAAAGATATGTTGGAACAAATGAGGGAGGTTAAAGTCGTAATGTTTTCAGAAAAAACTCGCAAACCAACTGAGGGAATGGTGGACCGGTTGGAGATATTGAGCGATGTGAGGTGCTTCAACTGGAAACTAGAGATTTGGATGAGAACATTGTTCAGGTCAGTGTAGCAGCACGACAGATCGAGAGAGGTTAGATTGGTGAACCTTTGTAAGAGGCGAGGGAGGAAAGGGAGTGTTGGATAACAGATACTTAGAGAGTACCGGTGACGGTTCGTGACGGAGAGGAAGTATTTTGAGACGACGGAGAGAGACTTCAAGTTCTCGCCGTTGTTGTTGACAAATCTGAAGATGCGTTCCCAACAATCATCCGGTAAATCTAACTCTGAACAAACCAATTCCGAAGAGATTCTCATTGGAGACATCGGTGCCGCCGGTGACCACTGCCGCCTCAATGACCTTCGCTGCCTTTTCATCATCATCATCGTATTTGAGGGATTTAAGGTTAGGTTAAAAGTAACAAAACATATTTGTCGCTGAAGAAGAAGAAGAAGAATATATACATATACTCTTTCTTTTTCTTTTTTTTCAAATATATACTCAAATTAAAATTGGGCTAAATTTTGGGCTCTTTCAAATACAAATCAAAATCAATTCTTTTTGGGTGTTGTTTTTCCCAACTCCCTTCCTACTCACTACACACTTCCAAACATCAAATATTTCAATTTTTCCCTCACGTGCAACAATCATGGACAACATATTTTCCAAAAGTTCAGTTGTCTCCCACCCAATCAGCTTTTTGGGTGTTGCTTTTTAGGTGTTGCGTTAAAAACACACTTAGAGTAAGTGTACTCTTTCGCAAAAGTAGTATAAAAGATTATCGTCTCCATAGGGATTAATTAACAAGTACTAAACTAATCGAGATTATTTAATGTTTAGACGAACAAATGTTTGATGGTTGTAGAAACTAAAAGAAACAAAGAACACTAATTAAAATACTAGATTTAATAAATGGTGAGAGACCTAGGGTCACGATTTCACTTGCAAGCTTCGATTCCCCTATGTATAATTTTACCTGAATTCCCTTATTTTATTTCAATTACCAATCCCTTTACTAAAACTATTAATCCGTTTGGTCATTCGCGATTAATATTATTTTTCCTAAATTAACCCTTGTTTGGTCATGCAAGAATTTAAATTTAAGAAAAGCATAAAGAACAAAAAGGTTGAATGATTGGAAGACTAAATTATGGTTTGGTCATGCCCTAATTATAGCCCCAATTATCCTATAGGTCCACCAACTAATTGCAGTACGGTCGCTGATCCACTAATTGATTATAAACATGCAAAGGATAGCTAATCCTAATCATGTGATAAAAACAATAGGACAATATTAATTGAAATAAAAACAGGAATTCAAATTAGAAATTAGAACATAAAAAGTCTCTAAGCAAGCAAGATTCACCTAAGACCCTAGAAGAGGATTTAGGTATCCATAATAATCAAAAACAACAAAATAGAAATTAGAGTCATGAATTACAGAGATAAAAATAACCCGAAAATCTGAGAAATTCTTATTCTGAGTCTTCAATCTCCTTTTTCTGCTCCGAAACTCTCTCACGGTGTCAAGAACGGTATCTAAAACCTTCACTCTCTCCTCTTGTGCGCTGCCGATTGGTGGTGTTCCGTTGGTTATTCACCGCTCCCCCTTTCTAATGATGCATACGGCTCCTTTTATATTAGGAGTTTCTTGGGACTCTTGAGATAACAAATCAATGCTACTTGAGATTTGGTTTGTCATGGTATCAAATCTATCCCCCCAAGTATCAACTATATCACCCAAGGTATCAATTCTATTATCAATTCTTCTCTCAAAGGCACTGTATTGCTCAATTTCCACGGTCGGGGTACACTTAGTTTGTGAAAACTGAGTTTCTTGAGCCAACTGAGTTGCCAATTGTTAGCCTGTATTTTCAGCAGGCTAAATAAATGCAGTCAATAAGGTTGACTCATGCACTTTAAAGAGAAGATTGGTGGTCTTCGACGCTCAAAGTTGGTTTTCGACCATCACAAGGACTTGGCGAAGAGCGAAGACATGAAGGCTACGATTTGACGAAGAAATAAAAGTTAGAAGTGAATTCACGCAAGGGAGACACCGTCGAATTGTGTTTTGAAGATGCAGTCGAAGGGCGTGATTTTCACGTTGTCGAAGCACTGAGCAGTTTATTTAATCAGTTATTGTTTTCAAATTCAAAATTGTTCAGTTACTTTGTTTCCCTCTCTGTATATATACCAGTTTTCCATATTGAAAACGGGTCACAATCCCAACATACAATTTCTTACGCTCAAACTTCCAACGCTAGAGAAAACTGAGCACAAGAAGCGAATGTATGGATCTGTGCACCAACTCTTTACATTTTGATGCAATTTAAGTTTTTTTCTTTGAACTTTCAGTTGTCTTTTCTTTTATTTTCTCTTTACGAATTCCTTGGCGTTCAAGGCAATTCATTGTTTTCTTTTGTTTCCTTTTGTTTGGTTACGCGAAGAACACCATTTTCCTACTACGAATCATACAAGAACTTAAGCACAATATGTCCTGAGATTCATTGGTTGATCTCGCAAGTAATTAATTCAGACCAGCGGTTGTTTACCAAATTTCACCGTAAACACCAGTGCTATCATATCACTAATTTTTTACAACCGATTCATATCCCCGGCAACGGCGCCAAAAACTTGTTGCGTTAAAAACATACTTAGAGCAAGTGTACTCTTTCGCAGAAGTAGTATAAAAGATATTGTATCCGCAGGGATTAACTAACAAGTACCAAACTAGTCGAGATTTATTATTATTTAGACGAATAAATGTTTGGTGATTGTTGAAACTAAAATAACCAGAAATAAATAGCAAGAATTTAAATTGTAGAGTTTGATAAATGGAAGAAAGCCTAGGGTCACAGTTTCACTTGCAAGGTTCGATTCCCCTATGTTCAATTCCTACTTGAATTCCTTTATTTTACTTCAATTACCAATCCATTTACTACAGCTACTAACCCGTTTGGTCATTCGTGATTAGTATTCTTTTTCCTAAACTAACCCTTGTTTGGTCATGCAAGAATTTAAATTTAAGAAAAGCATAAAGCACAAAAAGGTTGAGTGATTGAAAGACTAAATTACGGTTTGGTCATTCCCTAATTATAGTCCCAAGTATCCAATAGGTCCACCAACTAATTGCAGTACGGTCGCTGATCAACTAATTGATTATTAACTTGCAAAGGGTTGTCAATCCTAATTATGTGATAAAAACAATAGGATAATATTAATTGAAGTAAAAACTAGGAATTCAAAGCATAAATCAAAACATAAAAAGGTCTCTAATCAAGCAAGATCCACCTAAGACCCTAGAAGAGGAATTAGCTACTCATAGTGTTCAAGAACATTGGAATAAAATTGAAAGTCATGAATTACGGAATAAAAATAACCCGGAGATTGAGTAAATTCTGATCCTGTATTCGGTCTTTGTATTCTGCTCCAAAGCTCTCTCACAGTATCAAGAACAAGTATTTAAGGCTCTCTCACTGGTGTGTTGCTGCTATTGTTTTCGTCAGGCTGTGTGCGGCTCTTTTCTCTAATTACGGCTCTGAATCCTTCCGTCTCTGATGTGTGCGTTGCCGTCAACGTATTTTCTTTTCTGAATGTGCAGTGCGTGTCTCCTCCTTGGTATTACGTGTGTCTCCCATTGGGCATTATCAGCTGTTATTTCTGCAATTAAATCATATACTATCGCAGGTTCCCCATTCAATAGAGAGCCACCACAAGCCATATTAACAATTCCCCTATTTTGAGAAGATAATCTGTTGCAAAAGTATTCAAGTAGTTGCCACTTCTCAAATCCATGATGAGGACAACTTTGGAGTAAGTCTTGAAACCTTTCCCAAGCCTCACGTAAAGATTCTTGCTCGACTTGAGCAAAGCTGATTATTGCACCTCGAATCTTAGTAGTCTTACCTGGGGGAAAATATTTGGTCAAGAATTTTTGCTTCAGTTGTTCCCAACTCGTAATGGACTCAGCAGGTTGAGAGTCTAGCCAAGCAGATGCCATGTCAGCCAAAGACCATGGAAACAATCTCACTCTAATAGCATCAGGTGACACCATTGCAAATTACTGAGTCTGCCACCCTCAAGAAGTTTCTAAGATGGGTGTGCGGGTCTTCTGTTGGTGCACCTCTGAACATAGTCGAATTCTGAACCATTTTAATCAAGCTTGGTTTGAGCTCAAAATTAGTGGCTTGCACAGTTGGTTTGACTATGCTTGTAGTGATATTCGTTGTCGAAGTGAAGTAGTCTCGAAGATTTCTTCTCGGATTGGCAGCCATCACTCTTGTCTCTTTTCTTATCCTTCGAGCAGTTCTTTCAATTTCTGGATCAAAAACCAAAATAGGCTCCTCGGAGCAGGTGAGCATGCACAAGTAATAATAAAAATAACACTAACAAATAAAAATAAACTAATAAACTAAATGACAAAAATATATAAATATTTTTTTTCTTTTTATTAAATTAAACTAAAACAGACTAAAACAAGAAAAAAATATCTAAAGCAATACAAAATCTCTTTTGTTTAATATTATTAAATTAATCCCCGGCAACGGCGCCAAAAACTTGTTGCGTTAAAAACACACTTAGAGTAAGTGTACTCTTTCGTAGAAGTAGCATAAAAGATTATCGTCTCCACACGGATTAATTAACAAGTACTAAACTAATCGAGATTATTTAATGTTTAGACGAACAAATGTTTGATGGTTGTAGAAACTAAAAGAAACAAAGAACACTAATTAAAATACTAGATTTAATAAATGGTGAGAGACTTAGGGTCACTGATTCACTTGCAAGCTTCGATTCCCCTGTGTATAATTCTACCTGAATTCCCTTATTTTATTTCAATTACCAATCCCTTTACTAAAACTATTAATCCGTTTGGTCATTCACGATTAATATTTTTTTTCCTAAATTAACCCTTGTTTGGTCATGCAAGAATTTAAATTCAAGAAAAGCATAAATAACAAAAAGGTTGAATGATTGGAAGACTAAATTATGGTTTGGTCATGCCCTAATTATAGCCCCAATTATCCTATAGGTCCACCAACTAATTGCAGTACGGTCGCTGATCCACTAATTGATTATAAACATGAAAAGGATAGCTAATCCTAATCATGTGATAAAAACAATAGGACAATATTAATTGAAATAAAAACAGGAATTCAAACTAGAAATTAGAACATAAAAAGTCTCTAAGCAAACAAGATTCACCTAAGACCCTAGAAGAGGATTTAGGTATCCATAATAATCAAAAACAACAAAATAGAAATTAGAGTCATGAATTACAGAGATAAAAATAACCCGAAAATCTGAGAAATTCTTATTCTGAGTCTTCAATCTCCTTTTTCTGTTCCGAAGCTCTCTCACGGTGTCAAGAACGGTATCTAAAACCTTCACTCTCTCCTCTTGTGTGCTGCCGATTGGTGGTGTTCCGTTTGTTATTCACCGCTCCCCCTTTCTAATGATGCATACGGCTCCTTTTATATTTGATGCCTAAGCCTAGGGTTCCATGTTGCCTTTCTCTTCAAGTCACGTGTCCAGTTTTATATTATATACATATATCAATAATATATATTATTTTCTTTCTTTTTATCTTTTATTTCTCTCTGCAAAATAAAGAGCAAATTAAGTTAGTGATTTATATAATTAGTATATAATTGCTCTAAAAGTGATCCAAAAGTATCTCTAAAAATGCACTTAATTGGAGTTTATCATTACTAATTGACTAATTGGTGGTTACCAATTACCAATTTCTCTTTAAAGATGTGTCACTATGTGATTGGTAGATAGTGTACAACATACATACACATATTGTATATATAAATTAAATCCTAGGTTAAAGAAGTGACAAAACATATTTGTCGCTGAAGAAGAAGAATATGCACTAATATCATTTTTATTTATTTTATCATTCACCCCATATAATATAGATATATATTACTTTTAGTAATTATTTTTAATTATATCAGGCGAATGTAGTTAATTTAATACACACATATGTAAGAAAATTTGGGTGTTATACCTAGATCTCTCTGTGCTGTAAATTGCACAATTTAAATAAAACAAAAATTTAAAACATGTTCCAATAATTATTTTATGATAAATGGGGTGTACACTTTCTCTACCTCTTTTTCTAAGAGTTCCATCTCAAGCTTAACTTTTCTAAGTCTGCTATAATTGACTCCAGTTTTAACATTTTACTATATGTTGATACTTTTTCTCGATATTCAACCACTTTGATGTAGATAATTCATTCCACAAGGCTTCGACTTTCTCGCATGTAGAAATATCTCGGTGCCACGCTTTATGGTTTGAATATTGTAAGCAAGACTCTCCTATTTTTGCGAAAGAAAACTTTATCTTTATTGCAAGCACCCGATTCATGTGGGGAAGTTTTGATTGAAGGTTGACAGGATGTTTCACATGTGATGGACACTTGAATTACACACGAGTTATTGTCCATCAAATATTTTTCCAAGAAATTATCAACAGAGACAAAACTTGGGAACATGTACTTATGTTTCGAAATGCTGAATGTGTGCGTCCCTCTTTTTTTGAAAATAAAAAGTAAAACAGAGAAGAATTAACATCTATCAAGTTGCAGTACTTGTCAATCAAATACACTCTAAAAATAGCGCTAATGGGAGGAGCAAGATCGTCTAATTCAATTGTTAGTGAATTGAACCATCTTGAATTTCTTAAAATCAAAAACAAAAATGTAATTTAGCTAACTTACAATCTAAATTATTTATTAGAATAGGAAAAAATATTTTTAAAAAGTATACCATCTCAAGCCATTTAGAAAGAAAATCAAAGTCCCTTGCCGTACTGAAATTCTTGTTTCTACGAGAGAGTTTGTCTACTTTCCATTTGATTATAAAAGCCATTTTTGAAAAATTCATAAATAACTTTTGTGCACATTGCTATAGCGAAGAAGTCATTGCATGCACTCTTTTCCCAGCCGGTTTTTTTCTGTTTTGCAGCAATTACAGGGTGACCTTGGGCTGTCAATTTATGGAGCATTTGGAACCGCCGAAACAATTTGGTTTGGAAGAACATTAGAGACTCGACAGCAACCATTCTTCGGAATGGAGCTAGTTTTCTGGAGGAATGGAAATCAGCCTGCAGCGTGCCATTGCAAAGCAAATTTCCGGTTTCCTTTGCGAAGAATAAAGAATGAACCGCGATGGATGCTAGCTTTTGGATGAAACCTCCTGCGAATTTTGTTAAGTGTAATGTTGATGCAGCCTTCGATACTAATGGAAATAAGATGGGATTCGGGATGTGCTTACGGAATGAGAACGGTGAGTTCCTTGCAGCCAAGTTACATTCTTTTTAGATAATAGGTTATTTCCTATCTTAGGGTACTACTAGTGTATCTCAAAGATTATGCAGGTTGATACTATACTTGGATTATAGTTAGGATTGCCATAATATGTTAGTTGTACATTCCTCTTCTAAAAACCATATAAATCCCTTCTATAATATCAACATCATTTAAACAGATGTAAGTTGATGTAAACTTTTGCGACACTATTATAGATGCGATTGATGGTTTTCAGAAGAGGAATGTACAACTCAAGGGGTCTGTTGGTTTTATATTGCATTGCCGTTGATTTTGCATTTTATGTATTGTACAGAGTTTTCATGATTTTTCAGTAGTAGTTGTTGGATTGATTTGTTGTTGTTGGTTTAGCTTTAGGCATAACATTTGAGTGATAGGAAGCATCGTAGTTTGTGTGTTATTGGGATGCGAGCTCTCTTTCATATAATTTTGGTGGGAGTTGCTCTCAACATGCAAGTGGTGTGTCATTAAGACGTGGGCTTATGTTCATGCAATTTCATAATAGACAATGTAACACCCCTTTTCTACCCCTTAATTTCCAACGTCATTATCAGAGTATTACACTGTTCAAAAATATTATTTAAGTAGTAGAAAGGAATGTTACGTCTTCATTAAATTAAACTCATCGTATGCACCATTAAGTTCGTGCAACAATGCATACATCATAAAATTAAAACTTCAAAATCATTTCATCACAGCGGACTAAATATTGACTCACTAGTCCACTCAAACCCGTCTCATAATCCTCAAATACACCTCATACAGTTAAGTAATATAACATCAAATTCCAAAATTGCGCCCCCTAGGTGCTACGGTATCAGAGAGCGACACAACCAGACTCCCCGACAACCAACAAGAAGGCAGCTAGACCTTCACTCGCGATTACCTCAAATTAACCGAAGACGAAGCTCTCTCTACGGAGTCACCAACAGAACCACCGCAACAGCTCTCCCTCCCTTCCTCTTCCTTGCACCGATCACTCTCTCTCCCTTTCCCCCATTGGTTGCGCTGGTTTCCACTTCTCTCTTCTCCTCTCTTCATTTGTTTTCTTCCTTTTCTCTCTTACCGAAACAACAAGTCGCTAAGAGCCCGACGTCAACTACACCGAAACGCACAAAGGGCTAGTGTTTCTTGAAGAGCTCGACGCGAGGAATCCAAAAACGGTGTCCGATTCTTCGAACGACAATCGTGGTGACCTTAATCTCCAAAACACGATCCTGGAGTATTTGAATGGTATAGATAGCGGTCTTTTTTGCCAAAACGGAGCTCAGAAACAGGTTTGGGGGTGGATTTCGACTTTGGTGGTAAAATTTTGGGTCAAACCGAGGTGAAATGAGTGAGAACGAGAGAGAGGTTTGAAGGTGAGGTTATGGAAGCCGCTGCTGCGTTTCACGCAGCCTTCTTGCGAAGAGGAAGAAGACGCGCACGACGGTCGATTTGGGTTGGGTCGCGCGTTCGTGGGCTGGGAGGTGCGCTGGGCTTAAGTGAGTTGCAGTGGGGGTGCGTCCAGCAGGCAACAGGGGGTGTATGCGAGTAAAACAACCCAAAAACTCATTTAAAAATATTTTTAGAGCCCAATATCACTATAACTATTATTTTAGCACCTCAATAGCCCAAAATATTTTCTAAAGAGATAATATCTCAAACACTAATATTTAATAGAAATAAAATAAAGATATAATATTATTAATCATATATTACCAATAGCATATAAAAATACCATATTTTTATTTCTAATATTTTTCCACAATCTAATCCCCAATAATTTATTAAATAAATATCCAATAATCTTTGGGGCGTTACAACTCTCCCCCACTTAGAATGTTTCGTCCTCGAAACTTACCGACCAAAACTAAACAACCTCCCCTTGACAAACTACAGCCTTCTAGACAACTAATGCTATCTATCTTGCTGATTATCATTTCATTGATTACCGGCGGTGAGTGATTGGGCGACCGTCCCTCCTACTTCTTCAGCCAGGTAACTCAAGAACTGATAACCAGACTCAGTCATACAAACTCAACTCAAGAGACGACTAAGCCATCCTCATCGGACTCAACAGGCTATAAACGACAACGTTCACATCAAAGTTCACAAGCTCAACTAATCACTCACAATCACATAACACGTAACACAAATCGGGGTCACCGGGTACCCCAACGAGGGATCACTCTTAGTAGTCAAGACAATGAAACATCTTAACACCAGTAGCAAGGTTAGTCTACACGACACTCAGCATACGACGTTAATGCGTAATCAAGAACATGCTACTGTAACATTTCCTATTATACTTTATACTACGCTTTCACTAATTCGTAAAGTCAAGGTAATAGTGTTGAATTAACCACATGACAAATTCATGTGAGCCCCCAACTATAAACTAATCCAGCAGAACTCACAAAACAAGCAAAATATCGGTCACAAAAGTTAATGTCTTAGAAAGGTTAACATGTAGGCATCATGGTCACTTTCATTAAACTAGCGTGTTCTTCTAAATAATTACAATGTTATTTCACTAAGCTTTTCTGAAAAGAATTAGAACATATAATTTTATCAAGGCAAATTATTTGCACGATATCAATTATAATCAACTCAAAACACGTGGAAAATATTCCTAACGTCTAACTTTAGCAGTTTTATACATAAACTTGAGCCCCGATATAACTAGAACAACATATAATCTATCAACTCATGTGATATTTGCATTCTCCTATTTATAAAATTCGTCTTGTCCTACTTTAATTTAATTTTCCTCCCCTCATCTATAAAATTTACCTCGCTCTATTTAATCCAATCTCGCTATCTTAAAAACCAAACATTACAGCTCTGTAGCTAACAAAATTTCAGCTTACGCATTCACACTAAAAGACTAAGGTCAATTTCAAACAGTCTCTTCAATAACTAAGTTCCACTGTACAAGGTCTCACTAGATAACAAAATACTACAATTAATTGCAAATGCAAACAAACTGGCTTCCTAAAAATGTATCTTCCTACCATTCAACCTTAATCCCTACACCCTACTCCGTTTAGGTATCGCTCAAGTATTGACCGAAACATTATACTCCTACAGCCTTTACATGGATTTACAAAATTGGGGAAAACATGGTACTAACTCCCCCCCTAGTCCTTCTTGTTAACCATAGCTTGCTTTGGATTATTTTTCAATCTGATCACTATATTGGGGCGGTTTTCTTGTAGACCAAAAATTATTCTACTCCTTTGGCAAATCCATAATCTCTAATTTTAAATATAAATCACTTTTATAATACTAGATTCTACTCAAAATAAGACAACTACAATTATAAATTATCTACTTATTATATTTGCACCTAAACCTCTATTCCACATTATTTTCCAATCTCAAGGTATCATAAATCATAAACGTTAAATGCAATATAGCAATCAATTAACATACATCAAATCAATTCAATTTAATACAATACACTCAATTAGATCAATTACAATAGATATTACACGCAAATCAAACAATATATACTTTCATAGTCAAACTCAACATCATGGAGCACACAAAGTTTCGTAGCCAAATATACCTATTCTAATTTAATCACAAAACAATCCACGAATTAGGACTAATACACTTAAACTAAGATTAATGTCACAAACTTTGCTTCCCCCAATTGAAGAAATAACACTACCTATTATTTACGAAGTCCTTAGATATTTACATCGTCTTATTTATAATTTCAGCTCACAAGACTTCTTATTTAGTTAAACCTCATATTTTGAACCCTAAAAGTCACAACTCCTCACTCGTTAGTATCTCAGCCTAACTCATCTACACTAAATGACTAAAACTTGTTTTATAACTTCTGTTTGTATGATTAGATACCACAACCATTTGCAATCCACGCTAATCAAGGTGGTCTCTTTTTCAAGACTTAAATTTTTTTTTTTTTTTTTTTTTTTTTTGTCTACCTTGCATCCATTCCTAAGCCCGTTCTTTTCGTCACTTACTTATTTGCTAGCGTTCTGCACCTGCACTAGTTCTTTTATTAATATACTAACATATATCTATAAAGGTAAGCATACCCTTACAACCTTAGTCCAATTAGCAAATACTAATACTAATAAATAACATCCTAGTAATATTACCACTCCTAAGTACTTCTCTTTAACTATATATAGCATGATTTGGACCTTCTATCAATTTCATTACTAGTGTGGGGCGGTTTGCTTGCACACCACAATTCATATTATAGGTCCTTCAACATTTCTAACTATAATTCATAGCTGTAAAATATGAATCACTACTTCACCTTATATTGACATCTCTAAACACCAAAAGAATAAAACAATCGTAAGTTATCATTCGCCACATCAATTCAAGGCTCTTAACAAAACAAGAATTCCAATAATTCTATCCGTTCGTAATTTCAGCAATTAAACAGAGAGCACAAAATATCACGACAGAATCAACGTTATTTTGTCACACAACTATTTCATTATAATTTATATAGAAGTTAGAAATACTAAAATAGAGATGGAATTGGGTCTAAGGCTAACACCTCTACCCACAACCATTGTTATACCCATGAGTAAGGTAATCTTCCCCCTTACAAATCAAAGAGTTCATCTAACACATCACAGCCCCTTGAAGATTTAACCAACTAAACTAGTTAGTTTCACGACTTTCAAGAATCAAACAAACGGTACATCCAACTCTATTCAGAGTTCACACATCGGAACACATAACAGATAATACAAATGGTCCGGTTAGAACCAACTCACACTCTGAAGATAAACAATAGTTAGGACTAAAAGACTCTACGACCGGGACAACTTGGTCGAGACAGATCAATCGCTTCTCGATACCACTAATGTAACACCCCTTTTCTACCCCTTAATTTCCAACGTCATTATCGAGTATTACACTTGTTCAAAAATATTATTTAAGTAGTAGAAAGGAATGTTACGTCTTCATTAAATTAAACTCATCGTATGCACCATTAAGTTAGTGGCAACAATGCATACATGATAAAATTAAAACTTCAAAATCATTTCATCACAAATGGACTAAATATTGACTCACTAGTCCACTCAAACCCGCCTCATAATCCTCAAATACACCTCATACGCTTAAGTAATATAACATCAAATTCCAAAAATGCGCCCCTAGGTGCTACGGTATCGAGAGAAATGACACAACCAGGACTCCCGACAACCAACAAGAAGAAGCGGCTAGACCTTCACTCGCGATTACCTCAAATTAACCAAGACGAAGCTCTCTCTCTACGGAGTCACCAATGAAACCACCGCAATGACTCTCCTCTCCTTCCTCTTCCTTGCACCGATCACTCTCTCTCCCTTTTTCCCCATTTGTTGCGCTGGTTTCCCTCTTCTCTCTTCTCTCTCTTCGCTGTTTTCTTCCTTTTCTCTCTTACCGAAACAACAAGTCGCTAAGAGCCCGACGTCAACTACACCGAAACGCACAAAGGGCTAGTGTTTCTTGAAGAGCTCGACGCGAGGAATCCAAAAACGGTGTCCGATTCTTCGAACGACAATCGTGGTGACCTTAATCTCCAAAACACAGTCCGCCTGGAGTATTTCGAATGGTATAGATAGCGGTCTTTTTTGCCAAAACGGAGCTCAGAAACAGGTTTGGGGGTGGATTTCGACTTTGGTGGTAAAATTTTGGGTCAAACCGAGGTGAAATGAGTGAGAACGAGAGAGAGGTTTGAAGGTGAGGTTATGGAAGCTGCTGCGTTTCACGCAGCTTCTTGCGAAGGAGAAGAAGACGCGCACCGGGTCGGTTTCTGGGTTGGGTCGCGCGTTCGTGGGCTGGGAGGTGCGCTGGGCTTAAGTGAGTTGCAGTGGGGGTGCGTCCAGCAGGCAACAGTGGGGTGTATGCGAGTAAAACAGCCCAAAAACTCATTTAAAAATATTTTTAGAGCCCAATATCACTATAACTATTATTTTAGCACCTCAATAGCCCAAAATATTTTCTAAAGAGATAATATCTCAAACACTAATATTTAATAGAAATAAAATAAAGATATAATATTATTAATCATATATTACCAATAGCATATAAAAATACCATATTTTTATTTCTAATATTTTTCCACAATCTAATCCCCAATAATTTATTAAATAAATATCCAATAATCTTTGGGGCGTTACAGGCAACATCATCTAATCTGAGTCTCATTACTCCTTATTTGAAGTACTTCCATTTTAATAATATCTTTTGCTTATAAAAAACTTAATAAAAAGCAAAAAGCAAAAAGAAAAAACAAAAAATCAAATGAAAATTCATAAAAATACAATATTTGGCAAGAAAACTTTATAAAAATCAAGAAAACATAAACACTAGTAAAAAGCTTATCTTAAAAAAAAAAAAAATAAACACTAGCAAAAAACCACATAAAAAAATTATAAATACACAATATTTAACAATAAAAAGTTAATACAAAACAAGAAAATAGTAACACTAACGAAAAAATGCAATATTTAACAAAAAGTATTTGATAAAAATAGAAACATAAATAAAAAATTCATAAAAACACAATATTTTTTTTAAACAAACAGGCAAAGTGTCCAAATTTATTAAAAAAGGAAAAGGAAAAAGATAGAGAACGGCGAATGGGGGACTAGACCGAAACAACTTGCCAACAAAGGAAAATAAACAATAATCGAGAGCCCCTAAATAACCAATCTAACAAAGATACTCAAGCTAGAAACAACCCAGATTAAAAGGATTCAGAGGCAGAATTAGCTTTTGAACGAGTATTGTAGCCAGCAACCGACTGCTTTTTCTGTCTGAATTTCTTCTTTTAAAACTTGGACCCAACTGATCCAAACACAGCTGATCCCTGCGAATCATAAATCATAGGATCACCAATATCATCTGAAGACCCACCCCAGAGATTTCTTAAAATATTCATGTCAGATTCAACTACCGGATTCGATGTAGCAACGTAATCTGAGACAACAAACACAACATCTTCATCTAAGACATCCCCCCACTTCGTCCCTAGAATTTTCATGCCAGGTAATGCGTTAGAAGATGAGGCATCTAATAGAGTCTTGGGAGATTGGGTGGAAGATGGATGAACCTCCTCCAGAGAGTTATTTGATGAAAAGGGGATCGCCGACACCCCTAAAGCGGAGGTAAACACGGGAGAATCAAGCCTGGTGGGAGGCTGAGTGGAGTCATTACCAGTTCGGCTAGCTGCAGGTGTGCTAGCCGACTTCTCGAGGGATGAATCCATCTGCTGGGTCAAAGGCTTACCAATATCTGCAGTAACCGAGGCAGGGATAGTTGATTCATCAGTAGAATGTGTGTCATTATCTCCAGTCTCAATCGGAGAGGGGTCCCCTTGTTGTTTATGTATCTGAGGAGATTTCTCATTATTAGGAGAGTCTGCTAGCTGCTGAGGGATCTGGGAAGATTGCTCATTATTAGAAGAGTCCCCTTGCTGCTGAGGAACCTGTGAAGGATGCTCATTATTTAGAGCCTTATGCTTAGGGAGCACAATATTTGACAAGAAAAACTTGATAAAAATCAAGAAAACAGAAACACTAATAAAAAAATAAAAGGCTTAAATATATGTTTGGCCTCTGCAAATATGACTATAATCTAGTTTGGCCCCTATTAAAAAAAACTTTTAAAAAGGTCCTCGCAAATATTTAATATTTACAGTTTTACCCATCAATTAACTTTTCATCCAAAAAAGCTGATGTGACTAACAGAGATGACATCAGTATGACATCATCAATAACGTCACTACCACGTTTCATCATTTGATTGGGCCTCTGTGCCACGTGGCACCGACAATGGACACATGGCATTGATAGGTGCCACATCAGCCAATAGATGGCTGTCACGTGGTCCTCGGTGGAAATGTGGGGTAACTTGTTACTAATTTTTTTTTAATAACTTAGAGAACATGGGTGTTCAACTCACAACCTGCAATTAGAATAGGCTCCCAAATACCACTAAGCCACTTAATCACTTGAGTAAAATTAGCCAATGTTTAAAATTAGCCAATTAGAATAGGCTCCCAAATACCACTAAGCCACTTAATCACTTGAGTAAAATTGTCCAATAAGATACTACCACATGGCAATGACGTCAATGATGATGTCATGCTGACGTCATCTCCGTTAGTCACGTCAGCTTTTTTGGATGAAAAGTTAACCGAGAGGCTAAAGTGTAAACGCTTAATATTTGCAATGTCATTTTAAAAAGTTTTTTATAGGGGTCAAATCGAATTATATATAATTATATTTGCGAGTAGGATATATATAAAAATTTGCATAAATAGACAATATTTAACAATAGAAAGTTGATAGAAAACAATAACACTAATACAAAAAATCACAATATTTAACTAAACGTATTGTCAAAAAAACTAGATAACTTGATGAATGTAACAACCCATTTTTAGAGTGCTACTCGTGTAACGAAATCTATGAATGCTGAATGAATTTTTAAAAGCGAATCCTCTTATTGTCTTTTGAAAACTCGATTACATTTTTTTTTGTTATTTTTGAAAACTTTGCCAAACTCAATCAGGGAATTCACAACATTTTCGAAAGATGGTACACAACAACAAATGCATATAACATATAAGCGCAAAGACAATTCAAGTTTCCAAACATAATATCAGAGACTCCTGCGCAGCGTGCTGCTCCAAGAGTCCATAACACGACAATGTAAAACATTAAATGACACAACTCTAAGCTGATCTTTAATATACCAATCAACAAAAGGGAATCTTCTCATACTACACCTATTCTAGTGATAAGTTATAATCTTGGATAGGACATCACACGTATAGGCAGGGCCATCTCAAACAAATTGGTCACCAATAATTATAAAGACATTAAACTACAAACTATTTTAAGTTGCCGATAATTATGGGTTATGTGTTAGTTTTAATTTTTGGGGCCCTAATTTTTTTTTTGAGGTTGGGCCCTCATATTGTATCTCAAAGTTTTCTTTCATTTTCAAAAACTCGTATTATCTACACTAAACCTTAAACAATTATCCATACTTTCAAAACATTGATTTTCAAATTTTTTAGTTCCTTTATTTACTCTCACACTCAGCCCACAACGCATCAGGTCATAAGAACAATTATGCCGTCAACCACCAATAATAATTGCATACAAAGTTGTCAAACTCGAGAGTCTCCATAAACTTGTGAAGAGTTCGTAAACTCGACTCGTAAACTCAACCCATAGGCTCGTAATAATTTAGCAAAGAAGCTGCACACAAGAGAAGGAGAGGAACAGGGTAATGGGGCGGTTCACAGGTTAGGTCTACTGGGTTGCTGGAACCGGAGCTGTGTCTTGTTTAGTAAGGGGCATATGGGTGCAAGAAGCAAAAAAGGAGTGGTTGTATAAGTAAATGGGTCAATCTGTGGAGTTGAATTCCTCCTGAGAATAGTTATAGACACGCTTTGGATTATAAAAAGACTTATGCTTAAAAAGCAAACGTGACTAATATATGCAATGAAAACACGTGGTTGTATTGTATCTAAGAAAAGACTCTGTTCTGCAAAATAAAAAAGAGAAAACTCTGTTTCTTCTTCGTTTATACTTTTATATATGTTTTTTTTTGACCGGATATACTTTTATATATGTTGGCAGCTGATTATAATTCAATTTTCTTTTATATGAAGTTAATTCCTTTTAGACCACAAATTTGTTCTGATATGGGTTGAACTTAACACTTGCAAACCTATATATTAAATAAATAATGTACAGATTTTTATGAGTTTAATAGCAAAACTTTGACCAAAAACTTTCATACCAAATTAGTTAATTAGTTAATACCAAAGAGGCTGCTTAAGTCGCGGAAAGGAAACACGCTCTTATTCAGGTTATATAGTATTGTGCTAAATTGCTAGTAGTAATAATTTATATACCAGAAACCGCGTTGTTTAATTTACACATGCATGCAATTATATTATAAAGAATTGAGTAAGGAAGAATTCAAAAGAAATTCTATACCTGACTGACTCAACCAATTACCATGTGATAAATTTGAATCCTGAAAACGACAAATACATCATTATTATCAGCAGTTAAGAATTAAAAACTAAAATTGGACAAAGGACATGTTTACGCTCGCAAAATGGAGTAGAAAATGATAAATTTTAAGGGGATATTTAGTGAATATCCGTATTTTGATTATTACCATGGGAGGTTATTGATATGTAATAATTATCTAATAAACTCACAGTCAAATCAAAACAATATAAGCTATGTATAATCAGTATACCATCTGAATAAACCTTCTACATATTTACTCATTCGAACTTCGAAGTCTCCTAACTAACTAACCGAGCTACTCCCCCCGTCTTATTTTAAGTGTCATGTTTGGTATTTTTCTTTGTCTCAAATTATCTGTCACTTTAAAATCTCAATACAACATTTATTATTACACTACAACTGATTTAGGGGATGGGTCGCGCTTTTTTTCATCCATGGGAAGTGCTTTTGAGCGCTGCTGAACGTGGCGCTGATTCCACTCCAACAATGGGCAGCGCTCCCTTAAAAGCGCTACCCATTGCCAAAAGCGCTACCCATTGCCAAACGCGACCTCTGATAGACAGCCCTTCCTAAAAAGCGCTATCCATTGCCCAAATGCTTCCTCATATACGCAACACTCCCTTGAAAGCGCTGCATATTGCCCAAACCTGTCCTACTATAGGCATCACTTCATTAAAAGCATTGCCCATTGTCTAATTTTTTTTTGTTTTGTGCATTTTCCTTTGTATATTTACAATTTACCTGGTCATATACAGTCAATACAATCCAATCCAATCAAATTCTCACACACACACACACACACACACACACACACACACACACATATATTTATAATTAGCTAACAAATTATAATACATAACCGAAACAAACTCTCTATATCCAAATGCACCAATATGTCAACATAAGATGAACCAAAACAAAATAGCTAACAAGTTACATTATCTAATTCATATGTGTCCAAAACTAGCTATCAATTACAATATGAACCAAAACTAGCTAGCTAACTTATATGTATCCAAATCAAACTCTAAAAAAATGGGAGACATAACCGCACCACTCTCCCCTAAGCACTGGGTAAGGCTAACGCGTTCAAAGGCGATGGACGACATTTTTTAAAAAGCACTGGGTATGGGTTAGCTGTTTTGGCTATCCGTGGCGTTTTTACTTAAAGCGCTGCTTATAGGGGCGCTCTTTTTTGACAAATCTGACGTAGTGTTACTTTCCAACAATACCCTTATTTTATAATATCAATAACAATGCATTTGCTCCAATCGAGAAAAGTATAAGAATATTTTAGTTCCTACCACATTTTTCTATACCATAAAAGTTAGCACATTTATATAATCATTTTTTTAATACTCGCTCATAACCTTAAACGACACTTAATATGATACGCATGGAGTACTTTCTTGAAATGTCTCTACTGTATTTTTTCTGCATTGAAGTGTGTTGTATTCACCACCTGCATGTTTCTAAAGTAAGTTCGCATTAAGTAGAAAAGTAGCTTCCTCTTTTAGTAAAGCTAAAACCTATGTCTAAATAACATTTTTGATCATCAAATTATTTCTCCATTACTTTTAAATTTCCCTCAATTTTTTTATTATTTTAAATAACTGGATACTTCCCTTGGATTGGAATTTGGAAAGTTTACTATTTAAGATAAACTCCGTTCTTGACAAAAAACTTTTTAAGAAATAATTCTTTTTTGTCAATTCTAGTTTTTGTTTTTTATTTTATTTCACGTGAGCTATTTTATGCAAAAAATACGAATCTAGCAAAAAGTCCATGAAAATTCATTTGTAAATATTTTAATTTTTATTTCAGATAAACAAGGTAAAAGGAAATATATTTTCTTTTATATTTACTCAACTAATAAGAAAACATTTATTTTTTTTGACAATTGTTACATTACATTGCATGTGAGAATTTCTGTAACTACTATCATTGTGGTTTAGAGAGGGTCAACATCATCATAATGGCTTGACGGTAATTATCATTAATTGTGGTTTTATTTGTGTATTTGCTTCAAGTGGTATTAAATGGGAGGGGCCATAGAGGAAAGTTTCCTCTTAGCTTCCTGGAAGATAAGTAGACAGAAAACGGCACTATTTCCCCTCTTTTTTTATGTGGAAGGAAGAAAGAAGCAGAAAATTTGACTAATTTAGAGTACGAGGAGTGAGTTCATATTTGTAAGCAACAGGAATCTTGTTAGTATATTTATTGGATTTACTATTATAAATAATTGGGTCATGAAACACGTTTTCTATATATGTGAAAGCGTGGAGTATAAATAAGTGTGTGTGATGATGGTCAGAGTCAGACACAAAGAAACAGTACTGAGTCTCTTCTCAGTCTCACACGTACCCTCTCACTCTCCCATGTATATATATGCTAAAATTTTCTCATCTTTGCTGAAACAAACGAACTCACTCACTCACTAACTCACTTTGAGTTCGAGCGCACTTGTTTGTTTCACACAATTTAAAAATGGCGAGAACACCTTCTTGTGACAAAAGTGGACTGAGAAAAGGAACTTGGAGTGCAGAAGAAGATAGAAAGTTAATTGCCTATGTCACTAGATATGGTTCATGGAATTGGCGCCAACTCCCTAAGTTTGCAGGTTTGGCTAGGTGTGGGAAAAGCTGCAGATTGAGGTGGTTGAATTATCTAAGGCCTAATGTCAGAAGAGGCAACTTCACTCAACAAGAGGAGGAAATCATTATCAGAATGCACAAAAACCTTGGCAATAGGTATAATCTCATATCCTAGCTAGCTAGTTTCCTACTATCTCAAACAATTACATGAAATATAAAAAAGGTCTTACTGTTAGTTAATTTTTTTATTAATCAAAGTGGCATCGATGACCATTTTACAACAACCGTCCCGATAATGCTAAACTAATAATATATCCTTCATTGCTCAACTTGTAGATGGTCTGCTATTGCTGCTGAGTTACCTGGAAGAACAGATAACGAAGTGAAGAACCATTGGCACACCAGCCTGAAGAAGAAAGTTCAACAGAATGAAGAAACCAATACTTCAAAATCAAATGATATTGAATCCACTCCTGTGAGGGACTCAGTGGTCAACAACAATGTTTTTTCCGTTTCTCAGGTTACTCCACCAGCCACTACTTCCCAAATCTCAGACATTAGTTCTGGCCCACTATCCCCACTTTCATGTTCCAGTGAGTTCTCTTCCATAACTTGGGATCATACCACTTGTGCTAGCAACGAAAAGTTGGTGCTTGAAGATGATTTCGATTTTCTGGATGCTTTCATAGAACCCATGAATGAAAGTTTCTTCTGGATAGAGGAGCCATATTTAGCTGATAGCCTTTCTTACACACAAGGTGGAATAGTGGCAGACAATACTAATGATTGTGTTTTTGGAAATCAAGATAGTTCCCGCCACCATCAATTGTCCAATGAAAGTTTGGTTATGGATAACGAGTTTAACAGATTTCTAGATTCATACCCAGACCAGACAGTTGATAGTTTTTGGACACAACCATATCTGGATGACATGTCCCACGTTCCAACTATGGCAGGGGAATCTGAATATTTTTCTACAGTATATGATGCGGATCTATGGAGTTAAAGTAATTTTGTATGATAAGGTAGCATAGGTAATCAATAAAAAAGTTACTCCTTATTTGGTGATAAATATTTCAGGGTATGTTGTCTTGTCTTGGGGGTATATATAGCTGATTGAATACGAGTTTAGAGCTAAGTAGCACCTTTACTTCCATTTTCTAGAATGATTATCGTTGTTTATGTATACAGTTATGTTATTTAGACATGATATTTTTGACAAAAATCGATAAAAGCCAACTTACAACACCAATTAACCAAGTTTTTTAGACTATTAGCCAAGTGATCAATTAACCAAGTTTTTAAACAACACCTCGAAAACTGTGAAAAATCAGGTTGGCAAAATAGTCTAAAAAACTTGGTTAATTGGTGTTATAAGTTGACTTTTGTCTATTTTTGTCAAAAATGTTATGTCTGAATAACATTTTTGTTATGTATATGTGTCAGTATCATGTACTTTGTCGGTGTCAGTATCGGTGATTCATAGGATTAGTGTCTCTATCTATGAATTTTGAAATATGAGGAGAGACTATAATGAGATATAAAAAAAAGTATGTAACTATTTAAGATGTTTATGTTTAGGAAAAAAAAACCTTGGGGATTGAGAATTTATCTTGTTATGAAATAAAGGTACTATCATAAACTTTAAGAAAATTCTCACTACGCCGTAAATAATTAAAAAAATACAGCATCCCAAATGCGTTTTTAATAAACGCTGCGTATAGAGAGGAAGAGATTGCAGATATGTAGCGTTTTTAATAAACGCTGCGTATAGAAGGGCGAGATAGGAAAAATACCCAAATTTTTTCAAAAGCAGCTGCGTATAGAGAGGGCGAGAAAGCCAAATAATCGGCGTTTTTGAGAAGCGCTACGTATAGAGAGAGAGAGAAAGCCAAATAATCAGCGTTTTTGAGAAACGCTGCGTATAGAAGGACGAGAAAGCCAAATAATCAGCGTTTTTTAGAAAACGCTGCGTATATTAGAACGAAAAACCACATATTCAGCGTTTTTTAGAAACGCTGAGTATTTGTTTTAATTTTTTTTTTGGCCAGGTCTCTTACAGCGCATCTCTCTCTTTCATCTCTTCGTCTTCCACAGCACAGCTCCGTCTTCTCCCTCTCCCTCTCTTCCCCCTCTTCGTCTTCCATCCTCGCGAAGAAGAACCGAAAAACAGATCCAAAAAAATGGCTCCCTTCAGCGGCGACGAAACTGCTCCCTTCAGCGGCGACGTTTTCGATTTTATCTTCAAGATCTGAAATCTTGAAGATTCTCGATTCTTGCCCTGCCTCCATTCTCGATTCTCGTAACTTACCGTTGATTTCCAGGGTTTCTTCAACCTCAATTTCATGGCGTTGCAATCCTCTCATTGCTAAACCTAGAGCTGATTCCAACCTCGACGACGCGGGCTCGGCTTCTGTTAATGTTGATGAAGCTCCGGAAGAAGAAGGAGAACAGGTTTTGGATTCTGAACCTGAGATAGAGGAAGAGAACAGGTTTTGGATTCTGCATCCGTTCTTGTTCTTCTCCGAATCCATCGCAGAGAAGAAGTATGAGTAGGTCACCGTTTCTAATACCACCCCCCAACTCTCACAAAGGACTAAGAAGAATTGTTGTTCAACCAAACTTTCCTAACTTCAGGTAACCTTAAAAACCAACTGTTAATCATCATCATCATTCAAAACAAAAACAAATGTTTTATTTTATTGAAGCAGAGAAGGTGCTATGAAGGGGAGTTTGGAATCTGTGGGAGTTCCAACTTCAGTGCCAGTGCGTGTAGCACACGAGCTTCTTCTAGCTGGTCATAAGTATTTGGATGTCAGGTAAGTTTGTTAATTAACCATTTAATTGTTTTTATTGGAATCGCGTTTTGAAACAAGTACTTCCTCTTGCAGGACCCCTGAAGAGTTTGATGCTGGACACGCTCCTGGCGCAATTAACATACCTTATATGTTTAGAGTTGGATCAGGTTCTTTTTCACTTCTCAAAATACTCTTATTATTATTCTCAATTTTTATTTTTTATTCTCAATGTGGATTATATCTACTAATGTGGATTCAGGGATGACAAAGAACAGTAACTTTGTCAAAGAGGTATCTTCACAATTCAGGAAAGACGATGAAATTATTGTTGTGAGTGCATATCTTAAAACTCTTGTATGTTTTTTTCTCTATGTTATGTCCTCCAACAATACTCTAATTCATATTTTGGTGTTCTTTGTTTTGTAGGGGTGTCAGCTTGGCAAAAGGTCAATGATGGCTGCTACTGACTTGTTAGCTGCAGTAAGCATTTTTATTTTCAAAGCCTTAACTACTATATATTTATTTATGCGATTGCTATTTTGTTGATTGATTAATTAAAGTTGAAAAACAAGCAGCATAAGTTAGTTGTTTGAATCAACTTCATAGACAATCTTACTTTCATTGTGAACAGCTTGAGCTCAAGGATTGTGTAGTGACACAAATGTCTTCATTGTACTGTAGGGGTTCACTGGACTAACAGACATAGCTGGTGGTTATGCTGCTTGGACTCAAAATGGACTTCCAATAGAGCACTGAAGTTTTCTGGTTGAACCTGCAGCTAGCTGTATATACAATAAGTTCTGCAGATGTAAATGCATAAGAAGGAAGGGGGGTGGGGTGTTGAATGTTTATATATGTGTATTCATATTTGTCAATTTCCATTGTTATTGCTTGAGCATAAATCAGACAGGCTTTGATTGTGTGAAGGGTTTGGATCATAATGTTTTGATTGTCTGGTGGTTCATGTCTTGTAGGTATGAAGGCTTAGACAAATTTATAACGCATAAGCTTCAACTAATGCCAAAGTCTGCACAATTGGTAGCTACTAAAGTAGCAATGGACGGTTTGATATTTGGACCAATACATTTGTTTGTCTTCTTTAGTTACATGGGATTGTCTGCTGGCAAAACTATTCCTCAAGTGAAGGAAGACTTTAAAAAGAATTATATCCCAGCATTGGTTTTAGAAGGTGGAATGTGGCCAATTGTGCAGGTTTTTAATTTTTGGTATGTTCCTGTTAAGTATCAGCTTCTTTATGGATAATGTACATATTGAGTTGTAGTTCAATTGTATCAAGTAAACTAGCTTAGTATTCTTGTACCAAGAGATTATAACTTATTATATAATATATATGAGTGTATGATTTAATTTTTTGGATGTATGATTTAATAAGTTTATTATTTAATTTTTTGGATGTATGATTTAATTTTTGAATGTATTTTGGATGTATGATTTAATTTTTTTATGATGTATGATTTAATTCGAGCTTAATAAATACAACAAACTCATAGATATCATTGTTAAAAATATTTTGGATGTATGATTTAATTTTTTTGTTGCAAATATAAAATGGAAAATACACAAAACGAAAAAAATTAAAAAAAAAAAAATTAAACAATGGGCAGCGTTTTTAGGAAGCGCCTATTTGAGGACGTGTTTGGGCAATGGGCGCGCTTTTTAGGAAGCGCTCCTATTTGAGGACGGTTTTGGGTAATGGCGCGCTTTTAGGAAGCGCTGCCTATTTGAGGACGTGTTTGGGCAATGGGCGTGCTTTTTAGGCGGCGCCATTGTTGGAAGTGGAATACCCAATACACATTATTATTTTCAAAGCATTAAAACGCCGGATGAAAAAAAGCGCTGCGCTATATCACTAATTCATTGTAGTGTGCGTAGAAAAACTTGCAAGTAATCTCATTCCTTACTACTAAATCATGCGGATTTACTTTTTACTAACAAAAGATTATTACAAACTTGAAGGAAACATAGAAGAGAGCGCTGGATAAAAGATGCGCAACTCGTATTCCTTGTAAATGCTGAATGATCTCCCTCCCAAATAGAGCTAGCAATGAATCACACTACTCGAACATAGTTCGTTAATAATTAGCTTGTTGAATTTGGTTCATGAAATTGAATTTGAAGCAGAAAATTGAACTCGTTAAATAAATAAAGTGAACTAGAGCTAAGTATAATTCGACTCATTTGGTTCATGAATCAACTTGATATATATATATATATATATATATATATATATATATATATATATATATATATATATATATATATATATATATATTAATAATACGATAGTACGATATATTCCGTTTATTTTAATCATTGATATGTGGGATGTTCGATTTTTTATCTTATAGGCTCAGTTTGACAAAGTTCCGTCCGCTGAAACTTATAAGCGGATCGGTAATTAATAGGTGTTTGGCAATACTAGCTTTTAGCGTTTTTCCAGTAGCTTATAGCGTTTTTTGAAACACTACTTGAAGTAGCGTTTGAGCTTATAGCTTATAACGTTTCATTTTTTCTCTCCATTTTACCTTACTACTTTAATTAAATTACTCATTTATCCACCACTAAATAAATTTCTCTCTCCTTTTTAAGCATTAATTATCTATGTTTATTTACGTAATTTTATATTTATAAGCAACTCCAACCGCTAGTTTTATCAAACACTTTTAATTCAATCCGCTAAAAGCTAGTTTATCCGCTAACCGTTAATTTTTTCCAAACAAAGTCATATTTTGGAAGGAGTTTTTCTTAGGTAAGGTACCAAACAATATACTACTACAAACAATAAAGAGAAGGTCAACGTCATCATAATGGCTTGACGGTAATTATCATTGTGGTTTTACTTGTGTATTTGCTTCACGTGGTATTAAATGGGAGGGACCATAGAGGAAAGTTTCCTCTTAGCTTCCTGGAAGATAAGTAGACAGAAAATGGCACTATTTCCCTCTTTTTTTATGTGGAAGGAAGAAAGAAGCAGAAAATTTGACTAATTTAGAGTACGAGGAGTGAGTTCATATTTGTAAGCAACAGGAATCTTGTTAGTATATTTATTGAATTATTATAAATAATTGGATCACAAAACACGTTTTCTATGTGAAAGCGTTGAGTATAAATAAGTGTGTGTGATGGTCAGAGTCAGAGTCAGACACAGAAACAGTACTGGGTCTCTTCTCAGTCTCACACGTACCCTCTCACTCTCCCATGTATATATGCTAAAATTTTCTCATCTTTCCTGAAACAAACGCACTCACTAGCTCACTTTGAGTTCGAGCGCACTTGTTTGTTTCACACAATTTAAAAATGGCGAGAACACCTTCTTGTGACAAAAGTGGACTGAGAAAAGGAACTTGGAGTGCAGAAGAAGATAGGAAGTTAATTGCCTACGTCACTAGATATGGCTCCTGGAATTGGCGCCAACTCCCTAAGTTTGCAGGTTTGGCTAGGTGTGGGAAAAGCTGCAGATTGAGGTGGTTGAATTATCTAAGGCCTAATGTCAGAAGAGGCAACTTCACTCGAGAGGAAGAGGAAATCATCATCAGAATGCACAAAAACCTTGGCAATAGGTATTTTTCATCTCACATCCTAGCTAGTTTCCTTATCTCAAACAATTAATTACATGAAATATAAAGGGTTTTACCGTTAATGATAAACTAATATATCCTTCATTGCTCAACTTGTAGATGGTCTGCTATTGCGGCTGAGTTACCTGGAAGAACAGATAACGAAGTGAAGAACCATTGGCATACCAGCCTGAAGAAGAAAGTTCAACAGAATGAAGAAGCCAATACCTCAAAATCAAATGATATTGAATCCACTCCTGTGAGGGACTCAGTGCTCAACAGCAATGTTTTTTCCGTTTCTCAGGTTACTCCACCAGGCAGTACTTCTCAAATCTCAGACATCAGTTTTGGCCCATTATCTCCACTATCATGTTCCAGCGAGTTCTCTTCCATAACTTCGGATCATACGACTGCTGCTAGCAAAGAAAAGTTGCTGCTTGAAGATGATTTCGGTTTTCTGGATGCTTTTACAGAACCCATGAATGAAAGTTTCTGGATAGAAGAGCCATATCTAGCTGATACCCTTTCTTACACACAAGGTGGAATAGTGGCAGACAATACTACAGATTGTGCTTTTGGAAATCAAGATACTTCCCCCCACCATCAATTGTCCAATGAAAGTTTGGTTATGGATAATGACTTTAACAGATTTCTAGATTCATACGCAGAGCAGACAGTTGATAGTTTTTGGACTCAACCATATGTGGATGAGATGTCCCAAATTCCAAATGAAATGTTGATTCCTATGGCAGCGGAATCTGAATATTTTTCTACAGTATATGATGCGGATCTATGGAGTTAAAGTAATTATGTATGATAGGGTAGCATAGCTAATCAATAAAAAAGTTACTCCCTATTTGGTGATAAATATTTCAGTATTGGGGATTCATAGGTTTAGAGTCTCAATCTAAACCTGTGTCCTGTGTCAGTATCGTGTACTTTGTCAGTGTCAGTATCGGTGCTTCATAAGATTAAAGTCTCGAAATATGAGGAGAATATAATATTGGGATATAAAAAAAAGTATGTAACTATTTAAGATGTTTATGTTTAGGAAAAATAACCTTGGGGATTGAGAATTTATCTTGTTATGAAAAGGTGCTATCATAAATTTTAAGAAAATTCTGTAGAGAAACTTGCAAGTAATCTCATTCCTTACTTATAAATTATGGGGCTTTAATTTTTACTAACAAAAGATATAATATAATTAGAACATAAGGGGTGTTTCAACTCCATATACAAGAATTTTACAAACTTGAAGGAAACAGAAGAGAGCTGGATAAAATTAAAAGATGCGCATTGTATTCCTGGTCGTCTGGAAATGATCTCCCTCCCAAATAGAGCTAGCAATGAATTACACTACTTGAACATAGTTCGAAACTCGACTTAATACTTAGCTTGTTGAACTTGGTTCATGAACCAAATGAACTGAACTTGAGCTGAAAATTGAACTCGTTAATAAATAAATTGAACTAGAGATAGTTTGACTCATTTGATTCATGAATCAACTTGATAATTATATATATATATATATATATATATAATTACTAAAATTAAATATTTTCATATTTATTTCAATTTTATTTCTATTATTCATTTTTTGTTTTTAAAGAATTTTTTTTTGTTTACTTGTTGATGCAATTTGTATAGCACTGGGTATATCATTATATATTTATCAAATTATTTTATTATTTCTGTCTAACTTATTTATTGAACACATGAGATAGATAGATATATATATATATATAGATAAAATATATTTAAATTGTATTTATATTTTAAAGTAGGCTATACTTGTTTTTTTCTCTCTATTGGTATCGGCTATGCGATTGTGCTTATTGGGGCAATGTTGAATATAAAAATTGTTTTTGATAAAGGTTGGAAAATTTCCTTAGAAACAAACAAAATGGATGGAAAATTATTTATACTTGACTAGAGAGATGATCGAACTTTGTTTGCACTCACATTTATATAGAAGGAAATATATGCGCTGATAAGCTTGCTCAACATAGTATTAGTATAAGCGGTTTTGTTTGGTGGGATTAATTTTGAGCTTCATCACTGAGGATTTTTCCAAGAATATGATAGCTTTGCCTAATTATAGGTTAGCTGATTTCTTTTCTTGGGGTCAGTGTTTTTCCTTTTGATGGATTGGATTTTCCTTTACCCTACGGTTTTTTGTTTGTTGCTTTAAAGGTTTTGGTGCCAACTTGGTTAGTACGAGAGTCATTATTGCGATGCTTTAGCACGCAACTAATGATATTATTCGAACTAGATTCCTTTTAATAGAATTGCTTTTCTTCCTTTGTGGTTATATTGTTGTTTTTGTTCATGGGTCCCAGGTTTTTTCCTTTTTCTCTGATTATAAATAATTTTCAGGGGAGTTCTTTGTTTTCTTCTTAATATTTTTTCTTTAAGAGACTTTTGCACCGGAATGTTTTAATTAGGCTCCATGTCCATTTCTTTTGCTTCAAAAGTTAGACAATTATTTTAACCAAAAACTATAAGTAAATTGCTAATTTGAAATGTGAATGAACTGAGTTGCTCGCGAGCTTGAGCCTAGTAAAGCTCGAACTAATAAACATGGTTTATGTTGAACTCAAGTCGAGTTATAAACAGGGTCATATATTTCTTAAGTTTAGTCAAGCTGAACCAAGTCCAACTCAACTTGACAAATTTCCAGTCTTACTCCAAAATAGGCTAGCCCATAATTAGAGTCTAGTGTCATATAAATACTAGTATCACTTTACAAGGTGCGCCACTATCCCACTAGTTATCCGAGACATTGAGGACTAGCCGTATAATTTTTTGGGCAGCAAACAAAATATAAATATAAAAATTAAAACATATATCTGAATGGCTTGACGGTAATTATGGTTGTTTTCGTAGATATTCATCACGTGGTAAATTGGGAGAGGCAGGTTTCTTGTTAGTTTCCTGGAAGATATGTACGGTACAGATAGTGTCATTATTTATCAATCATAACCAATTTTCTTTTACGACTTTAAAAATGACGAGAACGTCAGCATCCTCTTAATGGCTTGACGGTAATTATGGTTGTGTTCCTAGATTTTCATCACGTGGTAATTATGGTTGTGTTCCTGGAAGATATGTACGGTACAGGTAGTGTCACTATCACTGTTTCCCTTTTTTTATGTGAAAGTGAGACAGAAACACAAAATTTGACATTTTGACTAATTTTGAGTAGCAGGCATGACTTTAGAAAGACCCACATTTAGAAGTCAGAAAAATATTGTACTTTATTTGTTCATATTAATTTATTGATTAAAAAAAAACACGTTTTTGGTTGTGAAGACTGAAAACACCGAGTATAAATAACGTGACTGGTCCTGTCAATCACACAAACAAATAAACACGTTTGCTCTCAAGTCCAACAAGTACAACAAGACCATCTTTGTAGAAACAACTATGCTGTATAACCCAGAAATGTAACAAAAAATGTTGCAAATATATTGATATACATACATTGTATCTTTCATAGTTACTTTTTTATTATTTTTATTGTAAAGTAAATTCTTCAGATTGAATCTCACAGTATATTTGTCAAAATTCTTGTAGCATTTTTTGTCAAAATAGCATTACTCAGTCACTACTACGAGTGTAGTTTTTGTTTGTTTCACACAAAGATGGCGAGAACACCTTCATGTGACAAAAATGGATTGAGGAAAGGTACTTGGGCTGAAGAGGAAGATAGAAAATTAATTGCTTATGTCACTAGATATGGCTCATGGAATTGGCGACAACTTCCCAAGTTTGCTGGTTTGGCTAGGTGTGGGAAAAGTTGCAGATTAAGGTGGTTGAATTATCTAAGACCTAACATCAAAAGAGGCAACCTCACTCAACAAGAGGAGGACATCATTGTCAGATTGCACAAAAAATTGGGAAACAGGTATATAAAATCTTCATCACAATATTAATTCTCAATATTCACAATTAGAACTAATCTAATTAGTAAGATTATTGAAGTGGAATGTTTATCTAATCTTTCATTCTCAACTTGTAGATGGTCTGCTATTGCTGCTGAGTTACCTGGAAGAACAGATAACGAAGTAAAGAACCATTGGCACACCAGCCTCAAGAAGAGACTTCAACAGAATGAAGAAGTCAATGCTTCCAAATCAAATGATATTGAATCCACTGTGCTCAGCAATGCTTCCCAGATCTCAGACATCAGTGGCCCATTGTCCCAATTGTCATGTTCCAGCGAGTTTTCTTCTATAACTTCTGATCATTCCACTGCTGCTAGTAACGAAATGTTGGTAGTTGAAGATGACTTTGAGTTTGACTTTCTGGATGCTTTCACAGAACCCATTAATGAAAAAAGTTTCTGGATAGAGGAGCCATATCTGGCTGATACGCTTTCTTATACACAACAAGGTGGAATAGTGGCTGCAGACAATAGAGATTGTGCTTTTGAAAATCAAGATACTACTAACCAGATGATTTATGATGCTAATCAATTTTCCAATGAAATTAGTTTGGGTATGGATAATGACCTTAGCAGCTTTCTAGATGCATACGCAGAACCTACAGTTGAAAATTGTTTTTGGACACAACCATATGTGGCTGACATGGCCCACGTTCCAAGCCAACTACTGACGCATATGCCGGGGGAATCCGAATATTTTTCTACAGCATATGATGCTGATCTATGGAGTTAATTTTGTATCATGACTCATGAGTTAGCCTAATCAAAATATCATTACATATTTTGTCATAAATATAAATATTTTAGGGTATCACTAGTGTTGTTATAAAGTATTCAACAGTGATTTCACTTTTTCTCTATTTATAAAAGCAAAGAAGATTACTAAAAGAGAGCAAAAGGAGTCCCATCTTTTTTTTTTTTTTTTTTATGTAAATTGATATCCTCTAGAGCAAGTGTATAGACCCATACTTCGAGTTGGATATAATCACAATGGGCGACAAAATTCTCCCTCAAAGGTTTTGAGCATCCTAATGGTAGTATCTTAGGGTGCATTATATTTGTTAAAAAACATAAGACTGGATTTGACAACTCCAGTTGCACCCTGTTTGATTTAAAAAACTGTTCATAGTATTGGCCAGTAGTAGGGGCAAGGGACTAGACAAAACCCCATATTTTCGTCCCTCACAAAACCACATTAAAACTTTCCGTCCAACTCAAAAATTACAAAAATAATATTTTTATTTCATAATAAATTTTTCTCTCCTATCTCTCTTCTCTCTACTCTTTCATTCTCTCTTGCCGCTATCCCTCTCCCTCTCTCATATTTCATTCTCCTCTCTCGCTCCCTCTCTCTAATTCTCATCTCTCTTCTACATATCTTTTGTCATATAATTACCCATGCTCTCTATAGAAGTCTCGATGGTCCTAAAACGGTCTCCAGATAACGTCAGTAGAAGCCAATGCATCCAACCTCCTACGATATTGTTGGAGCTTTACAGCATGAGTCTTCCACATCCCATCACAGCGACTCGATACTACCCCAGTGGTATCCTGCACACATATGTTGGGGAAGTATTCAAAAGTCCATATTGTCTGAAATGAACAAATAAACAAACTCGTTTAAAAAACATATAAAAAGAAACAAACTTGTTTTAAAGCATAGTATAATAGTAAATATTACCATGATCAGCGTGGCATACCCCTAACTAGTAGCTATCTGATAAAGATGCACAATTTAGTTGTTTATATAAATATGCCAAGGCAGTTAAACCCAACGCCCATGAACTAGGTTGGTTCATGTCCTTTAGTAATAACAACCACTTGACGTCTACTTTATTTTCCGTCTTGCTACAAAAAATGTGAACCCCCAATAAAAGCATTAGGAAGGCCCTAATAGCAAAATTTGTTGGTTGGGTTCAATGCGATCTTGGCATACTTCTGGTACCCAATCAAACCGAAAATATGCTTCCCTACTAGCCATGGTCTCCTTTGTAGCTTCAAGACGATCTACGCCCAATGAATTCATTGCCAGCTGAATGACAGTGTCAATAGTCACATGATTCAATGGGGTGCTGTAAAAATTGTTCATTAAGGGTAAATGAAGAAGACATGACACTTCATCCAAAGTGATTGTCATTTCACCAAATGGTAGGTGTTGGGTGTCATTTCTCAACAAAAGCAGATATCAACTCATGGTCAATAGTGGGCAGAGCTGAATAGACGAGGGTCCCTAAGCCCGGCTGATCAATTAACTGATAAAATCGAAAGGCTAGCTTGTGCTAGAGGGGACAAGTATTTATTGATTTTTTTCCATGTGTCGGTATTTTCAATTTTTTCTGCAACTGAGTAAATTTAAAAGAAAACAATTATTATAGTAAATTTATATAAGAATTTTACCTGGCCTTTGAGAATTTTAGAGATGCTACGTGAGCATAAAATCTTGTAAGCAATCCACCATCGATGGGTTCAACATAAGGCTGGTCCGCCTGACCAGGATCCTCCTCCTCCTTGTCATCAGAAGACCCGAAAAATCTGCTGCATCACGAGCTTAGTAGTCCTGACCAGACTACTGCTGGTAGTCCTGACCAAACTGCTGCTGGTACGTAGTCCAGATGGTAGTCCTGACCAGGCTGCTACTGGTAATCCTGACCAGGCTCCTCCTGCTGCTGCTCAGGAGCCTGATCCATACAGTGGGTGCCAGCTCGTCTCCAGACAAGTCCATATTGGTGAGAAGCATGCCCGGCTATTCGCACCTGAGTGCGTTTACTCATTGGAGTATCTTCCATTCACCACCCCTGACTGTGAGGACTGCCCTCGCAATATCAATCTTGGTGAATTCTGTGGGATTCTGCCACCGACAGTAGTGTAAGGCACTGCAAAAAATTCAAAACAAAAAATTTAAAATCAAACCATGTGTAAGGGATTTAACATAGATCCGTTTCGAAAACCACATCAAAAACGAATTTATCACGCAAAAGATAAATTTGTTAGCTATTTTTCACAATACAAATGGATCTATGTAAATCCGTTGTGAAGTTTTCCAAAAACAAACGTATTTAACTAAATCCATTGTGAGATTTTCGAAACTCAAACAGATTTATGCAAATCCGGTGTGAAAGAGTTTAACAAATCCGGTGGCAGGTATTGCATAAAAGAACAGAAAAGGATTTATAATAAAGTTAAAGAAGTATTCTCTGTTTGATAGAAAATCTCTTGGTTTCATATAATTTATATTGTTGGTTTCCAAGTGATGGAAGCAATCCTCACAAAATAATCTTGCATGAATCATTCAATACAAAATCCTTTCACGTCTTTTAACTGGCTGTAGGATCTCATGTTCAATTGTTTGGGATCCGAGTGACAATATTATATCAGTGATCTTGCATGTAATGAAGTGAGTCTAGAAAAGAAAAGATAAAAATGATACTAAAGAATTGCATTTTGATTTTTCATGGTGAAATTTTTGTAGAAGAATACAGTTCTGATCCAAATGACAATGTAAATCTAGAAGATGTCAAAAAAGTGTAAGATGAGATTTAAGTCACATCAACATTGATAGGAACATTTATTGATAGGAAAAGAAAACCAATATATAGATAGGAAAAGTGAAACTTATATAGATAGCAAATTGTAAGATACATAAGCAGTTTTATTTTGTTGTAAGTAGAAGCTTGTTAATTGATAGTCAACAAATAAGAATAAATTTCTCACCTTTGAAGAAAATGAAGGTTGAAGAAGATGAAGGTAGAGTGTAAGGTTTGAGTCGAAACCTTTTCCTTTACCAAGTGGTTTGAATCTGAAAATTTCAAACCTTGAAGAGAGTGTAAAAAGAAATGCAAAAGTAACACATTGTGATTGAAGTAGCTATGAGATTGAAATATTTATAACTACAACTAACCACAAATATGAAGATACAATGAAGGTCTTCTTTGCTTAAACATCTGGGCACATTTAATGTTCTTGATGCTAGCCAGAGATATTCTAGTAGCCCGTTAGCATCACCGTGGCCTACCACCTTCCATCTCACTGGAACTGGTTTACAGTTTTGGGAGCCACAGTAAGGCTTAACCTGATTTCAGCTGATATTTTTGAATCATAAAGCAGTTATTTAATTTTATGAAGAAATTGAACTCTTTACTGCTGGTTAACACAAATAAATGAATAATTAAATGTTATGAAAAATGCAATACTTGTACCCAAAAAGCATAGATTGAAAATGTGTTTCCTCCCATATAATCGATGAATGTGTGTTTTGAAACCCAGACGATCTGTCAATGTGTTAAAGATTGAGCCACATTGCTATATATAGCTATAATATAAGACACAAAAACACTAGGTTCTGTTCCAAATGACAATGTAAATCCAAAAGATGTCAACAAAAGTGTAAGATGACATATATAGATAGCAATAGAAACATATATAGATAGAAAATTGTAACATACAGAAGCAGTTTTAATTTGTGGTTAGAGGAAGCTTGTTACTTGATATATAATCAACAAATAGTATAAACTTCTTACCTTTGAAGAAGATGAAGGTAGAGTGTAATGTTTGAAAAGCTGAAACCTTTTCTCTTACCAAGTGGTCTAAATCTGAAAACCTCAACCCTCGAATAAACTGTAAAAAAGAAATGCAAAGGAAACATAATGAGATATTATAACAAAAGCATAATGAGATTGAAATATTTAGAACTACAACTAACCACAAATATGAAGACCGAATGAACTTTAACCAACTTGTTGCAATTTTGTTTCAGGTTTCTGTTATGAGAGATAAAATGTTAGCCAAGATCAAGTGAAGTTGAAAAAGATGGAGAAGCAGCCAAGAAATTTTTGAAATAAGAGGGGGGAAACCATTTAGTGAAGTAGCATTGGAGAGAAAAGTTTCAGCTTTTGAAATCATTTGGGAACCAGCTATAGTGAGTGCAGAGTTTTTATTTGGATTTGGGATTGCACTTGCACTTTGAAATTTCTACGTGGAGTATATTAATTGCTTCCCACTTTGTCAACAAAATTGTTGTTCACTGTCATATATCTTTGCGACAGTACCATATTTGGATTTAAGGAACGACTCTTGTGTGAAAGGAGAAGTGGAGGGAGATGAAAAATTGAAGGGAGAGGATGAGAGGAGGGAGACAAGGAGCACATTTTTTCAACATAGCTACAGTTGGATGTCCTTTCTTTGGTACAAGTCCATTAAAGATAAAGCTCAGATGTTAAAACAATACTGCTGTTTGGACAATGGAGCATAGAATGATGATGAGCCAATTCACGGTGGAGTCGCAACGTTCTGATAGTTAATGTTTTAAAAAAGTTGAGTATTTATTTTCTTTGCGATGGTTAGCGCACCTCAAAAGTAACGTTGGAATTTTACTCGTGGTTAATGTTTCAAAAAGTTGGGTATTTATCATAACTGCGATGGTTAACTAACCCAAAGGTCTCCAAAAGTGGAAGCCTATTGCATTGTCAATTCATTGGAGTCTTTTTGAGGTTAACCATCACAGTTATGATAAATACCCAACTTTTTGAAACATTAACCACGTAAGAAAATTTCAAAGTTTACTTTTTGAGGTTAACCATCATGCGATGATAGATACCCAACTTTTTCAAACATTAACCATCAGAACGCCAGTGACCCACCGTATTTGTCCTCATTGTCCAAATATCATTTCTCTGTAAAAACAAGGCTTAGGATTGCGATGTGAACTCACCAATTTTGTCAATATTGGTATATATACATTAATGAAAATCAGTAAGTACATTTGTATTAAGGTAAGTAGTTGAGAAGTAGATAAGAGTAAGTTTAATATGAGGTAAAGGCATAGAGAGATTGTAGGTGAGGGTTTTAATAAACTGATACACATACAGTCAATGAAATTTTATATGTTTAGGTCTAGGATTCATCTCTTTAGTAACGAGGCTTTTACAACTAATTTCATAACTATTAGTAGCTATCAAATTAGTAGCTGTCAAAATTTCAAGCCATATTGTACATATCTAACCCCACAGCCATTAAACCCACACCCACCCTTACACCAAATTTGCAATATTAAACACACACAACTGAGAAAGGGTGTAACGAGGGACGTATTCTGCATGCATAAGACATTATTTGCCGTAAAAACTTACACTACAACGTTGCATGGCTGCTTGTTTTACCGCTTAAATTGCTGCAAATGCTTCCAGCTTTAATAGGAGGAGATGTATTAGAAGTCTCTTTGGAGCATGCATCAACATTCCTTCATTGTTGTTCAGAATCTATTCCCTTTAAATTTCTTGGAATTCCGGTTGGTGCAAATCCTAGGCGTGATATGCTACTTGGAAACCAATTCTTGACAAACTCCGATCTAGACTATCCTCTTGGAAAGGTCACAATCTCTCAATTGGAGGCCGGATAACTCTCATTAACTCGGTATTAAATAGTCTTCCCTTATATTTTTTCCCTTTTTATAAGGCACCAAAAGTGGTGATTAAGGCTATGATTAAAATTCAAAGGGACTTTTTGTGAGGAATAAAGGAAGATAGTAGAGGAATGTATTGGGTCTTGGTATAAAAAATTTGGAATCTTTCAACATTTCTCTTTTATCAAAGTGGTAGTGGCGTTTTTTGGTGGATCAGTTTGCTAGTTGGAAAGGAATTCCAAAAACTTTATGTATCCTAGATCAATAATGTTGTTTCGACCCTTGGGGTTTCTTTATATATATAAAATATAAAAGACTTTCAATAATCTAATAATTATTTAATTTTTTAAGGCTTAAATGCATTTTTGATCTCCCTATTTTATAAAGTCCGCAATTTTGGTCCATTTATTTATTATTAAATGTTTTTGTAATTTTGATCCCCTAATTTTATTAAATCTGCAATTTTAGCCACCCCTATTTTTTTCTCGTAATTTTGATTCTCCAATTTTATCAAATCTCCAATTTTATTCTCCCTTAGATTGTCATCCAATTTTTTATGGCAATGTTGATGTGTCAGTAACGTAGTGACATGGCTGACACGTGTTGTGTTACGACACCCAATTATTACGCCAGCATGACACGCATCTGCCACGTAAGCATTTCTGTCAAAAATTGGTTGCAATCTAATAGTGAGACTAAAATTGCGGATTTGATAAAATTAGGGACCAAAATTACATGAAAAAATGGGAGGACTAAAATTGTGGATTTAGTAAAATTAGGGAATCAAAATTGCGAAAAATAAAATAAAGGGCAAAAATAGTAGATTTGATAAAATAAGAGAATCAAAATTGCAATCAAGTCTTTTTAAAAAAAATGAGTTTTATATCTTAATTATTTGTTTTTTTGGTACAATCTTAATTATTTGTTTATTCGCTGCTTTGATCTGGCATGCGGTTATCTGTGTCCTTTGGGAGGAACAAAATAACTATATCTTTGCAAGTACGCCGGTTGATGGTATTCGGACTCTGAAGATGATCAAAGTTTTGTCTTGCTGAATTTTCTTCTCTATTCTGACTATTTTGTAGGGTTTCGATCGATACTTCTTGTACCCCTATATTTTTATAACATATTTTCGCCTATGAAGCCCAGATACGCGATACGAAACGGGATACGATACGATACGAATACGGGGATACGGAAAAATTTTAAAAATCAAGATACGATACGATACGACTGAGATACTTTAATAAAAAATTAAATTAAAATTTAAATATATAAAAATATAACGAGAAAAATAAAATGAAATAGACACGGCTAGAATACTTTAATAAAAAAAATTAAATTAAAAGTAAATTAACTTAGAAGCTCATATATATATATATATATATATATATATATATATATATATATATATATATATATATATATATATATATATATATATATATATATATATATATATACACACACACATGAACAAATATAATAAATATATGACTTTATATATAGATACAATAAATAGATGACTTTTTATAGACAAAGATATTCATATTAATAGTTGCTCAATAACACATAATCATATCATTAGTCAATATAAGATGATCACACTGTAAAAATAAATACTTGTAATCATATCAAATAGAGACGATTACATATATTTATCTCACATATCACAATGTATTATTTCTTCTATGATTGGGTAGTATCGAAAAGTATCGGGTGCGTATCGGTATCAGATACATATCCGACACGGATACATTGTCATTTTTGAAATATGCTTCATAGATTTTCGCCATTAAAAATAAATTGTTTATTCGCTGATTGACCGGATATCCCATCTAATTTGAGATGAGATCATTTGCCCACGCATTTGCCGCGTTTAAATCACGTCATCCTATCAGTTTTTTTGTTAAAAATGTCATCCAATTGGTTTTCGGAGCTTGAATAATTATTTATGTAATTTTTTTTGTCATTATTATTATTATTATTATTATTATTATTATTATTATCCCCAACTAAGCACATGATTGTCACTCAAATACTTATCCGGGACAAACTGAAAGCTGACACACAAAAATGGGGTTTTTTTGGCCGACCCAAAAAAACTCGAGCAAGCCGACCCCAAAAATATTCTATTAGAATTCAAAATTAACCTTTTTTATTATTTTTTTACATCACCTTTTTTATTAATCTTGTATTATCACTTAAATTTTAAAAGAATATGGAAGTGCAAGTGATGTTAGACTTAATTTAAACCAAAAACTAAATTACATAAAGATGCAAATAAATTTGTATAACATACACTCTCTCCTTCTATAATTTAGTTGTAAAAAAGTTTTTAATTTTTTTTAAATAGTAAAACATACAAAGACCAACCCGAAAAGGTTGAGGCTATATAAGGTTGGGTAGCCCTTTTTTCCATCTCTAACTTCACATAATTTATAAATCAATTGTTCATATGACAAATTTAAAATTGTTTTCCACTACAATTATTTACAAACTTATCATCTTTTCCACCTTTTTAAATCGGTTATCCTATTTTACATCACCCGTCAAAGAAAGTGGAAATTTATCCTCAGCTTTTGCTTCATTAGTGTTCTCAACTATTTCTGTGGATAAGATAATTAAGAACACAAAGAACAATCTCGCGTGAATAGGAAAATTGTTCAACCCTTCATTAGCCTCTCTGGGCGAAATATATAGTGTTACAAGCATTCATGGCCAATAATTGATGACCGTTACATAATTAAGAGATCGCCACATAATAAAAGTGAGCGATTCACGGACGGGTGGACGCCAGGCTAAGGATGGGGCCGACGCTCTGCATCGGGCGAGCATAAGTGGCTCCCTAGGATCTTAGTCCTGCCGCTGTGCTGCTCGATGCCGCGGTGTTGCAGTTAGGCTCGGCGCGGTCGTGAACACAGTCCCTCGAGCGACGAATGTGAAACGTGAAGTCGCTCAAAAATACGCCTACTCGTCGGTTCCCGGCTCTTCTTGTTATTGAGTGGAAGCCGAACACTGTAGTTGACGCTACCTACCGATTTTGACTGCTGGTAACGCTTTGACCCCCTTGGGAATTGTGTTTGACCGCTGTGAACGTTTCTGTGCACTTCATTAATGCTCCTGTTTGTAACTTGTTCTCTTTTGTAACTTGTTCCTCTTCTTTATCTATAAAAGGGGGTAACATGGCGCCTTGCATTTGCTACTCCTTCCTCTTTGAGTTACTGCTTCTCTTCTTTAGGCTGTTTGGTATTTATGGTTCACTGGCTTCGTCAGTTTGCTTCTCCCCCTTTGGGCTCTGCACACAATCTTAAAGTCCCTCAGTGTGTTAAGATTGTTGGAGGGCTCAAAGAAGGAGTCGTGGACTTCCGGCATTTATGGATGTTCTTCGCTGCAGTTGATCTGGTTATCCTCGTTTGAGATTGTGTGAAGAGCCCAAAGGTGGAGCTATCTCATGAGGTGGCATTGCCGCGCCTAATGGTTAATTGTTCCTTCTCAATGTAGAGAAATTTTCCATAAGCCCGGCGCTTGGAGAATTTTTCCATTGACCACTCCCTTTGGATGGCCGCCGATTTCCCCGCTTCTTCCGGTGGATCTATAGAAACTCCGGAGGGCGACGCTTCGCTTCCCTGGCCGAGTTCACCGCAAAGTGCCTCAACCGCCTTCACTACAAGAAAAAGCCTCATTTGCCACCAAAATTAGCCACGGAGCCCTGTCCGTCGCTAATTTGCCACGGATTTGCGACGGCGTGTGCAAAATATGTGAGCGCGAAATTTCCCGCTGGTGTTTGCCACGGGTTTGCCACGGACATGTGAAAGGACAAACATTTGCGACGGACAAGCCGTGGCAAGTCCGTGGCAAAGTATTGATAAATTCAAACATCCCCGATCCCTAAATTAGAGCGTCTCACTCAGCTACAAATTCTTTCATCGTTCTCTCTTCTCCGTCGCTCTCTCCTCTCCGTTGCGCGCCTCACCTCAAACTCCTCCTCCGACCACCACCTCCCACCTCGTCCGGCCTCCTCCGCCTCCTCCATCGCTAATCGAGCTCTCCTCCTCACTGGAATCTGCTCTCCTCGCCTCACCGGGAAGTGGTTCTCCATCGTTTCTCCTCGTTCTCTCTTCTCCGTCGCTCTCTCTCTCCGCTCGCGCCTCACCTCAAACTCCTCACTGGAATCAAGCTCCTCGCCTCACCGGGAAGTGGTTCTCCATCGCTTCTCCTCCGAACTCCACCATCTCATTTGTTTCATTAGCGGTAATTTCTAGATCAAATGATTTATGGATCCCTTTTCATTTTGTTTTTGGTCTTCATAGCTTTTGTTTTGGTTTGGACCATGAAACATCTCCAAAACTTGAACCAAACCCTAAACCCCTCTTCTATTATCATTTAGGTTTAGCTTTTGAATTTTTAATTTCAGATTTGGGTGATGATTAGGACATAATCAATATTTACATCTTTGTTGGATTTCATGATAATATGTAATGTGTTTAGGGGTTTGATTTGATGCCAATTTTTTGATTTTTCTTTGATATCTAGCAAGTCAACAATAAAACGAAACCATGGCCATCTCTTTTCACCGCTTTTATGGGAAAGAGTATTTGAATCACCCTATTTCCAATATTTGATTATGTTCGCCATGCTATTGATCCTTCAGAAGTAACTCTCGTGTCGGTGAAGTAGAGACCGATGGTGAGCTTGATCAAGATGCATGGCTTTATGAGACATGCACATTAGCCTCCAGTTTGGTTGTAGATCTTTTTGTCAACTTCTATAGCACTCGTTAATCCACTTTTGAAAAAGGTGCCGATGCTCCTTGTAACCTTGATTGGATTCTTGTTTCCAGTCCTCAGATCCAAATATATATATATATATATATATATATATATATATATATATATATATATATATATATATATATATATATATATATACATATATACAATCAATTAATCTTCCTTTGATGTGAATTGCAGGTGAATTCATGCAGAGTTGGTGAAATAAAATACCTGTATATATAGGCGAGTGTTCCAAATCATTTTTGATGTAACATTGCATGTTAGAAGGTTTTTCCTAGTTGCAGACCACATAAGGATTCCCTTCCAATAAGCATAAGGTACTCTGCTTTTCCAATTTGTCTTTTTGTTGCCTTCTTTTATATCTTTAAGGAGAGCTCCCCATGGCTTTATATTTGTCTCACTACAAGTATAAGTAAAGAACTTGAAGATTAGATGTGATCCATGGTATGGATAAAGATATTGTACAATTTGAATCATTTATAAAGGAAGCTTATGTAGGATCGAAGTTTAAATTGATAACATCATGGAGAGTTTATGGATTGTATTTTTTGAATTAGGACTTGATAATATTATGTATTTGTTGGCAGCATCAATGCAATCAAGGATAATATACTGAGCCGTGTTCTCTCATTAGATAATGCCTTCTCATCATAAATTCCCATGATAACTTTTGATGCCCCAAATTAAATTCTTCTTGGTCTTTGACTATATGCTGAAATTCTATTAAATTTGTTTAGGTGTACATTGTTGGGGGAGTAAAAAATGTTGGTAGCACTTAGTTTATGATCTTAAAACAAGTAATGTTTCTTATCTTGTATGTGGTTAGTAACTTGCTTTAATGCTTTCTTGGTTCGAGAAACGAAGATGATGATGGTGAAGATATACCCGGAAGAGGTCGTGTGTAGAATCTGTCTGCTTGAATTATGTGAAGGAGGCGAGACCTTCAAGTTGGAATGCAGCCGCAAAGGTGAACTTGCTCGCTCACCAAGAATGTGCTATTAAATGGTTTAGTATTAAGGGTAACAAGACTGCGATGTGTGCAAGGAGGAGGTTCGATACCTTCCTGTCACTCTATTACAGTTCAAAGTGTTCAAGTCGGATTATCGGAGCAAATAGATCTCACCGGAAGATGTAAACAGTACAAGCTTGTCTACTTTTGTTTGATAAAGATCTCTTTTGATTTCTATGGTAGGGTTATTTCTACAGGACCACACTTATAATTTGTTTGCTCAATTTTATAGGGTTTGGCGGGAAGTTCCAGTGCTTGTCATTGTCAAGATGTTTGCCTTATTTTTGTTTTCTTGAGCAAATGTTGGTAAGAATAACAATCCTCTATGAACCGCCAAAGTTGCAATTTTGTAGAGGCTCGCTTATTCATCTCTTTGCGGTGTTACAAAAATGGGAACCGTGCAATATATTGCCATATCTCTTCCATTTTCATGTGTGTTGGGTCCGCTTCTCCTCCATGACATCATCAACCATGGGTAGGTTTGCAAAACAATGACAGATATTGTCAATATATGCTTTTGAAGAGAACTCATCATCCTTTCTATATTTATAATGGTGAATTAGTCAAAGTCGATTGGTCATGAGTGTAACACACTTACACCTTTGCAAGTTGAAACTGTGTATATAATCAAGAAACATAGTTTATAGAGGTTGGGTTAATATAAAATGATGTAGCAAGTTGAAGTTATATATGTTTTTCTCTGTTTTGTTTCACATGATTGTCGGTGATGTCGAGAGGCAATAACTTGACCGTACTATACCGCAGAGCATTGGTAATCAGATGTTTTGAAATCTTGTATGTCAAGTTTTTAGTATGATCAATATTTACTTTCAAATATTTTGATCTAGATACTTAGGTTATCTTCTTATTGAGCTTTTCAGTGACATATCATATAATCGACATCGGAGAGATTCCTTATAACATTGGTTTTCTTCAAGTGGCTACTCTGTAAGTACTTTGGCTACTTGTTGTATTTATAAAGTTCAATGTTGTTTCTTTTCTAGTTTGTGTGTCATATTATGTATGTGTCCTAGTGTATTTACAAAGTTCATTGTACTTTCATACTAGGTCGCTTCAAGGAAATAGATTAACCGGAAAGATTCCGTGTGATTGGTTTAATGCAAGCCCTTGCAATTTTGTAAGTGTACTCGATCGTTTCAATAGTGTAAATTTTATACTTGCACATTTAATGCCCGAGATTACATTTCATCATACTGATCCGAGATTAACTTCAGATTGTGTATTTTGTATATGGCAATCGCTTGCGGAGGATTTGAGTGAGAATGAGTTAGTGGGACCAATTCCTCCCATATTTCGGCAATCTGTCATTCATCGCAAACCGTAATGATCACTACACTTTTGAGTTGGTCTTTATTTGAGTCATCATAATCTTCTGCTTTGCGTATGTGTTTACTAAGCTTCATTCTTCCGTGCAATTAAATGATAACCAACTTGTGGGTTGATAAGCTTCATTCTTCCAAGCAATTAAATGATAACCAACTTGTGGGTAAAATCTCTAATGAGATTGGGAAGCTTGAACATCTGCTTGAATTGTGAGTTTTAACCTTTCATTTATAGTCAAATAACAAATCTCGCTTGAGAGTGTCTGGTACTAAATTGCTTCGCTTCCACTTTTCGTGAATCTTGCCAATAATCGCCTTGATGGATCTATTTCACATAACATTAGTTCCCGCATCCGCCTTAAATCGGTTGTAAGATATCGAGAACTTGTTAGAAGCTCTGGAGCTATTTAGAATAGTGTTTTGTTTTTAATACATTGGCATGAAATATTGTTCATTCATTTGGTTATCTTATGCAAGAATGTGCATGGCAATCGATTAAGCGGTTCTATTCCATTGAGCTTTCATGACCTTGAGAGTTTGACTTACTTGTGCGCTCAAGCAAAGAATGATTTATATTTGTTATCATAGTAGATTTCTTACTTGTTTAATAACATTTGATTATATGTTTGATCTCCGTAAACCTTTCTCGCAAACTACTTCAAAGGAATATACCATTGAATTAGGCCATATCATTAATCTTGATACGCTGTAAGTTCATGAAAAAATATATGTAGCTCCGATCAATTCATCGTGTATCTTTGAACATTAAAATTTGACCTCTATGTCATGTTTCAGTGGACCTGCCTAGCAATAACTTTCCAAATTTTCATTTGGTTATCCGGAGCATCTTTTGACCACTGTAAGATATAAATCATAACAAATCATGTAATCTATTTTTCACCATGTTTGGTTCTATTGCTGATATTTTTTTAAATATTTACACCGTTGTATATACTGTAAACTTAAGTCATAACCGTCTTGATGGTCATTTGCTCTGCACGATTTTGGGAATCTCGTAAGCATACAAGTAAAGTAAGTTTTGTATGCCTTTTCCGATCCGGAGGACTCAAGTTCATCATCATGTGAAGTTGGCTATCCTAGTGGATTAATTGGTTCTTAATGATTTACTCTTTTCTAGTGACATGTCTTTCAACATATTGTCGGGTAGCATTCCCGATCAACTCGCTAATTGTTTCACTTTTCCTCTCTCGTGAGTATGCCTTCATGCGCCAATTGCTCCTCTTTGTTACATTTCTTCTAGGCCTCTCTTGAAATCGTATAATGCTTATGTTTTTTTAACTTATGTTTCGAAACTTCTCTTATAATAATTTCTCCGGAGTAATTCTAGAGATGAAGAATTTCTCACGCTTTCGATGACAGTAAAGTGCAAATAAACCTTGTAATTTCATGATCGGTTTACCTTTATGCATCAATGACATTTAATGTAACAATAACATTTTGCACTTCATCGGAAATCCTTTGTTATGTGGAAATTGGGTAGGATCGATATGTCGTTCGTATGTTCCAAAGTCAAAAGGTTTGAGAAACACAGCTTGATTTTTTTATGACCGAGTTGTTTAAATACAATGAACCACGCTTTTGTGATTTTTATTTACGAGATATTTTCGAGAGTTGTTTGTTGTATGTCTTACTCTCGGTATCATCATCATGTTGTTGGCGATGGTAAGTGTTGCTATCTATAGATCTAGCCAATCAAGCAATTGATGAAAGGAACTAGCAGGATCGGGCAAGGTATGATGAATGGGAGAACCGCCTTTACTCCTTATGGGAATCTCCTTGCATGGTTATGCCCTTACTCCTTATGGGAATCTCCTTTTCCAATTAACAGCATTAGACATAGAAACCTTGTCACCTTGCATGGTTATGCCCTTACTCCTTATGGGAATCTCCTTTTCTACGACTATATGCCGAATGGCTCTCTCTGGGATCTTCTTCATGTTAATTTTGCTCAACTTTAAGAAATATATGTAAATATGTAATAAGTTTGTAACAAGTTTTCATTTGAATGTGGACTCTTATTCATTTTAAGGTCAAAGCGTAATAATAGATTGCCCGCTTGTATTTTTTTAAGGTCATGCGTAATAATAGATTGCTCGTATGTAATAAGTATGATTTAGGCATTAATGTGAATTCTAACAAATTTCTGGATTTATTTATTTTTTTTAATATTTTTTTAAAAAATTGCGACGGATTTGCGACGGAAAGTGTCAGAGTTTGCCACGACTTTGCGACGAAAATTTGCGATGGGTTTGCCACGGGTTTGCGACGGAAAAATTTGCCACGGAAAAGTCCGTGGCAAACGATTTATGACGGCGTTTTTTTGCACCATTTTTGGTCATATAAATCCGTGGCAAATGTTGTTTTGCCACGGAAATTTGTACATTTGCCACGGAAATGTCCGTGGCAAATCAACGATTTTCTTGTAGTGCTTGATGGAGCTACCAAGGCTTTGGTGACCGCGGACTACCACTTTTATAATGAGACCTGCAATTGTATTTTTGACTTTCATTGGGTTCGGCTCTAGGCCGACCGTTTTGTTAGTGTGCCATGTATTACGAACAACGATATGTATTTATGAATGAAAATATTTATGACATGAAAAGTGTTTTCCAGCTATGCTTTTATCTTTACCGAGTCTTTCTGGTGACGCCGCGGTCATCCGTGACGTCGCCCTTGACGTGTGGGCACGTGCGATAAGACGTGACTTTTGAATTGACAGTTAATGATGTTTTGATCCTCTGGAACTGTGTCAACCGTCCATCATATCGTGTGGCCGCCACGTGGCTTTACCCTAGCCGTTAGAATCGAAAAGGCTTCACATCTCAGCCGTTGATCGCTGAAACTCGAATGGTTCACTTAAATTGCTGTGTTTGAATAACTGGGTGTTTCCTTTTCCCCCTTTCGCTCCCTTCCTATTTTGCTTAACCAAACGACGCTTGCTTGTAAGGAGAAAAGTCATTACCTGCATTTTCTGCGCCTCAATTCCTCCCACCATCTTCAGGTACGTTTCATTTTCTTCACTTCGATAGTTACTGTTGTTCTTCCTTTCGTCCTTTGGTGAGTCGCGTAGTTATACCGCAAAAAAATTTATCCATGGTCTCTATAATAGATGTTAGTAGCGATAGTGAAGGAGAGGTTACTTCGAAATTAGGTGTAGCGATGCCTTCTCGTGTTGGCGCAGACAATGTCCACGCTGTCGCTTAGATCGCATTAGGCGTGTGTGTGCAAAGCTATGAACACCGTGGCTTGCCTCTCGATGATGAACCTCTCGCTCCACGGGGGCAATTTCGAGCCAATCTTCAATGGCTGGAAGAGACGCCGAAGACCATAGCGGTTACTCGGAAAGCATCGACTTAGAAGTGTTGGATTCCCACTCCGTGTTGGTGACCGAAGAATCATTGGAACGAATCCGGTCACTTCTTTGTCATCCGGTGGACGAGGGTGCTGCTATTGCAAAGCCAGTTGATCCGGACGAGTCAGTGTGTGATTGCCCGGGGGCTGGGAATAAACCTTATACTTATATGTACACAACTTTGTTTGAACATCTAGGCGTTAGAGTTCCTTTCCCGAGTACTACCGCGCGCGATCATGGTTGCTAAATGTGGCACCAACTCGCCTTCATCCGAATGGTCACGCTTACGTGCGCGCTTTCAAATCATGTGCGAGTGTCTCAATGTATCGCTATCGCAGAGAAATTTCTTCATTTTGTGCGCTTTTCTTGCTAAAGACCCTCTCATTGGTATCTCTAGGTAACCACACCCGTAGGCCCTTTATGAAAGTATTTAAAAGTAGTTACAAGTCTTTCAAGGACAGCTTCTTTCTTTGGAAAGCGGGCCTCGTGATCCATTTTTGTTAGTTGATGAGAATAACGTTGAGTACTTTCCCTTTATCGGACGCCGCACTCCAAACAACAAATTTACAATTGAGAGGTGTAGCTTATCCTCGGTGATCAGAGGATGTAGACCGAATTTGGTCATACGCTCAATCGGGTAACCACCCCGGGCATCCCAATTATAAAGCAAGTTGACGACTTCGGCGCACTTATAGCATATCTAAGTAAATACTTGAACTTTGTGTCCTCTATCCCGCTATGCAGTTCTGTTGTTTTGATCTTGTATCTAATGTGTTGTGTTCTTACAGGACTTTTCGGTATGTCAACGCTGAGCGTAGAGGACAGACGCCGAATTCGTGAGGAACAAAACGGAAGCAGGGATATACCACCGACACCGATGCTACAAAAACCTCTACTAAGGATGCTGCTGCCGAGAAGGAGAAAAGGAAATCAAGTTCCACACGGTCCACTCAACTGCCTCCCCCCAAAAAGCCAAAATCTGTGCCCGAGACCCCGGTATCTCCAACCAGGCTCGGGGTAAGTCTACGTTGTTTGAATCCACCGCCTCAGCTTGACGCCAAGACTTAGGAGATGCCTCTTGGCGGAGAGTTTTGGATGTAAAAGGGTAAAGGATGGGTCGGCAAGTGGTTCCTCAAGATCGCCTCGATGTGCGGTATCCTTTAACGAAGGCTCTTAACTGTGTTTCGCTTTCCTCGGAGACGTGGAACGGTGCGTAAGATGGGCCTCGCTCGTAGTCCGTGGCGATCAAAACTTACGCTCTTTGGACTTCCATGCTAGCTCATCACTTTGAGAGCGCTTACGGGAATTGATGGTCGAGGGGAATACTCATGAGGACCGGTTGAAATCTATGGAGCAGATCTCACCGCTCGCCAAAGGAGAAAAAAAGTCTTTGGAGGAGGATTTGAAGAAGTATGAGCGTAACAAGAAAGTGATGGATCTCGAAAGTCAAAAACTTATCTCGAGGCCAACGAAAGCGCTTGAAAAAGGATGTAGCGGTCAAAGAGCAGGAATTGTCTGGTATAAAGAAAAACTCATTGCAGCGTATAATGATCCGGAGAAGGTAAAGAGGGAAGCGGTGACTATGCTTCCCAGTGGTGACAGACTTGACCGCGGGTTTTATTTGGCTCTTAGCTGCCGCGCGAGTTCATTTTCCCACTTTGGACCTCGATATATTTGATCCTCGACAATATTGTGGTTGACGGCCAAATCATGGCCCCTATCGTTGGTAATCAAACTTCGCCGCCACACGGGGACGGCGGAATACTAATGTTGTCTCTTGGACCTCGGATAGCCGGACAAGGTATTGAATGATCCGTCGCCGGATGGTACTGCGCGAATGAAGCTCCAAATGGTAGTGATGGGGAGATGGTCGATGATTCTCGAGAAGACTCATTCCGAGGTCCCCTGCTTTGATTTGTTTTTGTTGGATTTTTGATAACTCGCAGCTTGTAATTTTAATATTTTGAAGCTTTATGTACTTTGGTGCTTTACCTTTTATTTTGATCGCCGCTTCTTCATTTTGATCTTGAAATGCATTACCTTTATTTCGTAAGCTTCGCCCATCCGTGCCATAAAGTATAGCGGTGCGATACAATATCGCGCTTTGTATTCTCATCGCGACTGCTTTTTACCGCATTCTTCGGCCTTTATTTTTCTTCCACACGACTTGCGTCATTGGTTTATGCTTCTCCTCCTTTATTATGCAAGGAGGAGGTTTCGTGAAAGATCGTCCGGTTTATGCCGTGGGATGCTTTCGCATCTACCGCGATCTTGTTTTTGGTCCTCTTTGCTAGAAACTCGTTGATTTCTTGAGCAAACGCGATCCTCAACTTGCTTTTCAAATGCAGTCATAGTCGGTGTGTTGCTATACAAAGAGGTTTCTTCACATATCTCCGCGCTAACTTTTCATTCTAACCGCTTCCTAGTTATGCGAAGTGCCTCCAAGAGGTACACGAACTCGCTGATTCGAACCAAACTTGGCGGTGTCCTTTTGTCTTGGTGCGGGGTCAACGTCGAGCCAACTACTCGGTCCTTGCCGCTTTACGGACTTTGTTTTTCGTGACGCATTCACGCAGTTGTTTGTATAAATTTATTGCAAATAAATTTGGTACTTCAAACATATCTGTAATCTTCGATTCTCTTTATTCAATAAGTAATAGTACAATTGGGAAGCTATAGGCTCCCTACAAAAGATACATTTATTGGTAATACAAAAGCGAGAGAATCGGTTTTTCATCCCCTACCGCTGGGAAAGCCGAGGGTTTCTTCATCTTCACTATAATAAAATCAAGGTTGGTGGCATTCCATGACCTCGGGATATTTCCCGTTGAGCTTTTCCGCTTTAAACGCGCCCGGCCGACCACGCCTTTGATTCTCGAAGGACCTTCCCACTGGGAGATAACTTACCCACGGCCCCTACTCTTGTTGTTCGCGCGCAGAACTGTGTCACCTTCTTTGAACGCCTCTTTCTCGACTTTGGAGTTGTATTTTTGGTCTTCTTGTTTGGTCGCTTCTTCCTTAACCTTTGCCATTTCTCGATTTCTTCAAGCAAATCTAAATTGACGCTAAGCGCCGTTGGATCTGCATCGTGGTAGTCAATATTCTTCTTGGGCTAGGTTCCATATTTCCACAGAATGAGTGCGCCACCGCCGTATGTTAACCGGAAAGGAGTTTCGCTTTGTTGAAGATTGTGGTGTAGTGTTGTAAGACCATAACACTAGTGGCGCTTCTTCGACCCGCTTTCTCGGAGTCTTCTAATCTCTTCTTCACCATTTCACCACCACACTACCTTATTTGCCGCCTTGCCCATTGGTTTGAGGATGTTCTACCGAGGTAAAGGCTTGGTAGATATTCCAAGCTTTGCAAAGTTCGCAAACCGCTTCGAGGCAAATTGTGCGTTCCGCTGTCGATTACTATTGTCGCAGGAATCCCAAACCGCATATTATTCTCTTCCAAAGAGAACTTTTTCACCCTTTCTCACGATATGGTGGCCACCGGCTCGCCTCTATCCATTTTGTAAAATAGTCGATGACCACCAACAAGAATTTCATTTGGCCCTGCAGCAAAGTGAAATGGACCGAGAATGTCTACACCCCATACAAATGAATGGCCATGCCAAGACACCGATTGCGGGTTGGTCGGGGGCTTTTGGAATCTTTGCGTGCATCGACATTGGTGACATCGGCGGACATAGTCAACCGTGTCCTTCTTCATTGTGGGCCAATAGTATCCTGCACGTACTATTTTTGAAGCTAAAGCCCGACCTCCGACATGGCTACCGCACACTCCTTCATGCACCTCCTTGAGTATTTCCCGTGCTTTGTCATTTGTGACACATTTGAGCAAATGGCATGGAAAAACCTCTCTTGTACAATTTCTGATTCAATTATGGTGTAATTAGATGCCGCTTTGGCGCCTTTCTTTTCTCGTCATCCCAAGACATTCACTCTTCACCCCGCAGAGATAAGCAAGAATCTTGGTCATCCAAAGAATCCGGTCAATCTCGGTCGCGAGGACTTGGATTTGATTGATGCTTGTAATACCCTAATTTTGTCCGTCCCTTAACTTAAGTCAATTTCAATCATGGAACTCAACTAAATCGAAATACCGCTGTTTAAATTAAGCAGACACGCGAATGATCGATCTTTTCGTGCGCTCTTCAATTTAATCTTCGTATTTGGGTTTAGTCGCACATAAGTAGTGTTTTTTAGTTAATGAGCTCATTTCTTCTATTTGAGTCTCGCTTTAACGTATTCGCCTAGTCCGCCTTCTCGCCTTTTGTGTTCGGCCAGGACTTTTTTATTATTATTATTCCTTTTTGTGCGCTTAATTTATTTTGAGCATATATATAGTCCAAAAATGTCAAGAAAATACAATTTAATTTTTATTACAACTTAGGAGAGTCCAAATGTCCAAAAAATACAAAAAATAATAATACAAAATATACAAAAATAAATAAATTCGAAAATACAAAAAAATAATAACAAAGGGCAAGTGAGTAGCAGCAGAGATTCTGGGTTCCAAAGAATTGCTGGCTTGGATCCGCACTGAAAAGAGTCAAAACCTACCAAAACAATTAATGACTAAACCTAGAATTTTAATATAAAAACAGGATCGGACATCGATCCAAGGGGGGATTTCAAAGAAAACGACTACACAGAAATTGGGTGGTCTCACTGTGAGACCCTAATCAGCCAAACAACACAGATCAGAAAAATGTAGCCACCACCACTACAGACCGTCCCCCATCTCCACCAACAACCACCCTCCAAACAATCAGCCACCCACCATCTCTCTCCACCACCAGCCACCACAAACATCATCAACCACCTCCTGAACCGATCCAAAACCACCACAACCTTACCACCCTCCACCACAATCGCCTCTCTCACCACCACCACCACAAACATCATCAACCACCTCTCAAAACCACTCAAAATCACCACCACCGTCACCTAACCACCTTCTCCCTCCCCCACAGCCACCAAAACCGAACCACCAGTCAAAACACAGCCATAACCCAGTCAGAAACCAGAGAAGATGGAGAGGAGAGGAGAGCAGTCAAAAATAGATGAAGAAAGGGCCCGTAAGGGAAAAGACAAGGAAACGGTAGAAGTCAGAAAGGTATCAGACAGAGTAGAGTTCATCAAAGCCGTTAATCACGCTCAGATCACACGGTCCAGTTTATCAACCGGACTTTTAGTTCTGTCTCCTTAGAATCCAAGGATACAACATGCGACCTTACTTGAACAGGATCTGCTTCTATAGGCTCGCATAACCGTATCCTTGGATTCTAAGGAGACAGAACTAAAAGTCGGGTTGATAAACCTCGACCGTGTGATCTCGAGCAAGATCAAGCAAACTGATACAAAGAGAACAAGAAGAGAGCACAGCATTGCAGCGCGAAAAAGTCCCAGAGGTTTTATTCGTTTACAACTTTTAAAACAATGAAGTCGCCACCAATATTTTTTATAAGGAAAATATTGGTGGCGACTTCATCATTGTTTTAAAAGTTGTAAACGAATAAAACCCCTCAGACTTTTTCGCGCAATAACACCGCGCACTTCACCTGGGACCTTTTCTTTTTTAAAGTGGGTCAAGCCTAACTAATTAAATGTGTGGTTTGTGATTTGATTTGAATACTTTGTTTGCCTCTATCCCTTCGCGGTTTCCTCTTCCTTTTATCATGCTATATACAAAGCGTTTGCTTTCTCTCTTCTATGATTGTTTTCCTCTCTTTATCCTCTTTACTTATATGCTTCTTTCTTTCTTGCATTCTCCCCATTCTTATCATGTTCCCCCCTTCTTGGCTCCCTTTCTTGAGGTAACCAATGCAATTAGTTGTTGTTAAAACCATAGGCTGGCTTATTTGATATTAAACCCTAGGGTAGACAACATGTTATTGTTTGCTTCTGTCTGGACTGTTCTGGGTTTTCATTTGCAGGTGGGGGAAGGGTAGTTATTTCTAAGTATCGTGCCCTCGGCACACACTTCACACCCTATACTTGTGAGCGTTGAGTGGGGCCTAAAACCCAAGGTCTGAACAAAAACCTAAGAGAGTGGGAACGACTAGTAGTGATCGCCATTCGTAGACACTTTGTCCAGTATGGCTCTCATGAAAGTTCTGCCCAAGAGTGCGCTTTGTCATGATGCCTCACACTCGGTAGCTTTCTACGATTGTGGATGTCATCATGAGAAAGACTTTAGCTCTTGGTTGCCATTGTGAGGAAGTGATTAGAACCTACATGGGAAGATTACCCTTTTCGTCGACTTTAGACCCTAGGATTCCCACCATTCGTAGGACACGGGGGCACGCCCTTGTTTGTTGCATTTAGCTTAAGCATTCCTTTTTCTCAAACTTTATTTCAAAAGTTGTAGAAAGTAATTTTTCTTTTCCCCTCATAAACACCTACATGAGGTGGCATGCAGCGTGTATCTTCAAAAATGTTCAAAGTACCACCAATTAAACCTCATTTTCTTACCATTTTTCCATATAAATAACACATTATTTCGCATCCACATCATTTCGCATCCACATCATTTCGCATTCACATCATTTTGCACCATTGCATTTGCATCTAACAAAATTTTGAAAAAAAATCATTGTGAGCATCATGCATTTCATTGTACAAAAAAAATGAAAACAAGAAAGCATCTCATTCATAATCATGAACAAAAATCATCATCAAATTTATTCAAAATGTAGCATTCATGCATCATTCATTACCTCATCACTTTAGTTCAAATACATCATTCCTCCATACATGCATCTTTCAAAAAAAGGGAAGGGGCATTGGCATTTCATACTTTGCCTTGCCTCTAAAAATCATCATTTAGGAAAAAGCATCATTCCTACATCTTTCAAAAGAAAATTGGACATCGACATTTCATATCTTGTCTTGCCTCTATAAAAATCATTGTGAAAAGAAGCATCATTCTTGCATCATTCATCATCCAAAAATGCATTGGCATCTCATATTTCGTCTTGAATCAAAAAAAAAAAACTTTTAGAATAATCACACTTTTCAAGTGAACATGCATGTTGTGATGAGAGAGAGATGTTCTTACAAAGTAATCTTTCTTTTTTTGGAAAAGTTTACCCGCACTCATTTGCAAACTCAAGGTGTTCCAAGGCCCTCGCTTTTTCACACCATAGCTCATTTGTATTTCCGTCAAAAAGCATTGCATCTCATCCATTCCATGATAAAAGACTCAAACAATTCATCAAAAAATTTATATCATGTTTTAACCAATGTTAACTCTCTGTGAAGCGTTCTTCTAGTAAGTACGCCGCTACGCTTCAGCTTGATTTCTCTTGTTTGAGTCGGTCAATTTCCTCATTTTCATCATTCCCCATCCAAGCCTAGTCCCGCCCGTCCACCCATAAAAGTGCATATTCTCTCCCATCGATGCATACTTGACTTTTTGGTTCATTCTCGCAAACACTTTAAGTCCTCCATCTTTGAGGGCAATTCGTGATCACTAATTTTCCTTGTCGGTGCAAGTCTTTCTAAAAACATATATATAAAAGATAAAATAAGCTCGCTAGGTTGAAAACCCGCAGCGGCGGCCTAGGCAAAAAGGGCGCCTGGTGGATTGAAAACTCAGAAAGAGCATCCAGCAAAAGTTAGGACAAAAAAAAAAAAAAAAAAAAAAAAAAAAAAGAAAAGAAAAAGCAAGCACATGAAGGTAGATAAATTATTGTCCTAAAGTTAAGTCTTACAGAAATAAGCAATCGGGATTTGAAATGAAGTTTGGTCATCTCTATACCTCTCAAAACCTAAAATCCCAAAAAAGTCCATTTCCTACCCTCCTAAGCCAAAGATTCAAAACAAAGATACCCTTTGTTACCCATCTTAAGCCAAGAAAAGCCCAAGATATCTCCATCACCCTAGACGAGGGTTAATTCCACATCAAAGATGGTATACCATTTTCACCCAAGTCAAAAGGAAAGAAAATTCACAAAAGGAGGGAATAACAAAGTTTCAAAAAGGAGAATCACAAAACAAAGAAAGGAAGACAAAGGGAGTATAAATTAAGAGTCAATACATTTTGCCATGAAGCATAAGAGCTCCCTTCAAAAGGCCCTCAAATCCAATGGGTTCAATCATTTCCCCTTTCAAAAAGCCTCAATTCATTGGGTTTAACCATATTTTCTTTCATAAAACCTTCAAACACCTCATCAAACCTAATAACCATTCCTTCATAAACCATTGACCATCGGCCAACACCAAACAAGACCCATCCTCCCCATCAACTCCAAACACTTCATTAAGCTCAATCATCCCCTTCTCCACATCACAACCCTAAAAGACCATTCCGATCAATGACTAATTGCTTTCGCTTTCTCAAGTTTTAATCTTAGGACAAATAAGTTTATCTATTTACGACGTGTTTGCTCAAAAGGAAAAAAACAAACAAGCGAAAAAAGAAAGTCGCTCAAAAAAAAAAAAAAAAAAACAAACAATCAAAAAGAAGGACTTGCACTCCAAGATGCATTCATGTTGCATTAAAACAAGGCTTAGTGGTCACCAAGTGGAGCCCTCCTCATACTAAAAAGTCAAAACTTTCATTGCATTTGAGTTGTTCTTAAAGAGAACCAAAAGTGTGTACTAGGGGCATTCCTTCACCTCTCACTCCGCTCGACTTTGGGAGGTTTGTTCATTGCACACCCCATTCATATATCACCCTCGCTTCACAACCATCACCATAACTCACACCTTCACAACCTCACTCAAAGAAACCATTTGAGATGTCATTCGAAGTGGGGCAAGCGCTGCTCCCATTCCTTCATCTCATAACACCTCACCGGGCAATCTCTCAACTCCCTATCCTAAACGAGGCCTTGTCGGTCTAATTGGGGCGACTTTGTCTTTGTTATGACTCAGGCAACATCAAACTTTATAGGTGAGACAAAATCTCTTTTGCTCCACCCTTCTTTTCAAAAGCCAAGCATTCTCCAATTCATCATCTTCTACACCCCTAGTTGTTGTCACCACTAGACAGGGGCAAGCTATTCATCAAAGACCTGAATTGGGGCAATCTTGTATCTCTTGATCCCTCATGAGCTTCGGCAATGTCTGTCATTCCTTCACTTGCCATAAATGTCCATGCCCTAAACCAATGCCAAGCTAGCTGACTCATTCATTCACATTTGCACTCCTATGCATGCTTACTAGACGATGCTTCAAAAAGAGAGAACACAAGTTGTTTACGTGATATCTAAAATTCAGTCATCATGGAAAGAAAGAGAAAACAAGTGAGATTGTTTGTAAATAAAAACCTTGAGAACACCGGAGTTTGAATCAAATGCAATTTTTCAACAGAATGGTCAATAATCATCTCAATTCATTGCATCCAAACTCTCACATCTCATCATCACAAAAATGTACACCTCATGCATCTAGCATTTCAATCTATTCAATTATGGCATATGCATCAAAGCATTACATTTGCATCTTCACATTTTTGCATTCATCACATAGCAAAAGAAAAGAAACGTTCCACGTCGGTTGCACCATATTCATACTTGCATTTCATAGAGGAAAATAGTAAAGGAGAAAAAGCCGAAATCTTTTCATTGCATTGGCATCATATTAATGCTAGCATTTCCATAAAAGAAAAAAAAAAACAAAAATCATTGCATCAAACATCGAGCATTGCATTTCATAGAAGAAGCAAAAAGAAACAAATGTATTAGAATAGGAGCATTCCATTCATCAAAGCATCAATCACCGCATACACTTGCATTCAAACAACAAAGCATTATGTTGATATTTGCATTTCATAAACTACAAAGAAGAAGCAAACACAAAAGAACACAACATCTTCACATCATTCATCATTTTCATACCATCCATACCATTCATCACCCCATGGCATCAAACAGTACATTACATTTTCAAATTCGCATCTCAGAAGAGCGAAAGAATAACAAAAGAAAAGAAGAGAATGAAAAATCAAATAGAAGAAGCATCCGACCAAAATCAATCATTGCATTCATATGCACCCAAATACCCAAGTGCATGCATTTCATGCACCATCCAAGAGAAAAGTTACTTCGGGCCAGAGAGTCCCAAAAATCTCATTTTTAGAAAATCACCATCAGCACAGAGTTCGTAAACTTCATCAGCACAGAGTTCGTAAACTCCATCAAGGCACAGAGTTCGTAAACTCCATCAGACAGAGTTCGTAAACTCCATCAACACAGAGTTCGTAAACTCCATCAACCTAGAGTTCGTAACTCCATCAATTCGAGTTCGTAAACTCCATCAATTCGAGTTAGTGAACTCCCACGAGTTAGTGAACTCCTTCCACATCACAACATCGCACGAGAAGCACGCGATGGATCCATCGACTTCGTTAAGTCCTTCGGATTAGTTGTGTCACCTGAGGCACAGAAATCCATTGATCAAATCGATTCGGACCGATGTTGATCGGCCGCTCGAAAAGGCCACCCCCAGAGTTCGTAAACTCCATCAATCCGGAGTTCGTAAACTCCATCAATCCGCAGTTCGTAAACTCCATCAATCCGCAGTTCGTAAACTCCATCAACCCGAGTTAGTGAACTCCTTCGAGTTAGTGAACTCCTTCCACGAGATCACAACATCGCACGCGAGCACGCGATGGATCCATCGACTTCGTTAAGTCCTTCGGATTAGTTGTGTCACCCTAAGGCACACAACAGAAATCCATTGATCAAATCGATTCCGACTGATGTTGATCGGCCGCTTGAAAAGGCCACCCCCAGAGCTCGGACTCGACAAGAGTCCGTTAAAAGGTTTTAGGCAACCTCCGAATTCCCCAATTTACCGCTTTTCCCAATTTACCGCTTTTCCCAATTTATTACTTTCCCGTTAATGCGACAAGTGTTAACCCCCTCTCTCAAAAGGAAAATAACAAAAAGATTTGAGTTTTTCTGAAACGGACAAAATTAGTATTATTTCTATATCTTTATTTCCATTTCACCAACAAATATGAAAAGGTCAATTCATATTTTTTTGGCGAAATGTGAAATAAAGAGGGGCAACTGTAATACCCTAATTTTGTCCGTCCCTTAACTTAAGTCAATTTCAATCATGGAACTCAACTAAATCGAAATACCGCTGTTTAAATTAAGCAGACACGCGAATGATCGATCTTTTCGTGCGTTCTTCAATTTAATCTTCGTATTTGGGTTTAGTCGTACATAAGTAGTGTTTTTAGTTAATGAGCTCATTTCTTCTATTTGAGTCTCGCTTTTAACGTATTCGCCTAGTCCGCCCGTTCTCGCCTTTGTGTTCGCTGCACTCTTTTTTATTATTATTATTCCTTTTTTGTGCAGTTAATTTATTTTGAGCATATATATAGTCCAAAAATGTCAAGAAAATACAATTTAATTTTTATTACAACTTAGGAGAGTCCAAATGTCCAAAAAATACAAAAAATAATAATACAAAATATACAAAAATAAATAAATTCGAAAATACAAAAAAAATAATAACAAAGGGCAAAGAAGTAGAAGAAGAACTGGGGTTCCAAAGAAATGCTTCTCCAAGTCTCTGGCTTGATCCGCACTTGAAAAGAGTCAAAACCACCAAAACAATTAATGACTAAACCTAGAATTTTAATATAAAAACAGGATCAGACATCAGTCAAGGGGGGGGGGATTTCAAAGAAAACGACTACACAGAAATTAGGGTCTCACTGTGAGACCCTAATCAGCCAAACAACACAGATCAGAAAAATGTAGCCACCACCACTACAGACCGTCCCCCATCTCCACCAACAACCACCCTCCAAACAATCAGCCACCCACCATCTCTCTCCACCACCAGCCACCACAAACATCATCAACCACCTCCTGAACCGATCCAAAACCACCACAACCTTACCACCCTCCACCACAATCGTCTCTCTCCACCACCAGCCACCACAAACATCATCAACCACCTCTCAAAAACCACTCAAAATCACCACCACCGTCACCTAACCACCTTCTCCCCACAGCCACCAAAACCGAACCACCAGTCAAAACACAGCCATAACCCAGTCAGAAACCAGAGAAGATGGAGAGGAGAGGAAAACCGAAAAAATGGAAGAAGAAGAAGACGCAGATCGGACAGAAAACGAACCTGGAAACGCTCCCATCGGCGCCGGCGAGCTCGTCACCCCCTCAACGTCGCGATCCTTCCCTCCGACCACCCAGCCACCGTCGCTTTCTCTCCCTCATTTCGTTTTCTCATCGGATCTCTCTCTCTCTCTCTGGCGCGTATCTCTCTCTCTCACCATCCCTGATTCTGCGTTCTTCCTCTCTCTCTCTCTCCAACTTTCATCCGATCGGTTCCTCTCTCTCACTCTATCCATGGAACCGAACCACGCCATGAATCTCTCTCTCCCTCGCCGTAGCAACCGGCGGAACTTTCGCCGTGAATCTCTCTCTTGGTTGAAGTCGCGGCGCATCTGGAAGGTGGAGAGAAGGGAAATGAGCTTTTAGGTTTTTTTTTTTAGTTTTGGGCCTATATGGGTCTCTAAACTTATTTGTTTTTTAATTTATCAGATTACTATTTGTACCCCGTGAATTAACGCATACAACCCCTCACTTAAGCCCGGTTTATACTGGCTCCCATATGCGAACCGGGCTTCTTGCTTACACCCCCTGCTCAGCTTGCACAACCCCCATGCAGCCTAATAACACCTCCATTTTGCAATTTTTCACCTTTTTCTCGTTTTTTTTTAATTCTTTTTCAACCCAAATAATTTCTCATTAAATCAAACTTTGTTAGTGGTCTTGCGAAGCCTTTGCTTGCATGATTACTAACAATGAGGAACTAGTGGTGATCACTTGGAGCCTTTGCTCAATTGATCATCATGAATGCCTAATTTTTCTAAAAACTTTCAACAAATCAAAAAAACTTTGTTAATGGTTTTTGCGAAGCCTCTGCTTGCATAATCATTAACAATGAGGAACTAGTGGTAATCACTTGGAGCCTTTGCTCAATTGATCATCATGAATGCCTTTTTTTTTTCTAAAAACTTTCAACAAATCAAAAAAACATTTGTTAATGGTTTTGCGAAGCCTCTGCTTGCATAATCATTAACAATGAGGAACTAGTGTTAATCACTTGGAGCCTTTGCTCAATTGATCATCACGAATGCCTAATTTTCCTAAAAAACTTTTCATTAAATTGAAAACTTTGTTATTGGTCCCGCGAAGCCTTGGCTTGCATGATTATTAACAATGGAGTACTAATGGTGGTCACTGGAGCCTTCGCCAATTGATCATCATGAAAGCTCGCCACAACTAAACAAGTTAAAAATAAAAACCCGTAACTACGTAGCTTTGAATTCTCCATCGCACCGGAGATACGTAGGAGCGATCCTCCGTCCAAATCACCGCGGCCAACCAAAAACATTTTTCCCTTCAAAACCAAAACGACTAACTCTCGTCAAGCGCCGAAAATAAAAATTTTCGTTAATTCTTTTCAATCAAGAGGCAAATTTAAGTATTTTCCAAATCAACACTTAAAACCACACGTTTAATTAAAGGTTCCCTTTCAGTAGAAAGGAGGTGTGGGGTGCTAATACCTTCCCATGCCTAACCGAATTCCAACCCAAATCTCCCGCTTTTCCAAAAGGGCATCCGCTTTCCAAAAAGGTTTTTCTTCAATATTTTCCTTATAAAAAATATTGGTGGCGACTTCATTGTTTTAAAAAGTTGTAAACGAAGAAAACCCCCTCGGGGACTTTTTCGGGCGCAACAATGCTGGGTTGAGCTATCATTTCTTGTATTACTGAATGGTTATTGCCAGGTTTTTTAGTGCTTGCTAGCTTTGCTAATATGTCGGCCCTGCTATTTTGTTCTCTAGGAACATGTGTTAGTTCAAAGAAAACAAATTTGAGTTTTAGCTCTTGTACCTTAGACAAATATTTGGTGAGTAGCTCGCCCTTGCATGCTTGAAACGCCCGTGTGACTTGGCGGTGACTAACAAGGAATCGCTACGGACTTTGAGGTGCTTCACTCCGATGTCTATTGCCAAATTCATACCAATCGATCGCCTCGTATTCTGCTTGATTGTTGCCGGCTTTGAAACCAAAACGGCGATCGCTCTATAAGCACATTGTCGGGTCCTTCCAATGTGACTCCGCCCACCGCCTCTCAAGTTGGACGATCCATCGATCGATAAAGTCCAAATAATACTCGGAATGGGATTTGGTCACGGCTCTTCCCGCTATCTCCACCACAAAATCTGCTAAGGCTCGCGCTTTGATTGCTCCTCCGGTGGGTACTTGATATCATATTCGATAACTCGACCGACCATGCCACCATTCTTCCAAAGAATGTCCGGCTTGGAAAGTATTTGGCGAATAGGCGGATCTGTCTTGACAATTATTGAATGGCTCATGAAATATTGCCGGTTTCTGCCGCCAAGGTAATCGCATAAGCTATCTTCTCAATTTTCTGCAATACCATGCTCAGACCCTCCACATTCGGTGACGTAATAGATGGGGCATTGCTCCTTAGCTCTTTCTTCAACCAAAATCGCGCACTTCCCGCATGTTCTGTGCGACGTATAAATATAATAACAAAACGGCCCCCGGGTAGTGGAAGTTAGAATTGGTGGTGTAGCTAGGTATGCCTTTATCACTTCCAAAGTTTCTTCACATTCTCACACCATTGAACCGGGAATTCTTCCTTAGCAATTGAAACATGGGTCGTATCTTGTCAGCTGCTTGACCGAGGAATCTCGAAAGTGCTACTATTCGACCGGCTAAAATCTGGACCTCCTTTGCGTTTGTTGGGCTCCGGGCCTCTCTGATAGCTCGGCACTTGGCCGGATTGGCCTCTATCCCTCTGTGAGTCAACACGTAGCCTAGGAATTCTCCTGCTTGAACTCCGAAAGAACACTTGTCAGGATTTAAACGCAACTCGTGCTTTTCCAGCAATAAGAAAGTTTTTTGGAGGCTCGCCAGGTGAGACTCCTCAGTTGCCGACTTTACCACCATATCATCCACGTATACCTCAATGGATTTCCCAATCTCCGCCTCAAAGACCCTATCCATTAGACGCTGATATGTAGCGCCTGCATTTTTCAGTCCAAAAGGCATTACTCGGTAACAATAATTATACCTGGCAGTCATGAATGTCGTCTTCTCTTCATCTTCTAGGCTCATCTTGATTTGGTTGTAACCGGAGTACGCATCCATGAAACTTAGGAGCTTGTAACCAGAAGCTCCGTCCACCAGCCCATCAATACTCGGTAAAGGGTAAGGATCTTTGGGACATGCCTTGTTGAGATCCGTGTAATCTACACACATTCGCCATTTCCCGTTGGACTTCTTAACCATCACCGGGTTGGCCAACCACGTTGGATACTTGACCTCCTTTATGAATTGTGCATCTACCGACTTCTTCGCTTTCCTCCTCGTATAGCTTCGCATTTCTCACCGCCTTGCTTCCTCTTTCTTTGGGCTACAAAGCGATAGATGGATTTAGTGATAACCGATGACATATGAAGTTAGGATCAATACACGCATGTCCCGAGGCGACCATGCGAATACGTGAGTGTGGGCTGGAGAGAAATTCAATCAACCGATCCTCGAGTTCCGAGTCGATCGGTGCCGATTCTTGTTTTTACGATCTTTGGGGCGGCCCTATCACCACCTCTTTCGGGGTATCCACCGGCTTTCAACCTTTGCTCTTCTTTTTCCGGGTCATATAATCGAGGGTCTAAGTCGAAAAATCTGCAGCTTGAGCTAACTCCTTGCCCGACTTTCCTCTCGAACCGCTTTTACCTTCGCACTTTCTCGCGATAACACTTTCTTGCAACAACTTGGTCACCCTCACCACACCTATCTTGCCATTAGGAAGGGGGGTACTTCAAACACAAATGGGGTACGATACTACCACCATCAAAGCGTTAAGTGTCGGCCTTCCCACTATTATGTTGTATGACGAATCTGCATCGACGATCATGTATCTCGAGTTCTGATTTTCCGACTCTCCTTCACCGAAAGTTGTTCTTAGGTCCATGTAGCATGGACCTCAACTCGCTCACCGAAAATCCCACCAAAGTTCCAGGATAGCTCTTTAATGCTTCCACCCAGTAAATTTAAGCCTTCAAGCATGACCAAGACATAACGTTAGTGAGCTACCTCCATCCACTAGCACCCGAGCTATTGAATAACCATGGTTGTGGACGGAGATTACAATTGGGTCGCTCGATGCGAGTGGGGTCGCACTCCTTCAAAATCCTGCGCATCAAAAGAAATTGCGGGGTACTCCGCATCGCGATTATCATAAGTGGTTTCCGCGGAGGAAACCGATAAATAGATCTCGCATATCTTCTTCGGGATGAGGATGTGGCTCCTCCGCAGAATCCTCCGGATATCGTGTTGACCCTTCCCTTCTCAGCTGTTTCATGCTCGCCTCGCTTGCCTCGCTCACCACGCTTGCTCTGCATTTGATTGCTTTGGCCGCCACTTTCGTGGGGGCCGCTGCCTTTCGTCTTCCCTTCGCCGCTTTAACGCGTTTTTTTAAGTTGGCCGCGCTAACGAATGAGTTGCTCGATCTGGCCGCCTTTGAGGGTCCAAAGCAATTGTCTGTGTCATGTCCCTCCGTCCGGTGGTACCTGCAATAAGAACCTGTACTCTTACCCATTACGCCAACGAAGGGTGACGGTCGGCGTATTGACCCATCATGAAGTCCTTCGTCTAGAATCACCGACGCGCACGCTTCGAGAGGTGTGAAGGTCAATTTCGCATTCGGGGACGGGTGCGCGCGCCTTTGATTTTGCATTGACGCTCTGCCACGCTCGGTCGTAGGGTGCATGCCGGGCGGTGGGGCGTCTTGGTGAGATCACACGCCTCGGCGGTGCCCGCATGTCTTTTTCATCCTTCCCCAGGGCAATGTCATCCGCGTCAATGTGTTTTTCCGCTCGGGCTCTAATCTCATCCATAGTCCGCGGCTTCCATAAAGAAAGGGCTTCACTGAAGGTTCCATTGCGAATACCCTTCATAAATGCTTTCACAAAAATCTCTTGTCGATCATCCACTAAGACCGTTGACTTGTTGAAACGCTCCGTAGGCTTTCGAGAGACTCCGGCTCTGGCGTACATCGAACATATCCTCGGCTAGCATTCGCTTCTTTTTATTTGCCGAGAATTGTTGTATGAAACGGGCAAGCTAGGTCTTCAAAGCTCGCTATCGAGCGCTCCAGAGCCCTCTGAACCATTTCGGGCTACATCGCCTAAGGTTCCGCGAACATTTTGCGGTAATTACGCCGGTCCCTCCGCGATCATCATTTGCGTTTGGAACGCATCGACATGGCTAAGGGGATCTCCGGTGCCGTCAGACGTGGCAAATGGGCGGTTCCTCAAGCGTGGGGAAGTTGAGCGGCTGGATAGCGGCAGAGAACGGCAAACGCCGCAGCGGTGTTCTAGTGGCATCGATTACCGGGCGAAGTGTCGCGATCTCGATGCAGCCGGGCTTGCAATTGCACTTCCTCGCCTCCAAAGCTCGAGCACGTATAGCTTGCTCTTCATTCTCGCGGGCTTGGTCTCGTTTTTGGCTTGCGGTGTTTGAGCAATGCAGCGTACCGCCAATCTCGGATCCCCATTGCTAGACGGCACCGCCATTGTTCACATTTCTCGTGGTCACCATAATGTCGGCGACAATGAATCGGTTTAGAATTTGGTAGTGGGGCGTAGGAAAAGTTTTATCGCCCCACGGTGGGCGCCAATGTTCTCAACTATTTCTGTGGATAAGATAATTAAGAACACAAAGAACAATCTCGCGTGAATAGGAAAATTGTTCAACCCTTCATTAGCCTCTCTGGGCGAAATATATAGTGTTACAAGCATTCATGGCCAATAATTGATGACCGTTACATAATTAAGAGATCGCATAATAAAAGTGACGATTCACGGATTCGTGGACGCCTAGGCTAAGGATGGGGCCGACCGACTACATGCATCGGCCGAGCATAAGTGGCTCCCTAGGATCTTAGTCCCCACACTTGCTCTATCGATGCTGCCGCGGTGTTGCAGTTAGGCTCGGCGCGGTCGTGAACAATTAGTAATGTCAATCACCTTAATTTACACTTTGTTTGGATAAAAAGACAAAATGGAAGAAAAGAAAGTAAGAGGATTATGCGTCAAGAATCAACTCATGGATTCAATTACAAGATGAACGAGAAAACAAAATTAATGAGTTGAGCAAACACACTCAATTTTTCATTTCATTCGCTATAACTAACAATAGTTCTTTCTTTCTTTCTTTTTCTGTTGCGACCATAAATTTTGCACTTAAATTACTATCATTGTTTCAGTACTCAATATCATGTGTATTATCGTCGATACAAAAGGAAATGCAACATCTCATGTTAGCTAGTCATCCATTAGTTGATTTGATTTCAAGAAACAACTTGTTTAATTATTGCTTTTGTTAAAATCTTATGACAAATTTTTTTATATGATTTTAAATATATATTATTTTATTTCAATACTAGTATCTTTTTTTTTATAGATTAAACGGGGTTTGAGAACCCAAAACGAAACTACACGAAAATCAAACGAGGAGTAGACACTCCAAAAACATCAGCATCAACTAGAGGTTTAACTATAGTAGGGAGAGTATCAAAAATGGAAGAACCATCAGGATAAGAGCATCCCAAATTAGCTAGAGCATCTGCAACCTTGTTTGCCTCCCGGTAGGTGTGAATGATACGCACGTTTGCAAAACAAGCAAGCAACTGTTCAATACTAGTATCTTACCCGTGCATACGCACGGGTGATATATAATGTATTTGTTATAATTCTCTATGAAATTATAAATACGTTGGAAATTGAAATATAATAAAAGAAAAAGGAAGAAAAAGGAAAATCGAATTTAAGGTAAAATATGCACCCCCGTTGACGCTCCCGTTTGCCCTCCTATCGATGCTCTCATTGACTCTTTTGTTGGCCCTCCCATTGACACTCTTATTGGCACTCTCGTTGCCACGCGTTTACTCGTTTTTTATATGATTAAATATTAGTTTAATTATAAAAAGTTACTATGCAATTCTTAGTGAGTAAATTGATTTTGATTTTAATATTTTTATTAGAGAGATTATAGTAAATAGTAAATTTTAGATGGAGTAAAAATGAACAAAAAGAAAAATGAGATTTAAGGTAAAAAATGCACTCCCATTGGCACTCTGATTGTCGCTCCCGTTGCTATTGACGATCTCAAGTCAGTCTCTCGTTGCTGCTCCCGTTGCCACGTGTTTACTCCTTTTTCTATATGATTTAATATTAATGTAATCGTATTCATTTAATTATAAAAAAGATATTTTGTCATTTTTGGTAGTGGTTAATGTTGGATTATTTTTTGGACTAACATTGTCAGGTAAATTTTGTCTAATACTCAGAATAAAAGATGTCTATATATTGTGGTCATATCATCAGCCGCCATTGATTCTTTGGATCCATGCTCTAATTTTATGCTCTTACTGACCAGTGTCAAAGACACCATCCAGTTCCAATATCAATATCCTAAGCCGTCTTTAGAGTTCTAATTTGCCAACACAATTTGGTCTCTAATTCCCAAAATTATAAGACCTAATTTGTATGGTAGAATTAGAATGCATATCCGCATGAACATTCACACATTAGTTTTTTTTCTTCTTTATTTGTTTTTTTTAAACTATATATGGAGAATTGTACATATCGAAATATATATTTAATTAATGGAGGCCATATTATAATATCACATTGTCACCGTTTATTGAAATTGCATTAAGTTTTAAATGATAAGCATGACAGTCCAAATATTTGAACTTATTGGCTAAAACTAAGTATGATGGGGTGAACGGGGTTTGTGAGTATGTTATGAAGCTAGTGAATTGGTATAATAAGCTGAAATCCATGAAAGTGGAGTTGGGAGAGAGTTTTTTCATATGGCAAGTTTTTGAATCTCTCCCATCCCAATTTGATGTTTTGAGGACTTCCTATCATGTCCATCAGAATGAATGGAGTATTGATGAGATGATTTCTATTCTTTCTCAAGAGGAGGAAATTATGAAAAAGGGAAAGTCTTATAGTGTGCAGCTTACTCATCACAATGTCAACAACAACAACAACAACAACAACAACAACAAGAAATTTTATGAGAACGAAGTCAATAAACCTCAATTTAAGAAGGGAAGTGGGGACTTCCCTCTTTTGTAAAACATGGGCCTACTAACCTATTATAGTAAACCCACTCAAAACATTCCACATCATACAATTAATCATAATTTCTCTATAAAATAATTCCTATAATATTATATAAAATAAAGACACAACTAGGATTATTAATAATAATAACAATAAGATCACAATATATAGACATCTTTTACTCTGAGTATTAGACAAAATTTACCTGACCATGTTAGTCCAAAAAATAATCCAACAATCTCCCACCTGGATAACATGAGTCAGAAATAATACTCAAAACTAATTACACAATATGTGGCCACAATAAGATGTCATAACAACAACACAACTTTCAACAAATGGTCCGAAATGAGATTTTAAGTACCTAGGTAGTATAGAGATCATACCCGATAGGAGTGTTGAAATCATATATACCAGACACTTATGATCTCGGTGACCTAATAACAATAGGTGATGTGGAATATGAAAATGCATATTAAATGTAAACAACTATGCAATTCCAAATAAATAAGTCCAAGCATTCGCCCAAAATGCTCACCAAGATACAAGATCCAAAATGTCTTAAGCATAATGCCATACTATGATCAACAAAGTTGTCTATAATTGACAACACCAATAGTAATAACCAGAAAAGCAACAAATTATTCAAGGTTTTAATGTTGCAACAAAATAACAACATAATCTCCCACTAACTCAAGGCATCAAAAGATCTTACAATACCCATACGGGTTACATGATCCACAAAATTGTTATCTCCCACTAATTTAAGGCATCAAGGATCTCACAACACCTACATGGGTCCTTGTTAATGACTCAAACCAAGTATATCCTAGATCTCTTAGAAAGAGTTAACATGACTGGTTGCAATGGTGTTCCTACCCCAATGCTAGCTAACCAAAAATTTAGCAAGCATGGTGTTGATACTTTACAAGATCCACACCTTTATAGATCCATTGTTGGTGCACTGCAGTATATTACTTTAACTAGACCAGAAATTGCTTTTAGTGTAAATAAACTATGTCAATTTCTGTCTTCACCTCTTGAGTCTCACTGGTTTGCTGTTAAAAGACTGTTGAGATACCTAAGTGGTACTCTGTACTTTGGTTTACACCTTCAACCAGCTATGACAGACACCAAATACTCCCTCAGAGTCTACTATGACAGTGACTGGGGGAGTGACATTGATGATAGAAGATCCACCACAGATATATGTGCCTATTTGGGACCAAATTTAATCTCTTGGAGTGCTAAGAAACAACCTCTAGTTGCAAGATCAAGTGCTAAATCAGAATACCGAGGCATGGCACATGCATTGCAGAACTTTTATGGATACAATCACTCCTTACTGAACTGCAGGTACCTCATCAGCTACCTACACTCCTTTGTGACAACCTCTCAGCTGTTATGCTAGCTCACAATCCCATTCTACACTCAAGAACAAAGCATATTGAAATGGATCTACACTTTGTTAGAGAAAGAGTTGCAGCAAAACACTGCATATCCAGCATGCTCCAGCTTCAGCTCAAATAGCTGATATCCTAACTAAAGCACTGGGAAACTCTGCATTCCTCATTCTCAGAAACAAGCTCAAGGTGAAATCCCTCCTTGAGCTTGACAGGGGAGTATTAGAGAAAGTCAACAAAGTATAAATGGCAAGTCAAAGGACAAGTCAGATAAGAATTCACCACACAACTCAGCAAGTAATGACACCTCCAGCAACAGGTCACCTCCCACTATTACTACATGACATAACCGGCTATTACAAGTTGCCTCAGCTAAATGGCAACCTGACTAATTGTGTATTCAATGTGATTTCAATTAGGGTTTTCAGTACTTAGCAATTAGGGATTTTGGTAGTTTGTTTAGAATCAGTTTTGATCAGTTGTAATCAAGTTGAATCAGTTGCAACTGATTCAACGATTCACTTCTCTGTATTGCATTCTGTATATAAACTCATTTGTACCAAGAATTCAATACAATGAAATATACAAGATTTTAGTTCCATTAGGAATACTAGCAAAAGAATAAAATCCAGAGGGAGAAGAATTTGATGATCCACTAATTGCCTAATTCTATCCTCGTACCCCTTTCCTATTTATATTGTGAAATCCTTGAAAAGTTTTGTTTGCCACCATGGTTAGCCATATAGCAGCTATAGATTGACCCCATTTAATCCTTCCTTGTGTTGAATCCTTAGCTTTGATAGCAGCAAGAACACTTGAAAACTAGAGTCCTTCTCCTAATGATGTAGGGTAATACCTTATTTTATCAGAACCATCACCAAAAATTATTTTTTCCCAATTGCAGGCAAAGGAATCTCAGTTGCATCTGTTGTAAGACTGTCTTTACTACTGATGCAATCCGCCATACAAGAGGAATACAGGGTAATTCCTCTAATACATTCAACAACCGCTAACATAGAAAGTGCATCTCCTTTGGTAGCCCTTAATCAGATTCATATTTTCAATAGGAACGAAATATTCATTTCTGTATTGCTTGGAGTGCCAAAATTTATGTTCCATTCACTGCTGTTTTGCTTACAGCTGCTTGAGTATCACACATTATTTTATATATCACAAGTTTGAACCATTGTTCCAGTTTTGTTCCTTAATTATCTGATGATAATAACTTGCTTGTGTGGAAAGCTAACAATATCTATCTGGCTACTCTATTTTATTTATTGATTCATAATTGATTGTGCATCTACTGGACAAGACAATTGCAATGTACTCTTTAATTTTACTACTACTGTTTCAAGGTAAAGATTTGTTTTATGGTTCCTTTAATTTTACTATTGTTTTTTGTGACCAAATTTAGTTGTATTATTATTGAATAACTAATATGTTAAATATGTTGTATCCAGATGTTGATACTCGATTCAAGTTATGTTAATTTCATCATTATTATTTTTAGTAGAAGGTTGGTGATTAATGGTTGCCGGGTGGCACTTTCTTCTTCATTCTAAACAAATTTTCAGAAATATCTTACCTCTCACTTTTATGATTTCTTTGCACTGCAGGTGAAAAATGGAGGAACTTATGGTGTTATCACAGACTTGCTTACTTTAATGCTAGGACTGTGTCAACAGCATAACCATCAAGTAAACATTGATCTTCCAAAATTGAAACATTTGGTACTCGATAACTTGGTCTTTTAATCTCAAGAGTCAGCAATCTGCTAGAGAGGAATAATATGGAAAATTTATACAAGTTGTTACCAATGCTGGGAAGGTAAGTTAGCTTTCATATTTTGCTTAACTGTAGTATAATGCTATTGCTATGGTACGCATTAAGATTCCTCTATGTCAAATTTTGTCTCCTACCTTTTTGGTTTTTGGTTGACACGGGCTGTGTTAAATCTTATAATAATAACCACCATTAGATTTGGTATGGATAGATGGCCTAAATAGAATGTAGAACTACAATTATTTCTATGAGGGGTGTTTAGTCAATTATGTGATATTTGGTTGTGGTGCAAATTATGGTGTTTGTGGCGTTGTCCTCCATTTAATTTAGCTAAGATGCTTCTGCTTCTGACTAGTCCTTGCGGTCCTCATGTTCTCCTTTGGAATCTATTCTCACTCTACAAAATGGTGTGTTGGTGTTAGTAATTTATAGAGTACTTCTTAGAATCATTTTGTATTCATGCAATTGTTAGTTTAGTAATTGCACGGTACTGTCAGTGCTTGTTTATCATACTATCACATTTTTAATTTTTCTCATTGATTTCTTGTAGGGGATTCATTTATGTTTGCATATATACATCAGCCTTCTTGTACTTGTGCTAAGCACCATAATATTGTACTAACAAAAAGATATATTTGCTTGTGTCATTTCTTTTTTTTTTAAATAATAATAATTTAATATCGGTTCTGATAATCAATATAATTTTTTTTAATATCGGTTACTTTTGATAACAGATATAAAACATTATTTTTAATATCGGTTGAACTAAAAAACTGATATAAAAAACACTTATTTTGGCTTAAAAAACTTACTTTTCATAATGGTTTTACGTTGAACCGATATTAAAAATATTTTTCATATCGCGTTTGTAAACCGATATCATAAAGACCTTTTTTTATTATCCCTTTATCTATACTCCGCTCAACAACCGATATGAAAAAAGCTTTTTTCCACTAGTGAATAAAGAAGGAAAAAAAACTAATGTGTGAATGTTCATGCGTATATGCATTCTAATTCTACAATACAAATTAGGTCTTATAATTTTGGGAATTAGAGACCAAATTGTGTTGGCAAATTAGAACTCTAAAGACAGCTTAGGATATTGATATTGGAACTGGATGGTGTCTTTGACACTGGTCAGTAAGAGCATAAAATTAGAGCATCGATCCAAAGAATCAATGGTTGACGATACCATACAAGTATCCACAAAGTACACCTATTCATACGACTCAGTTCCTGTCTTAACTTTCTTACCGTCCACTAGTATCGTGACAAGAAAAAAACTAAAACAAGGCACATAGCGACAATTGAAATCCCATTGAAAGCAAAGGTAATTTAACTTAAAGACAAACATAACAGATAATGGTTAGCGATCGGAGAATACAATTGATCAATAAAGCATAATATGATCCGAATTGAACACTTGATCAATAAAACAATATGATAGGAATTGATCACAATGATCATCGATCAATAGTAACAACTTAAGATTAGCGGCTCTGATACCAATTGAAAACCTAAAACAGCAGTTAATGTTCTTTTTACAATTCTTAGTGGTTAAATTATTTGATTTTAATAGTTTTAATAGAGAGATTATAATAAATAGGAAATTTTAAGTTATTTAATTATTGAGTATAATATTAATTTAATTTATTCAAAAATAATAATTTGAAAGTTTAGTTAGAAGTAAGTACTTTTTTTACAATTAGTAGTGGTTAAATTGATTAATTTTAGTAGTTTGAGTTGATTATAAAAATAGTTTCTAAATTTTGTCTTTTAGCCCTAATATTGTAACTTAAGGAATGATGATAGGTTAGTAAATTTGGTGGAGAGTTAATTGATACTTTAGATTTATACACGCTACTAAAAAATTACTTGAGACCCCTCATACCATGAGGTCCTAAACTGTCGCCCTTCCCGACCGTGCACAAAGCTCAACATCACGACTTTCTCGTGGTTCCAAAAAATGAGGTATTGTGCAGTATATAGCCCATCTTAGGGCCCCAATATGCATGTGAGAAATAATAACATGTAATTATCCAAAAACCGTGTTGATGTGAATAAATCCAAGACCAAGAAATCGATAAATTTAATGTGTTTAAACTAGGATCGTGTTATAATACTACAATTTTGCACACCCAAGTCAAGAAAAAAATATATCATAAAAGCCATATATATATATAGTCAACTCTGTCTCTCTTTCTTTGGAAATTTAGATATGTATCTGGCAGTTGATAATTAATCTATGGTTTGCATTCACACATAAAAAATAGTAAATCATTTGTGTTAAGACTTTGAGTTTCACAAACAGTCTCACTTCAAGTAATTACTGACAAATCGCATAATCATCCCACACAACATTAAAATAAATCCGTGGTACTTGCTTTTATATTAATTTTAATTTTATCATTATAATTCCCGAAGACCTTAGGAAATAGGTTGCGAAAGCTCCTATGATTTTTCTTTTAATTTTTTTATAGATTATTTTCTATTTCCCTATTTGAGGATAAACTTGTATTAATAATGCCAGTACAGAACTTGCTAGATCTTTCTTCAAAAAAAGAAAAACAAAGACTTTTATATCTAGATTCAAGTATTCAACTATCAATAATAACCTGCTTAACAAAAAAAAAACTATCAATAATAACCAGCCTAGCTACTTGCAATCTCTATAAATAATTCGAGAAAGCTGAGAATTTCTAAAAGCAGTCTTTTACTCTTTTAAGTTGTTATGTTTTGTTATCTCGGATAAAACAAAAGGCTAATCATTATTAACTAAGAGATGGTAAGAGCTCCTTTCTATGACAACGGAGTTAAAAAAGGTGCATGGAGTAAAGAAGAGGATGAGAGGTTAAAAGCTTTTATTCAGAAACATGGTCACTCTAATTGGCGTCAACTCCCAAGATTGCAGGTACTATAATGCTAGAACTTCCCAGCAATATGTTGGTGATATATCATCAATGCTAACTTTGCTTTTACTCTGATCACTTTCAATTAGATTAATTTAGCAATAAGAAATCTATATATATATATATATAATCACAGGTTTAGCAAGGTGTGGGAAAAGTTGCAGACTAAGATGGTTGAATTACTTAAGGCCAGATCTAAAACATGGGAACTACACCCTAGAGGAAGAAGAAATAATCATCAAATTACACCAAAAATTTGGAAATAGGTAATTTTTTTTTTTTTGTGATCAGCTTAACTATTATTATTTTTCGTGAGACTTTGAAGTAATAGTGCTAATAAGTAATAACCCACTCTCTTTCCCGCTCTATTTTTAATAGACTCTCTCCTATTGAAAAACAAATAGATCTCCATCATGTAGAATTTCAACTAATTAATAAAAGAGAAAATGTTAAGAAAATTGCAACTATGATAGGAAAAATGTACAGCTAACATTTTTCTGAATATAAATAGACAGTTTTGACAATTTTATTCAAAACTAACAATTGTATATACCAAATTAAAAAAGCTAAGAGAGTGAGTGTAGACAAAACTTAATTCATTTTATCTTGTTGTTCTTAACTAAATAATTTTTTTTATTCCTCTAAGCTGGCTAAAAGGATGAAAGTCACCCATACACATTATTTGGATGAAGAGATGAAAATTTCAAAGAAATTTAAAATTATAAGAAAATCAATGTTTCTTCTTTTTTAATTTTTTCTTCGAATAGAGTAATTAAATAAAAGTTATGTACAAATATTATAAAATCTTATATTTTATCCTGGAAAACTAAGTTGTATTTCGATCCAACAAATCATTGTCCGATTGGCTAACGACTTGCAACTCAATTACTTGAAGGCTCAACAAGTTGCCAACTCGAGAAATGTCGAACCAATGATACGCGAGCTCTATCCTCTATGAAAGGTTGGCAAAATTTACACGAGAGAGCAATGAAGGAATTTCAAATTTCTTAGTTTTGAAGTGCTATTTCAAGTTTAATAAACTTACTAGTTTTAATAAGAGCACCTCATAAAATTCTTTTATTTTTAATTTTTCTTACAACAATAAAGTTTAAATGAGTTGAGTCTCAAAACTAACTAGAATTAGAGATAATATGAGGCTTAATAAACGCATTTGAGCGGGTAATCCAACCCAAATTAGATGTCATTACCACCTAGGCCAAGTACTATTTTTTTTTACAAAATCAAACTTTTATTAACATGAGCGGGTAATCCAACCCAAATTAGATGTCATTCACAAATGAGACAATATGGAAAATCCCAATTGAGGGAAACCAAAACAAAGCAATATGGACCATCTAAGTCCTAAGACCACAATCACTACTACATATTTAGTTTTTTGTAGCGATTTTTAAGGTATTTAGTAGCGCTTCAAGGGCTACTTATCTAACACTGTTTGCTTGCGCTATAAGATTGCTTCATTTATTGATATTATAGAGGTGCATAATTTTTCTTTACCACTAGATTTGAATGCTAGTATTAGTATAGATATTCAAATCTAGTGTTTAATGACTTTTCAGATGGTCTTTGATTGCTGAAAAATTGCCTGGAAGAACAGACAGTGAGGTAAAAAACTATTGGCATAGCTACTTAAAAAAGTGCCCAAAGAGCAATCACGAGTTTACAACTTCTGAATTGAAGTCAATGCCAAGCCCAGATGATAATATTGTTGAAGAAAACACAACTAATCAGCTTGTAGCTCCTGAAAGCTCAACTAGTTCCACTGTTCGTGATGAGTTCCCTTATATTTTAGAAAGCTCAATGTTGATGTCCACAGAAACATCATCAGATGGAGACAATTATTGTTCCCCTACCTCCAATTTTGAAGAGTCAACCACAAGCTGCCCCAAAACAAAAGAAGACAATTTTGAAGAGTCGACCATAAGCTGCCCCGGCACAAACGAAGACATTTTTGCTCCATGGGTAACAATATTCGAAGAACTCGGCAGCGATTTTTGGACTGAACCATTTGTCACGGAAGATATATATACCGCTGGTGAGATGTGTAGCAGTAAAGAGATGGTCTTTTTGACTCCAAACTTTTATGACGAAACAAATTTGTTTTAGAAAGCAACAAACAATTTTTTAGATTTATTGAAAAAGTGATGTATCTGAACTATAATATACTTCAGATACATCACTTTTTCAACGAATTCAAAAAGTTGTTTGTAAATGAATCCAAAGTAGTAATATTAAAGAGTGATGACTTTGTTTGATTTTTTAATGAGTTTTTTTCCTTGTAACTTGTACTTCGGAAGTCAGAACTATTACATAAATGAATGTTTGAGTGACATGGTTATATCAAGTTTACAGCAGAGTAAATAATAAGAAAATCTTAAATTGACATTTGAAATGTGTAATTAAATTAGAGTGATGATATTTCGTACGAATAGCATTGCGTACGAAATGTCAGAATTTGTCTGCTATTCTATTGGTTTTTTTTGAAAACTATACCTTGCCGCTGGATGGGCAGTTGATTTTGCTTTGGTCAACGGCTAGTAATCTCTCTCACCACGTATTTCTTATCTTTTTGCTCATACTCAAGAGCATTTTCCATTTAATTAACAACTGAGTTAGATGTAAACATAGTTTTAAACTCAAATGCAGCATTTAAAAGGCTTTTTTGGTAGTTATTTTGTTCATATATGTTCAACATGACTTTTTAATTTGAGTCATGAATTTTCATTCGATATTTTATAAGCAGATATATGTTATAGATATAGCGAAAACAGTGTTCGTGGAATTCCACGACCTTTACTTTTATGTTTCCTATAAAAATAAAGCAGCACTAATCACAGAAAACAGGTGCACTAGTAACAAAAAACGTGTGGTTGACATTTTGACTGGCCAATCCAAAATATTTCGAGAAGCTTTCACGAATATTAAAAGGAGAAAGCTAATGAATACAATCAAAGTTAGGATTATTTTTCTAAGTACAGATTTGTCCCAAAATGAATAATTTAACTACCAAATTTTGAAGGTTTTGAATGATAGATTGCTCGAAACAAAGATAACGAATGAGACTCGAGTCTAAAAGTAGTAGTCTTTGTGTTAAGGCTACTCTCTTGGAGAAGAAGGCTGGAAAGTTTTCCCTCATATGTTAGGGTAAGGACTAGAGGGAAATCATAAGAGATGTATAAATAGATTGTTCTTGTAAGTAAAAAATTGAGGTATTTGAGTTTTGAAAGGATTCTTTTATGTTGAGAACATATGAATAGTTTTTCAGTGGATTAATTTGAATAATATTAGATCGATTTAGATTAAGGCTCTGTTTGGCGGCCCCATCCGCCAATGGATAATGATGAAAGAACTACTAACTAAGCGGTGAAGAAAGACATTTGTTTGGTAAAGACTAGTGTTTAGCGTTTTTGGGTAGCGTTTAGCGCTTTTTCAAACGCTTACTCAAGTAATAGTTTCAAAAACGCTAGCGGATAGCGGATAGTGTCTCATTTTTTTGGCATTTTTACCCTTGTTATTTTTCTTATATTTCTTCTCTATCCTTATTAAATAAATATAATCATGACTGGCTACTTTTTACCAAACACATCAATTGTTATCGGCTAGCTCATTCGCTATCTGCTATCCGCTAGCTTATCCGTTATCCGCTACTTTTTACCAAACAGAGCCTAAATATGCAGTGATATGGTCCGGTAATTGATTATATATATATATATATATGGCATATGATCCGTTGACACTGCGTGTAAAATCAAACCGTTGAAACCAATATATCTAATGGTTATGATAATTTTCAAAATAAATTGAAACAGAATCACGTGGCCCTTAATTTATTGCGTCTTTCCCGTTTACGGTTTTATAATTGATAATAATGCTATCAATATTTCCTTTCTAAAATAGAATATTAACAGTTTTCTTCTACATATCCACTATAATGTTAAGTTTTCTCAGATCATTTTGAATACTTTACAATCTATGCTGGCATGCGTTTCCTGGGTATATATATGCTGTTAGTTCAAGATAACTGGGATTGGTGGAATCATATTTTAAAATGCAATGCAATAATTCTGCAATATCAGACCATTGTTATTATTATTTTATCTAAGAACTAAAAATCTGGAAAAATCACCGATTGTGCAAGAGAAGAGATAGATGTGAGCAAATTTTTTTTGTTTAGAATATAATATATTGTTAGATGATCAGATCACATATTTTATACCTGTGTCAACGGATCATTTTGTCTAAGACCGTGTTTTTCTGTCCAATCAAGATTGAATTGCACATTGACATCAGATTAATTAAATAGAGTCGACTCAGACAAAAAGACAAAAGGACTTAAAAGAGTCGTCTTATTTTTATGTGTTACCTTATCTTTTCTTTTGTCTAAATTGATTAATTAATTTATACTAGTATCATCTGGTATAACGCAAGTGATTGATGTAAATGTGTGTGTGTGTTGTAAACTCCTCTCTCTTTTATGTGTTTAGTTTAAAATTTTGACACACTCTTTAAAAAAAATGATTAAAAATTTAATTGTTTTTTAAAAGTATTGTCTAATTAATCATTTAATTCTTTATCCATCTACATAAAAACGTGAGTTATTTATTTAAGGTAAAAAACTGTCATAATTAATAGAAGTATAAATAGAAAAGAATATAAAAAGTTTTATTGAAATTTTAAAACAAAAATCAATTTTAGACAAATTGATTTTGTTAAAACAACAAACAAAATGGGATTGAGGGAGTACAAAATACAATAAGTTTTATTTCTCATGAATTTTTTTACTAGTATTCTACAAGTATTTATCATCTGACATTGATAAAATAGTTATTTTTTCTCACCGCCTAGTTTTAATAGAAATGTTCTTTTTCACAAACCGTTTTAGTAGAAGTGTTAAGGGGAATTGGTTTCTCTCCGGTCATTTTAACCTCCAGTCACTACTGTCACTTAATTAAATGCACACCATTAGATAGATCTAATGGTTAAGATTATTCATCCTCCACCTAAACAAAATCATCTAACTGGAGAAAAATTTTGGGGAGAGAACTGCAACACACACCACCACGCCAAACATCTCACCACTGCGACGCCGACCAACTCACCGTTGCGACGCCGATCATCTCACTATCGCGATGCATATTGTCTAACCACCGCGATGCCGATCATTTTGCCGCCCGACGCCGATATCGTCTTGCTGTCCGATGATGTATATGATATAAGTAAAGAGATTATTGCTATGTTGTCTATTAATTAAATCACGAAGTTAATAAGATTTTTAAAAATGGACCGAGTGATAGGTAAGGGGTCACGGTAAGACTCAATATAGCAACAGAACCATTGTGTGCCATCACCGGGTCATAGAGTCACCTTGACAGAAAAAAGAGTAGCAAGAGAGTGTGCAAAATCTACTAGGCTTATTACGTGGCTGATGCTGGGATGTCGACACGTGCCATTTCACACTCTCAGTTAGGTTTCACACTCTCTCTCACACACATTTCATCTTCCCTCTCACATTTCATCTTCCTCTCAACACTAAAATCAAAATCACCCAAATTGAAATTCTAGGGTTTGTGCAGAAACGAAAATCAGAAACGAAATCGCATGAGGGGAGACGCGACGGATGACGAAGAACAAAGGGGAAGACGAGGGTTTTGCAGAACGTAGAGGAAGGGGAAGAGAACGGAGGCACGAGGGAGGGTTTTGCAGAACGATAACAAAGAGGTCCGGTCCTTTTGAAGAAGACGACGAAGGTGAGTTGTTTTTTCAGAAACCACATGCTCTCACTTAATTTTTGTACTTTATCACTTGAAAACAAGAATTTTTTTGGGTAAGGGAATATCACGTGGGTAGGGACCAATTTTCAGTGTCTATTTGCGTTTTTTCTCATTGATTAGGGAATCTTTACTGTTTTTGATATTGTTGAGGGGTCTATTTACTGCTTTTTCACGGGTTGGGTGTAGTGATGTGTAAATGTCTATTTTAGGTCTCTAAGTTAGGTTGAAATGTCCATATTAGCCCTTAATCTGAATTGTACTTGTATATGTGTTATACAGTGATGTCTCTTGATGTTGTTATTCACTATGGGGGGAAGTTTGTTAAACATGACCACTTTTCTGAGTATGATGGGGGGGGCAAGAGTCATCTGTTTGTGGTCAAGATGTGGATAGATGGAGTTACTTTGAGGCTGTAGGAATTGTGACAGATTTAGGGTTTGAAAGTGGTACTTATAGAATTGGCAAAGATGTGTTGTTTAGGAGGCTTTTGAGTGATGATGATGCATTAGAATTGGTTGAGTTTGCATTGAAGTTGGGAGTTGAAGCTCATATCTTCATTGAGCATTTTGATCAAGCTGGCCAAGATGCAGAGAATGAAGAGAATGAAGAGCATGAAGAGAGTGAAAACAGTGAGGATGAACTTAGGCATATTCATATGGATGATAGTGAGGAAGAGAGAACGATTGGCAAAGATGATGGGTTTGGAGATGAAGAGGTTGCTAAGACACCACCTAGAACCCCACCACCATCAATGAATTCCCCTGGTGGAACAAGAGTTGTCATTAATGGGACTCCTTATAGAGTAAAGTCTAGGGCAAAAAGAACCCCAAATAAAAAGGGTGGTGCGAGTTCTAGTGCCCAAGTTGAGGATGTAGATGAGCTAGATGATGAATACATTAGTGAAGAATGAAGAATGAAGAGTTGAAGATGAAGAATGAAGTAGTTTATGTAGTTTGTTAATTAGGAGTTTATGTAAGTAGTTTATGAAGTTCGACACCTTTATTGTGGTCATAGAGCTGCAACAGAAAAAGAGTAGTAGCAAGAGAGTGTGCAAAAAAAATAAAACTAAAGGTGTCATCACTTATTTTTCATTGGGGTATAGTGCACATTTTTAAATTTGAGGGTGTGCTCCTGCACACCCTTGGGACTATGTAAGTCCGAAAGTGCCTGTCATGAGAAGTTTTCCTTCGATGCTCTTGTCTGCACGGGGACACAGTCCTCGTCCTGACCGTCTCTGAAAATTACCGTAAAGGATTTTCTCCCTCGTCCAGTCCCTATGGGGGAAAATTTCCCGTCCATGGGGCCCTTAAGAAATATATCAAGTTAGATGCTTAATGCTCCTTGTATTCAACAACCTGTAAGTCAAAGATTGATAAAAAAATTAGTTCTATTGTAGATACTTGCTATTCCCAAATGTCCTATCACCAATTCAAAAACAAAATAAGTGTATATATAATTAAACAAATGACAATCAAATATGCACACATCTAAACCAAATATTTTTATGAAAAAATATACCTTTCTAGGATCGACTTCTACAAAGTTGCAGAATTATAATGATGGAACTCTCAGCCTCATTATCTATAATATATTGATTTGTCTCCTCTGCAAACCTTTCCTTCAACGTAGATACAATCTTGTTCCCATTGAAATAAAATATGACGATTTTAAAAAGTTGGAGTATGTATTAACATACTATACTATTTGAAAAATAAAGGTATTGACATTACCTTCTCATCAAGCAACAATAAGTCAATACTTGATATGACACTTGCATTTTTGAATTCAGGAACCCTCCATGTATGCAAGACACACACCTTAAGCCTCTAATTAATCTTGCTCGGGCGTATGTCAGAAATTAGAGTATATCTTGAAGCCATTTATGTGAACTCTGTGAAGTATGGTTAAATCAAGAGACGACACTTGTTCCATTCACCTCAAACGCTTCTTAATCTTCCCAACGGTCCAATGCTCAATGTTTCAATTTTCATGCACTCAATTGAATGCACAATGGTGCCCTTTTCCCTTCACCCTAAATGCCTCTTAATGCACCCACCAGTCTCAATGTTTCGATTTTCATTCCCTAAATTGAATGTGCATGGAGTGTCTTTCCCCTTAACCTTCCACGCTCGCTGGTTCCATGCTCTATGTTCATGAACTAATCAATCTTAATATTACACGCCTGTTAATATTCCCCACGGTTTAATGCTGAAATTTTCGAATTTGGTGCCATCAATTGAGTGTGAATGGATGCCTCTGAAACCAATAACGAAATTTAAACTTCCAACGGAAAATAAGTTGAATAGTTGCAATTAAAGATTGCAATGGGAAGTGAAATGATCACAATTAAAATTGTATTGGAAATTGTATAGGGTCATTCTACAATTAATGCAGTAGCGTCATTTTAGTTTTTCAATAATGCAAAATGGATTGAATTAAATGAAACACAATTTAGAAATAGAGTCGCAATAAAAGCTTGTTTGGGAATTATAGTCGAATAGTTGCAATTTAATTTTGCAATAGAAAACGAAATGTAAACAATTAAAGTGTGCATTAGGAATAATATAGGGTATTGAAGTTTGCATTTTAAAAAAAGTAAAGCGTTCATTGAGAATGTGAATAAATTGGAATCAATGCAATTTAATTTGCATTGGAAATTGAATTGTAAATAATTACAGTGTGCATTGGGAATAGTATAAAGTATTGAAATTTGCATTTCAAAAAAATTAAAGCGTTCATTGAGAATGAGAATAAATTGGAATCAATGCAATTTAATTTGCATTGGGAATAGTATAGGGTATTGAAGTTTGCATTTCAAAAAAATTAAAGCGTTCATTGAGAATGAGAATAAATTGGAATCAATGCAATTTAATTTGCATTGGGAATCGAATTGTAAATAATTAAAGTGTGCACGAGAATAATATAAGGTATTGAAGTTTGCATTTAAAAAAAATTAAAGCGTTCATTGAGAATGAAAATAAATTGGAATCAATGCAACTTAATTTGCATTGGGAATCAAATTGCAAATAATTAAAGTGTGCATTAGAAATGTATAGGGTAGTTCTGAAATAATTGTAAGTGTGACAGACTATATATTATTATAAACAAAATTAAAATGACCAAAATATCTTCTATTTTGGCGGACTTTTTCCCGCCTAAATGACTAATTTTTATGGACTCAGATTAATTCTACTTTTATTATATATAAAATATTATGTTTGAGACAAATTCTATTTAAAACTTTCTTCTCAATTTTCAAAATTACAACCTAAAAATAAACAACGCGTAAAATCAAGCAATAATCAGAATCAAACAAAATAAAGTAAAAAATCTTGATATATAATTAAAACATTAAAACGTAGAAAGTGTACAGCTAATGAATTGAATGCATAGGCGCAAACCAAGTTTGAAAAACGGATAAATCGGTTGTTTACCCTTTTGTGTCCATCAACAAATATCAAAGGTGGAACTAGAATTCTGTGGCCAAACATTTTCACAAGTCTCTCAAGATTCACTCACAAGGATCCATACACATACATATCTTTGAACAAAAGCATGCAGGGAGAGGGGCACTAACACGATTCAAAATGACTTTTAATTTTGTTACGTAGCCCCACCCCTTCCTAAAAGGTCTCCCTACAATCTCTCTCTCTCTCTTAACTGTATCTTGCATTATTATTTCTTCTTATCGTTCCTGCAATCGCGTGTTTTTGGTTTCTTCTACAATTGATATTTGAATTCTTCTCAATAAAGTTTGTTACCATTTTAAGGTTATTTCTTGGTAGTACGTACGTGCAGAATAAGTTACTTGAGTGGTGTGAATGAATAAATCAATTAGAACTTTTCTATAACCTAGATTAAAAGTTGTTTTTACCTTCTTTTAGTCCTTGATTGAACTTTGAAGAATCCTTAAGAAGCGATGGTCAACGGCGAGCCTCCAACACGCCTTGAGGTGATATATATATTACTAGCTGATTGATTAAGTTAATTAATTAGCTAAACATTCATTATGTCTTTCATTTAAGTTATTTGGCATTAGCAGGAAAATTTGCTGCGATAGTTGTTTGCTGGCTTCTTGGCAATGGGTGTCTTTTCTCTTGGAATAGTATGCTGACGATAACAGATTACTATGTTTACTTGTTTCCGGTAATTATTGCAAGTTCTCAATTCTCAGTTTATTGTTATGAACTTGAGATAGAGCTTTGTTAATATCCCTTTCTCCTTGTGCAGGATTACCACCCTTCTAGAGTACTTACTCTTGTATATCAGCCATTTGCATTTGGAACACTAGCAATACTAACTTACAATGAGGCCAAAATCAATACAAGGCTGCGGAACTTGTTTGGATATAGTCTCTTTTTCTTGACCACTTTGGCAGTGTTACTTGTAAATCATACTCATTTGTTTCTAAACTTTGATTCCTCTCTAGTATAATATATATATATATATATATATATATATATATATATATATATATATATATAGTATTTGACTTGTAATGTCATTTTTCCTATTTATTTTCCATAGTTGGATTTAGCAACATCTGGTAAAGGAGGGATTGGAACTTTCATTGGCATATGCATAATCAGTGGTGCATTTGGAATAGCAGATGCTAATGCACAAGGTGGAATGGTAGGAGACCTGTCCTACATGCTTCCAGAATTCATTCAGGTCAGAATTAGCATCAGAATTACTACGGTTCAATTAATTCCTTCAAAATGTCCATTCTTAACGGTTTCAATTCATTGCTGCAGTCTTTCCTTGCTGGTTGTGCAGCATCAGGTGCCCTTACATCTGCTTTGAGGTTAATTACAAAAGCCATATTCGAGAATTCTAAAGACGGTCTTCGCAAAGGAGCGAGTACGTTCAATCCTTCAATGCTTAGCATGGAAACATTTGATTAACAAGGAAATGGTTTTAGCCAAATTATACTGATCATTTGTAATTATACTCTCCTTGCAGTTCTGTTCTTTAGCATATCAACAATCTTTGAGTTTCTCTGTGTTATTCTTTATGCCTTTGTGTTTCCTAAATTACCAATTGTCAAGTACTACCGATCAAAAGCTGCGTCCGAAGGATCCAAAACTGTTTCAGCGGACCTTGCAGCATCTGGCATCCAAACCCCACCTGAAGCAGTACTGATTAATTTCTTTTCTTACTTCCCTTTTGAACTTGCCATGGATTTTCCTAGTTGTTGAGATTCAGATTATAATATTATTGTGTTTTTGTCTTAGGCCATGGAAGATTTGAAGCAACTTGAACGCAAAGGAAACAAGCAATTGTTACTGGAAAACATTGATTATGCGGTTGATTTGTTCCTAATATATGCGTTAACACTCTCTATTTTTCCTGGATTCTTAGCAGAAGATACTGGAGTACACAGTTTAGGCCCCTGGTAAGTTCATCAACAGCAATGTGTTGTGTGTGTCACGTGTGTGTATGTGCCAACTTAAGAGATGATGTTTCCATTTGTTTCAGGTATGCTCTTGTTTTAATTGCAATGTATAACTTGTTTGATCTTATTGGAAGATACATTCCTCTGTTGAAAATTCTCAAGATGGAGTCCAGAAAGCTGATCACTACAACAGTAATTTGTCGTATTGTACTTGTACCAGCATTTTATTTCACTGCAAAGTATGGTACGCAGGGTTGGATGATAATGTTGACATCTTTCTTGGGGTTATCTAATGGTTACCTCACTGTCTGTGTTCTTACTTCTGCACCAAAAGGCTACAAGGTGAATCCATTAAACAACTAGAACTCTTTAGCATGTTTATCAGTAACTTACTATACACGCAAGTCGTCGTAACAAAATCGATTCTAACCGATACCAAACATGAATCTCAGTTCACTATGATGAGTAGACATTCATTTTGATGAATATCAACTTCCTTTTAGCATTAATAAAATATATAGATTCATTAATACTTGTAGTATGTTTATACTTTTGTAGGGACCTGAACAAAATGCTTTGGGAAACCTGTTGGTGTTATTTCTTCTTGGAGGTATTTTTGCAGGGGTAACACTTGATTGGTTGTGGTTAATAGGTAAAGGATGGTGAGATCTTAACCAATATCCAAACTAGAGAAATGGATAGGGGCATTATTGACAAATAGATTACAGAGATGATAGAAACGTGTTTCTTTCTGTACTCTTTTGTTCTTATCCTTAATCCTTAATTATGAATAATAAACAACGTTTTTTTCATTGTTGGTGTTTTCATCTCTAAGCTAAATCCAATTTTGGTCAACTTATCATTTTTCTTGCTGAGACTAAAGCAAGTGTAAGTTGATTCCAGTTTTATTGATATAGATGAAAGGAATTATGTATTTATCCCACATAATAACATAAATCAATTGATGAAAGGAAACGGTAATGAAATTGGGGTCAGCCTCATAAGAAGCACACACCCTATGTGTTTCCAAAAAAAACATAATTTAGTTGGGACTTTTTATCAAGCACCTTAAGCGCACACTTGGCCCATTCAAAATAGAAAAAAGTAAAAACGCCAAAACAACAAGGATCAAACAAGGACAACAACAAAATCACATTCAAAGAGATAATTCATACTTGACCAAAAAAAAGAGAGAGAGAATTCATACATTTATCCTGTGGTTTCAGTGAAGCAGTCAAGAACTGGAGATATTGGAACCTTTATGGCAATGTATTCCAAGTATAAAATTGCTATTAGCACTGACGAGATAAACACATGACTTACCAAATACTGTTGCAACATAGTGTCCCCCCTCACAACTATAGCACACCAAGCAAAACAGATATAAGATAGCACACCAAATTTGGGTTTTTTTAATTCTAATAAAAAATTAATTAAAAATGACTTGGATTATTATTTATGTAGCCACATCAACACTTAATGCCACATAGACGTTTCTAACGGTGTTAGACGGGAATTGGATGGAAAGCAATGTTGAAACTAGGTATACCTTCTTTATCCATGAATCCAGCTTCAAAGCCATGCCATTTTCATTATGTTTTATCTTTTATTGTTCTATTCTTATAATCATCGCAACCGACCCCTGTTTACTCTTCTTTTTCAACAACTCAAAATATTGTTTAACAAAATGTTTTGACACAATCGAAGATAACTCTACTGGTGATTGTGAAGAAGGGAATGGGACGATGGATTCGGACACTACAATCTTCGTTGTGGTGGCTCAAAAATGAGAAGGAAGGTGCTGATAGTGTTATTTAAAGGTGAGATGACACACCTTGCGGCTTAGAATCCTTAACGACCTTATATCTGTTATTGATATTTATTTGATCAGTTGGTGTGAGTTGAAATTGGGAAGGTTTTTTATATGAATCCCATCACACAAGAAACGAGTCCGAAAAAAATAGCTTTAAATCAAGAATGAAAATGAAGCTGAAAAACATATCTGAAAAAAATATGAAGAGGGCGGTGTTGAAGATGAAGATTCTGGGTTGTTTTTGGGGGATTGAAGTTGATGATTAGTCGGCAAAAAAATAGAATATGTCAGCACCATAACAGACATGTTAGTACCGTTTGTCCCAATTGAGTTTTTTTGTAACAAAAATTTAAAAAAAGAGCAACGGTGATGACGTTAACTAACTTATAAAACTTAATTTGTATGAAAAAAATATAAAGAACCAATTTATTACAAAAAAAATAATTTAAAGGACAGTTGGTGTAATTTTTCCTAAACATACTTATAAATTGAACAAGGAGAGAGAAGATGAACCATTTCTATACGGTGGACAAAAAATTATTTAGGATTAGGCAATATTTACCCCTGGAGCACATAAGAATTAATGTTAATTAGCAAACATTCTTATGAATTTTCTCAATGCATTAAGAGTGTTTTTTTTTAGTAAAAGTGCTACTCATTCTTAGTAAGTGCTGAGACTATTAGTAGTGTTTTTTTAGTAAAAGCGCTACTCATTCCTAGTAAACGCCAAGACCATTGGTAGCGCTTTTTAATAAAAGTGTTGTGATAAACTCCAATTTAGTGTATTTTTAGAGATATTTTTGGATCACTTTTAAAGCAATTATATACTAATTATAAAAATCACTAACTTAATTTCTTTCTTTATTTTTGAGAGAGAGAAAAAAGATAAAAAGAATAAAAGCCCAATTTAAAGTCACTTAAATTATATATATATATATATATATATATATATATATATATATATATATATATATATATATATATATATATATTGGTCAACAAAGAGGCTTATCATTAGATGAAATGGGCAAGGCCCAACCAAACTACAACACAAAACAAAAGAAAACAACAACCAGCCCAAAACCGGACTAAGAAAAACCAAACAAAACAATATCCGGACCAACAATACGAGCAAGAAGGAAATAGACTAATAATATACAAACCACAACAAACAAGCCTTCTTCTTAAAGCCTCGAAACGAAAAAGGGAAAGAAAAAACCCTAACTCAGAACATCAACCAACATCATCAATTCATTTGAAAATCCAAATCCTTCATCAATAATTCACGAATCATCAAAGGAGGAGAAGCAACCCAATCACACGGCAAGGAAGAAGCAGCAGCAAGCTTCGCAACGCAATCAGCAACGGAATTCCCTTTTCGATTGATCCAAAGAAATTCACAGAAGGTAAATCTCTTCTTGATTTCTAAAATATCATTCACAATTACTTCAATCTCACCCCTCATTTTCTTTCTATTGCAAGCATCAATCAACTCAAGTGAATCAGACTCCATAGAAACTTCAGAGATGAAGAGACTCGAAGCAAGAATCAAGGCTTGACGAAGGGATAAAGCTTCACCAACCAGCGAAGATAGAGCATAAAATCTTGAGGTAGTTCCTGAATCCATGTAACCAAGGTTGTTTCTGGCCACAATACCAGAAAAACCCTTACCAGTTTGGACATCAAATTGTGCATCTGTATTGAATCTAATGATGTTGTTTAAAGGAGGTTTCCATTTAGCCATAGACTTCCTTTGACAACTAGAAGCATGTATCTGAGTATTAATATTAATAGGAGGAATTATCATAGACAAGAAATTAGCTCTGATAGTAAACATAGTATCAATAGGATTAGGAGCTTTATCTTCAAAACACATCAAATTTCTTGCCTTCCATATATTCCATAGCACTATCATAACATAGCTTATCAGGAGCTGTTTTTCCTTACCCAAACACCAATTAGCTTCAAGAATAGATTCAAACCAGTCACCAAAGTGAGTTATATTGAAAGGATTTGGGACTGGACAGAGTTGAAGCCCAAACCAAATTGGAGTAGTCCAAGGTCATAGAAAAAGCATGTGTTCAATAGTTTCTTCAGAAGATTTACACACAGGACACATAGAAGAAAAATGAACTTTCTTTTTCACTAGATTTAGAGTTGTACTTATAGCATTGTGCTTTAATTTCCAAACAAAATGCTTAATTCTCCCAGGAACATAGGAACCCCAAATTCTACTCCAAGAAACTTCTGTGTTGATGTAGGAAATAGAAGGTTTGACAATTCTAGCCTCCTTAGCATCCCTTATAGCTATATATCCCGATTTCACACTATACCCACCATCTTTAGTGAAAGGCCAGAATAAGTAGTTATTAAAGTCAAAAATACTAATAGGAGTTTTTAAAGCTCCTAAAGCACTTTCTGGAACTAAATTGATTCTTAAAGCTTGGATATTCCAATCTTTAGAAGAAGAGTCAATAAGATCCTTAACCTCAGATGCCCTAGAACCTTGCTTAGTAATAGCCAATTCACCAGAAGATAGCCACCTATCCATAGTAATACTAATATCAGACCCATTACCAATCCTCCACCTTCCTTGTTGTTTTAGCAGATCTCTTCCATGAAGAAGACTTCTCCACACCCATGATATCCCAGGTTTAGGCTTTACACTCCAGAAATCTTCTTTATCACAATAGATACCTCTCAACATTGTAGCCCAGTAATCATTTGTACCCTGTAAGCATCTCCAAGCCTGTTTTGAGAGAAGAGAGGAATTCTGAGTATTAAAATTCTTAAAACCATACCACCTTTATTCTTGTTACCACACATGAAGTCCCAAGACTTCCAATGGATTCCCCTAGACCTAACCTTTGCCTCCACCAAAAGTTTGCTATAGCAGAACACAAAGATTGACAGAAATTTTTTGGCAACCTAACTATAGACATAATATAGGAGGGAATTGCTTGAATCACAGACTTAATCAAAACCTCTTTACCAGCTTGAGACAGAAACTGCTCTTTCCAGCCTTCAATCTTAGCCAAAATTCTTTCTCTTAGCCAAGCAAGAGCCTGAGTTCTAGAAACTCCCCATTCTACAGGAACTCCTAAATATTTTCCCGGGGAATCCAAAATAGGAATATGAAGAGCATCAGAAAGGAAATTTTTCAGAAAAATAGGAATAGCAGCACCACAAATAAACCCAGACTTCTGTAGATTAATTTTTTGCCCAGAAATTCTTGTGAAATCATTTAATATAGTCACAATTTGACAAATTTCTTCTATGTTAGCCTCCCCAAAAATAAGGGCATCATCTGCAAAAAAGAGATGTGTTAGAATAGGGGCTCTAGGAGCCAACTTGAGACCTTTTGTGAGACCAGCAGAATTTGCAGAAGAAAGTAACCTAGACAACACATCAAAAACAAGGATGAAAAGGTAAGGAGACAAATGATCTCCTTGCCTAAGACCACACTTTGGATACACTGTTTTACTCCTAGAACCATTTACTTGATAGACATAACTGACAGAAGTGACAAGAGCTAAAACAACAGACACCCAACTAGGGCAGAAACCGAAAGCTAAAAGAACATCTTTTAGGAAAGACCAATCTACTCTATCATAGGCTTTATTCATATCTAATTTGATAGCAAATCCTAGACCAGCCTTAGATTTTTTCTTTTTTAGGAAATGAAAAGCTTCCTGAGCAACCACTAGATTATCTTGAATCAACCTCCCACCAACAAAGGCACTTTGTTGAGGAGAAATAAGAGAGTTGAGATGAGGTTTAAGTCTAGCCACCACAACTTTAGAAATGATCTTATATATGAAATTACAACAACTAATAGGCCTTAGTTGACCAATTTCCTCAGGATGTGGTATTTTAGGAATCAAAGCCACCAATGTTTCATTTATAGACTCCCCCAACTCACCAGAAGCAAAAAAACTCAGAAACAACCCCTAAGACATCTAACTTAATAACCTCCCAGTTCTTTTGATAGAATAAACCATTGAGACCATCAGGGCCAGGAGATTTGAGAGCCCCAAGAGAGAAAACTGCAGATTCAATCTCATTAATCAAAACAGGAGCCATAAGAGATGAATTAATCTCTTCATTCACAAGATTAGGAATGACTCTCAAACATTGAGAAAAAACAGGATTAGCTGGAACATAAATCTCCCTGAAATAATTCTCAATAGCCTTAGTAATATCAGTTTGTCCCTCCACCCAAATCCCATTCATATCTTTCAACCTTACAAACTTGTTTTTATCCCTTCTCTACACAGTAGTTGCATGAAAGAATTTAGAGTTCTTGTCACCATACATAAGCCATTTCAATCTAGATCTTTGTCCCCAGTATAATTCTTCCTGCTTCCACAACTTATCAATTTCAAATCTAATCCATTTTATTTCCTCAACACTAGACCGAGAATTACCAGCATTAGTCAAAATCAACAGCCTAGATTTTAACTTTGTAATCTCAACAGCAGCATTCCTAAAAGTATTTTTACTCCATGTAAGTAAAACTCTTTTAACATTGTTTGACTTAATGTTAAAATTAACCCACCCACCTTCAGGAGAAGACTTAGACAACCACCCTTCAGAAATAGTTTTTCTACAATCACCATGATCTTCCCAGAATGACTCATACTTAAAAAATTTAGGGCAAATAACACGAGGGTAAGGCAATAAGATAATAGGAGAGTGATCAGAATTAAGGATTGGTAAAGCAATACCTGTAGCATGAGGATATAAAAATCTCCACCCCCAATTAACCAGCACCCTATCAATTCTTTGATAAGTAACAATCCCATCTCTAGGATTACTAGTAAAAGTATACCTGCTACCCTTCAGATCCAAATCAATTAAATTACCCTGATTCAGAAAATCCCTGAATAGAGCCAATCTAATAGGAGCCACTCCCCTCAGCCCATCCTTCTCTCAGAATCAACACATCTCCTGAAAGTCACCAACACAACACCAAGCCTCATTCCTCATTGGCATCAAATTCAAAAGCTTCCCCCATAAATGTCTCCTTCTATCAAAAGTAGGATTTCCATACACAAAAGTCATAACAAACAAATTCCCTGTCTTCTTCTCCTTTATAGTTGTATGAATATAATTTATAGTTGAATCAAGCACCTGAACATCAAACTCAGGATTCCAGAACAATCCCAAACCTCCAGAAGTACCTACTGCAGGAACACAAAACACCTTTGAGAACTTCAACTTCCTTCTCACCCTATCAACTCTTTGTTTTTGTGCCCTAGTCTCCATTAGAAACAAAATAGCCGGTCTATAGACCTTCATCAGCTCCTGGAGTTCCCTATTTGTCGTGGAGGCAGCCAATCCACGACAATTCCAACTAATAACAGTCATTTAGCATTTGGGGGCATGGATTGACCCGCCTCCTCAGTCATCAGCTCAGTAGCAGTATAAATAAACCCATCTATCACAGCAATAACTCTAGCTTTCTTCACTCCTCCACTAGTACCGCACTCATCATTATCATCATTAGTTAAACATAGATTAGAGCTCTCCCTGCCTCTTTTCAGATTTAAACAATCCAATTTATTGCTTAGAGCTTCCTCCACTATCCCAGGAATACTACTAGTTGAAGTTGGAGAAGCTTCAATCTCATCTGAAGGCAATTCAACATAATAAGGTGGATTTCCATCAAGATGTGGTAACACAAAATCATTGCAGTCCAATTTATGAATTTCCATCCTAGCCACGCCTTGAGAGTCATTCTGAGGATTCTCACCAACATCCTCATTGACATTATGTTGTTCTTCTTCATTCATTTCATTTTCCGGAACATCATTAGCACTATTTCTTTGATTACTAGATTCACCATAAGTTGACCCTTGAAATACTTTTGGTTTGTAAGTAGATAGAAAAGGGCCATACTTAGGTCTATTCCTATTATCAGCTGACATGACAATAGGCTTCTTACACTGCCTATTATCATGACCAAATTCTCCACACTTGAAGCATAAACCTTGAAGTCTTTCATATTTAAACTGAACCCAAATTCTTAAATTTCCATCTTTCTGAATCCAACATCCAGACCACAAAGGCTTCCTAATATTGACAGTAATTCTAGCTCTAATAAAATGAGTAGGCCTCCCTCCTTCCAAATTGAAAGGGTCATCAATTTCAACAACCCTACCCACTTTATTCAGCAATATCTTAGCATTCTCAGGATTTATATCCTCCATAGGTAAACCATGTATTTGAACCCAAAACATAACATTATCAAAGTTAATGTTAGGGAAAGCTACCCCTTCCTCCCATCTTTGTAAACTCAAGACTTGATTATTTACAAACCATGGTGCTCTCTGAAGAACTTCTTCAGCATCTTTGCTAGAGGGAAAGGTGAAGAGAAACTTATTCTCTCCCATATCAGTAATATATAATCCTTTGTAATCATCCCAAGTCTTAAACATAATATTTCTGAAGGCTGTTTTGTTCATGACTTTATTTGATATTATCTGACCTACAACAGCCCTAAGAGCAAATTCTAAATTACTTTTCGTTGCAGGGATAAGCTTTTCCACCACAACCTCACGCTCATCTTCAGGCAACACCATATTGCAAGCTGAAGAGCAGAAGGAAACTCAGAAGACTGAACAAGAAGAAAGAAAGAAAACAAACAGACAACACAAGCTGACCAAAACCAGAGAAAGACAGGAGACTTCACACAAACAAACAGAAAGAAATTGCAGAACTAATGCATATTCAAAGTAACATAAATTTTAAGGATGTACATAAACTGGACTGTAACCATGACTAGACTGGACTCTAATTAACACTATATTGCTCTTTAGCTCTTTTTTGCATCTTTTGCTCTTTTGACAATACTATACGAAGGGCCGAAGAAAACCTAAAAAGAAAGTGTTCTTTTGCTCTTATATTGAAATTACTCTTACTACTCAAAGACCAAACCAGGATGATGTAATAACAGACAGGAAAATAGTTAAACTCCAGCTGTTTACAATGAATTCTTCATTTATTACTATGAAGAAGATGAACAAAGCAGGATATTTTATCAGCAAACAAGATAATCTCAATTTGTTTACTTGCTGAACAAAGCAAAGATCCTTAAAATAACAACCATATCAGCTGTACTCCTATTCATAGAATTTCGACAGCACATGAAACCACAAAACAATAGCTCAAACTAAGTGAAAAACCCAAAGGTTAATATATATATATATATATATATATATATATATATATATATATATATATATATATATGGCTTGCAGCTCATGATTTAAGATGTGGGCCAAGATTTGCAATTACCACACAATTGGATCAACAATTAAGGCCACGAGAGCAGCCCATGTCATAAAGAAAGTATTGGCCCAAGGCCAATTTCAAGTAGCAGCCCATCCACTATGAAGAAGCATGTGTGACTTGATTAGAAAGAAAATTGCAATCAGCGCATGTTTTAAGGATTAGAAAAGATGAAGGCACGGGATTGAATTAAATCAGGGTGTGAATCAACTTGATGACCAAGTAACCTATCTTGCATTATAAATGGTAGCATGGCACAACACAAGAGAGGGAAGGATTCAGAGCCGTAAATTGACAGGAGCCGTATTTTCACACATCAAAGGGAGATACGACGGTAACAACAGTACACACGGAGAGGGAGATTTAAGAGTTTCGGATACCGTTCTTGACATCGTAAGAGAGCTTTGGAGCAGAAGAAAGATATTGAAGACAAAGATTAAGACTTTCTCTATTTCCGGGTTATTCTTATCTTTGTAATTTCATGAACTTATTTCTATTTTATTGTTCTTAATTACTATGGATACCTAAATCCTCTTCTAAGGTCTTAGGTGAACCTTGCTTGCTTAGAGGTTCTAATTTCTAGTTTGAATTCCTATTTTTATTTCAATTAATATTGTCCTATTGTTTTTATCACATGATTAGGATTAGCTACCCTTTGCATGTTTATAATCAATTAGTTGATCAGCGACCGTACTGCAATTAGTTGGTGGACCTATAGGATAGTTGGGGCTATAATTAGGGCATGACCAAACCATAATTTAGTCTTCCAATCATTCAACCTTTTTGCTCTTTATGCTTTTCCTAAATTTAAATTCTTGCATGACCAAACGAGAGTTAATTTAAGAAAAAGAATATTAATCGCGAATGACCAAACGGATTAATAGTTTTAGTAAAGGGATTGGTAATTAAGTAAAATAAGGGAATTCAGGTAGGATTAGACATAGGGGAATCGAAGCTTGCAAGTGAAACTGTGACCCTAGGTCTCTCTCTATTGCTTTCATATTGCATTTTAATTATTGTTAATTAGTTCTTTTTATTTTAGTTTCTACATCACTCAAATTATTTGTTCGTCTAAACAATATATAATCTCGATTAGTTTGGTACTTGTTAATTAATCCCTGTGGATACGATAATCTTTTATACTACTTCTGCGAAAGAGTTACTTGCTCTAAGTGTGTTTTTAACGCAACACGTTGCTCATTCCTAGTAAGCGCTAAGACCATTAGTAACGTTTTTTAGTAAAAAACACTACTCATTCCTAGCAAGCGCTAAGAGCATCAATAGCACTTTTTAGTAAAAGTGCTACTCATTCCTAATCATTAGTAGCACTTTTATTGTGCGCGCTACTGTTGGGGGAGTGACAATAGTAGCGTCTAGATAAATAGCACTCAAAAGCGCTACTAAATGGCTAAAAAAGTGCTACTAATTATTTTTTCTGTTGTAGTGTAATCACTCCAACAACGACTAACAATATTCATATAATTGCCTATGTTGGCGTAAATGAATTGTTGTTTAATTAAAATTTTCAATTTTAGTTATTAAATAAGAGTGCAAATGAAAAAAATATTAGGAACCCAAAAAATTAGTTTCCCAATGCAATGCTCTTTATATTTAGTAGGATGATAATGATAAACTTAATTTGTTAGAATTATAATTATAGTCAATTACCAAACTGATAGTATTATTAATAAATTTTAAAGAATAAAGTTGACTAATTCCATGGTTAATTATTTGAAAATAAATATATTTTCACAAACTAATAAGTATTTTTAGAGTTTCTTTGACAGAGTTTATTTTTCACTTGAAGACTTGGAATTTTAAAATTATAAATAAATAGAAAACTCTATTATTCTTATATACCAATTAAAAGGGAAGAGAAAGGATAATTTAGTTTAATGTAATTAATCTTTCTCCTTCTTATATTATTTTCTACATATTTATATTTTTATTTTTTGAAAGTATGTTTATATTTTCGTTTTAGAAGTGAGCAATCTTTAGTTAATTGTTTATGTGGTTTAAAATATAAAGAAATGTTGACAATTCTATTCCTTATTTCGTTTTGGTCATTGAATTGATCCCTTATTTAGTGTTATCATGTCAAATTAAAATACTAAATTATTTTAGTATTTTTTTTAATGAAATAAAAATTTAAATATATTTAATGAACAATCATAAAAATAAATATTTTTGTTTATAATTGAATGTAGAAAGAATATAAAATAGGAGGTAGGTAGTATAATACTGAGTTGAAACTTTTATAGAAGCATCACACTTTTTATTTTTGACATAAGAAGCATCACACATTACAAGGCACCTTTTATGAGCATAAAAACAAACTCACCAATTTGGAGCATAAAACCATTTCAGAGGCTTTAAAGTCCGCATTCAACACTGAAAAGATTTTAGTGTCAAAAAAAACACTGTAAAGATTTTAGTGTCAAAAAAAACACTGAAAAGATTCTCCACCATTTTCTTTCTAGAAGTGAGCAATTTTGAGACTCTTGCTATTTAGAATGGAGCTATAGTTGATATTGAGGATGGAATGATTAAATGGTAAATTACATAACATCTTTTATAGAATTTAGACTGTTAATTATTTTTCTTAAGCTAGTAATAAGATTTCACATGTTGTGGCGAGTGCTCTAACTAGAAGTAGCTCATCAAGAGAATGAAGAGTCTCCTGCACGAGTTTACGTTATCTCTTTAGAAGACGTCAATCCTATAGATACAAATAAAGTTATTTTCGAAAAGGAATCAAATAATGTTACTTTTTCAATACCGTGAGATCTGATTTAAGAATTTTACACAAATATTAAGCAGAAGAATAAGCTGGAGAGAGTATCTTAGGGTCAACCCAAAGGCTCAAGAGACTAAAGTTAGGGCTTTAACTCCGATTATTTAAAAGAAAAGGCCTCAAAATTTTTGTTACTACATAATATTAAATAGAAATTCCATTTACATACAGACTCAATAGCTAGCACTAGAGCTGTCAATTTTGGCCTAGGTCAGTGGGCTGGCTCAATGGCCCAATTTTTTGGTTGGGCAAGGCTCTAAAAATAAAGGCCCGAAAACACCGCAAAGTTTTTTGGCCCAACTTGATCGAACAATTGGGCTGGGTCGGGCCGGCCCAATTGGCCTGATTTCTTTTTGTTTCTTGTTTATTTTTTCAAATATTGTTTGTTTAATTTTAGATTGGCCTTTGTTAAAATTTGGCCCAACAAAGGAAAAAAACATTATTCTAATAGAGGCCCAAAATCAAACACGGTATTGCTTATGTATCACACACAAAACGCTGAATAGAAGGCTTGTCAAGTACTTGAATAGAAGGCATTGAAGAATGTGAGAAGCAAGAAGATTCATTATCAACAGATTAAGGGTACTATTTTATAAATAGATATGGAATCGAAAGTAAAATTGTTATGTGTTTAATGTTAGATATGGTCTCAATGTTTGATATCATTTGGTGCAATGCTTTGGGGTATAACAAGTGGCAGGGCTACTTATTTCATGGGCCAAAGTACTGTGATATTTTCTACATCTAAACTACATAAAAAAACTGGAGACATTTCATAATTTATTAATTAACCTTATTGTTGTAAACAACATGTATTTCATTTCGTATGTATTCTTCAACAATCCTTTTGACTTGCTTCAAGCCTTTGAATGAATCCATCACCGCAACTGTTACATTGGTTTCTTTTTTTTTAGATAAGCAATTTGTTGTATTAATGATATTAAGAAGAGTGGCACACAAGGAGTGCACCACCCCTTACACCTAAGGGCCTCGTTAAAACCTCTGAGGGCCAAAACCCATTGGGAAAAAGACCGAGGGAGGGAAAAAGAGACCCCGACTACAAGATACATCGTCAACGTATTTATGAGATTACAATAAGGAAAAACAACTCAACGGGCAAACATGTCATTCTGACCATTCAACCCGACACTTTCTCCCCTTCCGCTAATGTTACATTGGTTTCTTGTTTATGTACATTATATGTTAATGTTTATGTATTTATGAGATTAAGTAATGTCGAAATATTATATTGTTGCCATTTATAAAATCAGATTCAAGAATAAAAAATATGGCCAAAAATAAAATTTAAAAAAGTCAAAAGTTTGTGGCTCATGGGCTGGCCTGATGGCTCCCGGCCCGATGTTGAGTTGGGTTGGGCCATAAAATATACAATCTATTAGAATATTGGGCTAGCCTAGGCCAAATATGCTATTTAGCCACAGCGGCGGATCCAAGATTAAAATAGGATGTTTCTTCAATGACACTAAGGCTTGATATATTACCGTTAAGGCAGGATGATATTCATTCAATGACACTAAAGTAGAATGTATTATCACCAATACAGAATGTTTGGAATGTATTACCACTAAGGCAATATATTTGAGTGTTCTTGAGAACACGAGTAACACCCCTTAAATTTGTCTCTCGGGGTCGGGCTAGGCTCATTGACAGCTCTAGCCAGCACAACTGATGAGAGTTATCGCTCTGCCGCTCCTTGCTTCCTCGTGTTCGATAGCTGCAGCCTGCATGCAATAAACAATTGTGCATTTTTGGATATTAATTTGCTAGGCCCCTGCATGCCAAATGTACTATTAGGAGTAATTTGCTAGGCCCCTGCATGCCACAAACACTTTGATATTTTATTACTAGTAATTTGCTAGGCCCCCTTAATTTTTGTTTTCATCTTCATAAACATGCATTCATCATGATAAAGTCAACTTACCCATCTCAGTATTTATTGATTTTCATTAACATTTCTTTTGATTTTTTTTCCTTCTCCTGTCATTTATTATCAAGTCAAGTTGCTCATTTCTTTATTATTTTTCCATTTTTTTTTGACCAAAATTATTTTTCCATTTTTTTGATCAGTATGCTTGCTCCCTTTGCGTCAAAAAATAGTAATCAATTTACTTAAGGAAAAGTTTGACTAATTCACAATTATTAAGTTAGTTAATCAAACTTTATTTTTATAATCACAATAAAAATTTGACTTTATTGCTTAAATTATCCTTCAAGACTTTAGAGATATTTAAATAGAAGAGAATCCGTTAACGTTAATTTGCTTATATTTCATTCTCAAAAATATGACATCAATTCTGCTTTTAATTCATTCGAGAGAGAGTAGTTCCATGTCCGTTCGCTCAGTATGCAAGATCATGGTCAATACGTTGCCTAATTGTTGTAATTTGTTTGACCCCAACTTTGAATTGAATAAAATATCTTAAATTATTCATTTATTTTTATCAAATTTAAATTATCTATTTATTTTTATCCAACTAAAATTGTTCATTTAAGCTATATAAATAATAATTTTATTGGGTTTAACTTTTCGTCCACATTATTTTGTTGCTATTATATTCCCTAAACAATTCGTCATTGAAAATCCAAAAAATAGATATTACATTATACTTGATATATAGGATATTAATTAGGAGTTCACATTATTTTATTATCTCATAGCCTCACTTTAGAATTTCTCTTTAGGCCTCCATAAGTGACCGGCCTGGAATATTCTAAAGATTTTGGATAATACTGATAAGTGATAAGGTTGAATCTTATATCAAAGTTGTCACATTTAGATACGTTTGTTTTGTTTTTGTTTTTGTATGAGTTTTGGTATTTGTCCCCCATCCCCCATGATTTTGTTTAATGTTTCTTTTTCTCTTTTAATAAGATTTTGATGACTCTTTGACGCTTAGTTTAGAGTAGAGAAAAAGATATATTCTTCACTAAAATAGAAGTTTTTCTTTACAAGCACCGAGAAGTTTTTATTTCCTAAAAAAATGTGGAAGCATGATTTATTTGTTGTAAATATGTGTTTTCAAAGCATATTATTCTATCATATATTTTAAATATAAGCTAATATATAATGAGATGATATGCTTTATATGTTAATGACAAAGTTATTCTTGTGACAAAATTTGTTAAGAAAATAAATTAAATTAAATTTCTATTTTGATACTTTTTTAATTATAAATTTATTTTTTTATCACTTATTTAAGTTTTTAAAATTTCAATAGACTTTTTAATTTTTAGATTATACAAAAAGACAAAATTACTCTTATAACAAAAGCATAAAATATTTTTAATTTTTAATTTAACATCAAAATTTATTTTTATTTTGTTTTTTATATATATTTATTTTTTAATAGATTTCACATTTTTATATATTTAAATATATTTTAAAATATTTGGTCAAAAAAATATATTTTAAAAGGGTAAATGAATAAATTATTCTCTTATCATATCCTACTAATTTCTAATCGAGCTCAAATTCAGGATCAAATTTTAACTAAAGAGACAAGATAAGATAAATCACAAGATTAAATTATCATATAATGTTGGCTCAACAAATGTTGGACTGACACATAATATGATAAACTTATGACATTTTGTCTCTTTATCCTTACTACCAAAAACACCTTAAAAAGATACATCCATATCTTTGTACAAAAGCATGCAGGGAGGTGCAGTAGTAGCACTATTCAAAATGACCTTTTAAATCTGGTTACATAGCCCCCACCTCTTCCTAAAAGGTCGCCCTACAATACAATCTCTCTCCCTCTCTCTGAAATGTATTATTGTTTCTTCTTATCGTTCCTGCAATTCTCATGTTTTTGGTTTCTTCTACAATTGATATTGAATTCTTCTCAAATAGTGTTTGTTAGCATTATAATTTATAAGGTTATTGCTCGGTAGAAGTTAAACCTTACGTATATGCAGACTAGATGATTTTTCATGTAAGTCGTTACGTGAATCCACAGGAGTTTACTTATCATTGTTAAGTAAATTCTTGTACAGTCCACGTAACGAATCACTCGAAAAATCATCCACCGCATGTACGTACAGCTTAACGCAATATATGAATGGGGGTGGACGTTGTGCATTTTCACCGATATCATGTGATCATTATCATCTTGAGGACAACAACATAGTTTGACTCATGCTACATATATACTCAATTAGAGGATTTCAGTTCATGTAAACTGAGCATTCACGTAGAAATATGTCACTTGAGTAGTGCGAATGAATGAATCAATTAGAGTATGTTAGTTTTCTTTTGGAACTTTTCTATCACCAACATTAAAAATTGTTTTTACCTTATTTTAGTGCTTGATTGAACTTTGAAAAGAAGTTATTAAGTAACAATGGTGAATGGCGAGCCTTCAACATGTCTTGAGGTGATATATATTACTAGTTGATTGATTAAATTAGTTAGCTAAACATTCAATTTTTCTCCATTTAAATTAATCTTTGGCATTAGCAGGGAAAAATTGCTGCGATAGTTGTATGCTGGCTTCTTGGCATTGGGTGTCTTTTCTCTTGGAACTGTATGCTGACAATAGAAGATTACTATGTTTACTTATTTCCGGTAATTCATGCAACTTTCATTATGTAGTTCTCACTTCTCAGTTTATTGTTACGAACTTGAGATAGAGCTTTGTTAATATCCCTTTCTCCTTGTGCAGAATTACCACTCTTCTAGAGTACTTACTCTTGTATATCAGCCATTTGCAGTTGGAACACTAGCAATACTTGCTTACAATGAGCCAAAAATCAATACAAGACTGCGAAACCTATTTGGATATAGTCTATTTTTCATGAGCACTTTGGCAGTGTTAATTGTAATTCATACTCACTTTTGTATATTTTGGTTCCTCTAAGATAATATGTATTTGACCTTCTAATGTTACTTTGCCTATTTATTTTGCATAGCTGGATTTAGCAACATCTGGCAAAGGAGGGATAGGAACTTTTATTGGCATATGTGTAATAAGTGGTGCATTTGGAATAGCAGATGCTCATGTACAAGGTGGAATGGTAGGAGAGCTGTCCCACATGCTTCCAGAATTCATTCAGGTCAAAATCAGCAATGCATGCAATTACTATGAAGTTCAATTAATTCCTTCAAAATATGCATTTTTTTAATTGTTTCATTGCTGTGCAGTCTTTCCTTGCTGGTTGTGCGGCGTCAGGTGCCCTAACATCTGCTTTAAGGTTAATTACAAAAGCCATATTCGAAAATTCTAAGGACGGTCTTCGCAAAGGAGCGAGTAAGTTCAATCTTTTAGAACTTGTTTAATTGTCAGGATAAGAAGATATGATATGATAAATTTAGCATATTCTGTTTCAGTTTAACTTTGTTGAGTCAGCGGGATATGATAATTTTATCATGTGATCGACTTATCCTATTTTGTCTTTCTAGTTAAAATTTTATCTCGAGTCTAGGTTGGTGGATTAGAAACCAACATGGTAGGATAAGAAAATAAATTATAGATTTACCCTTCTAAAATATATTTTAAAATATAAAATTATTAAATCTATTAAAAAGTAGATATATATTAAAAAAAATAGGTGTTAAATTAAAAATAATTAAACTTAATTTAAAAAATAATGCATGATTTTATGATAAGGGCAATTTTGTCTTTTCATATGATTTAAGAATTAAAGATATATTGAAATTTAAAATAAGTGATGAAAAATAAATTTTAGGGTTAGATGTGTTTTTAGTCCCTATAAAATGTGAAAATTTTGCTTTTAATCCCTATAAAAAAGTTTACTCGCTTTTAGTCCCTATATTTTCCTCCGGCAATGATTTTAGTTATTCATGACTTTTAATAGTGTTTTTTTTTAGAATTTTTTTAGTGTTTCTAAACGCTATTAAAAGTCTCGAGGGACTAAAAGCTTGGGAAGAGGACAATGAAGGGGCAAAAAGTGAGGAAATTTTTTTTAGGGACTAAAAACAAAATTTTCAAATTTTATAGGGATCCAAAACATATTTAACCTTAAACTTAATATTAAAAAAGTGTAAACATAGAAATTTGATTTAATTTTTCAACAAATGAAATATGGTTGTCACATGGTGGTTTTGTCATTAACATTTAATATATATCATATAATTATTCATTAACTCATTAAAAATATATAATAGAATAACATATGTTATTGTTATCTTTATACCAAAAAAAAAGAATAATATATATTATATTATATCTTATTAGGTGTTTCACATCAAACACATGATATGATATAATAGTGTTATAATGTGTCTATGATATCCTATATTTATCCGGTTTCATATCATATATTATGTATGTATCCTATCCTGACCACCAAAAAACCCTAATGCTTTTTTTTTTACAAAGGAAAAATCATATTTCATTCGTAATCAAAGGAAAAATACAGCCGAACTACAATCAAAGTTTTGGGCCGCTAGCAAAGTCCCTTGATGCCCGAGCTAAGGAATGGGCAACAATGTTGGCTTGCTCCTCCTGATAAAACTAATAAAGATAGTTTTGTGAAATATTTAAAAGGTTTCGACATAAGCTTAAAAATAGAGCCAAATTCGCTGAGCAATCCACACTCCTCGAATACCATCGGCCACTGTCTTGCAATCCAGCTCAATGGTGACTCTCTGGATATGTAATTCCTGAAGCCATTTGACTGCAGCTAATAAACCTAAAGCCTCTGCCTCCTGTGGTGGTGGGGAGCCATAATACCATTTCGTCTTTGCTTTAACAAACTGACCCTCGCTGTCCTGAATGCACAAACCAATTACAAACCTATTGTCATCGAACAAAGCCGCATCAACATTACATTGCACACTCCCTGCCTTTGGCCTAACCCAATGGTTGTTGTTGCTGTAATTGTGAAACAACCCTAATGCTTAGCATTCAAACATTTGGGGTGTATTTGTTTGGGGTGAAAGAGAGAAGAGAGAGTGAGGGAAGAGAGAGTAAGGAAAGAAAGAGTGATTTTGGCATGTTTGGTTAATTAAGGAGAGAAATAGGAAAGAGAGGGGAAAGATTAATTTAGTGATTTTTGTAATCTCTCCACAAGTGGAGAGAGAAAGTGAGAAGAAATAACTTTTAAATGTGACTTTTACCATTTTATCCTCACAAAACCATGAGACACAACTCTCTCTTCCCTATTTCTCTCATATTTCCCATAAACCAACCAACCCTCCTAATCAACTCTAATTCTCTTCTCTTTCTTTTTTTTTTGAAACAATTTTCTCCTCTTTCTCTCTTCCCTCACTCTCTTTTCCCTCTTTCTCTCTTCCCTCTTTCTCTCCTAATCCAAACACACCCTTCATGATTAAGAATTTAGTTGCAGTAATGGTTAGCAAGGAACAAGTTATATAATGATAGCACAGCTCATGAAGATATTGATAATTATGTGGTTTATTTTTTATGGATAGATGGCTATTTTACCTGCAATAGAAATGAAGTTTGAATGTAGTTCATTTGCTAAATATATCCTCCATCATAGCTTTTTCTAAGATTTTGGAATTAATTTTAACTCGGTACATAATGATAGGCATTATGTCAATATACTGATCATTTTGTAATTATACTCTCCTTGCAGTTCTGTTCTTTAGCATATCAACATTCTATGAACTTCTTTGTGTTGTTCTCTGTGCCTTTGTCTTTCCTAAATTCCCAATTGTGAAATACTACCGTTCAAAAGCTGCATCTGAAGGATCCAAAACTGTTTCAGCTGACCTTGCCACATCAGGCATCCAAACCCCACCTGAAGGAGTATTAATTAGTTTCTTTTCTTACTTCCCTTTTGAATTTGCCATTAAAATTCCTACTTGTTGAGATTCAGATTATGAGACTACTGTGTTTTTTTCTTAGGCCATGGAAGATAATTCAAAACAACTTGAACGCAAAGGAAACAAGCAATTGCTACTTGAAAACATTGATTATGCAGCTGATTTGTTCCTATTATATGCACTAACACTCTCTATTTTCCCTGGATTCTTATCAGAAGATACTGGAAAACATAGTCCAGGCCCTTGGTATGTTCATTAACAACAATACATTGTGTCATGTCATGTGTGTGTATGTGGCAACTTAAGAGATAATGTTTTCATCTGTTTCAGGTATGCACTTGTTTTAATTGCAATGTTTAACTTGTGTGATCTTATTGGAAGATACATTCCACTCATGAAAATTCTGAAGCTGGAGTCCAGAAAGTTGATCACTACAACCGTAATTTGTCGTTTTTTACTTGTACCAGCATTTTGTTTCACTGCGAAGTATGGTATGCAGGGTTGGATGATAACGTTGACATCTTTCTTGGGGTTATCTAATGGTTACTTCACTGTCTGTGTTCTTACTTCTGCACCCAAAGGTTACAAGGTGGGTTCATTAAGCAACTAGAATTATTAGTTAGCATGTTTATCAGTCTCTTATTAATACTTGTTTGTTTATAATTTTGAAGGGACCTGAACAAAATGCCTTGGGAAACTTGTTGGTGTTATTTCTCTTTGGAGGTATTTTTGCAGGGGTAACACTTGACTGGTTGTGGTTAATAGGTAAAGGATGGTGAAATCGTAACAAATCCCAACTTGAGAACTGGATAAGGCATTATTGACAAACAGATTACAGATGTGTTTCTTTTTGTACTCTTAATTATGAATATTTAACAACGCTTTGGTTAATGTTGGTGTTTTCTTCTGTAAGTGAAATCCAGTTTTGGTCAATTTATTCTCATTTCTCTTGCTGAGACTAAGGCAAATTTCAGTTGATTCACATCAAGAAACTACACACTCTATATGTGTTTCCAAAAAAACATAATCTAGTTGGGACATTTTATCAAGCACCTTAAGCGTACACTCCTATTCAAAATAGAAAAAGTAAAACCGACAAAACAATAAGGATCAAACAAAGGCAACAACAAAATAACATCCAAAGAAATAATTTATAGAGATTAGTAATCAATTTTGAGCTGGTCTAAAGTAAAATTTTATATCATATTTAACTTGAATTTTAAGAGTTAAATATAAATGAGTTTAATTTATGAGTTATAATATTTAACACACTCTTGTAATTAATAAATTTAATTATTGTAGTGCTCTATTTAAATGTTATTTTCAAACATAATATGATTTTTAAAATGATAAATAAATAGAAAACTATATTGTTCCTATATATCAATTAAAAATAGGAACAGAAAGGATAATTTAGTTTAATATATTCAACATTTTGTCTTTCATATTTTATCTTTTACATGTTTCTATTTTCTTTCTAGAAGTAAGCAATATTTAGTTTATGTGGTTTAAAATATAAAGAAAAATTGTGGCAATTCTATCTCTTTTTTTCATAGAATCTATCCCTTATTTAATGTTATCATGTCAAATTATAGATTTTTTTTATTGAATGTCAAATTATAAATAGTAAAACCATTTTAGTATTTTTTGTATAAAATTAAAAAGTAAGTATATTTAATTAATATCTTTAATAATAGTTTTTTTTTTCAACTTTTTTTGTTTTTAATTGAATGTAGAGGTACAGATTAAGTTCTTATAAATTTTTGAGACACATAAGTTCCTGAATTTTTAAAATGGGGACAAATTTATTCTCCACTCATTCAATATCAGAGACTAATTTATCATCGTTTAAAAAATCAAAGAGACTAATTTATGTTAAAAAATTATCAGGGTTAATAGAAGTTGACGTTGAACTAGATATACATCAATTTCTATTTGGTTGAAGCTTGAAACATTTATGAGAATAAAACCAAACTAAGCAATGTTGAGCAAAAAAAAACCATTTCAGAGGCTTTAAAGTTTGGACACTGCACAAGAGAGAACGGGATTTACTCTGGCGCGCATTTCACCACTGAAAAGATTCTTCATCACCCTTATCGCCTTATCCTGCCCAGACGCCTGTTTGCGGGGAGTTGGAGAGAACGAGACGGTGCATATACGAACCAAGAACCTGTAAGAAACACCATATTCTCAAAGATTTAAAGTTGCTCCATAATCAAAACAAGATAAACTTGGTTAAGAGAGGATGAGTCTAACAGCTCAACCATGATTCTATGAATATCTGGTGAGTAGGCGTTTTTGCTTATTTAATAATCTAGTCTTGATTAAATGCACCGTTTGACTTAGTATACCAATGAATTTAATTCATGCAAAAAGTTTTTTTCCTTTTTTGACTCATCATGCAAAAAGTTGATCATCATTAAATTACACTATGTTGATTTTCTCATCAAATATTGTTTCTTTCCTAAAATGAGCCAAATCGCATTTATTCCTCCCTTTTTCTTGTTTTGCTTATTTATTTCCTTTGTGTGTGAATAAATTACTAGTACTTGAGTGGTGCATGGCATAGGGAATCTGAATTAGAGCCATAGGTAGTAGTGTAGTTGTAAAACACAAAAACTGAAGCCATTGATGCTTTTCTATCACCTTGACTAAATTTTTTCTTTACCTTCTTTTAGGGATTAATTGAAGAGAAGAGAAGATCTAAGTTAGCCATGGTGAACTGTGAGCCTCCAAAACATCTTGAGGTGATATAGATTACTCATTTGTTGCTTTAATCAGCTAAATACTATGCATTATTTCTTCATTTATATTGTTTGATTGGCAGGGAAAATATGCTGCAATTGTGGTCTGCTGGCTTCTTGGTTGTGCTGGTCTTTTCCCTTGGAACAGTATGCTGACAATTGTAGATTACTATATCCACTTGTTTCCGGTAATTCATACACTTTTTTTATGCATTTTTCAGTTGATTTGCTTGCTCTGTTCTCTCATGTATTTGTTAATTTGAGATGAGTAACGTTCAAATTTGGTCCAATTTCATGTTTCTGTCAAATAATGCTTCACAGTATAGATAATGTCATAGCCTTCCTAAACTCCAGGAATTGGCTTAGAAAGCATAAGGATGAATCACCCTTTTAAGTTTTTGTTTGATTTTTGATATCCAAATTTTGACAACATAAGGATGAATCACCCACCCTTTGAAGTGACTAAATCAAAATTTAGGTAATTTTGTTTTTTAAATTTTTTTTCACAAACAATCTTACTCTCCGGTATGGACTCTAGGGGTCATGGTTTGTTTTCTTCAATCCATACGCATCTTTTATTCTGTGGTCCTCAAATGTTGTTATAATAATATAACATGATTGTCTTGGAATGTAGTTTTTTAATTTCCTTTTCTCCTTGTGCAGGATTACCACCCTTCTAGAGTACTTACTCTTGTATATCAGCCATTTGCATTTGGAACACTAGCAATACTAGCTTACAATGAGGCCAAAATCAATACAAGGCTGCGAAACATATTTGGATATAGTCTCTTTTTCGTTGCCACTTTGGTCGTGTTAATTGTAAATCCTGTTCATATGTTTGAAAACTTTGATTTCTCTAGGATATGGATTTGGCTTTTTATTTTTATTTTCCTATTTTGTTGCCATAGTTGGATTTAGCAACATCTGGTAAAGGAGGGATTGGAACTTTCATTGGCATATGCATAATCAGTGGTGCATTTGGAATAGCAGAAGCCAATACTCAAGGCGGAATGGTGGGAGACCTGTCCTACATGCTTCCAGAATTCGTTCAGGTATGAATCCACAATTGAACTACTATGAGCTTCAAAAAAGATCCACTAAAATATGCATTTTCAATGGTTGCATTGTTGCAGTCTTTCCTTGCTGGTAATGCAGCATCAGGTTGCCTAACATCTGCTTTGAGGTTAATTACAAAAGCAGCATTTGAGAATTCTAAGGATGGTCTTCGCAAAGGAGCGAGTAAGTTCAACTCTCTAATGCCTAGCATGGAAATATCTTAGCCACATTAATGATAAACATGGAAATGGTCTTATGGCTGTGGTCTTGTAGAGACTGTTATTGTGATTTGTTATTATACTGATCAAGTACAATTATACTTCCCCTGCAGTTCTGTTCTTTGCCTTATCAACAATCTTTGAGCTTCTTTGTGTTTTTCTCTATGCGTTTGTCTTCCCTAAATTACCAATTGTGAAGTACTATCGTTCAAAAGCTGCATCCGAAGGATCCAAAACTGTTGCAGCAGACCTTGTCGCATCCGGCATCCAAGCCGCACCTGAAGGAGTACTGATTCTCTTCTTTTCTTACCTCCCCTTTTAATTTCTCATGGAAAATCTTTGTTGTTGATATTCATTTTACAAGACTAATATATATTTTTCCCAGTCCATAGAAGAACATTCAAAACAACTGGAGCGCAAAGGAAATAAGCAATTGTTGTTGGAAAATATCGACTATGCACTTGATTTGTTCCTAACGTATGTGCTATCGCTGTCTATTTTCCCTGGATTCTTATCAGAAGATACTGGATTACACAGTTTAGGCAGCTGGTACGTTCGTTAACATGGTTTCTATAGTTCGTTTGTTCGCTCGCGTAGTTCATATTTAGACACAGACTTTTCCATCCATTTTTCTGTTCCTCAATGTGATGTGTGTATGTGACTATTTTCCAAGAACTGATATTTTGATTTGCTTCAGGTATGCACTTGTTCTCATTGCTATGTTTAATGTGTGGGATTTCATCGGAAGATACATTCCGCTCGTTAAAATCCTGAAGTTGGAGTCCAGAAAGTTGATCACTATAGCAGTCATTTCTCGTTTTTTACTTATACCGGCATTTTATTTCACTGCAAAGTATGGTACTCAGGGTTGGATGATAGTGTTGACATCTTTCTTGGGGTTAACCAATGGTTACCTTACCATCTGTGTTTTCACTTCTGCACCAAAAGGTTACAAGGTGGGTTGCTTAAGCAACTAGAACGTTTTAGAGGTTTAGAATTATTCAAAGATTGATTCATTTATATTTATGTTTATACTTTTGTAGGGACCTGAACAAAATGCCTTGGGAAATCTCTTGTTGTTGTGTCTTCTTGGAGGTATTTTTGCAGGGGTAATACTTGATTGGTTGTGGTTAATAGGTAAAGGATGGTGATAGCTTAACTAAACCAAACTAGAGAAATGGCCTAGGCATTATTCACAAACAGATGAAGTAACTAGAAATGTTTTTCTTTCTGTAATCTATCTTCTCATACTGAATTATGAATATTTAACAATGCTTTGACCTCAATAACTATTTTACAGCAGTGACTTCTTTCTTTGACTGAATAGTAGTGGTAACTTCTTCCTTTGACTTAATACTTACAAGTAAAGTGATGAGGTTAATACAAGTCCTCTTTGATACTCTTTTAGCTAGATGATTTTTCCATCTTAGTTTGAAGCAAGATCACTACATTTTTTTTTGGTCAAAAATCACAAAAACTCTTGAAAACAAGTCTTTAAAAGGTGAAATAAAGACAAAACATTATATTACAAAAACATCTATGGCAAAAAACAATGATACCCAAGACGTACACTGAGATAATCACCAAGATAATTCGAAACACATAACAATACTCTAAAGCTAACAACAATATGATAAAAAAACACCTAAAGAAAGACTCCACCACAACCGATAACTAAAGGCATACACTTGAAAACACACCTAAAAAAAACACAATGAAAACATTCCAAAAGTATCAAAAGCCAGTGAAATCATCAGTCATCACTAGTAAGTTCACTTGGAACAACCCAAATAGGAGGTAGATCCATCTTTTTTGCATATGGAGTTAGGAGCTTAACACTTTTATCTTGAAGACTAAAAACACCCCAATCATGTCCACCATACTCATAGTCCAAAGTCATCTCTTCCCACCTATCATCACTGAAGTAAATTGAGTTTGGTTTACAAGATCCTTTTGCAAGCACTGATGTTGACTCATTAGCACCAAGAAACAAAACTCTATCATTCAAAGACTTCATCTTTTCCCACTTATTCTTTACCCAACAAAGTTTATACACAATAAAATGCTTTGTCATATAAGGACATATTTCACCCTCTAAACTGCATCCTTCATCAACTACTTCACCATCATCATTGACAAAATTTCCAATAAACCTTTTCACCAATAAAAATTCTCCTTTTGATATCACCAAATATATTTGTGTTGAAAACTTGTCTCTTGGAAAGTCTCTCTCCTCTTCTTCATCTATCTCCATGATCGGTTTAACATCTAATATTTTTGTTGGAATTTGTTGACTAAAATCCCACCCTTCAACATACCCATCTTCAGTCAAAGCATAAAGATTGTTGTTGCTAAACACAATATCATAATAAAAGGACTTTGCACCAAAGAGTCCAAGTTCAGTCCATGTTGTATTGTTGTGACAAAAGCTATCTTGCATGGATAACTATACATTATGGCAAGGGTGTATTGTGAAGGAGAAGGAGAAGACTTCAACACGGCTTTGGATACAAAGGTTTCACGAAGAGATTTGAGATAATAAGAATAAGATTGACCATTAGCACCATGTATGAATGCAGGTGAAAAAGATGGCAAGTAAATGCAAGTAGCAGAACATGGATTTAGAAGGAAAGGACGACCTAACTTGTCTAAAAGAACAAGCCAACCATGAGAAGAGCCAACACACCAAGCACCTGCTCTGTTCTCCAATACACCAACGGCGTTACAATGAGCAGTGATTGTGCTAATTTCCTCAGTGTTTGTGTTATGGGTGGAAGGTAGGATGACATAAGGAACCGAGAGGAAAGCCATTGAAGATGCAATTTTTTACTGTTTGTGAGAGTGAGAGACTTCTAAGCTTAAATAGGCAAAGAAATTTAGATTAGATGATGCATATAATATTATGGGAATATGAATTTGAATTGGATCCGATTATGAATAATTAAGATTTTTATTGATTGTGATCAATTATATTGGGCTATAAGTTATCACAATCGCTAAAAAACTGTGATAGCTAATCTATTGGGATCCAATTAAAAAAATTCTTAAAAAATAAAATAAGATAAAATCGAGTTTTCAGTTATTAGGCGTTTATTTATTGATTGTGATCGTTGTAAAAGATACACTAATATCAGACCAAAAAAAAAGATACCTAATCTCTTAATTGATCTATATATAATAATAATAAAATTCATTAATCTTTTCTTTTTGCTGTTTGTTTCGCTGGCAAAAAAAAAAATTATCTAATCTCAAAAAAAAAAATTATCTCTTAGGTTACTTGTTGACTTGATTCGATTTTTTTTTTCAATTTGAATTTCCTATTTAACACTGACATAATTTTAATAGATTTACTTTAATTTTTTAAGATTTTCTTTAGGTTTACTATTGTATCAATTTTGTGAATATTGGCTAATTGATTTGAGGGTAAATGCACTTCCACTTCGAGAGCTTTTCGATCCGGTTATGCCCTGCTTGATTTGATTCAAATAATGACATAAATAAATCAATCATCAATACTTATATTTTTTTGGTTACAATCACCAATATTCATTATCTTACCAAATCTTAGTAAAATCGAGATACTTAATAGTTTTTAATTTTTTTATACACCAAGATCCTCTGTGTAATTGTCGGTGTTTAGAGAATTGGGCGAACCAATGGTCGGTGTAACTTAGGTCTAATTCACGGTTGAAACTGAATGTCTCGAGCCCGGTGGGAACCGACAAGAACCAGTCAAACCGGGATTGAACCAGTGAAAACCGAATATGTGGAACTGGATTGAACCGATTTGTATTAAAAAAATTAAAAGTTCTAGTTTTAAATTAAAAAAATATGTTTAGTTAAATAATAAAATGCGAATATCAAGTTATAAAATTACACAAAAAAAAAATTATAAAATTACATATACATAGTTTTTTTTATTTATATCCTTTTGATTAATATTTAGTTCTGTGAAATACATATAATAATTACTTTATCTTAGTTTATAATTTAGTTGTATCTAAAATTTGTCACTTAATATACCATATAATTAGTGACTTCACCGATTTGCTGACCGGTCCGGTTCAAACATGGTCCAATCATTAAACCATGCATGAACCAATGCCTTCGCCGGTTCAATGACCGGTCCGATTTTCCAAACATTGGTAATTGCAGAGACTATTCCCTTGAGTTGGGTAGGCATATCTATCTCTCAAGAGCTAGGTCGGACCACAATTGATGATAAAACTCTCCCTCAAGAGATTTAACACTACTGCATGTCTAAGGCTGGATTCGAATCCAAGACTTTGATTAAGCTAAAAGAGATCCCTACCATCCAAGTGCTCGATCAAGGCAGGCCTCACGGCTGACAGCGAGAGATGAACTCACATCCTTGTGGAAACTGAGACAACTCCTTACCAACCGAACCAACTTTTATTAGCAAAAGATACTTATTTTATTGGTGCTTAATTTATTACTCATACAAGATATAATGCTAATAAAACATTTTAAATTTATTACTCACATAAGAGGGATAGTTGTTTTACTCTAATTTTGTCCGACTAATTATAAACTTACAAAAAAATTGAACCTTTAAACTTGTATTTTTATGTTTTAGTTTACTATTATTCTTATTTTATTATAAATATAAAAAACAATGTTGAAGATAAAGAAACCAAAATTGCACTCATTCCTTTAAATAAAATTAGAAAGTTCAAATATACAAAATAGTGCAGAAATCGAAAACATGAAAATACAAATGATTTGAAAAAAATGAAAAGAAAAAAGAAGTACAAACAAAAAATTAAAAAAAATTGAAAAAGGTACAAAAAAGAATGCACATAGAACCCTCATGCTACTACGATTCAACACTATTTTCAACCGCTGCTGTCCTGTGCTGTATGTGTGATCTCACACTCTCCTGCAACAGTCAATAGAATTTTTTTGTCTCATTAAGCTTGATAACAAACTGAATAAAACAAGGAGGAGAAATCAATCAAAGAAAAATTCAAATGGGATGTGAAAAATCAGAAGTGGGAAGAAAAATCATCGTTTGGGATAGCAAATATCCAGAGAGCAATACACTGTTGATTAGAGAAAAATATACACACAAAACGTTGAGTGGAAAATGGGTGACCCATGCCTACTCAAACACAGCTCCTACCCATTCTGAACAAATGAAAAAAGGGATAAAAACAAGTAACGAATTGAGCAGAGAAAAGAAGGAGAATGAAAGGAGAATGAAGAGAGAGAAAAACACACCTTTACACAACCAGCACTCCACTCCCGCAAACCAATGTGATAGACACCAAGAACTACATAGCTTTTGGTAGGAACGTACCAAATTGGGGTGTGATTCGGGTAAATCCAAACTAACCCACATTTCAATCCAAACCGATATGTTTGGTTAGGATGTTTTTCATGTTCAGGCTAAACTTTTTTTCTCGATAATTAAAAGTTCTTTACAAGATGAATACGACATAATTACCAAAACGTCATTATCTGGTGCAATTTTTTTCTCGATAATTAAAAAGTTTTTACTAATAACACACAAGGCAGGAAGCGATTACCAAAGCCACGATACACCAACACAACTGGGTAACACCCACGAAATCCAATGAACATCCAATAGTTGGGGCCAAAATACACCATCACAATCAAAACAACTTCCACTACAAAACACCCAAACATGTGATGAAAACATCTATGGCAAAAAACAATGATACCCAAGACTTACACCAAGATAATCCGAAACACATAAAAATACTCTAAAGCTAACAACAATATGATAAAAAAAACACCTAAATAAGCACTCCGACACAATCGATAACTAAAGGCAGACATTTGAAAACACACTTAAAAAAACGCCAAGAAAATATTCCGAAAGTATCAAAAGCCAGTGGAATCATCACTAGTAAATTCAGTTGGAACCACCCAAATAGGAGGTAGATCCATCTTTTTTGCATATGGAGTTAGGAGTTTAACACTTTTATCTTGAAGACTAAAAACACCCCAATCATGTCCACCATACTCATAGTCCAAAGTCATCTCTTCCCACCTATCATCCGTGAAGTAAATTGAGTTTGCTTTACAAGATCCTTTTGCAAGCACTGATGTTGACTCATTAGCACCAAGAAACAAAACTCTATCATTCAAAGACTTCATCTTTTCCCACTTATTCTTTACCCAACAAAGTTTATACACAATAAAATGCTTTGTCATATAAGGACATATTTCACCCTCTAAACTGCATCCTTCATCAACTACTTCACCATCATCATTGACAAAATTTCCAATAAACCTTTTCACCAATAAAAATTCTCCTTTTGATATCACCAAATATATTTGTGTTGAAAACTTGTCTCTTGGAAAGTCTCTCTCCTCTTCTTCATCTATCTCCATGATCGGTTTAACATCTAATATTTTTGTTGGAATTTGTTGACTAAAATCCCACCCTTCAACATACCCATCTTCAGTCAAAGCATAAAGATTGTTGTTGCTAAACACAATATCATAATAAAAGGACTTTGCACCAAAGAGTCCAAGTTCAGTCCATGTTGTATTGTTGTGACAAAAAGCTATCTTGCATGGATAACTATACATTATGGCAAGAGTGTATTGTGAAGGAGAAGGAGAAGACTTCAACACCGCTTTGGATACAAAGGTTTCACGAAGAGATTGGAGATAATAAGAATAAGATTGACCATTAGCACCATGTATGAATGCAGGTGAAAAAGATGGCAAGTAAATGCAAGTAGCAGAACATGGATTTAGAAGAAAAGGACAACCTAACTTGTCTAAAAGAACAAGCCAACCACGAGAAGAGCCAACACACCAAGCACCTGCTCTGTTCTCCAATACACCAACGGCGTTACAATGAGCAGTGATTGTCCTAATTTCCTCAGTGTTTGTGTTATGGGTGAAAGGAAGCATGACATAAGGAACCGAGAGGGAAGAAGCCATTGAAGATGCAATTTTTTATTGTTTGTGAGTGAGAGACTTCTAAGCTTAAATAGGCAAAGAAATTTTGATTAGATGATGCATATAATATGGGAATATGAATCTGAATTGAATCCGATTATGAATTATTAAGATTCTTTTTGATTGTGATCAATTATATTGGGATCAATTATATATTGGGATATAATTGATCACAATCGATAAAAATCTGTGCTATGCTTAACTGATTGATATAAGATAATTAATTTGTGCCATTTAATCAGGCTATTCCTTCGTACGCAAATTAAAGATAACATGCTATTCCTTCTCTTTTCTCATTTTCAACCCTTTTGCTTTAAACCATATCAATTAAATTAAATTAAATTGAAAACAATTTGAGTATACAAATATGCGCTGCAATTTGGTTCCTTTAAATTAAACATGCTATTAATTTACTTCTTGTTTTGAATCAACTAACAACTATTTTATCCACAATTGCTATAAAAGTGATTAAAACATAGTTCAAGATTAGCTAATCCATGTGTGATTTTCCCTAATATTCAGTACCTTTAATAAATATAAAATTTTCCTGTCAAAAAAAAATAAAATAAATATGAATTTTAAAAACTTGCACATAATGGAAACAAATTTCAATCTATCTTTTAGGTATTCAGGGTGCTGCTGCTTATTTAGGATACAAAGTTTTTAGGTGGAAATTGCAATTAAATAGAAAATAGAATATAAAGTTTTTAATAAAACAACGACAATTTTTAGTGTCACTTTTCTTTTACTATTTAATTTTTTTAACGCATTTGGTAAATATTTGAACGGTGAGAACATTTATAATTAGAATTGGGCAGCAGATTTTTTTTATGACGATTTTTTTGGTTCGACTATTGTTGGCAATATGGCGTGTTCCAACACTTTTAACAAAAAACTAATTTCTATTCGTGCTTAAAAACAAATTTCGTTTGAGGCCAACACCGAGTTTATCACTGCAGAAATTGTACTTTAGAGCATCACGTCGACCATTCATGTCCCAAGATTGCTCAAGCTAGCCACTGCACCAACTGTGTTGTTTGTTCGACAACACATTTTTTTTGACAAAGCTTGACAACATATGATAGGTGACAATGTTGATCGGAAAAAAAAACGTTAATACTTATATAAATGAAAGGTGTAATTCAAATGGAATTGTTAAATAAGTTATTTCGAAACATTTTCTTATTTTAGAAAAAGAAAAAATAGAAACTATTAGTAAAATTAAAATAAATGTGTATGCAATAAAATGTGTAGTTGTTTTTTAAAATCAGTCATATGTACACCTATAAACTTAAAAAATATTCAATGTTAAATAATAAATTTTTATTAGACAATTTTTCTAAATGGAATATTTATGTACAATATTCCTATTTACCTTTAAAAGTATCATAACTAAAATGAGAAAATTGAATGAAAAAATTATGATATAATTATTGCTTATTTATGTGCATTTAATGAATTTCCTGAATTACTCATTATATTATTTAAATTTAAATTCTTTTTTTTCTCATAATGAAATTCATCACTAGGTTGTTATAAAGACGGAATTTCGGAGAGAAAATGACACATATACAATATAATTATAAATGCAAAAAGTAATATTATTTTTTTGTTTGTGTCACTATCTCTCCAACATGAGTTGGTCCGAGTGGTAATTGGACTCAGATCCCACCCCAAGGTCTCGACCGCTGCTGTCATGTGTGCTCTCACACTCTCCTGCAACAGTCAATAGAATTTTTTTTGTCTCATTAAGCTTGATAACAAACTGAATAAAACAAGGAGGAGAAATCAATCAAAGAAAAATTCAAATGGGATGTGAAAAATCAGGAGTGGGAAGAAAAATCATCATTTGGGATAGCAAATATCCAGAGAGCAATACACTGTTGATTAGAGAAAAATATACACACAAAACGTTGAGTGGAAAATGGGTGACCCATGGCTACTCAAACACAGCTCCTAGCTAGCCTCCTACCCATTCTGAACAAATGAAAAAAGGGATAAAAACAAGTAACGAATAGAGCAGAGAAAAGAAGGAGAATGAAGAGAGAGAAAAACACACCTTTACACAACCAGCACTCCACTCCCGCAAACCAATGTGATAGCCACCAATAACTACATAGCTTTTGGTAGAAACGTACCAAATTGGGGTGTGATTCGGGTAAATTCAAACTAACCCACATTTCAATCCAAACCGATATGTTAGGTTAGGATATTTTTCATTTTCAGGCTAAACTTTTTTTCTCGATAATTAAAAGTTCCTTACAAGATGAATACGACATAATTACCAAAACGTCATTATCTAGTGCAATTTTTTCCCCGATAATTAAAACGTTTTTACTAATAACACACAAGGCAAGAAGCGATGACCAAAGCCACAATACATCAACACAACTGGGTAACACCCACGAAATCCGATGAACATCCAATAGTTGGGGCCAAAATACACCATCACAATCAAAACAACTTCCACTACAAAACACCCAAACATGTGATAAAAACATCTATGGCAAAAAACAATGATACCCAAGACTTACACCAAGATAATCCGAAACACATAAAAATACTCTAAAGCTAACAACAATATGATAAAAAAAAAACACCTAAATAAGCACTCCGACACAATCGATGACTAAAGGCAGACATTTGAAAACACACTTAAAAAACGCCAAGAAAATATTCCGAAAGTATCAAAAGCCAGTGGAATCATCACTAGTAAATTCAGTTGGAACCACCCAAATAGGAGGTAGATCCATCTTTTTTGCATATGGAGTTAGGAGCTTAACACTTTTATCTTGAAGACTAAAAAAAACACTGTTATAAATAAATAACTTAAAGGTCATCTGATGTAATTTTGCCATTTTATTATTATATATAGATCAATCAAGAGATTAGTGTATCTTTTTTGTGGTCTGATATTGTTTATCTTTTACGACGATCACAATCAAAAAATAAAAGCCTAATAACTGAAAACTCGATTTTATTTTATTTTAATTTTTAAAACAATTTCTAATTGACCCCATAGATTAGCTATCACAGATTTTTATCGATTGTGATAAATTATAGCCCATTATAATTGATCAGAGTTCTGAATCAATACAAATCTTAATTATTCATAATCGGATTCAATTCAAATTCAATTTCCCATATCACATGCATCATCTAATATATTTTTTTGCATCTTCAATGACTTCCCTCTCGGTTCCTTATGTCATCCTTCCTTCCACCCATAACACAAACATTGATGAAATCAACACATCGTTGCTCATTGTAACGCTGTTGGTGTGTTGGAGAACAAGGCAGATGCTTGGTGCGTTGGCTCTTCTCATGGTTGGCTTGTTCTTTTAGACGAATTAGGTTGTCCTTTTCTTCTAAATCCATGTTCTACTACTTGCATTTACTTGCCATCTTTTTCACCTGCATTCATACTTCGTGCTAATGATCAATCTTATTCTTATTATCTCGAAACCCTTCATGAAACTTTTGTATCCAAAGCGGTGTTGAAGTCTTCTCCTTCTCCTTCACAATACACTCTTGCCACAATGTATAGTTATCCATGCAAGATAGCATTTTGTCACAACAATACAACATGGATTGAACTTGAACTCTTTGGTGCAAAGTGCGCTTATTCTGACATTGTGTTTAGCAACAACAATCTTTATGCTTTGACTGAAGATGGGTATGTTGTGTTGGGAAATGACCTTCATAATTTCCCTCCTCCGTGAAAATCAAAATAGACACTAGCGGAAACGTGAAAATAAGCGTAATGACACAAAGAGAATTTTAGCGTGGAAAACCTTCTCAATGTGAGAAAGGAAAAAACCACGGGACCCTTAGGCCTCTTAAACTCCACTATAATGATAATGGGAATACAACAACTTCACCCTTAGGTGGATCTCTCTACAAAGAATCTCTCAATTTGTAAGGAACACTCTCACAAATTGACTCACTATTCCTCTCACAAAGGAACTCTCTATGAGGATCACTTTTCACTCTTGAGCAAGGCTCTCTTTCTCTCTTTCTTCTTGTTGTGTTTCTCTTTTGGTGTGTGTTGAGAATGCTTGCTCATGGTCCTATTTATAGGATAGGCAAGCCAAGGTTGCCTTACATGCATGAAGACACTTGTCCTTTGTCTTCCATGCAAAACACCAAGTGTCCCTTGCAATGCATGCACCTCAACATGTGTCCTTCATGCACTACAACATGTGTGTTCCATGCATCACACCATGTGGCTCTCATGCACCTTGCTACTTGTCATCACATGCAACCTTCCATTTTGTCAAATGTATGTTGGCCATGTGGCAATGGATGGACCCCACATTTCTCCCCCTCCAGCCATAGGGGAATGGCCTTGATTAATTTGGGGTTGCTGCCAATCCAGCAGCTTCTTTGCAAAACTCTATCTTCTCTTTGGGTAGAGCTTTTGTCATCATGTCTGCCCCATTCTCATTGGTGTGAACTTTCTCTACTTTCAACAGTTTACTCTCCAACACGTCACGAATCCAGTGATACCTCACGTCAATGTGTTTCGATCTGGAATGGTATGTCGAGTTCTTGCTGAGATGAATTGCGCTCTGACTGTCGCAATAGATAACATAACTTTCTTTATTCTGGCCTAACTCTTGCAGGAACTTCTTCATCCACAGGATCTCCTTACAACCTTCAGTGATTGTGATGTATTCAGCTTCTGTAGTACTCAAAGCAATGCACTTTTGTAATCGTGATTGCCATGACACAGCTCCCCCTGCAAAAGTAATCAAATATCCGGAAGTAGATTTTCTAGAATCTACACATCTCCTGCCATATCTGCATCTACATACCCAATGAGTAATTTCTTTTCATTTCCAAAGCACAAGCATTGTTTGGCAGTTCCTCTAGTATCCATTTCACAGCATCCCAATGCTCCTTTCCTGGATTTGATAGGAATCTACTCACAACTCCTACTGCATAATCAATGTCCGGTCTTGTGCAAACCATTGCGTACATAAGGCTACCCACAGCTGAAGAATAGGGCACCTTGCTCATTTCTTCTTTTTCCTCCTCATTGCTTGGACATTGTGTCTTACTGAGTTTCAGATGACCAGGTAGTGGGACATGCACAGGTTTAGCATTATGCATGTTGAACCTCTCGAGGACTTTCTTGATATAATATTCTTATGACATCCACAAAATTCTTTTAGGATGATCTCGAATGATCTTCATTCCAAGAATCTTCCTTACTGCACCCAAATCTTTCATGGCGAAAGATTTGCTCAATGCCTTCTTGAGGGCAGCTATCTTGGTCTTGTCTTTCCCAACAATAAGCATATCATCAACATACAACAAGAGTATGATGGATTCACCATTCTCATATTTCTTCACAAACACACAGTGGTCTGCGGACGTCTTTTCAAAATTGTGTTGGGTCATGAAGAGATCGAACTTCTTGTACCATTGTCTTGGAGCTTGCTTCAACCCATATAGACTTTTTTTCAAGCGGCACACAAGGTGTTCTTTGCCTGGTTCTACAAATCCTTCGGGTTGCTCCATGTATATTTCTTCCTCTAAGTCTTCATGTAAGAATGATGTTTTAACATCAAGTTGCTCTATCTCCAAATCTAGTGTTGCAGCTAGACCAAGGATTGCTTTTATGGATGTCATCTTCACCACTGGTGAGAATATCTCTTCAAAGTCTATGCCTTTCTTTTGATGGCACCCCTTCACGACAATTTGTGCTTTGTATCTGGGGTTTGGGTTGTTCTCTTCAGACTTGAGTTTGAACACCCACTTGTTTTTCAACGCCCTTCTTCCTTTTGGTAATTTCACCAAGTCATAGGTCTGCAGGCTCTCCTTCAGTGACTGCAATTCTTCTTGCATGGCTTGCATCCATTTGTCCTTGTCATTCGTCTCAATGGCTTCCATGAAGCTTTGAGGTTCTCCTTCATCAGTGAGAGTGACATACTCATCTGAGGAATATCTTTTTGATGGTAGTCTAACTCGCATTGATCTTCTCACTTGAGGTTCTTGGTCTGTCTGATCGATCTCTGTCATTTTCTCTCCCTGCATTCCCTGACCTTGTTCTATTAGATCAGGTTGCTCCATCTGATGGGGTTGTGCTGTCTGATCAGGTTCAGTATCTCTTTGAGGAATCTCTCCCCCTGAATTGTGTACCACAATGGTCTTTGGCTTCTTAGATTGAATGTCATGGATTGTCTGATCTTCAAAGAATACCACATCTCTACTTCGAACAATCTTCTTGTTTGCAGGATCCCATAATCTGAAGCCAAGTTCATCTCTTGGTGAACCAAGGTATATGCACTCCTTCGTCTTATCATCAAGCTTTGCTCTTTCATCTTTAGGGATATGGACGAATGCCCTACACCCAAATACTCTCATTTACCATAGGAGGCTTTCTTTCCATACCATACTTCATCTGGTATCTCTCCATTTAACGGTCTTGAAGGAGACAAGTTTATCAAATCGACTGCAGTTCTCACTACTTCACCCCAAAATTATTTGGGAAGTTTTGCATGAGAAAGTATGCTTCTGACTTTCTCTGAAATCGTTCTGTTCATCCTTTCAGCTATACCATTCATCTGGGGAGTCTTCGGAGCGTGTCTTCTCATGTCTTATGCCATGAGCTTTACAATATGCTTCAAACGGGCCTAGATATTCACCCCCATTGTCAGTTCTTAAGCATTTCAACTTTCTTCCAGATGCTCGTTCTACAGAGGCATGAAACTCCTTAAAAGCTTGTAGAACTTGATCTTTCCTCTTCAATGGATACACCCACACCTTTCTGGAGTGATCGTCAATGAAGGTAACAAAATATTGTTCGCCACCAAGGGACCTTTCAGATGTGGAGCAAACATCTGAAGGAACAAGATCTAGGATTTTCTTCTGTCTTCTTGCATCATCTGATCTTTGAAAGGATACTTTGTGTTGTTTGCCTGCTAGACAGTCTTCATAGGATTCAAGTGGTTGGCCCTTGATATTTGAAAGATGGTCTTTAGCAAGGATCTCTAATCCTTTCTCGCTCATGTGGCCAAGTCGTTTGTGCCACAATTCTTTGGTTGCATCTTGAGAAACATTAGTCTCTCCTTTGTTTATATTTCCTTGCATGATGTACAAGGAGCCTTCCTTTTTACCACGAGCAACTGTCATGCTCCCTTTGCTAAGATTCCAACTACCACCACCAAACTGGTTTATCATCCCCAAATCATCTAACTTTCCTGCTGAGATAAGGTTTAGACGCATTTCTGGTACATGTCTTACTTCTTTCAGCACGAGCTTATTGCCATTCTCTGTGATCAGAGTTACTTCACCAATACCAACAATCTTGCTTGTGACATGGTTTCTGTAACACCCCCTTATATTATTTTACTATTTTACTAAATAAAAATCAGAGTTTTCAAAACAATTTTCCACGCACCTCAAGAGAGTGCTACATTTACTCGAAACTTCACAAAATAACATTTAGGAAACTCAAACGCATCTAGTGCGCGAAATATATATCATATCAAGATGGGGCGAACCCTCAAAACCTGTCTTAAGTTTACAATAATCCAGAAAATAGTTTTACAAAGACAAATGGAGTAAAAACTAAGTTTAACATATTCAATTACATATTCCAAATCGATCTAATACATAAATACAATGGCAATACTACAATTCCGTCCCTGGTGTTACTAATCAGAGCTGACACAAACGACCCAAAAGGCATGAACACCTTCACTCAGTATCACCTGGCGTTGCCACGAGAGCAGGCAACATAAAAGTAGTAGGGTGACTCTCTTTACATGAATAATAACAAGTAAGATAAGCATTATATTAGGAGAACATCTAGCAACATCAATCCACCACAATTAATACATTTATCATTCAATTGTAATACCAAGGAGCAACAATAATGGGTTAACTGAGCATCACCAAAAATTCCTAAAAGTATGAGTATATGCATGTATGCAATATGCATGTGGATCCATAAACCACCTCAATAACCCCGTCGGGCAACCACCTCTTTTGGCCGAAGCCACCCACCACTTTTGGCCGAAGCCATACCACCTTGTTTATATGCATATGATTTATGTGACACCATGACAAATGCATCACAACACAATAAATACATCACATCAATTATTAACCCACCTCTTTGGCCGAAGCTCACATCAATTATTAACCCACCTCTTTGGCCGAAGCCCACATCAATTATTAACCCACCTCTTTGGCCGAAGCCCACATCACCTCATTATCAACACCTCGCCACCACACCTCATTTTCTAAATTAAATCCCACCTAAGGACCAAACCACCCCATAAGGATCTTTTCCACACCTAAGGACCATTTTGACACACCAAAGATTAATCTAGTACCTAAGGACTATTTTGACACATTATGGTTAATTTGGTACTTAGGAACTTATATTGCCATATTAGGACTAATTAGACACTAAGGGGTTATTTTGTCACGCCAATGATTAATTTAATACTTAGGGACTATTTTGTCACACTAAGGATTAAATTAATTCTTAGGGACTAAAAACATCACTTAGACATTTTTGGCACAACTAGCGCCAAGGGCGCACCAAAATGGCGCCCCATACATGGCACCATCACCACACGCACACAAAGACACTCACAGCGCCAAGTTCCTAGCAAATCGGCGCCACGTACATGCACACACACGCGCACACGCACCGGGCGCCAAGTTCCCAGCCGAATGGCGCCTCCTCGCACAAACCCGGGCCACGCGCACAGACACAATGCAACCCATATGCACGCATCCCGGCGCCAATGCTCCCAAAGATTTGGCGCCGCGCACTCTTGCATGACACGCACACAACCACCCTGCACACACACTGGCGCCAATTTGCTTAGCAAATGGCGCCTCCCCGCACCTTGCACACATTTCAAACCGAACAGAAAGCACAACACCAGCGCCATTTCTTGTGAAATTGGCGCCTTTCCTCCCCTTTTGGCTTCTCCTACACCCTTCAACAATTCTCTAACACCACACACACTCCAACAACATATTGATCCAATACTTCAACATTCAATTCAACAACATTTAATTAAACATTTAATCAACATCATTTAATCAACACACTCTCATATTTATTTACATTGAAGCATTAAATCAAACACATAGCATGCTTAGTTCACAACACATTTAATTCCAACAACAAGCATCATAATATCATCAAGTTGAACATCACATGCAACAACAAACACATGGTTAATCACAAAATCCCTACAAACAAACCATTCCTAGACTATTCCACACACAACACATATCATACAAGTTATTATAGACATAAATGAGAATCCTCTAACCTTGATTAAGCTAGAACCTCCAAGAAAACACCAAAACCACAAAATGAAGTATCCTCCTTCCTTCTCCACCCAAACCAAGACCCTCTCCTTGCTTGGGGGTGAAAAATGGAAAATCAAAACACTAGGAATAAGACCATAGAACTCATGGAAATGGAATGGGGAAAAGAAATGAGGAAGATTTGAGACCAAAAACTCACTTACCAAACAAAACCCAAGAGAAAGCTCTCTCCTTTCTTCCTCTTCTCCTTGCGTCGGCCTCCCCCTCCTCTTCTCTCTATTCTTTCGTTGCCTTTCTTTCAATTGTGGAAAATGAGACCCTTTCCTTAGGGTTTTAGGGGTTTTAGGCAATTGGGCTTGGGTCACTAATTGACTTGGGCCCTTTATTAGCACCACCCTTTCTACTTATTTAGGTACCCCCCTGTAAATAAAATAAAATAAACTCTAACTTAATTATTCTACTCATTTAAATTAGACCCTTTCTTGATAAAATAAATCCAATTAATTAATTAACTTAATTAAGGGTTGCAAGCCTTAAATAACTTAATTAAATAATTAATTAAATTATTTTGGGCGTTACAGTTTCCCATCTTCACCGTACCAAAGTCTCCTCTTTGATATGATGAGAATAATTCTTCATGAGGTGTAACGTGGAAAGATGCTCCTGTGTCAACTATCCAAGTGCAATCATCAAATGCAACAGTTAGATAATTGTCTTCTCCAACAAGGAAAATATTCTCGTCGTTCGAGGCTACTGCAGTTGTAGTTCCATCTTCCTTATTCTTCTTTGGGTTTATCATATCTGGATGGACTGTTCCTGTCTGTTGATCTCTCTTCAAGAATCTGCACTCAGGTCTTCTGTGGCCCGGTTTGCCACAATAATAACAACTTAGTCTTGTGCGAGACTTAGATCTAGCTTGTGATCTCCCATGACCTCCTCTTTCACGATTCTTACTCCTTCCTCTGTTATCCACAACATTGGCTTCGAACTGGTTGTTGAAGCCTCTTTCTCTCCGTCTTGACTCTTCATTTAGCAAGGAATCTGTAACAGAATCCATGACAAGTTTTCCGTCTGGAGCAGAGTTATTGAGAGTGACGACTAGAGTGTCCCAACTCTCAGGTAGAGAACTTAGGAGTAGAAGAGTTTGCAACTCATCATCTATCTTCATGTCAGCTTTCGTCATTTGATTCACAATACCTTTGAAGGTATTCAAATGCACGATCATGTTTTGGCCATCTGAGTACTCCAACTTCACCAGTCGTCTGACAAGGTGGGCTTTGTTCCTCGGTGTCTTCTTTTGAATCAAGGATTCAAGTTTCATCCACAACTCATACGCATTGGTATAAGTTGACACATGCTCGAACAAACTTCTATCTATGTATTTTCTGATCATGGCTACTGCCTTTCGGTTTGGAGCTCCCACTCTTTTTCTTCCCTCCCTTCTGGCTTGTCCTTCTAGGAGATTGGCTCATGCAAGTCTTTGCAATATAGGTGGTCTTCCATCATCGGCTTCCAATAGGTATAATTGTCAGCAGTCAGCTTGAACATATCTCCATCATGATTGATAGAGCCCTCCATCTTGAGAACACGGGAAAGTAGCTCCTCCAACTAGGAGATTTTGTGAAAAGTGTTGTACAGCAGAATAGTCACCGTAGTTTGTGAATAGTGCAACTAGGACACACTTTCGCAATACCACGATTTAATTCCAACAATAATAGTCTTTTCTGATGTGGAAGATCAAACGATGTTGCAACCACAGAGCATACTAAGAACTTTCTTATGAGTACAACACCATAGTATCCCAGAGCTCAGACGAAATGTGGGGTCCAGCCATTGCCACATGGCCAACATACATTTGACAAAATGGAAGGTTGCATGTGATGACAAGTAGAAAGGTGCATGAGAGCCACATGGTGTGATGCATGGAGTACACATGTTGTAGTGCATGGTGTACACATGATGTAGTGCATGAAGGACACATGTTGAGGTGCATGCATTGCAAGGGACACTTGGTGTTTTGCATGGAAGACAAAGGACAAGTGTCTTCATGCATGTAAGGCAACCTTGGCTTGCCTCTCCTATAAATAGGACCATGAGCAAGCATTCTCAACACACACCAAAAGAGAAACACAACAAGAAGCAAGAGAGAAAGAGAGCCTTGCTCAAGAGTGAAGAGTGATCCTCATAGAGAGTTCCTTTGTGAGAGGAATAGTGAGCCAATTTGTGAGAGTGTTCCTTACAAATTGAGAGATTCTTTGTAGAGAGATCCACCTAAGGGTGAAGTTGTTGTATTCCCATTATCATTATAGTGGAGTTTAAGAGGCCTAAGGGTCCCGTGGTTTTTTCCTTTCTCACATTGAGAAGGTTTTCCACGCTAAAATTATCTTTGTGTCATTACGCTTATTTTCACGTTTCCGCTAGTGCCTATTTTGATTTTCACGGAGGAGGGAAATTATGGAGGTCATTTCCCAACACAACATACCCATCTTCAGTCAAAGCATAAAGGTTGTTGTTGCTAAACACAATGTCAGAATAAACGCACTTTGCACCAAAGAGTTCAAGTTCAATCCATGTTGTATTGTTGTGACAAAATGCTATCTTGCATGGATAACTATACATTATGGCAAGAGTGTATTGTGAAGGAGAAGGAGAAGACTTCAACACCGCTTTGGATACAAAAGTTTCATGAAGGGTTTCGAGATAATAAGAATAAGATTGACCATTAGCACGAAGTATATATATGAATGCAGGTGAAAAATATGGCAAGTAAATGCAAGTAGTAGAACATGGATTTAGAAGAAAAGGACAACCTAATTCGTCTAACAAGCCAACCATGAGAAGAGCCAACGCACCAAGCATCTGCCTTGTTCTCCAACACACCAACAACGTTACAATGAGCAACGATTAATTGCGTTGATTTCATCAATGTTTGTGTTATGGGTGGAAGGAAGGATGACATAAGGAACCGAGAGGGAAGCCATTGAAGATGCAATGTTTTACTAAGTGGTTTGTGAGGTTTGTGAGAGTGAGAGACCGTAAGCTTAAATAGGCAAAAAAATATATTAGATGATGCATGTGATATGGGAAATTGAATTTGAATTGAATCCGATTATGAATAATTAAGATTTTTATTGATTCAGAACTCTGATCAATTATAATGGGCTATAATTTATCACAATCGATAAAAATCTGTGATAGCTAATCTATGGGGCCAATTAGAATTTTTTTTTTAAAATTAAAATAAAATAAAATCGAGTTTTCAGTTATTAGGCTTTTATTTTTTGATTGTGATCGTCGTAAAAGATAAACAATATCAGACCAAAAAAAAGATACACTAATCTCTTGATTGATCTATATATAATAATAAAATGGCAAAATTACATCAGAGGACCTTTAAGTTATTTATTTATAACAAGTTGGACTTTTAAGTTTTTTTTGGTAACAAATAGGTCATTTGGGTGATTTTTCTAGCTTATATATTTTGATGTTATGCTACTTTATATATTGTGATTACTCTAGCTTATGTATTTTGATGCAACCAATCATATTTTGGTGTACTTTGATGTAATTGCCGATATGAAATTTGTTGAGGAGTCCGGGGGAGCACGGGGAGAATTACCGAGCTATCCGATGAACAGACTCCCCGTGCTCCCCTGGACTCCCCAACAATTGGTATCAGAGCCAATGTTCGGCTCTGTGAGGGAGCGACTAGCGATGTGGGTGACTCACACTTGAGGGGGAGATTGTTGAAAAATTCAAGTGTGAGTAGCTAAGTCCCACATCGGCTAGGAATGAGCTATATGAAGGACATATAAGAGAGGGGACACATATATCTAATACCTTAAGGTTTTGGGTAGAGTGTGCTGTCCAAGTCTCTTGGTGGTCTATTCATTTGATAGCTCGGTATTTCTCCCCGTGCTCCCCCGGACTCCCCAACAAAATTTTATTAAAAGGGCAAACGGTGTCAACGTTAGGTAACTTAAAAGGCCTATTTGTTACCAAAAAAAATTTAAAGGTCCAACTTGTTATAAATAAATAACTTAAAGGTCCTCTGATGTAATTTTGTCTAGTAAAATGACTTGATAAGATTTTTTTTTCAGTTTGAATTTCCTATTTAACACTGACATAATTTTAATAGATTTACTAAGTTTCAATTAGTTTTTTAGGATGTTGACAAAAAAAAAATATTAGGATTTTCTTTAGGTTTACTATTGTATCAATTCTGTGAATATTGGCTAATTGATTTGAGAGTAATGCATTTGCACTTCTACAGCGTTTTGATCCGGTTATGCTCTGATTCGTTAACATAAATAAATCAATCAGTTAACATGGGGTCTTCATGAAGATCGCAACATTTAACATGAGAGGGTGGGGGGGCGCGGCTAAGAGGAGACGCCTCAGGAAAATGATTGTGGAAGAAAAAATAGATTTCTCAGTATGATCCAAGAAACAAAGTGTGGGGAGTCACAAAGAGAGCGATTGCAGTATATGGGGATGTAAACTTTGATTGGTTATGCAAAAGTGCTTCGGACTATCTGGGAGGGATGGTGAGTGTCCGGAAAAATGATATACTTGATGTAATATTTTCTTTTTCGTGAAGGTTTTGCAGGCATTTGTGCTAGAGTGGATGGTCAAATTTGCTACTTAGTCAATGTGTACTCGGCATGCAACTTGTCGGGGAAAAAGAAGATTATGGGAGAATTTGAAGGTCTTAAAAGTCAATTTGAGGATGGAGAGTGGTGTGTGGCGGTGATTTTAATGCAAAGTGGCTTCAAGAGGGGAGAGAAGAGGTGCATTACAAATTTCAATCAAGCGAAGCAGAGAGTTTACGTGGGTTCATGGAAGATTTGTCACTTTGGTTGATGTCTTGCACAAGGTAAGAAGTTTACTTGTTTTGGAGTCCGATGGGAGGCTAGTAGGTTGGATAGAATACTTCTCCGACCGACGGTTTGGTGGAGAAATGGAATGTAAGCACACAAAGTGGATAAGCGATAGAGAAATTTCTGACCATCGCCCGCTTGCCGGTATCTTCACCATAAAATTCAGGGCCAAAGCCATTCAGATTTAATAACTGCTGGTTGGAACATGGGGAATTTAGAAATTTTGTCACACAGTGTTGGTCTTCCTTCCAAGTGAGAGGGAATAGCTCTTTTGTCCTGAAGGAGAAACTAAAAATGTTGAAAGAGAAACTTAAAGTATGGAATAGGGAGGTGTTCGGGTACAAGGAATTAAAGATTGAAAGGATAGTGAAAGACCTAAATGAAATCGAGAGGGTGGCAACAGACGGAGCTGGAGCTGACGATGATCAAAGGAGACGCCTAACTGAAGAATTTTGGCAAGATCTGCATGCAAAGGAAAGCCTTATTGCTCAGAAGTCACGTGTTAGGTGGTTGAAGGAGGGGGATTCTAATAGTCGATATTTTCATGCATGTATGAAAGGCAACAGAAGGCGTACTCAACTATCAAAACTATTGGTGGATGGAGTTTGGGTGGAAGACGTAACCGGGGTAAAGATGGCAGTGAAGAATCATTTTGAAGGAAAATTTAAGGAGGAAAACTACCATAGGCCCACTTTAGATGGGATCCAATTTAATAACATAACCGGAGTAGATAATGAATTTCTCTTGATGCCGTTTACCGAGGAGGAGGTAAAGGAGGTGGTGTGGGAGTGCGACGGCAACAAGAGTCCGGGCCCGGACGGGTTTAATTTTAATTTTATAAAGTCATGTTGGGATATATTGGCGCCAGAGGTATTGAGCTTCTTTGAAGAATTCCACAGGTGTGCTAGGCTGCCTAAAGCAATTAGTGCCTCCTTTCTTGCACTTATTCCCAAAACAAAGAATCCTCAAGGGTTAGGTGAGTATCGGCCGATCTCCCTAATTGGATGTCTATATAAAATGCTTGCAAAGGTCTTGGCGGGGAGAATGAAGAAGGTATTGAGAGGGGTCATATCGGATTGTCAAAATGCTTTTCTAGCAGGTAGGAACATCTTGGATGGAGTGGTTGTGGTGAACGAAGTAATAGATATGGCAAAAAGGAAGAAACAAACATGTGTAATTTTAAAAGCGGACTTGAAAAGGCTTATGACTCGATGAGTCGGGCTTATCTTGAGTACATGTTGGGGAGGATGGGTTTTAACGAAAAATGGAGACAATGGATGAGAGTTTGCTTTTCCTCCAATTCAATATCGGTTTTAGTTAATGGTAGTCCGACGGAGGAGTTTGTAGCCCACAAGGGGATTGAAACAAGGTGATCCACTAGCACCGTTCCTATTCCTAGTAGCGGCGGAAGGTCTAGCGGGACTTGTGAGGAAAGGGGTGGAGACCGGGAACTTGAACGGCTTCAAGGTAAGTAATTCTCTCTCAGTTGAGTTATTACAATTTGCGGATGATACGATATTTTTAGTGATGGAGGTGATAGGAGTATTTGGTGTTGGAAAGCAATACTCAGATCTTTTGAACTAGCATCGGGGTTAAAGGTAAATTTTTCTAAAAGTAACGTAGTTGGTCTCAATGTTGAAGAGAGGATTTTGGCGGGAATATCACAATTCCTTGCGTGTAGGGTAGGTAAGGACTCTTTCAAATTCCTTGGGATCCCAAAGAGTGCAAACCCAAGAAGAGTGGCAACGTGGCAACCGGTTATTGAGGTGCTAAAAACAAGGCTAAATAGTGGAAGAGTAAACAATTATCCATAGGGGAAGAGTAACTCTTATCAATTCGGTGTTAGCCTCCCTTCCTTTGTACCTCTTCTCATTCTATAAGGCTCCGAGGAAGATTATTGAAGAAATTACAAAATTGCAAAGAAGGTTCTTGTGGGGAGGGGATGAAGAATCTAAAAAGATGGCTTGGGTGAGATGGAATATTATTTGTACCCCAAAAGGATAAAGGGGGGACTGGGAATTAAAACCTAGAAGCCTTCAATATAGCTTTGTTAACAAAATGGAGGTGGAGGTTGTTGGTGGAGGAAGGTAGTCAATTATGGCGCAAGTTGTTAGTGGAAAGATATGGATTAAATGGTAGGTGGCCAAGAGCATCGGAATACACAAGGGGATGGGGAAACTATCTATTTGGTGGAGAGATCTTTGCATCTTGGGGAAGGTAGTATTCTAATCAAGATTGGTTTGAGGGGTTAGTTAAACTAAAAATGGGAAGAGGGAATTTGGTAAAGTTCTGACCGATTCTTGGTGAGGAGGATCCGATTGCGACACTTTTCCCACGGTTATTTGACAGCTTGTTGTGAGCAAAATGCGGTGGTGGAAGAGATGGGGTTATGGACGGGTAATGGCCGGAAGTGGGCGGTGAATATGGCCTCGGTTTCACAAAAAACCGAACAATGGATCTTGATTATTTGATGCAAATGCTATCGCCATCCACGCCAAACCGCGGCGAAGAGCTGATGGTCTTTGGACGTTGATCCGGCAAAGGGTTTCACGGTGAAAGGTTGTTACGCTTGGTTGATTGGTTTTTGCGGTGATAGTGAGCAATTTACTGATAGCATGATCGACGCTTGCAAGAAGTTATGGAGGAACGATGTCCCGTCAAAGATAATTATTTTTGCTTGGCGTGTTTTACACAATAGGATTGCGACGCGGAGGCTTTGTTTAGAAGAGGAGTAACTCACTCGCAACACGACAAGTCTTTGCGTTTTTGCTTCATGGAAGACGAAAACCGGTATCTCATTTATTTTTGAATTGTCATATTATTAAAAATATCCGCACCGGTCTTTTCTTGGTTAGGGAGCCTTATTATGATGAAGAGGATGTTTTGACGCACTTTATGGAGTTCGGAAGGATGCTTAAAGGCAAGAAACAAATACGTGTCAAACATCTCATATGGTTGGCGGTCATTTGGAATGTTTGGATGGCGAGAAACAGAGGGTATTCAAGGGCGAGGTGATATCAATTCCTTCAATACTCTTGGGCATTAAAGACACGGCATGGTGTTGGTTCAAAGCTAGGAAAGGGAAAAGTCACAAGCGGGATGGGCGGAGTGGTACAATAGTCCGTTGGGTGTAATATCTACATTGTAATTCACCATCGTGGAGAAACAGGGGAGGGTGCTTAGCTATGGGGTAATTCCATGTATGATTAAAGAATAATTGCTTTTATTGTAGGAAGGGGAGAAGCAATGGGTTAGGATATTTTTCCCATTGTTGCACATTATGTTTTTGTGTGAGACTCTTTTTTCTCCTGTAGTCTTTTTCCCAAGGGGGTTTTGGCTCTGGAGGTTTTTGAGAGAGGCCCTCCCTTACCATTATGAATGATTGGGGCACAATTTGTGCTTCGGTTTCAATGAATGTCTTGCTTATCTAAAAAAAAAAAAATCAATCAGTTAATATTTATTTTTTTGGTTCCAATCGGTCAATATTCATTATCTTACCAAATCTTAATAAAATCAAATACTTAATAGCTTTTTTAATTTTTTTTAAACATCTATATCCTCTATGTATAATTGCAGAGACATTTCCTCGAGTTGGATAGGAACATAATGGGGGCAAAAATCTCCCTCAAGGGCTGGGTAGGACCACAATGGATGGTAAAATTCTCTTTCAAGAGATTTAATTCTACTGCATGTCCAATATTGAATTTGAATCCAAGACTTTGATTAAGCTGAAAGTGATTCCTACCGTCCAATTGTGCTCGATCAAGGCAGGTCTTACGACTGCAAACGAGAGATTAAACAGAAAGTGATCCCTACCATCCAACTTTTGCAGGCACTATGTGCATTAAAATAGTGCTGAAATCGAAAACATAAAAATACAAATGATTTTTTAAAAAAAAACAAATGAAAAAAGAAGTACGAACAAAAAACTAAAAAAATTGAAAAAGGTACAAAAAAGAATGCACATAGAACCCTCATGCTACTACAACAGATTCAACTATTCAAGTTCAACACTAACCTTTTTAGCTCGACCAAACAGCTTTTGCAGAGGCACTATTTTCAGCAGCTGCTGTTCTGTGCTGTATGTGTGCTCTGCCACTCTCCTGCAACAGTCAACAGAATATTTTTTGTCTCATTAAGCTTGATAACGAACTGAATAAAACAAGGAGGAGAAATCAATCAAAGAAAAATTCAAATGGGATATGAAAAATCATCATAAGTGGGAAGAAAAATCATCAGACACATGGGATAGCAAATATCCAGAGAGCAATGCACTGTGGATTAGAGAAAAATATACACACAAAACGTTGAGTGGAAAATGGGTGACCCGTGCCTACTCAAACACAGCTCCTACCCATTCTGAACAACTGAAAAAAAAGGGATAAAAACATGCATGTAACGAATAGAGTAGAGAAAAGAAGGAGAATGAAGAAAAAAAAAATATACCTTTACACATAACCAGCACTCCACTCCCGCAATTGGGGTACTGAGCTGTTCGGGTAAATTCAAAACAACTCACAATTTAATCAAAATCAATATGTTTGATTCGAATATTTTTCGTGTTCAGGTCAAAATATAACCAATCTGAACCAACTCATAGTTGTTTGGTTCAAGCAGCAGTTTTTAAAAAACAAACCCATGAGCCCAAACCAACTAATATTAGGTGATAATAATTTTTTAAAATTTTAATACTACGAATTGGAAGAGCACTAATGGATTTAAATTTGATTTGGTGTAATTTTAAACTCTAAAGTTTTTTTTGGCTATTTAGAAGTGTTGGAATATTACAAAAAAAATGTAATTTTTTATATTTACAAAATTAATATTTTAGTTCATCACCCATGAGCCCAATCCGAACGAACTCATCCAAAGATTGATTTGGTTCGAATTTTAAAGAAAAAAAAACATAATTTAACATAAATCCATAGGTTTTTTTTTTGGAAAAACGGATATATGATAAATCACATTAGCGCTACGGATTTAGTTGCCAGTGGAATGAGATGCATGATACAGTTATATGATAAATCACACTGCGGATTTAATTGCCGCCGGAATTAGATGAATGACACTACGGAGATATGACAAACCACATCAACATATCTAGATATGTAGCATGACACTACATATTTATCACATTGAAAATGGAATTATCACATTAATATGATGGATTTAGCCTACAAAATAGATAAATCCGTATTGAAAACCCGCCAAAACAGATTTATCTAGATAAATCCGTTTTCAATTTTTTTGCAAAACAGATTTGTCCTAAAAATAGATAAATCTCTTTTATATTTTTCAAGGTTAAAATGGGAATAAATTATTTTTGTGGGGGTATGGTGTCTATGGACCTATGAAACCCCGATACTCCAAAATAGGCCACGTACCCGTATTTGATACGTATCCGATACCAATACGTGTCAGATACCTCCGGATACGTATCCTGGAAGTATCCTGAAATTTATATTTACTTTTAAATCAAAATGAGACCAGATACTTATCGGATACTTACCGGATACATCCCGATACGTATCCTGGGAGTATACTAGAACTTATATTTATTTTTAAATCAAAAAACGACCAGATACTTACTCTTTTATCCATTCTTTGAAGAGAAATAAAATGGATCCAAAAAGGGCACAAGATTTGGTTTATGTGCATACTAATATTCGTCATTGGTGCGCGGTTTCAACTGCTTTGCCGATGACTAATTTACACCGGGGAACCTAGTTGACCACGAGTACTCGACTTTGCCGGCCTGTGTGGTTCTCTCCTCCCAATAAAGTTTTTGTCACATCCAATATTCGAACTCGAGACCTTGGGGTGGGATCTGAGTCCAATTACCACTCGGACATACTCATGTTGGTATTATGCTTACTTATTTTGATCACAAGTATCTTTATGTTTTTTACATTTTTAAATTTTAATTTAATTTTTTATTGAAGTATCCATGCCGTATCGTATCTTGATTTTCAAAATTTTCCCGTATCCACGTATCGTGTCGTAGTATCCCGTATCTTATCTCGTATCCGGGCTTCATAGCTATGGACTATTGATGGGGTTAAAAAAAAACACCACCCTGTTTTTTGGTAAAAAAAAAGAGAAATTTTAAAAATTGATTGTGAATCAGGAAATAAATTCAAATACTAACTGTCTTTATATGCAGATCCTCACAAGTACTTGTGGAAAAAATTTTGAGAGATAGTGACACAAACAAAAAAATAATATTACTTTTTGCATTTATAATTATATTGTATATGTGTCACTTTCTCTCCAAAATTCCGTCTTTATAACAACCTAGTGATGAATTTCATTATGAGAAAAAAAAGAATTTAAATTTAAATAATATAATGAGTAATTCAGGAAATTCATTAAATGCACATAAATAAGAAATAATTATATCATAATTTTTTCATTCAATTTTCTCATTTTAGTTATGATACTTTTAAAGGTAAATAGGAATATTGTACATAAATATTCCATTTAGAAAAATTGTCTAATAAAAATTTATTATTTAACATTGAATATTTTTTAAGTTTATAGGTGTACATATGAATGATTTTAAAAAACAACTACACTTTTTATTGCATACAAATTTATTTTAATTTTACTAATAGTTTCTATTTTTTCTTTTTCTAAAATAAGAAAATGTTTCGAAATAATTTATTTAACAATTCCATTTGAATTACACCTTTCATTTATATAAGTATTAACGTTTTTTTTTCCGACCAAATTATATAAGTATAAACATTGTCACCTATCATATGTTGTCAAGCTTTGTCCAAAAAAATGTGTTGTCGAACAAACAACACAGTTGGTGCAGTGGCTAGCTTGAGCAATCTTGGGACATGAATGGTCGACGTGATGCTCTAAAGTTCAATTTCTGCAGTGATAAACTCGGTGTTGGCCTCAAACCAAATGCGTTAAAAAAATCTATATAAATATCTAAAGGAAGCTTTTTTCCAAGCTCTAGGATGCCACATCATTTCCATTTATTTTTCAATAAATTTTTAATTTTATTAATATTTATTTATAATTTACAATTAAATGAGACTTAAATTCATTATTACCACTAACTTATTATTATTAAATGCTACTCTTAGTGGAATAAAATATTTGGTGATGCCTATGAGCATTCTCAAGAAGAATAAAAACCTACGATTATGGATTGCTAATAGGAATTAAACATAAAATTATTCATAACACAATGAAGGGAAATGTTTATCTATATCTATATCTTCTATACATATAAGTAAAAGAATCCCCAATGGAGCCTCCACAATAATTCTTGAATTTTTGCTTTTATTTTTGTCTATTAAAAAACTTCTCTTTTATTATTTATTAATTCCTACCTTTGTGTCCAACCCACTACTACTAATAAATTCCAATATAGTAATAAATTTACACATTATATTATATTTAATCATAATTTTTGTATAAATGAGACTTTGATTTTAATTTTTAATATATAATTAAATATAAAAAACAAGATTTTTTTTATATTAATCGATGTTCATTCTCAACTCATGAGACTTATGAGCTCAATTATGTGTTCATTCTAAACTCAATTTTATGTTCTTATATTAGTTACTTTTTATTGTTTTGTTTTTTATATTTATTACTATTTATTCTAAATGTTTTGTTTAAATTATATATTTATTTACATAGAAATTATATTATTATTATTATTATTAGAATTGGTCAAAATTTAAATTAATTGAATTAATAAATATATTTATCAATTATAATAGTTTAGATGAAATAAGAAATAATAAGTTGACCTTTAAAATTCTTTTGTATGTAACCATTATGCATTGAATGGAGGGGTTTCACATTTACATGAATTATTGCTTTAATTTACAATAAACTCATGAGTTAGTGGAATATGAGTGGAAGAAATAGAGTTTAAACTAATTATAACAAGAAATGACTGTTTAAAGGAGAGATCTTTTGATGGTTAGGGTAGAGGTTTTGACAAAAGAATCATATAAAAATAAGAAGTAGAAGAAATGAGCAAGTTTCACAAGAAGGTGTAGAATGCACAAAAAGGGTAAAGATTTTTATGTTCTTAATAGCTTTTAAGTTGACAAATAGGCAATGATTTTTTGTAAAGTTATAGACATTGAGAAATTATGTATATTTTAATATTGTTCTTAAGAAAAATGTTTAATTTTTTGTATGATTGTATGATGTGTTAGATCTAAATGAGTTGCATATGTTCCACGACCTTCATAATCTTTGGTGTCACTTCTAAGAAGGAAATTACATTAGGTGCAAGAATCATATAGAAAACAAGGAGTAGAAGAAAGGAGCAAGTTGCACGAGATGTAGAATTCGCAAAAAGGATAAAGAATTTCATGTTCTTGATAGTTTGAAGTTGACAAATAGACAACAATTTTTTGTAAAGTTATAGGCATTGAGAAATGATGTATAGTTTAATATTGTTCTTTAGAAAAATATTAAATTTTATAGTTTTGTAAAATTGTATGATGTGCTAGATCTAAATGAGTTGCATATGTTCCTTGAGCCTTCATAACCTTCTGGTGTCACTTCTAAGAAGAAATTACATTAGGTGCAATAATCATATAAAAACAAGCAGAGAAGAAAGAAGAGAGCAAGTTTCACAAGATGTAGAAATCACAAAAAGGGTAAAGAATTTTGTGTTCTTGATAGTTTGAAGTTGACAAATAGGCAACGATTTTTGTAAAGTTATAGGCATTAAGAAATGATGTATATTTTAATATTGTTCTTTATAAAAATGTTTAATTTTTGTCAAAAAAATGTTTAATTTCATAGTTTTGTAAAATTGTATGATTTGCTAGATCTAAATGAGTTGCATATGTTCCTTGAAACTTCATAATCTTTGGTGTCACTTCTAAGAAGGAAATTACATTAGGTGTCTCTTTCTCTATATCACAAAGGAAAAAAAATATCATTTTCTTCAACTATCATCATATCTAATGCCTTTAGTATATATTCTATCTAATACTTTTTATTTACAAATTCACATCTAAAATGGTTAATTTTAATTAAGAATAGTGCTTGAGGTAAAAACAACCAAATAAAGCTTCAGATTTAAATGTTTCAATTCTTTTACAAATATTATATGTTTACTCTCCACTTTATGTAGCTTATTTAGATTATAAGTTGCATAAAAAACAATTATAATAAAATAAATCTTTCATTTCATATTGTGAATAATGGTCATATATTTTTCATATCATTATAAAGAATAAAAATAAAGATTTGATTTTGATTGTTTTCTCTTTCTAAGTTTCCTATTAAATCTAAATTCCTTATTATCACTTTTGTTTTAAGTTTCAAATTTTGTTTTAATTAATATTTATGAATTATTAATTGATGAATAAACAAAGAAATAAAAAAAAATAGTAGTTACTTTCTAATTTCTATGATTTATATTTATTCATACACAACCATTAACTTATTTAATTTAAACTCATCCAAGCTTAATATAATAATAATATTTAGAGGATGTCACTGAAATTTGGAAGAAGAAAATAAAAATAGAATAACATTATAGGAGAAAAGCAAATGCGAGACGCACATTACAAATGTAAGTCACTTCCAAACATGTTTATCAATATATTATGATCACTTTCTTAGTATAACTTAGTTATTTTTATTCTAATGTTTTAAAAGAAATATAAAATCTCATTATTTTCATCCTTAAACTTTCACATATTAAACCATTATTTTTGTTTTTAAACAAAAAGAATTTTTTTACGTAGTGTTTATTTAGGATATATGTTATATCAAAAAATATTCTCATTAGTATTGATCTTCAATTATTATCATTATTATTTTTCTTCTTTGTCTTACACATATTAAAAAATGCTATATCAAAAATATTCTTATTATTTATATTATTTTTGACATGTCTTTATTATTAAAATTCATGCTCATAAATTCAAGATATTAAATAGAATGGCATTTATTATTACTAAGTAAAATGAAGTTTAGTAAGATTTTATTTTCAACAATTAAGCTCACTAAAATTTGGACAATTGTGCATATTAAATAACAATACACTATATAAGAATATGGTATAAATAAAAATTCAACAATATATTAATGTAATACTATATTTTTAAAATACATAATTTATATCGACAACTTATGTATATATTTGTATAAAATCTATATAAAATAAAAGGAAAAAAATTATATAACAACTCGTGCATCGCACGAGTATTCTCCTAGTCAAATAGTAAAAGAAAAGTGACACTAAAAATTGTCGTTATTTTATTAAAAACTTTATATTCTATTTTCTATTTAATTGCAATTTCTACCTAAAAACTTTGTATCCTAAATAAACAGTCAGCACCCTGAATACCTAAAAGATAGATTGAAATTTGTTTCCATTATGTGCAAGTTTTTAAAATTCATATTTATTTTATTTTTTTGACAGGAAAATTTTATATTTATTAAAGGTACTGAATATTAAGGAAAATCACACATGGATTAGCTAATTTTGAACTATGTTTTAATCACTTTTATAGCAATTGTGGATAAAATAGTTGTTAGTTGATTCAAAACAAGAAGTAAATTAATAGCATGTTTAATTTAAAGGAACCAAATTGCAGCGCTTATTTGTATACTCAAATTGTTTTCAATTTAATTTAATTTAATTTAATTTAATTGATATGGTTTAAAGCAAAAGGGTTGAAAATGAGAAATGAGAAGGAATAGCATGTTATCTTTAATTTGCGTACGAAGGAATAGCCTGATTAAATGGCACAAATTAATTATCTTATATCAATCAGTTAAGCCTAGTACAGATTTTTATCGATTGTGATCAATTATATCCCAATATATAATTGATCCCAATATAATTGATCACAATCAAAAAGAATCTTAATAATTCATAATCGGATTCAATTCAGATTCAGATTCCCATAATATTATATATATGCATCATCTAATCTAAATTTCTTTGCCTATTTAAGCTTAGAAGTCTCTCACTCTCACAAACAGTAAAAAATTGCATCTTCAATGGCTTATTCCCTCTCGGTTCCTTATGTCATGCTTCCTTCCACTCATAACACAAACACTGAGGAAATTAGGACAATCACTGCTCATTGTAACGCTGTTGGTGTATTGGAGAACAGAGCAGGTGCTTGGTGTGTTGGCTCTTCTCATGGTTGGCTTGTTCTTTTAGACAAGTTAGGTTGTCCTTTTCTTCTAAATCCATGTTCTGCTACTTGCATTTACTTGCCATCTTTTTCACCTGCATTCATACATGGTGCTAATGGTCAATCTTATTCTTATTATCTCCAATCTCTTCGTGAAACCTTTGTATCCAAAGCCGTGTTGAAGTCTTCTCCTTCTCCTTCACAATACACCCTTGCCATAATGTATAGTTATCCATGCAAGATAGCTTTTTGTCACAACAATACAACATGGACTGAACTTGGACTCTTTGGTGCAAAGTCCTTTTATTATGATATCGTGTTTAGCAACAACAATCTTTATGCTTTGACTGAAGATGGGTATGTTGAAGGGTGGGATTTTAGTCAACAAATTCCAACAAAAATATTAGATGTTAAACCGATCATGGAGATAGATGAAGAAGAGGAGAGAGACTTTCCAAGAGACAAGTTTTCAACACAAATATATTTGGTGATATCAAAAGGAGAATTTTTATTGGTGAAAAGGTTTATTGGAAATTTTGTCAATGATGATGGTGAAGTAGTTGATGAAGGATGCAGTTTAGAGGGTGAAATATGTCCTTATATGACAAAGCATTTTATTGTGTATAAACTTTGTTGGGTAAAGAATAAGTGGATAAAGATGAAGTCTTTGAATGATAGAGTTTTGTTTCTTGGTGCTAATGAGTCAACATCAGTGCTTGCAAAAGGATCTTGTAAAGCAAACTCAATTTACTTCAGTGATGATAGGTGGGAAGAGATGACTTTGGACTATGAGTATGGTGGACATGATTGGGGTGTTTTTAGTCTTCAAGATACAAGTGTTAAGCTCCTAACTCCATATGCAAAAAAGATGGATCTACCTCCTATTTGGGTTGTTCCAAGTGAACTTACTAGTGATGATTCCACTGACTTTTGATAATTATATTGTGACTAGCATGTATTCCTTAGTTGACGGGCTTTCCGACGTTTTCTTGGTGTTTTTTTAGGTTTGTTCTTAGGTGTTTGTCTTTGGTTATCGATTGTGTTGGTGTGCTCTTAATTCTTTGGTGTTTTTTTATCATATCGTCAGCTTTTAGAGTATTGTTATGTGTTTTTGGCCATCACTTCTTAGCCTTGTGTGTTGATTGTGCTATATTCTATTAATAAAATCAAGAATTATCATTGTTTCTATATATACTAATTCAATGTCAGGTGTCCCATTTTTTATTTTCTTTTGAGAAATAAACTTATTAAATTTCTCTATTTTTATAACTTAATTTTTAAATAACTTAATTTTTATATTATTATAATTGTTTAATGTTTTATTTTAACATGAATAGTTTTGTAAGCTAAACAATACAAGAGATAAAAATTAAAGTTATTGAGAGAAAAGAAAAAATATAAATTTATGAAAAGAAAAGGTGATACTTTAAATCTTGAAGATTTTTTCTTTATTTTAACTTTTTTTTGACAAATCTTTATTTTAACTTTTAAAGACTTATTTTCAAGAGTTTTTGTACTTTTTATACAAAAAAAACAAGAAGAGTTTTTGTACTTTTCAAAAACAAATTATCAGAAAGGGAAAAAAAAATTGCAATTGGACTCTGGACATGGTGATCTTAGATACTCTAGTAGGTGTGGAGCATTTCCGAGTTCATGGTTTGCAATTGGTATCGAAGAAGACATGTAGATTGAAGTATTTGATATGGATATGGCTGTCACTTGGTGTATATAGTTAAATCAGAATCATAATCTTTTTGAGGTTAAGTGTGCAGGTGGTTATTAATCATGTTAAGCCTATAACATGAGTTTGGTTCATAAGCATATAGAAGATCACTTTTCCAATTATAAGATCTCTGATTGGTGGGGTAATCATATCCTTTCGATTGTATAACTTGGTGTAATTGACTTTTTGTCTTATTCTTCCGGAGTACTATTTCCTCGTTGGGTCTTTTTCTTATGCGGTTTTGGCTCATGGAGGTTTTAATGAGGCCCTTGTATTTGTACCGATTGGGGAGTCTATTTACACTCCTCTTTAATATTACTTTTTGCTTATAAAAAAACTCTTAATTTAAAATGATTTTAGAAAAATAATAAATATTCCAACGAAATTGTCATAATAAATTCCATTCCATTAACTACAATCACAAATAAAATAAAAGAACTAGGGAAGAGATAATGAAATCCAAAACTATAAATCCGGATATAGTATCCCTACCCCCTTGGCGCCAAAACCTTAATTTCGTAACAAATTATATAAAGTGTAACACTATGCAGTGTCTTTTTAGGTACTAAATTTAAATTGTACGGCATAAGGTAGTGTGCTTCAAGTTACTTTAGCATTCGGAAAAATTGTAACTGTCCAAATATGTAAAGTTTGTTCCTAATAGTTTCATTACGAAATACGTAAAGTGTGATGCTGAGTGGTGTGTTTTGAGTTACTTTAGCCCTCGGGAAAAAAACTAACTTTTCAAATACTCAATAAAATGTTACAATATTCATCTCAGACTGCTCCTATTTTAACATATTTGATTAAACATGTCTATTCTATGATAATATTGTTTAATATGTGCTAACTATTTACTCTAACTTTAATACAAATTATTTTGTTGTTCTACAATTTGCTATTTCCATTGTCCTTAAACTTTGACTTCAATTACTATTAATCTAATCTTCCTCTTATAATTCATTTTTTTGTTCGACAATTTTTTTTTCCATTGTCCTTAAACTTTGACTTTAATTACTATTAATCTAATCTTCCTCTTATAATTCTTTCGTAGAACCTCTTTAATATAACTTAAAGCATTGTCCCCATCTTCCATAGAAACTGAAGCATTGGTCCCGTCCATCGGACGGGTCACCTCACTAGATAAAGGTACATTAGATTATACCATCGGTGCTCTATTCAATGACTAAAAATGTAGGGAAATTAGGAGCTTACCTCTTACTATTTTTGTTGATATTGTAAGGGATTGATGTGTAGTCTCTATCTTGGCCTCAAAACAATTATTGTCATTTTTGCTCTTTCTTTTGATTTTGTAAACTCTACACAAACATTGGCACTTAAGCTTTGTATTTAATATATCTTAAAGCATTGCCCCCACCTTCCATAGAACCTCTTTAATATAACTTAAAGCATTGTCTCCATCTTCCATAGAAACTGAAGCATTGGCGCCGTCCATCAGATGGGCCACCCCCCACTAGTCTCTATAACATATGCCGTTTGTCATTGCCGCTCCAATTTGGCGCTAACTTTTTTTTTTTTTATCTTTCCTTCTTTTCCTTTTTCAATTTTTTCCTTTTTACCTTCTTTTATATTTTAACTTTCTGCTTTTTTTTTATTTTTTTATTTTAGTGAGTACTTTACTATCTCGAAAGATTTAAGATGTTTATATATATGAAGTTTATTCTTCAATAATTTATTCAGTAAAAAATTTTCATTTTATGATAAAATACGTAAAGAAACATGCTAAACAACGTGATTTGGTGTTTTTTATGGTTCAGAATAAATTTTTATTGTTCAAATACACAAAGTTTATTCCTTGATAACCAGTTTGGTTAAAAAAATTCGTGACAAAATACGTAAAGTGTTTTATAGTTATAATTTAATTTTTGTTCACGAGAACTTCAGCCACATATACAAAAGAACTTCACATCATATTCTTTCAACTTTCTATCTTTGAGTACCTCATTGCTGCATTTAATTTTATTCACATTTATTTGACTATTTTACAAATGATCACCATTGGTCCTCTGACATAAGCTACCATGGGACACGGGATCGACTTAGCTAGTGCTCCTGAGTTTGATTCCCTTTAGTGAACAAGCTCTATACAGTTAAAAAAGAAACCGATTATGAATATTTATAAGGAGATTTGCTAATAAATACGTAAAAAATTATTACTCATTTAAACAAAATAACTTAGCCAACCTCGTGCATCGCACGAGTTATGGGGTTAGTAATTCATAATAATTACTACTAGGGGTGCAGTTCACAACGTATAAAAATTTCAAGATTTTTAGGAGTTACAGCGTTCCCTTGGACAAATGCTCATAAGAGGCTTCTTACAAACAAACAGCGTTTCCAAATACATAGATTTCATATTTTACTTGCCAAAGATGCCCCCCCTTCTAGAGACTATGTTGGTGACGCCTCCAACAATTCCTGGCTAAAGCCTCCTCCTAATTGCTTCAAGCTGAATTCTGATGGCTTCATGGTATTAGGATACTAATGGTTGCTTTGTTAGAGGCTACTTTAGTAAAGTTAGTTCTAGTAATATTATTTGGGCTGAGTTTCGGGCTCATTTTCTGGCCTTAAAAGTGGCCCGTGAGTTTGGTATTAGCACCTCTTTGTGGAAACTGGAAACTGATTCCAAATTTCACTTTGGGTTTTAGTTTTTACACCCCCACCTTTATCACTTATATTCCCATTATTTTTTATTCCTAATTTACCCCTGTGAAATTTGTGCAACGGATTTATCAAATTAAAAGGTAAATCTATTTTTAGAAAAAAGGCAAAACGAAATTATGTCTTTATTAGATAAATTCGTTTAACATTAAAATGCTAAACGAGTTTATGTAATAAAAGCAGAAATCTGTTATTATATGTTGAATAACATATTTAACTCTTTATTAGATAAATACGTTTTTGACTTAACCATAACGGATTTATATGGTAAATAGATAAATACGCTATTCAACATATAATAACACAATTATCTTTTTATTACATAAATCCATTTTGAAAAAATTCAAAATTGATTTATCTAATAAATAGATAAATATGTTTTGTTAATATTATTAATTTATTTATTTATTTATTTACTTCAAAAAAAATTGATGGCCATGATCCCACCAACATTTTTTTAACGAATAGAATTTTTGTCATGGTAATTGTGCCACAACGGATACATTTTTAATGGCCTAGATCCCACCGATCATATTGATCAATGGCACAGAATCAATGACCATTGCTATAAATACCCTTAGTTAGCCTACTTTCTTTCCCACACACATTTCACTCGATATACTTCTTTCACACCAACACACTCCAAAATGAACACTCATTTAACTCAGTACTCAAGAGACAACACACATACTGCTGTTTACCATCGTGGAAAAATCGCTAGAAAATAAAATGGTGTTTGGCTTGAGTGTCCAGATCATGTTTTATGCAAACTTCAGCAGGACATCACCTTCCCTGCTTCAAAGGATAAAGTAGAGTGTAAGGTTCAGCAGGAGGGGGCATGGCATCGAATCATTTCGCGTATTATTTATCGTAAACACGATCGCGGAGATGATGGTCGTGTTTCCTGGTCACATATGGATGTTAAGAACGGCGATGAGGTTCGACAACTGCAAGACATTCATGAAGGATTCAAAATGTTGAGATGGGGAACTGATACCTGAAGGTACCATAGCATGTAAGTGAGATGCACTCACCTGGGGTCCTAGCTGGAGCAGTTGATGTGACAACTACTTGAACAATATTAGCCCAAGTGGACCATCGCATCATAACATCTCTATGGCTTGGATGACCTTCATGTGGAGGACTAGGGACGACCTAGATATATCCAAATTGTCAGAGACACCTATCTGACATGTAGGGTACAATGATGTCCTCCCAGCTAATAATGCCCCTGTATAAAGAGATAGGGTCTTGCTCTATATAGTCACCATGGTCTTGGAAGTTGGAACGGTCTCCATCTAACATAAGCAGAAGTCGGTGCATCCAATCGCCGGCGCACAACATCATTCTTCCTCCTCATCCACCTCCCAGCAGGTGGGCCCCAACTTGGCCCATGGTCGATACACTCGCATAGGTTTGGGAAATATTCAAATATCCAACACTAAAATATAAAAATAAAGAAAATCGTTAAAATTAATACATAAAAAGCATATTAAAATAGTAAAGATTACCGAGCAACGTCGCGTACCCTCCTAATAGGCGACTATTCCATAAACACCCATAGTTCAGCTGCTCATTTAAAAATGCCAGGGAAGCTGGACCACGCGCCCATGCTGAAGTTTGGTTTACATGTGTCAATCGTAGCAACGACTTGGCCTTCACTCTATTTCTGATCTTGCTGGTGGATACACTTATCCCCAATAGAAGCAAAAGGAACGCACTGGCAGACAAAATATGTCGAATCCTGTGCAACATGATCTTAGCAGACCTCTAGTACCCAATCAAACCTATAATAGGCTCCCTTACTAGCATTCATCGCCTCCTCTGTAACTTCTTCCACAATCACTCCCAAATAATCCACTGCCAGTTGAATGGTTGTGTCGATAGTCACATTATTCAGTGGGGACTCATAAAACCCGCCTATTATGGGTAGGTGAAGAAGACATGCATGCCACATCATCCAAAGTGGTTGTCATTTCACCTAGTAGGTGAAATGAGCTGGTCTGGGTGCCACCTGTCAACAAAAACAGAAATAAGCTCATGGTCCATAGTGGAGAAAGTTGAAAATACAAGGGTCCCCAAACCCAAGTTGGAAATATAGTGGTAAAACCACAGAACCTGTGCTAAAGGGCAGAGTTTTTTTATCTTGTTTCCATGTGCATGTATCTTTAATTTCCTACGGGACTAAATATTAAAAAGGAAAACAATTATCATACTAAATACTAACAATTAAAAGGAAAACAATTCTTACCTGTCCTCTAAGGATTTTTTATGCTACGTGAGCATCAATTCGTGTAAGCAACGGTGGATTAATAGGTCCAACATACGGCTGGTCCTGATCAAGTTGTTGGTCCGCTTGACCAGGCTGGTCCTCCTCATCATCATCACACCCCGAAGAAGCCTGGTAAGCCTGGTAATCCTGACCAGAATAATGCTCCATGTCGTGCTCGAGAGCATGGTAGTTCTGACCAAGATACGTGCCATGCTCAGCATCTGACTGATCCATAGGGGCAGTTTCCTCTCGAAGTTGGATACGCCTGTTCCGGGCAGAAACATGACTGACATTTCTTACTTGAGTCTATGTACTCACTGGAGTTTTTTCCGGTGAACCTCTACCCGCCAGCTGTGACCCTAACCCTCGCAAAATAGTCGTGAATTATGTGGAATTCTTCCACCCACTCTAGTGTAAGGTACTGCAAAAAATCCAAATAACAAAATTAATTAAACAAAACAGAATTAACATAATAACACAATGGATCTAACATAAATACGTTTTGGGATTTTTCAAATACAAAACGGATTTATGTAAGGTAAATTTGTTTCTGCATTTCTTAACCCAACAGATTTAACGTAAATATGTCTTGAATTTTTCCTAATGCCAACGAATTTAAAGTAAATTTGTAGTGAAATCTTTTAGTGACAAACATATTTAAGTAAATTTGTTGTGAATTTTTTTGTGAAACGAATTTATGTAAATATGTTGAGTCGGACTTACTTAAGTCCGTCGAGAGAGCGTTTCAGACTTGCTGGTTGCTGAAATGAGTGTATTGTGAAGACTAGGGCTGTTCAAAATAACCAAAAAATCGAACTAAATCAGAATCGAATCAAACCGAACTAAAAAAACTGAACTTTTTATCATAGTTCTTGAACTGAACTGTGTTTATAAACACAGTTCAATAACTGAACTGTTGAACGCAATTCGGTTTGTGAACTGAAAAAAACTGAACTTGAGTCATGTCAACTGCAAAATCTTCAACTCGGTGGGATGGGATTACTTACGGTAAAGGACAAAAGCACAAAAGCAAAATCAAATAAACTTAATTTTGAAAAGTCACAAACGTTGTCAGTGACGTGTCTCCATTTTTTAAAAATCAAAAAGTTGAACTTATAAAAAAATATGATTGCAGAAACATATTAATAAATATACTTTGTAGCAATAAATGTCATTTTTAAAGTTTATTTACTCCAGTTTATGGTAAATTTCGTTTTTTATTTTTTTCAAAATAATAATACTTCTAAAAACTTGATGAACAATTTAATAAATTTTTCCAAATATACTAATGTATTTTTAAAAAATATTTGATATGTAAAATAAAAATTGAAGTCAGGCAAATTTAAGATACAATGCTATATGGAGCCTTTATAAATATTCTTATTGTAAACAAAAAAGCCTCACGTCAATCAATTAAAAAACAAATCACATTCTTTCATTTAGAGAGGAGATAAATTTTCTATTCAATTTGTTATCTTTTGATTGATTCATATCATAGCGTAAAAAAGTTGAACACAACAGGGACGTGAGTCTTCAAGTTCAAAAGAAATTATTTGTCAAAAAAAAATTCAAAAAAAATAAATAATTTTAACAGTTTAAAAATACTATAATTTAGTAGTTCAGTTAAAAAAATTGTTAGAAAAATTTGATTAACAGATTTGGTTTGAATCATTTGAATCGAACTATTAAAACGATTCGATTCGGTTTCGTAACTAACTATTAACATTCATTGATTCGGTTGGCCAAATCACAGAATTCAGTTGATTTAGTGCGATTTCTCTCGCGAATCGAACTACGAACAACCCTAGTGAGGACTGATAAGGGTGTGGGGGTATAAAAAATAAAACCATTTCATTGTGGATATGCTTCAGACAGAGAGATTTCTCTCATAGCCCAATCTTGAATTTCTTTTTTTCGGACATTAAGGAATTTGTTTGTTCCAATGGCTGGAAGGTTTCCTTTTCTTGTATTCCCAAATCTGCAAATAGAAGTGCAGACTATTTAGCTAGTCCTGGACATAATACTTTGTTTTTGTTTCTCTTGTAGACTCCACTTCACCGCACATCAGTATTTTGCTTGCGGAGGATTTAGGGTTTGTTTGTGGTTATGTTGAGGAGTTAATCCTAGTCTTTTATTCTTGAAAAAAAAAGTTAAATATGTTTTGGTCCCTATAAATATTGAGTGTTTTGTTTTGGTCCCTCCAAAAAAATTTATCTACATTTGGTCCTTTAAGTATTTTCACCAGTTTTAGTCTTTTAGACTTTTAATAACACTCCATGACTTTTAATAGCGCTTTATTGGACCTTTTATAGTACTTCTAAGCTCTATTAAAGGTTATGAAGCGCTATTAAAAGTCATGATAGACTAAAACTAATGGAAAAAAACTCAAAGGACTAAAAGTAGGTAGAAAAATTTAGAGCGACCAAAATTAAAGAACACAATATTTATAGAGATCAAAAACATATTTAACCATAAAATAGTTATACACAGACATTCTTAAATTTTGTTTACATAAATATACTCAATATTCATTAAACTTTATTTTCTTACTAATAGGATACTCGTGCATACGCACGGGTGCTATCATGTTCTTTTTATGAATGAACTTAAAAAGTATTAAATAATCTGAATATTATCCTGTGAAAATAAAGACAAATTTAAAGTAGATAAAAAAAGAGTTTCAAATAAAAAAATAGATAAGTATCAAAATCTAGAAATTAAAGTATCATTTTAAAATAATTTTGCATTTATTCCGTGTTTTTAATATGTTAGTATAGTGTTTTTTATATATCAGTGTTGTTATCCTGTATTTTTTTATATATCAGTGCAGCTATCCCATGTTTTATATATATATCATTGCAGTTATCCCCGTATTTTTATATATCGGTCATGCTTATCTCGTGTTTGTTTTTATGTATCGATCACGATTATCTCATAGTTTCAATTGGTTATTTGAGTTGATTAGTAGATTATAATAGATAGTAAAAGATAGATAGTAGATTATCAATAAGAAATATTTAATTCGTGTTTTTTTATATATCAGTGACAATTATTTGTGTTTTTTAAGTATTAGTGACAAATATTTGTCACCTGTGTTTTAAATATTAATCAGTTTAAATAGTCATTAAGCCTTAAAAAATTATAATTATGAATGACAAATATTAATCCCGTGTATTTTTACATATCAATGCAGTTATCCCTTGTTTTCTTATATATCAATGCAGTTATCCTGTGTTTGTTTTTTTATGTATCAATGCAGATAATAGTTTCAATTGATTATTTGAGTTGATTAATAGATTATAGTAGATAGTAAAAGGCAGATAATAGGTTATCAATAAGAAATATTTATTTCGTGTTTTTTTATATATCAATGACAAATATTTGTCCTTTTTAGGTATTAGTGACAAATATTTGTCACGTGTGTTTTAAATATTAATCAATTTAAATAGTGATTAAGCCTTAAAAAATTATAATTATTAATGGCAAATATTAATCTCGTGTATTTTTATATATGAATGCAGTTATCACGTGTTTTCTTATATATCGATCTGCTTATCCGTGTTTGTTTTTTATGTAACAATGCAGTCATCTCATTGTTTCAATTGATTATTTGAGTTGATTAGTAGATTATAGTAGATAGTAAAAGATAGATAGTAGATTATCCATAAGAAATATTTATTTCGTGTTTTTTTTATATATCAGTGACAATTATTTGTCTTTTTTAGGTATTAGTGACAAATACTTGAGACGTGTGCTTTAAACATTAATCAGTTTAAATAGTCATTAAGCCTTAAAAAATTATGATTATCAATGGCAAATATTAATCTCGTGTTTTTTCATATATCACTGCAGTTACCCCGTGTTTTCTTATATTTCAGTGCAGTTATCTCGTAGTTTCAATTGATTATTTTAGTTGATTAGTAGATAGTAAAAATTAGATAGTAAATTATCAACAAGAAATATTTGTTTTATATTAATTAGTAGTTTAAATAGTCATTAAGCGTTCTTGTTTTTTTACATAGTAGGTTTATAGTAGTCTTCAAAAATTATAACTTTCACCGCAGTTATCCCATGTTTTTATATATCAGTGCAGTTATGTCGTAGTTTCAATTGATTATTTTAGTTGATTAGTATATTATAGTAGATAGTAAAATAGAGATAGTAGATTATCAATAAGAAATATTTGTTTTAAATACTAATCAGTAGTTTAAATAGTCATTAATTTTTCTTATTTTTTAGATTGTTAGTTAAAAAAATAAAAGTAGAGTGATAGGAGAAAAAACATAATTGTTTATGAGAAAAATAAAAGTAAAGTAAAACGAAAAAAATGATGAAAAAGAGTGTAAGAAGAAAAAGTAAGAGTGTGAGAAATATTGGGAAATGTGAGATTTAAAGAGAGAGAGAGTGTGGGAAAGGAAGAGAAAATGAAATTAAAAAATGATAAATAAGTGATAATGTGTCAAAAAATAAAGATGTCTATAATTGTCATTTTGTAAATTGTGTATTTTATTAAATAGATAGATATTAGATATTAGATTAGATTAGATAGATTAGATTTCTAAACACCTTATAATTTTATTAGCAGTAAAAAAAAGGTTTTGTCAATTCATGTTATTTTTTTAGAGTTAAATAAGTTTGTGATCCCAGTAAAATTTGGATTTTGTTTTGGTTACTTGAAAAAAGATTACCTACTTATGGTTCCACAATGTCTTTTCGTTTGCAGTTTTAATTATTCATATTAAGTCTCGCATGATGTGGCAAACGGTGATGATATGACATTGCAAACGTGACGCCTTTTAATATGTTGGCACCTGCCTCAATTGCCACACGTCACACACATTGCATAGTCACTATCCATGAGGCGAAAAACACTCATTTTGGTACCCTAAATTCTTCTTATTTTTAATTAAAATCGATTCATTCAAAATCAATTTTCGTCACCGCAAAATCGAACACGAGCGAAATGGGCAGTAACTTTCTACAATGGCAGTAACTTGGCTCTTGGGGGCTGATTGATAACTTCTTAAAACCTTGGCCACATTATTTGGTCATCTTATCAATGGCACGTCTATTTGTACTTTTTTACTCTAAAAAAGTAGTAGTTTGGCAATAAACCTTTGATAGTCTATATGTTTTTTTAATAGCCAATTGCTAGTATGGTGGGAGAAATGTTAGTTTCCGGTATTTAAATTCGGGACCTCTTTCTTATACTCATTTAGTGCACTCCTTTATTATCCCTTAGCTCACAAACTGAGCTACCTACTTGAGATACCTTTGATAGTCTATATTTGTTTGTGCCTCGATAATATCTTCTGGCCGTAAGAGAGGCAGCAGTACCGCCACCTTATCTTACCATTGGACTACAAAATGACAGACATTCAACCACAATATTCTGCCTTAAACCTCTAAAATCACAATTGTACCCGTGAATTCGTAGTATTTAAGTAATTTAAATTTTTGTTTTGAAAATTTCAAAACTCAGATTTCGATTCGTACTGCACCAGCATCGAAAATACTAATTAAAATAGTGTTTCCTTCTGGTTTTTTCTATCTAAATTGTGGATGCCTAAACTTATTCGATTATTTAATTTAACCAAGTCGACCAACATACTCATGTATTGGGAGCTCCTCCTCCTTGAGGGGTCCAACATACTAGTCACCAACTTTGCTAGCCATTATACTACTCACTCATTTCGCCTCAGATTTGATTATTTTATACAAATTCAAGAAAAAGTTATAAACATATTATAAATATAAATAAAAGAAAGAGAATAGTAAGTTTATTGAATAACCTTTATTATTTACACTTTTTTTTTTATAATAATGCACAAAGCAACAGAGTTTTAAAAGCAAATTTTATTAAACCACAGTCATTTGCAAATCAACTGCAATAACAATTTATATTTTATTTTGGTTGGTTCGAATTTAAACACCTCGTACGAGACTGAGAGAAAGAGTTTCAGTGAAAATAATGATGCTGTGTTTGAAGGACCTCCATAGGATAAAGTGATCATTTCAATAGTGATACAAGCTAGAAAAATCCCACATTACAAAGCTAACATAGAAAGCGATTAACGATATGCAACAAGCTAGCCTTTTCATGCAATTTTTCTACTTTTTTTTTAACAGGCATGAAGTTTTTCTACTTACAAATAGCCTTTTCCTGAAATTGAGTTTCTTAGTGGGTTGCACCTAGTCAGCTACTATACTTAAATGAATACTCTTTTTAACAACAGATTAGAACAATAAAATTGATAATACACCCATTAGTAATCATGATAAGTGAGACACCTAAAGGTAGCAATTTCTAATAAGTGAGATTTATGATTCTTGAAATGAAAATGAGGAAATTTTTTTACATTCTCATCAACCTAGCTAACATTTACTCAGGAAGGACAAAATCAAACTTTCTTACCAAGCCTCGCGTGTATTCCTATGCAAAATGTGAGGTAAGTTGGTAATAAACATGATGAATATGATTTGAAATTTACATTATACAAACCCATGTTAGAAAACATCCTCCACTGCTGATTTTTGTCTACTAGCTTTAGCTTCACGTGACAGAAGCGTCCAAAAAAAAATCAGGCCAAAAGGACCCAGACAAATCAAAGAGATAGGAGGAAGAGAAGGAGACTAAACAAAACACTTATATTTTAAACAAAACAAGAAACGAGAATGATTAGGGGCAAAAGGGTAACCCAAAATTTAGACGGCCAGGATGTGGCATGGCCACTATCAAATTGTAGCGAATCAACGGCCAAAGGCATGTTCTCTTGATCAGGACTACACTTAGATTCATGTGGATGTGCACTGTACATCATGGCTCGTAACACCGCCGAAACGGTAGGAATGTACGCCGTTTTGTTCTTCGCTAGCAACCATGTCAAACCCATGAGTTGGCAATCACGACTGAACATCTTTCTAACCCTATCGCTCCCTCCTTTCTCCTTCGTCTCATTCTTCAAACCCTTCACCTGTAAATAAAAACCATGTCACGTTGTTCACTCAACACATAACACCCAAAGCAATTAATACCGCTAGTCAACAATTACGAAGAATAAAACATTGTTTCTGGATAAAATGTTTGCAACGTAGTGTAAATAGGAAAAAATTAAATGTTCCAAGAAAAATAATAGTGTTCATCAAGAAAATGCACATGGAAAGTCATTTTCGTAGGTCAGCTTGAAAAGAATTGGTCGGTTCAAGAAAAACGGCAAAAAGAAGATTATTATAATGTAAAACTAAAGCGCTTTAAATAATAATAGTGTTCATCAAATCAAAATCAAAATCATAATAAAAGTGATGATATAGTATGAGAGAAAATGAAAACCTTTTGTAGGGTAGAGAGGCACTTGGTGCAACCGGAATAGGAAGCGTTACGACAGTTATTTTCCAAGTTGCGAACGGCAGCGGTGGGGGTGGCGTTTTTGTGAGGAGCGGAGACGTTAAACGCGGCGGGGCAAGACAACGAGCTTATCTGATGAAGCCTAATTCCGCAGAAACAGAGAATGGCGTCACACGTGGCGTTAGGTTGAGGGATTCGAATATTGCGACTCAGAAGAGAGTCCTGAAGCGAGTTAACGCATTTCTGAGAGTCGTTTGGCATCATCGGAAGGTCGCCGCTCGTCGGCGCCGGAGCGGTGGTGGATATCTCGAGAGCCGTTCGAGCGTGAGCTGCGAATAGCCACGCTGCTAGAACGGGACAGCATCGACTTCTGTCTAAGTCTTTTCCGCATGCGGCTTTAACGCCGCCGAAGAGTTCGTTGGAGAGGTCTAGGCGACAGTTTTGAGCTTGGGTTTGAACCGGGAATGCGGGTACGGTGTTTGAAGATGGGTGGTCGCCAGGTTCGGAAGGTTGGTTTGGGTCGGTTACTGGTTGGGATAATAAACCGGCATGAGAAAAAGGTAGAAGGAGAAGTAGTAGTAGTAGTAGTAGTAGTAGTAGTAGTGATGAGTAGAAGGGAAGGCACGCGCGGATGGAAGTGAATGATTGCATTTTGTTTTCTGAGAGAAAATAAAAAGGAAAAGTGTGGTGGAAAGAAAAAAGGGAGAAATTATTTGGGTGGCGAAGAAAGAGATGGTGATGGGTTGAAAAGGAAGAGTTATTTGGGGACGCTTTGTTTATCCGAGAAAGTGGTTTTAGGTTTCTTGGAAATTATAGAAAGACAAGTGTGAGAGGAGGAGGAGATTCCAAAAGCAGAAGAAAGAAGGGAGTTGTTGAGTTTCTGGTTTTATTTGATTTGACTGCAGCATTGCTAAGACAACAACACAGCAAGCTAAAGCAAAAGCATGGAAAAGATGGTGGTGCTTAAATCAACTTTGCCTTGGGTAAAAGGTAATTTTCTGTGGGTTTCTATCACTGCTTTGTGTTCTTTGCAGAGGTAAAGACGTTGTTTTGGGACTCTATATATTTGCATTTCTAATACGGTTCAATGCGGTTTTGGCCCTTTATTTTATTACTCTAATTTTATTAAATTTGCAATTTTAATTCATTTTTTTTTTTTTTTGCAATTTTGATCCACAATTTTATCAAATATGCAATTGTAGCTACCTTATTATTAAACTACAATGCATTTTTTTGACGAAAATGCTTACAAGTCAGTCAAGTCATGGCCTTACTTGATTTTTTTTGTTTTTGTCCAAATGCATGATGAATGTAATGGAGTTTCTACTCCGAGACTTATTAATATGTAATCTCTGTCTTTCGTTTTGGGTTTTTTAACCCCTATTTTTTATTAAAAAAAATATAAAAAAAGTGAGCCCAATAGATTGTTTTTGAAAATTGAGGGGGGACGCAACAGAAGCACTTTTACTCCATAACAATTTAGAAATAATTATCTTTAATTTATAATTATATAGGAAGAGATTATTTGGTCAAAAAAAAGAGAAAGAGATTATTCTCTATTAATAACTTTTTGTGTAGCTTTTTCTAATATTATTTTACACTTAATAATTGAATTTTTAAATATTTAGTAGTTTATTCAATTAAATTTCGCTTTATTATTTTTTTTGACCAAAAATTTCGCTTTATTATACAACGAAAAATATAAAAGTTAATTAAATTAAATTATTATAGTAACTACTAATAATATATACACCACGAAGTAATGATAAATATGATTCATTTACTTGCGATCCACATGAAAAAGGAGGGTGCGGTCAGTGATCTCTCTCGATTCATGCGGTATGATGACGATCCAATTTTAGTACTACAAAGTGGTCTCTCATTAATTTAATAATATAACCTTAATATTTTAATAAAAACTAAAAATTAGACAACTTAAATTTACTGTTTTTGAATATTATATGTGGATGCAGTTGCTAAAAGCTGAAGAGCAACAGGATCTTGACGAGAAATGGAGAGAGAGAGAGAGAGATTCGTTGTGGGTGCACACACACACAAGCAAGCACACAAGGAGAGAGTAGGACGGAGCAGCTAGAAATGAAAAAGAAAAAGGCTGTTCCAGAATTTGGCAGCTTATGCTTATGCGGTCCTTCTCATTTTATATCACTTTATTTTTCATTTTGGGATTTCTATTATACGTATTTGGATCATCTCATACAATTCTCTCTCGATGATTCTCTATCTCTCTCTTAAAATACATAAAATAATATAAGAGAGAGAAAAAGTAAGAGAGATGATATAAAATTTAAGAGAGAGATAGAGAGTGTAGAGACTAATTTAGAGAGTTGCATGAGAGGATCCAAATCCCTATTATACCCATTATCTATCATTTTCAAATCCAAAAATTTATTTGTAAATAAAAACTGAATAAATCTTAATTTAGTTTCTATCTTATTGTGTTATTAATTGTGCATGTCAATCAGTTCTACTTAGTTTGTGCTTGATTCTCTACTCTTAATAGAATTTTTGTCATACTCGATATTTAAATCTGAAATCTTAAATTGAGATCCAAGTCAAAGTTATCGCTCAGGACTCTCGTTGGTAATCTTAATTTAGTTTCTAAACTAATCTGTCTTTTTTCATATAAACTCTAAATTATATAAAATTGATAAGTAAATTCCAAAATTTGTGAAATTGATCTCATTGGTATTCTGAAGTTCTATTAAATTCGTGTAATTATAATTTTTTGACACTACTTAGGAATATAATGCCTGACTTGTTCTAAGCTTCTGTTCCTCCTTGTTGTGGAGTCATACTCATGCGTGTGTGTGTACAGCCATGCCAAGCCAACTAACGCCATTTTCAGTTTGTGATTTTGTTTTCCCTAAGATAAACTTTTTTAACTTTTAGACGTACACAATTGCTCTCCTCACAGTCACACAGCACAGCGAATATGGACAAACACAAATCTTCCACTCACATGTGATTCCTTAGCCCCATTATTTCTTTTATTTTTTTTAAAAGTTACTATTATACTAATAATTGGCTTTGTTTAGTGGCCATTTTTTTAACCATAGAAACAATTTTTATGTAGTACATTGCATAAACCAGCTAGCTAGCTTGGATTCGTTTGTTGTATGCAACTATGCATATTCTGTTACACTAGATGACAAATGCATTGTCAAGTAGATAAAAACTGATAAGAAATGGACAATTTAGTCCCATACAATACATAACAAGAGAGAGAGAAACAAACAGAAAGCGTCAACCAAAAGAAAATTGTTCCCGTAAAAAGTTAGTAGCTTTGGGAAAAGCTTCCAAGTCTTTTCCTGCTCCCAATAATCTGATCCTTTTACGTCTTGGGTAGGGTCACGGGTCCCCTATATTTCAAATAATGCCATGGAAAAAGAGTGGGATTTGCTTTTGTTAGGTAGATACTGCATATTCGTCAAATAAAAAGATTGCATTTTATATCGGATTAGGTTCTAAAAGTAACATGGTTTAGCTTCATCGTCGGTAATTGAGCCCCAAAAGTAGAAGGGAAAAGGTGCAATCATCGTGTTTCAAATTTCAAATTATTAACACTATGTTTGGAATTAGAAAGATTGAGAGAGAGATAGAAAATTTCTGTAGAGGTCGAAAAATTTTCTTTCATAGATATGAAAAAAACTTAAAAAGTGGTGTGGGTTTCACAATTTTTCAATCCTCCCATTTTGTCTTTTTCTATTTTTATCCTCACTTTTTTATCAATATCATTATTACATAGGGATATTAATGTCATTTACAAAAAACATCTTTTTCTTTCCTCTCACTTTCTATTTACTTTCACCTCTACCAAACAACTCAAGAATTTTATCCACTTTCTTTTCACTTTCATTCCTTCAACATTCTTTCCTCTCACTTTCTTTCTTTCAACTTTCTTTTCTCATCCAAACATAGCATGTTTCCCGACCCAAGATACCTCTGTTTGGCCATGTTTTTCCACTAGTTTATAGTGGATAGTTTATAAAAGATCCCCTAGTTGTAAGGTTTTGTTTGGCAAAAAGTAGCGGTTAACGAATAGCAGATAAACTAACTTATAACGGATGAGATAGCGGATAGTGGATGAGGTAGCAGATTGAATTTTAGTGTTTAGTAAAATTAGCGGATGAAGTAGGTTATAAAAATAAAATTGTAGAAAGAGACATTTGTAATTAATGATGCTTACAAATGAGAGAGAAATTCATTTAATGGAGGATAAGTGAGGAATTTAACTAAAGTAATGAGGGTAAAGTTAGGAGAAAAATGAAACTCTATAAGTTTCAACGAGCATTTTGCCAATGTTGAATTCACTCTTGAGCATACATGTGAAATCTAATAATCTGATTTTACCTTGTTATAATACTTTCGTCGTTTCTATTTGTATTTCTCATATTATATAGTTAATATATTTACAACTAGCGGATGAGCATTGCCAAAACGCTCTGTTCGGCAAAGCCAAACTGCTACCTTATATCGGATAACTTATAGCGTATAAGCTCGTGGTAGTTGTTTGGCAAGACAAACTTATAGTATTTTTTCACTAGCTTATAGCATTTTTTGAAACGATTCTTCTATCATTTTTTCTACCACTTCCTTATTATTTTAATTAAATTCTTTATTTATCTACCATTAAATGATTCTTCTATCTCATATTCAAACATTAGTTACAAATATCCATTTATATAATTTTCTTCCGACTTTCTTAATCTCAAACCGTGCATGTGCAAAAGCCCTCCTTCAATTGTGTCTTGTCTTGCTCTTCCATGGTTCCACTTTAGGCTCTGTTTGGCCTTGTGATACTAAAGAATTTCTTAGTAATAATTCTCAAACCGTGCACGTGCAAAAGCCCTCCTTCAATTGTGTCTTGTCTTGCTCTTCCACGGTTCCACTTTAGGCTCTGTTTGGCCTTGTGATACTAAAGAATTTCCACGGCAAAGACTTGTGATACTAAAGAATTTCTTAGTAATAATTACTAAATTTTTCAACGACCATTATACAACTATCCAATGGTAAGTACATACTAACTACAATTTAGTATTTGTGTGGTTAGTACATACGGAAAAGAATTCTCTCATGTTATTTTCTATCATGTTCAATCTCAAACACTCATTTAATATGTACTAGAGAGAGAGAGAGTGAGTGTATAAAATATTAAAAAATGGAAACAAGAGGGAATCCACAATTTAATGTTTGTGTTAGGGATGGCAAAACAGTGTTTTGGCACACGGCCAGCCGGCCACCGACCCGCCTAAAAAAGGCGGGCGGGCCGATATTGGGATCATAACTCACTGAGCCCGCCCCCAAAAAAAACCGCGAAGCTAAAGCAAAGATGGTAGGGTTGCCTGCATAACCCATTTTTTTTTAAAAATCCTTCATTGATCATTCAAATCAATCATTTTTATTTAAAAAATTCAACAAAATTCATTTCATTTCCAATATTGCTCTCCCGTGAGTCCACCGACCACTATCCATTCCACCCACTCCCAAAAAGTTCATTTATTTGACCAAAAACAAATTCTTTTAGGGTTTCACGAGCTTCACTCTCATTTCTCACCACCAAAGGTGACCAACACCAACCTTCCTCATCTCGATTCTCCCTCTCTTCTAGGTGACATTTCTTAATGGTTAATCCTAGTAATTCCAATGTTATTATTGTTTTATACTTTTAGTTGCTATATAGTTAATCCTAGTAATTCCAATACTATTATTGTTTTATACTTTTATTTTTAATATATCAAGAGTTTTTAAAGTAAAAATTTGTTAAAAATGCTTTATAAAAAATCTATTTTAAAAAGCAAGTGAAAAATCTTATTGAAATTGAAATGTTAAAAATATATAAGTTTTTTGTTCAAAAACTTTGAAAAAAATATTCAAAGTGGTCGGACCAAGAAACCCGCCACCATCACTTAGCGGTAGCCGCTTTTTAAACTTCGCTGCTTTTTGGCGGGCCAACTCGCCCCGCCCCGTTTTTAGCGGGCCGAAGGCAAAACGGGCCGGGTTGGGCCGGGCCGCTTTGCCATCCCTAGTTTGTGTGGTCACTGGATTTTTTCATTAATGAGAGAATGACTATTATACCTATTTAGTAACAATTATTAAGAAGTTTCTTATTACTGTGAGTCAAACTTAAGCTTAAAGCTGTGTATTCCACTAAACTTTGCTCTCTTGAATTTTGATCATATATGTCACTATTTCAGTACTGAAGAGAGCTTTTCCTAGTTTATTAACACCTAGCCAGGATCGGAGTCTTAAGTTGGAAGATCACTCAAATAAAATTATTTAAGGCGAGATAGTACTACTTTTTTTTGGGTCAAGAGATAATTGCAGTTGCCAAGTATGTTAGTCATTTACGAATTCGTTCAAGCAATAACTGAGTTTGAATCTTACTTTAAGGTCTCAAGTTCGAGTCTTGATTGTGTCAAAAACTCCATTAGGCGGGGGAACCATACAAATCAACAAGTTAGATACACATGATCAATCAAGTTACACGACATATATTAGTCACCGACAAATCTTATAGTGACTGTGCACCATTAGGACACTAACCAAACAAAGTATGTTAACCATTTTCTATTTATTGTTATTATTAGAGGAATTTATATCTTTTCATAAATATATTTCTTTTTTTTTTCCTCTAGCCATTTCTTTTTATTTCCCCTAAACCAAACAACTAAATAATTATCTTAAGTCTACTCATTTCCTTTTCATTTTCCTTATTTTTCTATGACATCTAAATAGAAGCATGTCATAGTAAAAAATGTACAAAGGCTGATCATAAGATTCGAGTGAATCATCTATTTCTCACCTAACCAAAGAAAATATATTCAATTGGCTATACTTTTACCATGCTTTTACCTCTTCAGAGTTTCTTGATTCACTCCTTCTTCTATATAAGCCCATTTCACATGATTTGATGAAGAACTCATAAAAGTTAGAGATGCTTGAATTTTGTGTGACAGGGGGAACTGGGTTCATAGCAGCTTACCTAGTAAAGGCCCTATTAGAAAAGGGTCACAAGGTAAGAACCACAGTGAGAAATCCCGAAGATGCAGAGAAGGTTGGTTATCTCACTCAACTAACTGGAGCCAAAGAGAGACTAAAAATTCTAAAAGCTGATTTGTTGGTGGAAGGTAGCTTTGATGAGGCAGTAATTGGAGTTGATGGAGTATTTCATACTGCATCCCCTGTACTTGTTCCATACAACGATAAAATTCAAGAAACCTTAATTGATCCTTGTATAAAAGGAACCTTGAATGTCCTCAACTCTTGCATCAAAGCAAATGTAAAACGCGTGGTTCTCACCTCTTCTTGCTCTTCCATAAGATACCGTGATGACATAGAACAAGTCTCTTCTCTTAATGAATCTCATTGGAGTGATCCTGAATATTGCAAACGTTATAACCTATGGTATGCATATGCAAAGACGTTGGGAGAAAAAGAAGCTTGGAGACTTGCAAAGGAAAGTGGCATGGATTTAGTGGTGGTTAATCCTTCTTTTGTTGTTGGCCCTCTTCTTGCACCACAACCATCTAGCACGTTGCTTATGATATTAAGCATTATTAAAGGTTTGCAAGGAGAATACCCAAACACAACTCTGGGATTTGTTCATATAGAGGATGTTGTAGCTGCTCATTTGTTGGCTATGGAGGAGGTTAAAGCATCTGGTAGGCTTATTTGTTCAAGCACAGTAGCTCATTGGTCTCAAATCATTCAAATGCTTAGGACTAAGTATCCTTCATATCCATATGAAAATAAGTGTAGCAGCCATGAAGGAGACAATAGCATGCATATCATGGATACCACCAAAATCAATCAATTGGGGTTGCCACCATTTAAAACACTTGAACAAATGTTTGATGACTGCATCAAAAGTTTTCAAGACAAGGGCTTCCTCTGAGACCTGAGAGAACCAAGATTTTATTCTGTTTCCATTTCTGCCTCATGAGATGAAACATTTAAAACTGCCAAAATAAATGTTTTTATTTCTCACAATAATGAAATGTTCTGATTTGAGTCATGAGTCTCCTATAGTTTAGTTTTAATTAATTGTTTTCTTTGGCTCTGGTTTATGTTCCCCAGTTTTTATGCTTCAGTAGTTAGAGGTGGGAATAGTTCAGGTGATCGATAGGGCATACCAAGCCTACTCATGGGCCAAATTTAGACCAGACTTTTTTCATAAACAGAAAATACTTAGGCATTTTTAAAAGTCTATATAAATTTAAAAAGGTGAAATTTACGTTGAAAAAGCCTGTTCCTTTTCAATGTGAGGCTTAGGCTAAAATGTATTGGTCTTTTTGTATTTACGCTTTTTAAGTTCTTCTTAATAAAATGAGGAGTACTATTTTTACTCATTAATGATATTTTCTTAAGAAGAGTTTTTATCACACACACACAAATATATCAAAATCATTGCTATCTTCCAACAAATTTAAATAAAACATGAGTTAATTATGTTTTTAGTCGCTCCAAAATATGGAGTTTTCAATTTTAGTCCCTAATGATTTTTTCCAACTTTTGATCCTCACTTATATATTCATTTACACTTTTGGTCTCAAACATTAAGTTGATACTCAATTGTCTAAATAAATTCATTTTCAATGAGCTATGGCTTTGTCTTTTTCAGAAAGTGAGGATGAGAGAGAAGGAACATTCGTAAATCAGAAGAAAGTAACATGTGATATTGGTATTGGGTCCCCTTTCTGATCCCAATGATGCGACGAAGAGAAGATTCATCGTAATTCCTCATGTGCTTTTAGGATTCCATTCCAGTAATTAATCACTACTAGTATATTCAATTGCAGATCCAAGTCAATCGCAATAGTTTCTTCATTAATCCCCTCCACTCCAGGTAGGTAGGTACACTCATCAATCTCCATCCATCTCCCTCCCTTCTCAATTCCAACCATTCGCCACATTCCTTTGCATGCAAAATCACGTTTGCGCTTAGTAAGATCCGATCTCACATTCATCAATAATCTTTACTTCAAATTTAATTCCAGATGTAAACCTCATAATTTTAATGTCTATCTATCTATATTTGTCCATCTTACAGTTTTGTTTTACCACCACAGCCATATGATTTTTTAATATTTATTTTTAACTATTTTGTGAAATGAAAAAATACTAAAGATTATAGTAGTGCTAATTTTAGAATGAAACCCCATTTAATTATTGATAATAATAATAATATCTTATCACTGAATTTGATGATGATAGCAGTGACTGTCACGTTACCCAGGCTTTGGGGCTTTAATTTGAGTTTCTTGCTAACCTCTCTCTCTCTGGGGGGTTGTAGTTGCATGCAGCAATGGCTTCTGAATCTGATTTCTTGAACAACTTTAAGATTCCCGATTACATTCTTGTACCGGAGTCCAAGGTTACGAAAGTTGATGACTGTCCTCACGTGCATAATTGTCCGGTACTGGTTTTTGTTAACTCCAAGAGTGGTGGCCAGCTCGGAGGTGACCTTTTACAAACCTATCGTTCACTTCTTAATGAAAAACAGGTATATAGTCTTATGTGGAATGTTTTTCATTTTCACAATCTTCGATTTCAGGAATTGTTTGTAGTTGTGAGTTGTGACATTTGCAAATTTTGTAATTGAGCTTAGTGAAGCAATGTAAATTTCAGGTGTTTGATTTGGGGGAACATGCTCCTGATAAGGTCCTGAGAACAATCTATGCTAATCTGGAAAGACTCAAGAAACGGGGTGATCAGTTTGCTATGCAGACCATGAAGAAGTTGAAGTTAATTGTGAGTTGTGTTATAAATTTTTATCTGGAAAGACTTAAGATGTTTGTATAGCTAGCAAAGCAATTTTATATTGGTATGGTCTTTGTTTTGAGTTTCTGATTTGTACTTTGTGGTGTTTGTTGCCTTTAGGTTGCAGGAGGCGATGGAACCGCTGGCTGGCTACTTGGAGTTGTGTGTGATCTCAAATTGTCTCATCCGCCGCCAATAGCTACTGTTCCTTTGGGCACAGGGAATAATCTACCTTTTGCATTTGGCTGGGTAAGAAACTGCAGTTCTATTTGGTTGTTTGGTTGTTTCTAGTGAAACTTTGAACTTTGAAGTACATTTTACATGTAAAACATTATGCTTTCTCTGTCACTCTCTGGATATAATAAGATCTAAGATCGAACATTATGCTGGTACCCGATCCTTGTTTAACTGGATTCACCCTAAGAGGAAGCCCATTAATATGCTGGTTTATTCCTGAATTTTTGCATGTTTACCATTTACTGGATTTCAAATTGCCACAGATTTTCCCTGTTTTTATAAAGATTTGTGGTTCCAGAACTCCTATACTTCTTTTCAATTTCTTCTTGAAGCTGAAAAAGTTTTCTGCAATAGCTATGCTATGATTTATCGTAAAAGTTATAAAGAAAATAATTATGAATCACATGATTTTTGCTGCTTTACAGGGAAGAGGAACCCGGGACAGATAAAAGCTCGGTTGAGCCATTTTTAGATCAAGTCATGAGAGCTAAGGAAATGAAAATAGACAAGTAATGAATTCGGGCCTATTCTTTAATCTTATATTCTTGTAACCAGATGATCTCATTTAGTTATGATGCCAATCCTTGCTAAATCTAAAAGTGACATAAATATTAAAGTGACCACTTGAGCTATGGTTCATGGGATACTTTGCCAAATTACATTGTTTATCTTTTAAACTTTGTGAATATTTTTACCTCTTGTGTACATCCCGAGTCATTTTTGATGGCCCCCAATCCAAAATAAATATATAAATTCGATACACTTATATGAATGTTTAAGAGTTGCTTCATGTTTATTTTGTGTACTCGAAATTGTGTTTATTTCTACAAAATGTCATGCATCTTGATGAATGTTGTTGGTTCTTGTTTTAACTTCTCGGTTGGCATATTCGATGAGGATGAGAGCTCCAAAAGAAGGTTCCTGTGATCCAATTCCACCGCTGAGCTACCACATTCTTTGCACGCTTCCATCGTGTATCCGAATCGGATGAACTTAGTAGGGTAGACAACATATCATTCACTATTTTGAAATCGATCTTGTATCCGGTTCATGGTGTGACTCTAGGGATTCAAAGGAAAAAACACTTCTAGTTTCTTTTCCTCTTTTTTGTTTTGCCATAAAACCTTACTCGCTTCTTGCACTAAAATTTCTATTTTGATCGTTGTTCATTCTTTGTAGGTTAGATAGATGATATTGTGTTTGTAAATATTTGTTTTGCACTATCAAAGTCATGAACGTTATTGCTAAAGGGACACTGTAAACAAGTAAAACAAATGTTTTGCAGATTTTATCCACTTTTCTACATGATTTCATTATTTTGAGTTAACAAATATTAAAACCGAGGGTGAAATTCACCATACTTCATGTTGTGTTTGTTTCTATATTTTCTCGGGTAGGTTGCCACACCTTTCGTGGGGGGTTTTGGAATTACTTCACATGGGTAAGTAAGAATAGTGGTTTCTTACTCACACTTGAACTTTATGTTGTGCATTGTGTATAAACCCATTTTAAACTTACGGAAAAATTAATTCATTTAGTTGGCACTTCTTTATGTCATTTAAATTTGGTCTGTGTCCAATCTTTTGATCTTACTGGTTAGGTAATGCCAAATGTTAACAATGTAAGTTCAAGTATAAATAAATCTTAGCATTGAAAATATACTTTTTAACATAAGCTGAAACATGTCATATAGGTAATGCTGAAAGCAATTTATAATTATATAAGCATGCATGCCTATTATATAAAATTTTGAACTTTCATTGATTATGAACATCATTTCTTGTATTTTCTTAGAATGTTTTATGTCGTAGACTTGGACTATGTTGGGGTAATTTTGTTTTCCAGTCCACCTTACTTCGATCCTTGTTAAATAAAATACCTGTGATTGCTGATCATAGGAATGGATGCACAAGTGTCTTATGCATTTCATTGAACGAAAGATGAATCCTGAAAAATTCAAAAACCAGTTGGTTAATCAGGTATGCAATTGTTTCTTCATTAAAACCAGAACAATATGCAATTTGTTGATAGCATTACTTGTTTTGTTTGACTTTCTGACTCTTGAATGAAAAATATAGATAATTTGGGAATAGATCGATGTATTCTCATCCGCTAGTTTTTTATTTATTTATTTTAAAAAGACCTGACACTGTGTTCCTAAATTTGATCTACATTTTAGAGTACTTATGCTAAGCTTGGATGCACACAAGGATGGTTTTTTGCCCCTCTATTCCATCCTGCTTCCAGGTTAGTTCATTAAGGTCTTTTATGACTTACATGTTCTTCCCTTACAGTTTTAGGCTGTTTTTTTCCCACCTCAGTTTCATAAAAACGTAAATGCATTAATACTCAGTCACACCTATAACTTCAACCTCAACTTCTGGAGCTAAATATTTTAAAATTCTTACCGACAGTTGACTTGAGATCATACTACTGGTGCTCTCTATACATTAGGCTATCTTGATTTGATTTTTTATGACTTTGACATATTGATCTTCTGCATGCAGAGTTGTTCTCTACTACTGAATTTCTTTTTATCAGTATGAATTTGATAAATTATAGTGCATTGCTTAGACTCCTTGTTAATTTGATTTTAATCAATTAGAATGATTTTGTACATAAGCCCATCTGGCAACTTGTTAGTTTTTCTATACACCTTCAAATGTCAAATGTCAAATCTCAAGCTCTACGCAGCTCAGCTTCACCATCAAGAACCTACAGTTGTTAATGAATTCTTAGGAAAAGATTACGAACATTTGGAAATGTCAGTAGCTGAACTGATAGCAGCATCAAATTCCATCTCAAAAGCACGTAATAGTTATGTAGGTTCCCTAGTTTAGTATTCATATATTCACGGATATATCTTGGTGCTGGAAGAAAAACTAAATAGTTTCCTATGCTTAAATTGAGCCTACTTTTCAGCATTTCTAACTACACACCATTTACCAGGCAGCTTCCTGACCTGTTCAAGTTTGGTAATGCTGATCATAGTGGCCACTGGCCACTGATTGGAGCTGGGATGCATCAGAAATATCGACTGTCACTACATCAGGAGAAAAACATTCTCTGTATTTTTTTGAAAGACCAACTTTAGTTGTACCGTTTTAGCCAATGAGATCATAAAAACCAAAAATGGGACTTGATTTTCTTGTGTATTTGGTTGCTTACGTTTGGTGAGTTTTGTTTAACTTATTCAAAAGATTTGAATGTAGGGATACTATGCATGCTGGAAGTTTAAACACATTATATCAAAATTCACAATTTATGTTGTTAGTCTTTTCCATTTAAATTGTAAAATTCAAACTTATGACGGGTTATAAACAGTGCCTGGTATAGGAGACTTGGAATGGTTCTAGCAATTTGATATATTTTATAAGCTAGTTTAGATAGGCATCACTTATACTTATTATAGAAAACATATGATGTGTCATTTGTCCGCTGAGGTAAATGACATTTGAGTTTTTAATGCAGGAACATAGCACAACTTGCAAAAGTAAAAGTCATGAGAAGACATGGTGAATGGCAAGACCTATACATACCTCCCAGGTAAATCATTTTATGTACCATCGATATCTTTGTACCTCCCAGGTAAATCATTTATGTACTATCCATATCTTTAGTGAAACAAACAAAAATGAAGATTACAAAAATATAAAGGTTAGTGGAAAAATCCTGCATTTTCAACTTGAAAAAGATCAAAAAATTTAGTGACAATCTTTTAACTATTGGTGATTATTGTTGGGGGAATACTTCAACTAAGAAGAACAAACAAATATAAAATAACAAAAATAATGTGAAGATGATGTTGCAACAATGATGAACAAGAAGAAGAATGCGCAGAAAACTCCAAAATATGTGTGAAACACTAAATTTAGTTTTGATTTGCCCTCACTTTAGGTTGGATGCAATACGATAACCACCAAATCCACTTTGGGATACTATGGTGGTCCTTGATATAGTTTGCACATTCACACCAAGTGTATCGTCAATGATGTTTTACTGAGAACAATAGTTTTCTTAACTCTCTCTGCAAGAAAGGGAGAAAAGAAAAATGATTTGACGTGATACATTTGGAAAAGTTTTGGCACAAACATTTTATTTTTCATATACAATTATGCATGTAGAGAGCCTCTATTTATAGAGAAACTCATGCCACTTGGTGAGAAAAAACATTTCGCGTATTGAGAGAAGGAATGTGACCTTTCATGCACGTGTCTTTTCAAGTATATATAGTTTTCATGTATATATAGATGCATATCCTCATTATAGAACACACATACTAGGAAGGATATTAAATTCATGAAGAGTGTTTATTACCTTTACTTTACCTCTGTTTACCTGTTGTAACACCTAAGCTGACTCTTCCATGGTATTGTGTATGGACAGTATCCGGTCAATTGTATGTCTTAACTTGCCCAGCTTTTCTGGTGGATTCAATCCATGGGGTACACCGAACCGGTTGAAGCAACGTGATGTAATAGTCATATACTAAATCCTTTTGTTCTCTGCTTTCTGTTGCTGGTATTTGAACATGTCTGTTATGGAATTGTTTTCCTGCAATTACCATATGTATAGGAATGTCAGTAAATTCTTTTACTAATGCTAAAATAACTATTTATTTTACAAAATATATATTCTCATAGTTTTGAGGTTAGTTAGGTACTAGACATTATGCAAGTCATTTTATTTTTTCCATAGTTGTCTAAGTGAGGTTTCTTGATTGGAAACAGAGAGATTTGACACCACCATATGTAGATGATGGTCTTATAGAGGTGGTTGGTTTTAGAGATGCATGGCACGGCCTTGTTTTGCTTGCTCCAAATGGACATGGAACTCGTCTTGCTCAGGTATGCCTGATGTGACCGTGATAAAACATTGAACACATGTTTGCTTTTGTAGTTTTTCATTCTCAGACTGCAGCATTTTCCTTTGTCTAAATCAAAGAATCTAAATATACCATGTATTTATATACCACTTTTCCTTGATTCATTAGGCACATAGAATCCGGTTTGAGTTTTGCAAAGGGGCGGCAGATCATACATTCATGAGGATTGATGGAGAACCTTGGAAACAACCTCTTCCAGTTGATGATGATACTGTTGTGGTAGAGATTTCTCACCATGGTCAGGTTAACATGCTTGCCACTCACATTTGCAAGTCTAAAAGCATGTATGATCCTTCATCACCACGCCATGATAATGAAGATGACAGTGATGAAGAAGACTCTGTAGCAGAGGAATTTCGGAAGTTTGGTGCAGCCGATACATTTAAAATCCCAGATGAGGTTGATATTTCTCTTCTTAGTTAGGTCCTTTTAGGATTTCAAATTATTGTAGAAAAAAAATATTGTCAAAGACCGCTAATGTGGTCACAAGTAATACTGATTGGGAAGTTAATTTAGGGCTGTAATTGAAAGCACGGGTCCTTTAGGATGCTGTTGACATTTCTTACATCGGTGAAGTGTTAATTGGTTACAAATATTTCTATCTGCATCGTTATATTGTATTGGGATACAATCATTGCTTCTGTTTGAACCAATGAAAAAGGGAGAAAGGAAACTAACACCCTTGGTTGGAGGGATCATATTTTAGTTTTGTTATGTATTATTTTCCGATCATCTTTTTAAAAAAATATATTACTAGTCTTCTATTCGTGGAAATTCTGACTATCCAATGTCGTGGCATTCAATATGTTGTATTTTCCAGTCTTAATGCATTTCAATAATTTAGAAGCAAATGTAGCCTTTGTAAATGAATTTAAAATCGACGCTTTGTATACTATAATTTCCGTTGAGAAACTACTCAATGTACAAAAGTATATCCAATTCATGGATGCAAGTTTCACCTTTCCTCAATAGGCAAATTTACGACAGATGGGAACCAAACATCTATCCCAGAAAACAGCAAGATGAACTGAAATAACAATAATTTCAGTTATCAGAATATATGCTTTCAGGCATACATTTGAGAATTACAAAATATGACTAAACAGAAAAAAAAAATACATTTAAGAAAAGATTACATAACATTGAGTTGGATGGCTGGAATGAGTGTGGTTGAGCTGAAACAACGATTTGCCTGGATCACCATTACAGAAGGATATAATAAATACAGTATGCAAATCCCAAAAGAAATATGTTAAAAGTGTCCTATTCTGATTACCCAATTTCTAGGATGAACAAAAAGCAAGTCAAGAATACCAATTAATATTTACCTTCCATGGCTAATAAAGGCCAGAAAGTTGCTCTTGTCCTAAACATTTTGTAATGGTCTCATTAGCCTTTTGTGGTTCAACCCTTTCTTCTCTTTTCTTCTTCTCCCTGGAGCAAAAGGTTATTTCAAAAAATCAAAATCTTGCCAGCGGAAAACAAGCAAGTTATACTCATAACATCCAACAAATTTAGGTTACAGAATCCAAAGACTCTGACTGCTCTAATAAGATAAAGGGATCAAATGCAATCTGCCGCATTATCGACCAGATGGCACATAGGATTGGTATTAGCAGTAAGTAAAGTAATATGATTATAATTGCAAATTTCAAATGTCAACCAGATGCAATTGTTCTCAGCAAATTACTAGAACAATTGTAATTTTTATTTTTTCTGAAAAGGGATATTTAGAATAGAATGTTTTTCCTCAACCCTAAACATAAAAACTAAGTAAATAGATCATGCATAACCACCTCAATTTTCAATTACAAGATGATACAAACGTTCTTAGTAGTATTCTTGGAAGTTTGTGATCTCATTTAATTAAAGGGCTAATGAATTTGTAGGCAAAAAATAAATACAACAGCTCTTACATTCATTGATGATATCATAGGCAAAAACCCAAGAGAAGCAAGAACAACTTAATAGCATCGCAAGGTTTTGTGTTTACCTCTCAATATATTCCTTTAGCAGCTCTTTAGCTTGAACCAACTTAGAAAGCAGGTTGCGATACACATCCAAGTCCCGATCCACGCTTCTTTTGTTGACATTCAAAGCCGCACAAAGCTGTTGGATTGACACCAGAGATTAATTGATAAATAATCCCACACAAAAGGTTATTAATGTGGTAGGAAGTAGATATTTTTACAATCTTAACATTCAGAGCATCCTATGCAATGCCATTGTCACACAGTAGCATGCTCAATATTATTAGTTGTATCAGTGATTTTGGTGCCACATCCTAAATGTTTATTACAGATGAATGGAGTATTGCCCTTCACAAGTCATAGAGTAATGCAATCATTACACCATAAGCGAAATAGTGAAATCAATTCCCAACATAAATGATGGAAATAAATGGTGTAACCCAACTAATGAAGCCTGAACTTGGTGGAAAAGAGATCGAGATACCAAAGGCATTAATCACTTCCGCAGATCCACACAAGTTGCTAATGGGCTTCTAAATAAGTTGGACTGTCTTGAACGACTAATTATCTAAAACTGGTGTAAGAACTTGATAAATTAAAAGTTAAATTCAAATTAAAATAAGTATTTGATAAGTTACAATCAATTTTATCGTGATGACTTAATGAATTGGTTAACCTTTTCCAAGATTGTCGGTTCCATTGCATTTGCCAACTCGAGCAGACGAAAAAGCCCTACTGCAAAGAAACGACTATAACTGAAATCCCCTTTCCGCCCGCTCTTTCTGCAATATCCTTTAATGTCCCCTCAACTTCTCCTTCTCTAGATGAAAACTCAATCAGGAAGTTGGGTTTTGAGCACGTGCCCACTCTTCCAATTTCTGTGCATCTACTCTGCAGAGGGCAATATAATAGATTATTTGATTTAAGATGTATTTATAAGTGAAATATATTCAAATCTAGAATATAACATAGAAGTCCATAGACAATGCTACTTAAACTTCTGTTAAAAAGGGTTTTTTTCAGGCACGTTTCCTGAGATGCAACCAAGTATTCAACTTGTCTCAGGAAACCTAATTCACTCTACTATTTGTCCACGTGCATATTAAACTTAATTTCTATTTTCCATTTCATATCAATCGTGAAGGAAATTAATGTTTCTTTGATGATCAGTTATATTATACTTCCTAATTACAGCAAAATTTGCAAACTGTAAACAATCTATCGGACTGATTATTCATGCAGTGAATCATTTGATTGTACCATCTTCCTCTTCAAAAATATTTTAAGCAACAATCACAAAGTTTCAACTGTATAAAACCACACGTGGTTCACAAATCACAAAATCATGCAGCAGGCAGAACATAAGTATCAACTGTATAGTAGAGCAAACCACATGTGATTCACAAATCACAAAACCATGCAGCAGGCAGAACATACAATTTGTAGTTCTGCTTGAGCATGATTTGGGGTGCCAAAATCAAGTTTAAAAGCTTCCAACTGTCCCCCAAACACACCATTAGATTCTTCATGAGCTGACTAAATACAGTCTACGGTGACATACAGCCATTAGTTTTCAATATTTGAGTTGAACGTTTGGAGTAAGAACCACAAATAGCAAAAACCACACACATACAAACACCCATTCTAACCTGTATTGCGCTGGATCTTCCTTCAATGCATTAACGTATGCTTGGAAAATGGCATCTCTGTCCTCATCACTAGGATAACCTTCCATGAGTTGGTCATATACAGTGACGAAACCAAGAGCAAATACAGGATCATAGCGATAAGATTTCTTGTATCTCATCAAATGTTGCTGGACAATAAGCTCCTGCAGCACGGAGTTGTAGATACTAGGAATTGGTCGCTTATATGCCTTGAGAAAATTTGACTTTGTCTCAGAAACAGTTGGAGGGTCTGCAGATCAAGTATGTAGACAGCCCATGACTAACTATTAATAACAATGGTTTATTATCTTCTTTTATTTCTTTTGCCCTTTTGGCAGTACAAATCTTGGAAAGAGGAAGGAACTTAAATCTAATTCAGAACTATTACAACATTTGACACATTATGAACCAAATCCAGGTGTCAAATAGGAGATGTTAACTTACAGAATGAAGCCCTCAATATGTATTTCTAAGAATGTCTTCATTTTTTTAAACCATATAACATGATGATTATATTTAAATCGCATCCTGTCATGCAAGAAAGAGCTACAAAGAATTTCAGATTGATATTTACACCAAAATTACTCAGGCACACAACAACGTGGCATCAATCCAGAAAACTATCCTGTCAAATAATACGTTTTCTTACATTCTACATTAGGCCGCAAGCAATTACATTCATTGATTAGAGTGAAACTGTAGAATAAGGTTCAAAGACCAAATTTTTGCAATAGTTCATGAACAACACCAATGCTATCAATTCCTAACATTGTGTGTTAAGTTATAAATAGCTTTTTGAAAAGTCAAAAATAGTTGTTTCGGCTGAAAAAGGTGGATTTCCATATCCTATGTAGGCTGGTGCATTTAGGGTGGAAAAAGTTTGTCTTCTCGTATATTTCAGTGGAGTAGATGAAATTGCAGCAAGCAAAAGGAATTCCACTCCCACAAATAAATATCAACTCCCTCTTGTGCATTCTATGCAGCAATTCAAAAATAGCAAGTGAATGCATAGAGAGAGAAATTCAGAGAGAAAACAAATATAGTTTCTCATGAGATGTGTGTGCCTCTGTGCGTTGCCTTGACTGTGTTCTCCTGTTTGCAAGAGAGTGTAACCGTTCTCTTCTTATATTTAGAAAGAGGCTTTAATATCACCCCACTTAATAAAAAATGCTCTCCCCTTGATGATAGTTTTCCCTGGTCAATTGAAGGCTTTCAAAGTTAAATACCGTGTGCTAGTTCCTTTTCCCCCTCAACTCTATATTAAGTTGTATCAAGTATGATACTGTTCCATAAATCTAGGTACCAATGGTAATATGAACGCTACTGGTTATTGGCCACTATTGAGGTTGCTATTCAGTATTCACACATTTGGTTGTATACTTTTGCAATAATTGTTTAGTCATTTTATACTAAAGTTCAGACTTTACAGGTATCTTGAGGGGGGAAAATACTACAGAATATGTGTTCACAGTTGTAGGAGAAGCAATAAGCTAGTTATCCAAATTATAAACAATGTAGCTATACGGCAAAATCATAATACATGATGGCTATCCAAGTATGCAAGGAAGTAAAGTAATTTGGATTCAAAAGTAAATGGAAGAAACTCAAGGATAAACAACTGAACGTTCTATGTATTATGATAGTCAAAGTGCATTCAAGGACACAGCACAAAAAGATTAACATCAAAGAAACAAGGGTAGCTTAGCAAATGATTTCTTTTACTTTTGCATGAGGCTTTTCTCTTGTCAATTGAGTCTTAGATCTGGTACCGACACATTGTCTATATAAAATAAATTCTATCTCAGTGATCAAGTTGCAATGCTAAATCATACTAAAATCAAACCCTTTTACTCTAAATTCCGAATCACAGGAACCAAACTTCAAAAACGGATACAAATTACTTCCAATTAAAATATCAAATTTGAACAAATTTAAATAAAACTACTCAGTTCCAAAATATGAATTACGACTCAATTCTCAGTTCAGAACTTCTTTCCCAAAGAAACAAACAAACAAACCTGTTGCGGTAGAGGAGCACCGAACGAGCATTTTAGAAGCGGAATTCGAAGTTCGAACTCCAACATGGCGGCAGGAGAAGCTGAGGCGGGAGCGAAATGCGTCTGAATCGGAACCAAGTAAACGAGTGGAAGAAAGAGGAGGTAGTTTCTTTTGCGAAGATTGAGTGAGTGTGGAGAAAGCGAAAGAAGAAGTCAAAGTGGCCATCGGAGAAGAGAGGGTGGTGGCCGGAATCAGAAGTTATCCGGCATAGAAAGGAAGAAGAATATTTCAGAGGGAGAGTTGCATTTGCATTACTTTTCTTGACAATGGAACTTGCGTGCGTGTCTGCAGGAAAGTGAGGCTTCTGTGGATTATACAGAAAAGAAAAACAAAAGCTTATCCGGACTCAAAATGAAAATGGAAAGAAAACCTTGTGAATTTTTCCAAGTAGCCAACAGTATACTGACACTTGGATATATATTTAACTTCTTTAATTCATAAATTATAAATGAATAACTTTATTCAGATTTTTAATTATTTTTTACCAGTTAAATAATTTTACACCGGCTAAATAGCACTTTTAATTTTTTATCTTTACCTTAAATTTTATTTTGATCATTTATTTTTTTTCTCGCTTTGGTCCATCATCTTCTAATTCAGTGTCATTTTGGTCCCTTTTAGTATTTTTTGTCCATTATTTTTAACGAACAACACAATGGTAGTAAACTGCTGATATGACATTTTAAGTGTCAGAGCTAACTTAGAATTCATTAACTGATGTGGCAAATAGGAGAGTTCCTTAAAACTAAAAAAAATAGGTTTAAATATATGTTACCCCCTGCAAATATACTTATTATCCATTTACCCCCTATAAAAATAAAACTTTTAAAAAAGACTTTGCAAAAATAAATTATTTCTAGTTACCCCTGCTGTTAGATTTTGTTAACCGCGTTAAGCGTATGTTGAAACACTTATTATTTCCAGGGTGGTAAATGGATAATGAGCGTATTTGTAGGGGGTAAATGGATAATGATGATATTTGCAGGGGGTAACATATATTTATGCAGGGGGTAAATGGATAATGAAAATATTTGCAGGGAGTAACATATATTTACACTTAACGTTGTTAACAAAATCTAACATCAGGGGGGGTAACTAGAAATAATTTATATTTGCAAGGTTTTTTTAAAAAATTTTATTTTTAAATGGAGGTAAATGGATAATTGATATATTTGCAGGGGTAACATATATTTAAGCCAAAAAAATATATAGACAAAATTGACAAAAATGCAAAAAAACAAAAATATTAACAAAAACTCAGAGCTGGAAGATCACTAATCTAAAAAATTAACAAAAACACCTCATTTCCATCTTCATCTTCCTCACTAACTCACTCCCATTAACAAAAACAAAATCTTCATCTTCGATTTCAATCAAATTAAAAAAATAAAAAAAAAGCCACTAATTGAAGAATACAAACTCCAATTACATCATGAGTAACTAACTGTACTATGGAAGTGGCACTCAATCAAAAATAACAACACCTTGACTGAGATTATACCCAACATTCACTAGTGCATCAGCACAAACATTAGCTTCATGGTAGAATGTCAACACCAAACCATCGGTCATCAAGGTCCTGATCCTGCCACTCCATCACCACTACCAGGGAGCTGATTAAGCAAACTACCAGCCATAATATCATAATCCACTTCTAGCTCAATTATGGACAATCCAAGCTACTTATAACTAATCTCAGCCCATCATAAACTCCCCAAAGCTCGGCCACGTATGATAGATTTAATTTTTTAATAAGTTTTAAAGATTTGTTTGTATAGAAGAAACGTAAAAAAAGAAGAGTTGTTAATAGTTATTGAAAATACATGAATATCCTTAAAAAGGTTATTCAAAGTTAGTTTAGTTTTTCTATAAATCAAGTTTCATCTCATGCAAGTGATAGAAAAACTAATCTATCAAGTTGGGTAAGATCATAATAGTATGAAAAGTTCTCTTATTCATTAATTAGACTTAATATTACTGCATCCCGAAATTCAAACTCAAAATATTGATTAAGTTGGTAGAGGCCTTACCATCTTATCTAAATATTTTTTGGTTTAGTTTTTTATTGTTTAAGTTAATAAATATAAATTAGACAAAAAATAATCCTCCTATTTCTTCTCAACTTAGGTAGCTTGAGTCTACTTGTTGTGGGCAATAAATAATGCCATCATAAAAATCAAACTTTTATTTTATGGGTAGAGAAATACAAAAGTATTTCCTCTATTCCAAATTGTTTGTTGTTTTAGCAAAATCAATTTGTCCCAAATTGATTGTTGTTTTAGATTTTCAATGAAACTTTTAATGTTATTTTACTCTTATACCCTTATTAATTATGACAACTTTTTACCTCCAATAAAATATTCACATTTATCTAAATAGAGAGATAAATGGCTAAATGGTAAATTAAACAACATTTTTTAAAAAATCTAGACTCGTAATCATTTTTTTTAAAGGGTGTGTCAAAACTTTAAATGTAAACAAAATGGGACGGAGGGAGTAAGAAGGAAAGAAAGGGAGGGAAGTTACTGATGAGATTCGCAAAACCACGTGTGTTGCTATAAGCCAGGATGCGTGTACCTCCTGCATCATCAAATAAACAAACCACTGCATTTCTTAAAACCACTGCCTTCCCTGCCCCTGGTTTTACCAAAAACCTCGGCCATATTCCCACATATCTGCTACTTTGACATCTCTAAATATGAGAGCCACCTAATTTCCATTTCTATTTCAATTTCAATATCAAAATCTCACAGAAACAAAACTACTACTACTACAAGATACAAGATGAATTCAGGAATGAGAGCTTGGAGTGTGGCAGCTAGCGTTGGTGTTGTTGAGGCCTTGAAAGACCAATTAGGCATATGCAGGTGGAATTATGCTATGAAGTCAGCTCAACAGCATCTCAAAAACCATGTTAGATCTTTCTCTCAGGCTAAGAAGCTTTCTTCTTCATCCTCTTCTGCTATGCTCTCAAGAAAACTACAAGATCAGAAGCCCGAAGAGTCATTGAGAACGGTCATGTACCTTAGCTGCTGGGGTCCCAATTAGATAGATAGATCGCTGCCATTATCCATGGGGCTATATTGTATAGTTAGTATTGAAATGTTGCTTGTCCATTGTGTCAATGTAAATTATGATAAATCCAAGTGTTTGAGTATTGCCATAATCTGTCTGTTTTCCACTGCCATAATACGCTTCATGCTTCTTTTCATAGGGTCCAAACATCTGTTTATACTAATGTTTGACAGCTCAAACAGAAGGAAAACAGAAAGCAAATTCCTTTTTAATCAAAAAATTGAAATAGTAGTAGTACTCAAATTTGCCAATCAGTTGTGCTGTTCGGGTTCCTAATGATATTCAAAAGGATTGGAAACTGAGTTGAGTTTCTCATTGAATTGAATAATGTACATTGGAGAGTACATACATACATACATATATTCAGCTCAGTCAATAACTAACTAACTAACCTCCTCTAGCAGCTTAACTGCCAACTAACTGATATCTTCTCTAACATAAATTAAACTAATTCTGTGAACAGATTAGACTATCACAAATAAACAGAAACCATTAGTTATTTTAATGATGAGAGAAGAATCAGAAGAAGATTGTTTATAATCACAAGTTAAAAAGAATCATAATTTTGAGTACCACCGGCGACTTAGACCTATATAATTTATAAATTTTAGTGGAAACAGTGGAAGAATCAGTAAGAGTCAAACCAGGAGGTAACTAAAGACCTATAGACTTGTTGTAAATAGTATATAAATATCATTGTGATTGTAATTAGAATTTGGATCCCGTGCTGCTGCACCATGCTGCAGCAGCAGAGACGTTAGATGTCGAGAGAAACTCTCTCTAACTTTCTCTCTCTAAATCTGACGGCTATGTTGCTTGCTGCATTGATTTGTGTGTAGCAGCAGATGATCTAGATTATGTGTCCAACCCATTTATCAGTCGGTTAGGGTCAGTCTTAGGGTAGTCTAGTGTGTGTATATATATATATATATATATATATATATATATATATATATATATATATATATATATGAGTGTATCAAGTGAGAGAAACTTTAAAATAAGAGGGCAAGAGAGTTGAATTTGAATCGTATAACAATATATAGGTGGTTGTGATTAAAAGGTGGATAGTTATCACGATCTAATAAAACTACTCTCACATGTGATCATCACTGCAAAGTAACTCTTTTAACCTCTTATTGTGTTTTTCAGGATCTTACCACGGGAAAGACGATTGGAGTTGTTAAGGAACATGGAGGGTTGTGATGAGCATGTTTTTCAAAAGGTGTTGTCTTCCGCACTTCAGACTCGGTCAGAGTCTCCCTCTCCTACTTCACAAATTTGGTTTCTACATAAGTCTTGGTCATCCTCCTTTCTCATTGCTCACTTCTATGTTCCCATCTCCATTTGTACAACAGACTTATTGAGTTTTTTAAGTGTGACATTTGTCAATTTTAATACATGGCCCTACCTCGATTTTTAATATCTCTAGTGCAAGATGGTTTGTGTCTTTTGTCGATGATTTTACTCGGGCGACTTGGTTGTTCTTGATGAAAGATAAATGTGAGGTATCCAATTTGTTTATTCGATTTTACTATATGATAAAGACTCAATTTGGAAGAAGTATTAAACGAATTCGTTCTGATAATGGAAAAGAATATGTGAATCATAATCTTTCTGATTTCTTCATCAAACACGACATCATACATGAACTTACCTGTGTTGACACGCCTCAATAGATTGGGGTTTGCTGAAAGAAAAAATCGTCACGTTCTTGCACGAGTCTTCTCTTCCAAAATCATACTAGGAGTGGCAGTATTAATTGCTGCGTATCTGATTAATCAGATGTCATCGCGTGGTCTAGGTAATGTTAGTACATTTTAACTTATGACCTCACAATTTCCTTTTGTTTTGGTCTTGCAGAGCCTTGAGTCTTGGTATTTGGTTGTGCGGCTTTTGTCCATGTTCACCCATAACACCGATGTAAGTTGGATTCTTGTGCAGTCTGTTGTGTCTTTCTAAGTTATCCTCCTAACAAGAAGGGTTACAATTAAGTGTTATCATCCACCAAATCGTAAGTTCTTTTTCTCAATAGATGTCAAATTTTATGAGCATGTCTCATTTTTCACTCGTCCACAGCTTCAAGGGGAGATCGGTGATTCTAATTCCAATTTGGAATCTGAGTCTGAGCTCGAGTTTCTATTTCTTGGTCCATGGCAACACGAGTCACCAGTTACATACTCTTTGTCTCTTCTATTTCTATCCTTGGTCCTTCTGTTTCTCTCGTGGCACCCATGTCTTCTCCTCCTTCCACTTCTCATAGTCACGTCATGTTCCTCTAGTATTTCTCGTGTCTTCTAGTTTGCAAGAAGCAATACCTTTGGCACCAGAGAAGAACAAGGCCAGTGAGCTTACACTGACTTATCAGAGGAGAGGAAAACCCGATTTGCTCTAGAAACAACTCCAGCCGCCTGAACAAAAGGTAAGTACTGAAAGTGACTCCTCAACTTCAAATTCTCATATTTCTGATATTGATGACCTTGATATAGATATTGATATTGTTGACTTACCAATTGCTTTGAGAAAATGGAAAAGTTCTTGTGCCAAGTACCCTATTTCTCAATTTGTTCATTTAAAACATCTTTCCTTGCATCATCCACTACGCCAGATTTGTCAAAAAGAATACTTATATAAGCGTGACTTTTTAAGTAAAAACGCCACGGATGGACAAAACAGCTAACCCATACCAAGCGTTTTTAAAAAAAATGCTGCCCATTGCCTTTAAACGCACTAGCCATACCCAGCCGCTTTTTAAAAACGCCGGTATGGCTTCACGCTGCTCCCAATACCCAACTTTTTAAAAAAGCGGCTGGTGACGGGGCTCATGCTTCTCTCACGTCTGTGACTTTTTAAAAAGCGCGGGTACGGGCCACGCGTTCTCCCAATACCCAGCGTTTTTTTAAAAAACGCTGAGTTTCTTCACGCGTTCTTTTTCTCTCTCACGCGTTCTTCATCTTCACGACTGGGAGAAAAGAACGAACCACCTCTGCGCTTACGAATGGAAGCTCTCTTCATCCTCTACCTCTCGCATCTAATAAGCAAGGACGAGGTGAGTTTTCCTTTCACTGGTTCTTTGCTTTTCCCTTTCTCCATCGATTATCATTTCTCCCTTTCTCCACTGATTCTGCAACTTAGGGTTTTTCCCCCCTTTCTTCATTTTCTGCAAATTGAGGCACACTGGTTACATTGAGCGCGATGAGGTTTATCCTCTGGTATGCATTTTTACCCTCTCTTGTTCTGATCTGGTCATATATTTTATAGTTGCATTTTATTACCATCGTTAATCTTCTGTGAGTATCCTATCTTGAGCATTTGGGTATAAACTTGAGAACGTATAGAGCATCTTTTACTTAAGGATCTAGGTCCGAATTCTTTTCACAGGTTGAAGCTGAAAATCCCGTGGAAATGGTTCTTGTGATGACTGTAGAACCTGGATTTGGAGGACAAAAATTTATGCCAGAGATGATGGATGTATACAGAGTATATTATCACGATTTTTCGCTTTATTACTCTTGAACTTGTTAATTTTTTTGTTACATTTTACACTTCTTAATGTTCTCATTGCAACAGCAGTGGTTTTCTTTTGTTTATTTCTTCTTGCTGCCTCTGCGTTTTCAACCTCTTTATCTTATAGTTTTTTCACCAAAACTTACTTTCTAGTTTCTACTTCATTTCTATGTGCCCAATTATTGTATTTGTTGATTGAGATGTTATTTTGCAAAAATCAAAACATGCAAATTTCAATTGCAGGTTGATGGTGGTTTAGGACCTTCAACAATAAACATTGCTGCGTCAGCAGGGGCAAATTGCATTGTTAAACCTAGTTTTGTTGTTAGAGCTGATTCCAACCTCGACGACGCGGGCTCGGCTTCTGTTAATGTTGATGAAGCTCCGGAAGAAGAAGGAGAACAGTTTTGGATTACGAACCTGAGATAGAGGAAGAGAAACCGGTCGAGAAAACCACGAGTGAAGCTCGGAGACGTTATGGGGTGAGATTCTTTCTCCTATATCTCAATTTAGTACTATTATTGAGCCTCCTCCTCCCACAGTTGAATGCCATTTGCAATTGATTTAAAAGTGTATGCTGCTGTTTAGTTGTCTCTTGGATCCTAGACATGGAATTTTCCTATGTTACTCTTCACTGGTCTGTTGAGTTCAACCAATCTCTTCATTTTCATAATTACTTAAGCACATCATTTATGGCTCTTGGTGACAAGTGCACATCATTTCTAGCTCTCTCGTGTGCGAGAAGTGAACTATGATGAATATAGAGTGATACCTTATAAGGCGAGAGAGGCTAGGTGGCTTGACCATCAAGAGTTGAAGGTGGCTTGACATCTTAATGCAAAACATTTTGCTATTATATGGAGAAGCAGCTGCATTAAGATTGCGATTTGCATCTATCTATTATGAACATTGGGTTTGTTTGTTTGTATTGCGTGATAATATGGTCAACTTGTAAAAGTGGATCTTTGCACATGTATTCATGATTCATTTACCATTCCATTTACAGTACTTATACCTTGCTTTGCAGATTATGTTCTAAATGCTTCATTAAGCATTTGTCTAACTATATAAAAATATTTGAAATGACTATATTAGTCTTCTCACTCACCCATACATTTTTGCACAATTTACATCAAATCAAGATGGAAAACAAGATATTCATGTCAAAAGAAAATTGGCTGCAACATTTTTGGGAAAAAATAGAAGTAGGACTTACCTCTTATCTTCCAAAATAGCAGCAAAAAATTTGACATTGTAAGTCTTTATATATATATATATATATATATATATATATATATATCACACCCCAATCTTCTTTAATGCATTTGATTCAAAGTTGTTTGTGCTATAACACCTAACAGAGTATCTGAGTCAATTGTTTCATGTGCTTGGTATTATATGTACCTTTTTTTTTTTTTACAACAACTGCCACATGTACCGAATCTTATTTATGTAGCTTATTTCCATTGTTATTGCTTGAGCATAAATCAGACAGGCTTTGATTGTGTGAAGGGTTTGGATCATAATGTTTTGATTGTCTGGTGGTTCATGTCTTGTAGGTATGAAGGCTTAGACAAATTTATAACGCATAAGCTTCAACTAATGCCAAAGTCTGCACAATTGGTAGCTACTAAAGTAGCAATGGACGGTTTGATATTTGGACCAATACATTTGTTTGTCTTCTTTAGTTACATGGGATTGTCTGCTTTGCAAAACTATTCCTCAAGTGAAGGAAGACTTTAAAAGAATTATATCCCAAATTGGTTTTAGAAGGTGGAATGTGGCCAATTGTGCGGTGCTTTTAATTTTTGGTATGTTCTGTTAAGTATCAGCTTCTTTATGGATAATGTACATATTGAGTTGTAGTTCAATTGTATCAAGTAAACTAGCTTAGTATTCTTGTACCAAGAGATTATAACTTATTATATAATATATATGAGTGTATGATTTAATTTTTGGATGTATGATTTAATAAGTTTATTATTTAATTTTTTGGATGTAATTTGGATGTATGATTTAATTTTTGAATGTATTTTGGATGTATGATTTAATTTTTTATGATGTATGATTTAATTGAGCTTAAATACAACAAACTCATAGATATCATCATTGTTAAAAATATTTTGGATGTATGATTTAATTTTTTTGTTGCAAATATAAAATGGAAAATACACAAAAACTGAAAAAATTAAAAAAAAAAAAAACAATGGGCGCGCGTTTTTAGGAAACGCTGCCTATTTGAGGACGTGTTTGGGCAATGGCGGCGTTTTTAGGAAGCGCTGCCTATTTGAGGACGTGTTTGGGCAATGGGCAGCGCTTTTTAGGAAGCGCGCCTATTTGAGGACGTGTTTGGGTAATGGGCAGCGCTTTTTAGGAAGCGCTGCCTATTTGAGGATCGTGTTTGGGCAATGGGCAGCGCTTTTTGGAAGCGCGCCCATTGTTGGAGTGGAATACCAGTAATACATTCTGCCAAGCGCTCAAAACGCGCCCATGGATGAAAAAAAGCGCTGCCTATATACTAATTCTGTTGTAGTGATCAGAGTATTATTGCAGCTGTTGACTCTGTAAGAATCCCAACATCAGTACACGAGGCACGAAAACATAAAAATTGGGTTCACGCTGTGAATGAAGAGATGAAAACACTTGAGAAAAATGAAACTTGGGAGATTGTTGAGAAACCAAGGGACAAGAAGCCTATTGGTTATAGATGGATCTACACAGTCAAGCACAAATCAGATGGTACTCTTGACTGGTACAAGGCAAAACTGGTGAAAAAAGGATACACTCAAACTTATGGAATTGATTATGATGAGAGATTTGATCATGTGGTTAAACTGAATATTGTTCGTATTTTACTATCTCTTGTTGCGCACTTTGGGTGGGATCTACACCAGATCGATGTTAAAAATGATTTCTTGCGCAGTAGTTTAGAAGAGGAGGTGTAAATGGAGATTCAAGCAAGATTTGCTCCCACTAATGGAACAAATGTGGTTTGCAAACTGAGAAAAGATTTATATGGGCTAAAACAGTCTCCTCGTGCCTGATTTGAGAGGTTTTCAAAGGCAATGTTGCACATTGGTATAAGTAAAGCCAGCGAGATCATACACTTTTCTTCAAACATTCACAGGGCAGTAAACTAACAATACTTCTTGTTTATGTTAATGATATTATTGTTACAGGAGATGATTCGACCAAAAGGCAACTGGTTAAAAAAAATAGCTATAGAATTTGAAACGAAGGACCTTGGGAAACTTAAGTATTTCCTAGGGATTGAAGTTGCTTACTCCAAAAAAGACATTTTTATTTTTCAAAGAGAATATGATATTGACCTCTTAAAAGAAACGGGGAAGCTGGGATGTGAACATGCAAGTGTTCCCATTGAGCAAAATCACAAACTGGGCACTGAAGAGGAAAGTGCTAAGACTGACAAAATGCAATGTCAAAGACTAGTGGGGAAGTTGATCTACTTAACCCACTCTAGGTCTGACTTGGCATATGCATTTAGTGTTGTAAGTCAGTTTATGCATAATCCAAGAGCAAGACAACTTCAAGCAGTAGACGACCGTGTCCTGCAATATCTCAAAGCCACTTCGGAGAGACTCCTTTTCAAGAGAGGTGAAAGCTTGACTATAGAGGCTTATACCAATGCAAATTATGTCGATTAAGTGAATGAAGTGAATGACAGAAGATCTACCTCAGACTATTGCACATTTTTATATGGGAATCTTGTTACGTGGAGAACTAAGAAACAAAATATAGTGACTCGATCAAACGAAGAGGCATGGTAAATGTATTTTGGACATTTTGGAGGGTTTGGGGGATGCATGGGAGAAGCGTGGGACAACAGAAAAATAGTATAAAAATAAGAGGGAAAGCAACGGAACTTGCTCATGGGTTTCGTAAGCAATGGAACGGTGTAAGCTTGACACTTCTTCTAGTGTGGTAAAAGCACGTGTGTTGCTATAAGCCAGCTAGGATGCGTGTACCTGCACTGCATCATCAAATAAACCACTGGCTTTCTCAAAACCACTACCTTCCTTCCCTGCCCCTGGTTTTACCAAAAACCTCGGCAATTCCCACATATCTGTTACTTTGTCATGATTCTCTATATATGAGAACCACCTAGCTCATTACCATTTCCTCATTCACTTCTATTTCAATTTCAATATCAAAATCTCACAAAAACAGAACTGCTACTATACTAATACTACTACAAGATGAGTTCAGGAATGAGAGCTTGGAGTGTGGCAGCTAGCGTTGGTGTTGTTGAGGCCTTGAAAGATCAATTAGGCATCTGTAGGTGGAATTATGCTTTGAAGTCAGCTCAACAACACGTCAAAAACCATGTTAGATCTTTCTCTCAGGCAAAGAAGCTTTCTTCTTCATCCTCTTCTGCTATGCTCTCAAGGAAACTACAAGATGAGAAGCCTGAAGAGTCATTGAGAACGGTCATGTACCTTAGCTGCTGGGGTCCCAATTAGATGGATTTCACTTTCTTAATTAGCTTCTTTTAATTCAAGACTTGAATGCCATTGTTCATGGGGCTGGCTTTATTGTATAGTTAAAATACTGTTTCTCCATTGTGTCAGGTCTTGATGTAAATTTTTGATAAATCCAAGTGTTTTGAGTATTGCCAAATTTTATGTGTGTTTCATTTTCCACTTCCATACTCCAAGCTTACAAAACATTTGTTTGTATTAACGTTTGGATTTGAAACATCTGCAAGCAACTCATTCTATTAAAGGACATGCAATTTATTAGATGACAGATCAATCTGTGTTATATACTTGGCTCATAACCCAACCTTCTATGAAGGACATTGTTTACTTTCATAAATTTTACTGAAATTTTGAACAAGTTTCCTTTTTACTTCAAACATTTCCAAATTTAATTTACAAAATATGGTGTCGCCCGCCGATCAAGGAAGCTTACCTAAAGTGCAAGAATACAAACACTTTGTGTCAAAGTATTGTTCATCATTGAGTGTAACTTTCCTATTTCATTGGAATCACAACATTGAAGCCTCTCCAGGGATACAAACGAATGTTGTCAATTAGAACCACCTCCCACTTTAGTAATTTTCCATCTGCTCCAACTGAAACTATGTGCAAAGCAATGGCTGCTGGTTCTGCAATGGAGAGCTATTCATTTCAGTTGGCTGTTTCTTAACCAGTTTTCTTTTGTAGCTATTTTGCATAGGAAGATAGATGATCAACAGGGAAAATGTTCATGTGGCTAAGATTCTGATCCTAAACATGGCACTTTTTATTACTCATCTTTGAGGACAATGATGTTTGAAATATGGTTCAACTACAAAATCAATTCACATGGATGATTCTATAGCTGAGTTTATTTTATTGTGACCAAGCCCACTTTGAGTTTTAATGGAGCAAGTGAAATTTTATACAAAGGTGAAGAGAGAGATCCCAAAACGTTACACTTTGAGTCTACTAGCAGCAGCCTTGTATTCAGCTGCTTTAGAATCTAGAAAAAAGAGTTGCAAATCACTGAAGATTGAGATGGATTTCATCATAGAAAATATTGAAAATCTAAAAATTTATCCAAAAATATTTTTTAACACAAATTGGAGTGGTCCAACCTTTACAGGAAATGGTTCATTATGCTAGATCGTGTTTAAGATTAGGATGAGAAAAGTGTTTTCTTTTTTATTCAAAGACTGTTAGCAGATTATTGAGCTTGAATAATTTCCATTTCATAATGATTTTTTTATTATCGAATTTCATAATGATCCTTGAGCAAGAGGGCCACACAGGTGGACCAGTTGAGTTTTGTGTGTTGTCATTCCTAATGACAGCACCAACCAACTTGTAATGTTCTAACATCATGGCTTTTTGAAAATATACCTTTCTAAGCTAAAAGAAGCCTTTCTCTATTCTTTTCAAGCACATCTAATAAATAGAGGGGTTAGAAAAAGTAGAATGAGATGTCCATCTGTTAAAGCATAGATTCAAAGTCTTTTTTCCCCTTATTTTCTTCCCTTTTGTGGTTTAGATTTTAAGCCAAGTCGATTCTCAATTTTGATTTTGATTTTGATTTTGTTCTTATCCAAATTGATTTTTGCTTAAAAGGACCAAAATAATAAATCAACCCCCCTTTCTCTTTCACTGTTTAATTAAGACTGCAATTACCAAAACAGATTATAGAAAATAAATAACTAACAGAAAAGTATGGTTGTAACAAATATTGTTAACATTTTTGTATAGAAATTCAGTAATTAGATTGGAAATGAAAAGGTGGGGATGCCAAATCTTAGTGAAATCTTAAAAAGAAGTTGGAAATGATTGCACACATGGCAGAATCTGTCCAACTGTAAAGCCCGGGAATCCACAAACAGTTGCACCTCAAACACACAAATCAAATATAATATAGTAAACTCCCATTACTCATAACATCATGAAAAACTTATATAATTATAAAGACTTTCAAAAAAGAATAAATTTCAGAAAATCAGAAATTGCGAAATAACCTCAATCAATCATAAAGGTGTGGTACTACGAACCACTATTTTGGACAAAACATGAAAAAGTTATAAATAAGATACAAAGAAAGGTCACATTCAATCTTGTTCATTTTGGTGAGGCAAAAAATGTGTTAAGGAGCTTTCATGAATAGAGACAACCCAGAAAAGGTATCCAATAAATACACTACAACTCAACTGCCAAATCTAACAAAACAAACAAAAGTTTAAAACTTTGCTACCAATTCAGAAGCCCAGTTGCTTGAACTCTCATTTTAGAGTGAGATTCCAGCTAAGAATGGAGGTGGAGAGTGTGAAAACTGGGTATGATGGAAAAGTTTGGAGGCTTTGTAGCATGCCATTTTGGCAAACAAATCATGCTTCTTCTTCAACATCTTCTATGCATCATAGTGTTGTTCATCAGCAAAGTCAGATTCTTGAGTCTCCTGAAAGATCAACTCATCAGCATTCCAGTTCCAGCACTGTTTCTTTCGTCGCCAAGTCTCTCCTTCCTACAAGGAGAAGGCTCCGTCTTGATCCTCCCAATAAACTATATTTTCCATGTATGCCACCTCTCAATAATCTTGTTTACTTTCTAAAGCATAGACACCTGATAGGAACATGTAGACACCGGTTTTAATTTGAAACATGCAAGTAATTGAAGTGTCAGTGTCCGTGTATCGGACACTGGATACGTATTGAAGCTGAAGTGTCGGTGCTACATAGTTTACTTTTTGTATGTGCATGAGTTTTTTTTTTTTGCATCATTTTAGGTTTTGAGTTTCTTGTTGCATTAAGCAATCTCAAGTGTGGTTTTTGTGCCTTGTTTTCTGTTGTGTATGGCTCATATATTGTTTGTTCTTTAGATTCATGTTTTCTTTTTCTAACATTTTCATTTAATTTCTTGTGAATGGATTGTTCATTGTTATATCTAAGATGACTAATGCACCCATTTATGAGTTCTGTTTTAGTCTCTTGACATGATATAATGTGACTTTGTTTTGAAGATGAACCCGGTAAGCAAGTAAGAAGCGCGATCGCCATTAAAAACACTAGCAAGTCTCATGTAGCCTTCAAGGTGCGGTTTATATAGCTAGCTACTCTTGTTTTATAATTATATTATGAAATATGAATGCTTCTATTGTTGTGTGTTTACTAACAGCAATATCTGCATTTGTTTTAGTTTCAAACAACTGCGCCCAAGAGTTGTTATATGCGCCCACCAGGTGGAATTCTTGCACCTGGTGAAAGTATCATTGCAAGTGGTAATTAGTAACTATCCTTCTCATTCTAGTGAATGCCTGTAAGTTGGTGAATTCTCTTAAAATTGTGTCATGTATTTGGCAGTGTTTAAGTTTGTGGAGCCACCAGATAACAATGAGAGAGCAATTGATCAAAAGAGCAGTGTTAAGTTTAAAATCATGAGCTTAAAAGTGAAAGCAGAAATGGACTATGCACCAGAACTGGTAATCTATCATTAGCCTTTTCAATCTTCATGCTTAAATTAGAGTTGTGTGTCCTATAAATAATGATGCTTCATGCAGTTTGAAGAGCAAAGGGATCAAGTAGCAGTAGAGCAAATTTTGCGGGTGATATTTTTGGACCCCGAATGCGCAAGCCCGGTAAGACTAATATATATCTCAAATATGTCACATGACTTACCATTTTGTGTGGAAACTTATAATCTTACAAAAAAAATGGTTTTTCAAAGGCTTTGGATAAGCTTAATCAGCAGCTAGCTGAGGCTGAAACTTCACTGGAAGCAAGAAAGAAGCCTCTAGAAGAGACGGGTCCTCGAGTAGCTGGTGAAGGACTTGTTATAGATGAATGGGTCAGCCAGTTTTTTTTTTCATATTTTTTCTCCCCTTCTTAGTTCAGCTTGTATTGAAATTGGATAATCTCATCTGATTTGATCTCATTCATATTCCCCTTTTTTATGTGTAGAAACAAAGAAGAGAAAGATACCTGGCCAGGCAACAGGTTCAAGGGGTTGATACAACCTAAAGTATCTCTTTTATTTTTATTTTTTTGGTTGTGTCCTTAATGTTCTTCAATTTTATATATATGCTCAGAAATTTAACTTTATTGGCAGCTGATGTAGTTGAATGACCTAACAAAGTAGATATTCTCAAAGTCTTTGTTCTATTTTAATTCAATTCTGGAACTCCTCTTATCAGGAATTTGAATGTAATATAAGATGGGGTTACAACAAAAAATATTTTTGAATGGTCAACAAAAATCTATGTATATGAAGTACTGGTTTAATTGTAGTGGAAGCTTTGAATGGATCTCAGATTTGACTTGAGTCTCTGCCAAATATGAATCGCCTTCCCCAGTCAGATATCACCAAAGCCCTTGTTCTCCAGCTCACTAGTTTGCTGTTTATTATATTTTGAGGAAGAATCGTTAGAGGATGAAAAAGCATGCATACCAACATTAAGCCTCTAAGAATAGAGTTTATTTATGTTGAATTGAATTGAATAGAATACCTTGCATATACAGAATACCAAAGCCACTGGGAGCTTTGACCAATTGAAACCCAATCTCCTGGAAGCTGTGCTGCTGTTTGTTCTCCACCAAGAGGAGCAAATTGTCCAAAATGCTTATACCTAAATTGTTCAAACAATAAAAAGCTAACCAATCAAGAACTTGAATCATTGGATGTTATTTGTTAGGCTTAAGGTCATGTTGAGTAGTATGAATTAATCCAACCATGCATCACACTACTTTTCTTTGTCTGTAGACGAGTGGCAAGTGTCACTTGAAACTCACACACACAACTGTCTTAGGTTCAACACCAGCCTAATAATTTGGCATTTGCCAGTTGATACCAAATATCAAACACATACTCTTACATGGATTTTGCTCCTCTAAATTGAAAAACTCATAAGTAATCTGAATCATTCATGGAAGGGATGAAACTTTGTGATACCTGAAGGGATGAAACCGATGGCGTCCTGTTCCCCTAAACCGTAGAGGACCTTCAGGATATTTCTCACACAACTCCATGCGATTGAAACAGTCTGCAAGATAGGTTCCTTGTTGAGCAGCTACCTGAGCTGTTGCTGGAAGATTTTTCATCTGAGAATCAACTTTGGAAAGAGCATCTTTAAAATATTCAATGTCCACTGTAAGAGTGCTTTCCTGAGATTTCTTTAGCAAGGTGGCCATGTCTTTCATTTGATTCTTCTTTAAATAAATCTCCACTTGTGGGTACCTCTCAATAATGTCACTAACAACATTTTGAAATTCTTTAAGATCTAACATTCCTGTATTGTTTGTGTCTGCCTTGCTAAATATCACACCTATATCTTCCTGTCAAAACCATAGCATAGCAGACAAAGGTAATACTAAAATGTTAAAGAAAAACCAGTAGAGCACTGCAGCACCAAACAAAAATATATTGTTGATATATCTACGATACTTCCTCTAGTACTATTTACAAGAAAAATTTATAGTTTTAAGTTCATTGAATAACTGATGTATCTGATTGCACATACCATAACTCTACGCTGATTTATAGTGGCACAATCACCTAGAGCATAAATATTGTCACATCCTTCCACCCTTAACCATTCATCAGTCACTAATGCACGTCGATTAACCTGTCACACAAAGAATTCAAAGCAACCAAAATTTGAACAGTGATTGAGACTGAAACTGACTTCAAAATTTGTGAATTCAGATTAACACCGATGTTTGTGTGTCCATCTCTGTGTCGGTGCTTCATAGAACACAAGACAAAGAAACAAACCTGGCCAAGCTGCTTCATAAAATCAACTACTTCAGGACGAGCACCAATACCAGTTGACCAAACTACCATCCCATGAGGTATACTAAAAACTTCACCACTTCCTCTATCTTTAGCAGAGATATCCTTTTCACCAACTTTCACAACCATAGATCCCAATTTCACATCAATGCCATCTCTTTTGAACTTTTCTTCAGCAAATTCAGTAATCCTCTTGTCAAACCTTTAATTAATAAACCAAAAAATTATACCACAGAAGCACATTAAAATCAATAACTCAAATGCAAATAAAACAAAAAGCAAAATTGTAAATGGAAATCCTTCAAAGAGAGGTAGAAGCATTACATGTTTAAGATATGATCGCCTGCTTCCAAGAGAGTAATATTGACATGCTGTATAAGAGAAGGATATAATTTATATAGATCTTCATGCACAAAGTCATGTAGCTCTGCAGCAAACTCTACCCCAGTTGGACCACCACCAACTATTACAAAACTCAGAAGTTTTTTCTTCTCTTCCACTGGTAAATAAGGGAGACTTGCTCTTTCAAAAAGGTTAATCACTTTTTGACGGATTTTTAGAGCATCTTCCACTTCCTTCAAACACATTCAACACTAGTTTAGCACAACATCTAGTTAAAGGGTGTTTTTTTTTTCATACATATATATATATATATATATATATATACCTTTAAGAAGTAGGCATGTTCCTGAACACCAGGTGTGTTAAAGGTATTAGAACGAGCTCCCATTGCTATTATCAAGTAATCATAATCAATGGAAAATTCTTCAACGCCACCTAGTTTTTTGTCTTGAGTAGCACGACAGTAAACTTTGTTGTTCTTAGGATCAATCTTATAGCATCCAGCTTCACTGAATTCAATATTTAAACCACTCTGTTGCAAGGTGTGAACATAACAGAATCCACTTGTAAGTATATATAGACTTTAATCTATAAATATGGTTTGACTAAAAGGTGAAATAATATATGCAAAATGATGAAACAAAATGTTTCGTATATATTATATACCTTGTGGCTAATTTTGCGAATCGGTTCAACAATGCTCCTTGCCTCCACTGTGCCACAAGTTACACTTGGTAACAAAGGAGTGAATGCAAAATAGTTACGTGGTGAAACCACATGAATATCATAGGAGGAGTTTTTCATGCTTTTCAAGAAACTGGTTCCAGCCCAACCAGTTCCAAGCACTACTACCTTCTTCTTTTTTGGGTTTTGAATTTGATCACCACTATCACTATATGCTGGTTTGGCATCACCATATGCTGCTAGACCTCCACCACTGCAGCCTCAAAAAATAACAATTATTAGAAACTAAAATCCACTTAATTTTAGAAAATGTTTTATTTTCGTCTTCTTTTTTCAGTTTTAATTAGAAGTATCATATAACCAACACAGTTGGCCTGGTGGCATAGGCTAGTCTAAGACACAAGAGTCGATTTGCTGATTTCAAGTTTGATTCTCTCAATGACGCTCAATTAATTTGCCTCTAAACACGGAGGTTAGTCTCTCGTTAAAAGAGTTGGAACACTGGCAAACAATGTTCCGAACAAAACAAAAATCATATTGTCGTCGTTTTGTTTCGTGTTATCAGAGTTAATTCTAATACAAAACTTGGAAAACAAGAAACAAAGTGGGAAAAAACATGAGGGTGTTTTTGTGGTTAAAACTGGAAACAAAAATGAAAAGCAAATTAGAAAACAGTGGTCGAATTCCAAACCAACTTGTAAGATTTATTACATGCATTCACCACCTCAATAATATTTCAAGTGAATAATAAATCAAATCTTTTAAAATAATAGTGATAATAATTATAAGATCAAGAAGATGGAGTTTGAGAATATATTAAGACCTGATGATAGTGCATACAACAACAGACTTGGACCAGGATGGATAGTCATGAAAAACCTTAAAGGCTGTATGATAAAAGGAAGACCAACTCATAGTGAAATCTAGCTAGATAATGTATCTTCTTCTTTGATTTGATGCTTATTTTTGTGTATTCTTTTTGCCACCTTTTTTATGTTTTCTTTGCAAATGAGAAATAAGAAGACAAAAGTGCATGCAAAAACGGAAGAATAACAGGTTTTTCAGGTACGGTGTTGTTAGTGCCACGTAGTATGTGATGCATTTTCTCTGTGTAATTGTCTTTCTTATGTTGACCCTTGCCTTTTGTAGAAGGAGTAGATCTCCAGTGAATACGGAGTTTGAAAAATATTACATGGCCAAAAACAGATGGATAATTTGCTGAGAAGATGAAATTGAAATAACAAGAATGATAACATTAATTAAGGTTGCGGATAAGCTGCTAATTTTCTATTGAATCGGGGACTTCAATGTTTGGATAACATTGATCTTTGATGGCTTAATTCTCGGATAACATTGAATCATGTAATAATAAGATTAATGCATAATTTTCTCTGTCATCATTGTAATCAAAAAAAATAATCTTTTCTCTGTCCGATATCGGAGTGTGGATATTAAATAAACACTTGCCTAATATTTCAATTTCATATTTTCATTATTTTTCTAAGGGAACTCTAGCATATTTTAATTTAAAATTTTCTCTAAAAATAGCTTGTATGAGAAGGTTTTAAGGAGACTTCTACATTTTAAAAATAAAAGAAATCCCCTTTGCATTATGTATCTAGATTGGAGTACAACAAAGAACATAAAATGCGTTTTCTCTTGCAATTGCAATTGTTTACAATTTCTGAAAATCTTTGTGCCAGGAGGCAGGGAAGAAGTGACATAAATAAGAAATATTCATGATTCTATTGTCATTCTTTCTTTCTTGACATTACATTAGACAATGCAAGTGAACTGAGTTCTCCTGCTTCTTGATAACATTTATCAATCTGCCTCCTATTTTTGGCATGCTGGTAATTTTGAAGAGCTTCTCAAACACAAATTCAACAATGAGAATACAGAAAACTATTAACTTTCTTCAATAAATACTTTATATAGAGGGCATAAATGCCACCAAAACATAAATCCAAGTAACAAATGCCAAAGTTGTCAACTGGAAGTATATTATAAATATGAAAACAAGTAACAAACAAAAAGTAAAATCAAAACCTAATTAGCGGAGATGTCCCTCTGACACATACTTGTATAGAATCCACTCTACCAAAGCATCCACCGAATCTTTTAAGGATATAAGTAGCTCTCTAGTTTGGTCATCTCTAAGCATTTCTAAAGCATAGCTAAATTCTCGACCAGTCAAAAGCCCTGCCTCCTTGGCACCTTTTAAGACTTTCACACAATCTGGAATAGAGTAATCTACATTGGCACGAGATGTGGCTGCAATTTCATTTTTTCCAACTTCATTTTGAGACTCTGCTTGAACTAATGTAGTAACATTTTTTCCCTTATTACCCTTTGTTGATTTTGCACTCATAGCTTGTGACGTCTTTCCTTTCTTTCTAGATTGAGTATTTTCCACAGGGCCAAGTTCATCATCACTAATGAAATGATTTGCACTCATAGCTTGTGGAGTCTTTCTTTTCTTTCTAGATTGAGTATTTTCCACAGGGCTAAGTTCATCATCAGATTCAATAATTTCATGTGGCACATCTGAAGCAATATTTTTGCCACCCCATTCAGTTGGTACACCTATAGCTGGTGTCCATTGGGTTTGATTTGTTGCCACTATCTCCCCAAATATGAATTCTAATTCATCACAAAATTCCAATCCTTGATATCGAAATTTCGCATATTTTGCATTTTCCTGCATAGCCGTAAAAAAACAGATTTAAAAAAACTGAATTCTCCCCATTAATTTCCATTGGAAAAAAATTATAAATTTGTGATACTCACCCTTATCTTAGCATCCCACCATGCAGCATCAGCTTCAATAGTTCCTATCTGATGATTATAACCCAAACTTGTTTTGTCACCCATCAATTGTTTCCATGCAGTCCAATCAACCCTCAAATTTTCCAACCTATTTTTCAATTGCTTCTGGGTATAGTTTTTATTAGCACGTTTTTGGAATTCTGCCCGTATTTCTTCCCATTTCGTATCCTTGAATGCAATTCCTGGTTTTCCAGTTTTACGTATCTCATCCATACAAATGTGAAGTAACATTTTGGTACTAATTGAATCCCACTTTGCTTTTCCTAAAATTTCCGTATTAAATGGAGGGATTTCTTTACTAGCCATAAGCTGCAACATATTAAAAAAATTGTAAATATTAGAAAATCTTGGTGATTGAAGGTTTTCCTATTACACTAATACATGGATTAGTGGAAACAAAAGGTCGGGTATGAATGCATACTACGTTCTATTTTTTTTTATTCACAACAGAAAGCAAAAGAATATTACTAATGATTCAGACGAATATATTTCAAAAAATAAACATTATTAAATTAAAAAGTTTTCTCACAATTTAATACACAGTTTTCTCACAATTGAAAAAAAAATATAATAGTTCTCTCCAATAGTCACGTTCTATTGAGCAAACCTACATCAGATTTTTACCAACTCAAAAAGAGATTATTTTCAATCATTCCAAATCAAAATCCAAGACATTTTTAGATGTAAAAACTACTGCCACATTATTCTAAAACAGAAAATTTTCTGCAACACATATCGCATCTTTGATTCACTTATTATGTTCTAAAGCCCAAACTCTTTTTTCAGCTTAAAAGCATCAACTTTACTTAACTAGGCAGTAAGTCAATGGTATTTAACTAATTAAAAATGTATCGTCATTTTACCAAGATTAATATCAAATATCTTTCAATATCAAGTTTCGAAGCAATTAAACCTAGTCAAAGTCAATCTTACCTCATGATTATTTGGAGCATGTGTAAGTTGAGAAGATCGTAGAGCACTAATAGCATTAGATGGGGTTGATAACAAAGCTGTCAAAGCCTCCATATTCAGTCCAGAGTTGTTTTGATTTAACATGGTCTTTACAAGGAGTTTAAATTTTTCCTCCATCCCTTGGACTTGATCTTTTAGTTGCTTCACCTCACTAGCATGTTCTCTTTTAAGTTGCTTCACTTTACTAGCATGTTCTCTTTTTAGTTGCTTCAACTCACTATCATGTACTCTCTTAATTTCTACTATTTCTTCACTTCTTTTCAAGGGAATAGCTGTTGCTGTTCTTTCATAACAAGCTACACTCCCTGGCTTTTCTTTAACAAGTACGTTCTGCAAAGCTTCAGAAGAGGATTGACCCGAACTTACCATCAAGTTTTGAAGCTTCATCCCGCATATCGAAAAAGCAATATTAGTTAAGGATACTTGTAACTATATTTGAAATGATAAATTCATCAAATAAAACTTACAACTGCATCAATTGTTTCGTGCACCAAATCCTTTCCTTTCTCACTTTGTTGTGCTCCAGTGAACATTTCGTCTTGACAAGGCTCGCTATCCTCCCAGCTTGCACACTACACCAAGAAAACAGTGGCATGAACACAATAAAACTCTAGCTTATTTAAAAAAGCAATATTTGTTAAGAATAGATGTAACTATATTTGAAATGATAAATTGATAAAATAAAACTTACAACTTCATCACTTGTTTCTTGCACCAAATCCTTTCCTTTCTCACTTTGTCGTGTTCCAATGAACATTTCAGCTTGAGAAGGCTCGCTATCCTCCCTACCGGCATACTACACCAAGAAAACAGTGGCATGCATACAATAAAACTCTAGTATTTTTAAAAAGCAATATTTGTTAAGAATGCATGTAACTATATTTGAAATGATAAATTCATAATAATACAACTTACAACTGCATCAATTTTTTCTTGCGCCAAATCCTTTCTTTTCTCACTTTCTTGTGCTCCATTGAACATTTCAGCTTGAGAAGGCTCGCTATCCTCCCTACTTGCACACTACACCGAGAAAACAGCGCATGAACACAATAAAACCCGAGCATATTTTAAAAGCAAAATTTGTTAAGAATACATGTAAGTAAATGTGAAATGATAAATTCATAAAATAAAACTTACAACTGCATCACTTGTTTCTTGGCCCCATTCCTTTCCTTTCTTACTTTGTTGTGTTCCCATGAGCATTTTGGCTTGAGGCAGCTCTCTATCCTCTTTACTTGCACACTACACCAAGAAAACAGTGGTATGAACACAATAATAGAATCAAATAATTTGAATATGCACTAACAACATTAAAATATTGAATACCATTCTCTCCCTTATGCGAGCAAAGCTTATAGGACCTGTTCGGTGTCTGCATTTCATATGAGTTGTATTTTGGGCATTTCGCAGACTTCTTTCCTATGTTCAGTAATGGAGAAGACATCTTATTACATTTTAAAAGTGTTGTGCAAAATACTATGCAATTGTCATAATATCTTACTCGAATAACTTCAAGTCTCCAATATTCCATTAACTGTCTAAAGTGTTCTTCTGGTACGTCTTTAGGACGATTTTTCAACCGCTCATGCAAATTTTTATACTTGCTAAAATGCTTTTTTTTAATAACGCATTTATATCGTCTCCAAGCATCATTTATAATAGCATACACCGCCTTCTTTCCTTTCTCTGGTACGATATATTTTTCCTACAAAGAAAAGGAACTTAATTAGAAAGGTCTAATTCATTTTAGTACACTCACACGCACATTCAACTTGATAAGTTATTACATTGACATAACCCCATATATTTTTATCTTTCTCCGGTACAGCCTTCCAATTAGTGTAAATAAGAGGACATAAATCTGAACTTCTTGCTATTGTTCCCAAAAAGCTGCTAAATTGAGAAACTATCCTTTCAGTTGGCCCAATGGGCTGTCCTTCTTCATTCAATGTAATTTCTTCTCTATCATAAGATGACCGTATATGAATTGTTGCACATAATGTCTTTCCCCGGCCCCGCCTTCTTTTTGGTGATGCCCCTAATTAAAAAGTCATGAATAAACAACAGAAATGTTCATACTTTCATAAAATGGCATAAACAAGCTAAGACAATCAAAACACAAATGAGTCAGAATAAAAAAGAGTAGTAAGAATATACCTTCACTTGTATTTACAATAATTTTCTCAACTTCCTCACTTTCATAGTTGATATCCCTTTCAACTCCTTGTTCATCATCATTTTCTTCTATACTTTTATCTTCATATTCCTCCACTTCAGGTTGTTGCTTATTCTTGTCAATGTATTCATCAAGCGGCATTGCTGGAATTTTTGGAATGTACCTTTCCTTCTTAGAGGCTTGCTCTTCTTCCATTGTTTCTTGACTTTGGTTTCTCATTGCAGACCTTAGGTTCCTCTTAAGATTATTGTTATGACAAAATCCCTTGCTCTGGCCACTAAATTTCTTTGGTGATTCAACTTGGACCATAGCTGTGGATTGAGCGAGGCCCTTTTGGTGAGAAACTTGAGTAGTCTCTATTGTTTGGATATCCCTCTCAACTCCTTGTTCCTCGTCATTTTCTTCTATACTTTTATCTTCTGATTCCTCCACTTCAGGTTGTTGCTTATTCTTGTCAATGTATTCATCAAGCGGCATTGCTGGAAGTTTTGAAATGTACCTTTTCTTCTTAGAGGCTTGCTCTTCTTCCAATGTTCCTTGACTTTGGTTTCTCATTGCAGACCTTAGGTTCCTCTTAAGATTACTGTTGTGACAAAATTCCTTGCTCTGGCCATTTATTTTCTTTGGTGATTCAAGGACCATAGTTGTGGATTGAGCAAGGCCCTTTTGGTGAGAAACTCGAGTAGTCTCTATTGATTGGATTGGAGCTCTATTGTTCAAGGATTGCTTCCTTTGGCCTTGAGTTTTGTTTCGCATTGTGCCGACCCTGTTACTGGGATTGCAACTCCTCTAATGGTCAGTGATTGCTTGCTTTGGATAAGCTTTTGATAATGTTTTCTCAATCAATGCCTATTTATAGGACTGAAAAATTCAAGGAAAAGCATTTCCTAGTTAACTTTATGTTACTCCACATAAAGGAAGATTAAAACAGAAAAGGGTGATTAAAATTGGAAAGCAGACTGATAAATTTCCCATCCAACCCTTGCTCGATAGAGGTGAAATTGAAGTTCTTTCACGATTACAACACAATTTCACATACCACAAATATCAGTGGCCACAAACTATCACTCAGGTATCACCATACCATCAGGTGGCACCATTGGCTAGGCAAGAGACTGAACCTAGTTGGGTGCTACTGGAAAAAGGGTTTCAGAGTTATCATCATCATTAAATATTTGAAGCAATTCAGAGAAGCTAACTCAAGAAGTTGTTAATTCATGTAAACTTAGAACCTACATCCATCACCAATGTAGCTTTGTCACAATTTAAATAAAGAGAATTAATAAAGGAGGTCCCTATAATTGTATAAACATTCTACCGCACGCATCTTTAAAGCTGATAAAAATTTGTACCAACTTTGAGTCACTGTCAGGAGCTGTGGAGATGAGTCTTATTACGGGGATAGAAACATAAGAAAGGAAAATAAATAAAATAAATAAATAAAGTGATGGGTCTGACAAAGCAATGACTAACACCTCACAACTACTCTCTCCACTAAATGGTCTATTTCTACAACTATATATGCTTTTGAATCCTTTGACAGACATCCACTAGTCTAATCTCAGTTCCCAACAATCATTTCACACTTAAAAGAAAAAATGAATATGTCCAAGCTTCAAAGATAAGTCAAGAGTTGATTCTTGCACATGAGAATCTTAAGCAAAATGTGCAGGCAGCTAACATGATTTTAATTTGTTGAAAACATGGACTGGTATAGTGATTGTGAAAGAAGCTAACATTTTTTTTTAAAACTAAAAATAGATTCATTTCAAGAAAAGAAGCGAGTTTCTCCATTAAGTAGTCAATCCCAGAAAGCGAGGCCAAGCGGCCACCCCCAAAAACGTTAAAGCGGTTTAGCGGTATGGCTGCTATTTTGACCTCTAAAATGCAGTATATATACTAAATCACAAGCAACATATAGAAACACTCAAAAATAAAAGGTACACAAAATCAAAACGATAGTCATAAACCCTTACTTAATAATATAAATTCAAAGATGTTGGTGTTTGACTAGAAGATGCTAGAGTCGTGAGAATAGAAGAAGTGCTTAAGTAGGACGATTAAGGTTCAATTTTACCTTCAATAATATTTATTTACCCTAAAATAGCTTTTAATAGTAATAAAAGAGAAAAATTAGGGTAAATCAGTGGATACGCAGAAATGTAAAAGAGGAACTGAAGTGATCCCTTCAATAGCGGCCGCTATCGCTGCTAATCGCTGCTTTTGGACCGCTATTAGCGGCCGCTTTCACCGCTTTTGCAAACACGCCCCACACAACAAATAGCGGAGCGGTAGGTCAAATTCCGCTCCGCTAAACCACTATAGCGCGCTATAGCACCGCTATTGACTACCTAGACTATCAATAGTGTCCCTCATATGGGCTGTTCCACCGCTTTAGGGATTACACTTAATTTTTTATCAATTATAATAACCAAACACTTAAGTTTGCCAAAAAACACTAAACACTTGTGGAACACTATGAACTTAAAAACACTTATGTTTGAGTACTAGTAGCATGAACTTTGAACTTATGAATATGTATTCAGTTTTGAGCATTCTTATATTTTTTAGCCTTTATATGTGTATGCTATAAATTTGGTATGTTGTTTCCCTAGACTTCGACGTAGCGGTCGTACCGCTGCCCGCTACACAACAATAGCATTATGGGGGTGGGCCTCTACGCAACGCTATTTGCTACTAACTACACAGTTAACTAAACAACTTGACAACATCCTGATACACTTATTTTTAGACCATTCTATTTTTCTTTTCAAAGCAGATGCAGTATAGTTTTAGATAGAAAATATATGAAGATTATCTTCTCTCTTCTCTAAACCTAATAAATCAAAGCAAACTTTTCCCCTTTGCACATATAAACTATTATCCACAAAAGAACCTAAGAGTGCGTTTGATTAGGCTTTTAAAAACAGTTTCTTGATTAATTTTTAAAAAACAGAAAATTGTTTTTAAAAGTGTAATCAAGCAAATTCCACAAGGCATAGACACACAGAGTCACACTCATTTGGTAAGGTAAGTTGGAAGTAAACTAAGGTAGCAAATGTGAAGATACTATCAAATCTTCAGTAAGAAATTCACATAATTCTTAGACAATTAAAACTAATTACTGTCGTTAGATTGGAAGCAATACCAGAGACGATGAAAGAGAGCTGGTGCGGCTGAATAGATGCGACCTTTGAAGCGAAACCAGGCGGATGGGGTTGAAGAGAGAGGCTGAGGGTTTTGGCTTTATAGGAAATCAATATACGGAATACATAGTCTTGGGCGTTTGGCAATCGAAATAGTTTTGATGAAATGAACCTAGGACCACGGTTTTTCTTTTTTATTAAATTAAAAGGTACACTTTTTTTTTTTGGTAAATACTAAAAGTACACTTTTAATTTGGGGCTATTGATCTTGGTACCCCCCTCCTTAAACTCTATACCCCCCTTTTGTGCAAAACTTCCAAATTTACCCCTTACTAAAAAACAAAAACCAGAAAATCATCTCATAATTCATAATTCCGTAGTTGAAGAGTAAGATTCTCTCCCCAATTTTACTTTAAACATCACCTAAACGATAAATCCGTAGTAGAAAAATCTTACGAAAACATCATACGCATGATGAATCAGTAGTTCTTCTTTCTTTGCAACTTTGAAGGAATTTTGGGAAAATTTACGGAATCATCTTCTTACGATGAATCCGTAGTTGCTGCTGATACGTATTTCTGGAAATATTTACGGATTCATCATGCGTCGATGTTTCCGTAGTATAAATTTTGACTACGAAATGATCGTTGATGGATGTATCCGTAGTCACTCTTCACTTTGTTGTTTTCCAGAGACTACGGATTTATCCTAGGGAGATAAATCCGTAGTGTATTTTTTTGTTGCTGATTTTTGTTTATTTTTTGCAGTGTCGCACAGCCGTTTAGGAGGGAAGATTCCTCCATGGTCGAGTGGTTTGATGCGTAGAGGGGACGTCCATTGGAGAGGTAGAGGAGGTGCAAGTGATGAAGGTCCTTCTGAGCCTTTGAGTGAGCGTACACAAAATAGGATAGCCGGACACGCCTCGAACTAGCGAGAGACGTGTTCATGGACGCCTTCCAGCTCCTCCAGTGATGATGACAGGGGAGTGCACGAGATGCAAAGATATACGAGTTATTTTAGAGATGTTTATGAGCCTCCTCCTGCTTTTAATAGAGGTTATCATAGAGATGTTTACGACCATGCGCCTGCTAGAGGTGCTTATGGAGATTACTATGAGGGTGGACAGGTGGGAAATGATGATATTCCTGAGGATGATCCCCGTGTAGAGGCTGATGATAGTATGGAGGCGGAGTATGAGTTAGGTGAGGCTAGTTCAGAGGTAGATTTAGATCAGCAGGTTGAGTCTGATTATGACCTTGATGATGATGAGGCCGAGGACCTGCCTCGTGCTCAAGTGAGCAGTTTGTGGAGCTAGAATATTGGAAGTTCGATACATGATGGAGATGGCTTATGATTGTGTACACCACACCTAACCTCTACCTTCCAATCCTCAACTGGAGGATTCGGAGGTTTAGCTTTTAGCTTGAATGGACAATCACACTTCTTTGAAGATATCCTTCTACCTTTAGAGCAATCCACGTCTACTCCGGTGTGTTTCCCATGTTAACCAAAAACAATCACATTTTTTCTCCCACTTTTGCCAATTGCTTTATCGGATCTGCGGATGATAACAACTATTCCGTTGGCTTTCCCCGTCTCTCTAGCCCAACGTATGAGATCATCACGGGTATGAAAAATCTACAAATAATTTACAATTATCGGATTAGACTAAATTCTAAGTACTATTTAAAATAATTAATGATAAATGCCCACCTCATTTGTTGTAAATGCATCTGATAGATCAATGCAATTGGGAAGCGTCTCATCCGACATAGCCATATCTGTACGATATTAACCATTGAAAACTTAATTAATTAACTAATTAAATAAATTAAAAAAAAATAATAAAACACTACGGATTTATCTTGGATAGATAAATCCGTACGCATAAAAAAACTTAACTCCGGATTTATGTTAACCACATAAATCCGTAGTGTAAATTAACACTCCGGATTTATGTAGTTAACATAAATCCGGAAACAATTTTTAAAATTTCCTATGGATTCATCAACATTTGAACAATCCGGGAAAAATTAAAAAAAAATACACTACGGATTTACCTTTTAGTGATGAATCCGGAAAAAGGGCGAAATTTTAGACTAGATCTGATTTTTTGTCAAAATGAGAGGGGTATTTTGGTATAAAAGTGTATTATGGGGGTATGGAGGCCAATGAGGGGGGTATGAAAATTAAAAGCCTTAATTTGGTGGTGAGCACTCTGCATCCTAAAGTTTTATTTATATGATACTCAACATCCAATCACATAATTATATATCATTTTTTATATTTAATTATTTTAAAATAAATTTAAATTTTGAATTAGTATTGCTTAGAGTGTATCGATACCAAAAAAACTCAATTGTATCATTGAATTTTCCATATTAAATAAAATGCTATGAATGGCTGAGATTATATCAACATGAAATCTCAACTAATCATAAAGATTTATATTATATCCTACGGAATTTGACTAGTCTACCGATGAGGGACTTAGTTGATAAGTTATAATCTTTTAAAAAGAATAATTTAGTTCATTTATATAAATTGGTCATTTCCATAAACTTTGTTAAATTTGAAGTTAGAAACTTATGATGCATGGAGTTCATGTAGATATTCTACGTGACATCCTATGTAGTAATCAAATATAATACATTTTTGGTTCTCTATCTTTCACTTAATATTAGTTTTTATTGTTTATCTTTTATGTTTACAAAGTTGTAATAGTCTTTATCTTTACAAAAATATCAAATGATTCTTCATTCAGATCCTTAATGGGTTAAATTTTCTTAAATTTAGTGAACAAATTCAATTTCAGCATGATCTATTGGTTCTTTATCTAGCTCTTCAAATTCATAAGAGTTGAAAAAGGTCAAACAAACTTAGTTTGATGAGCAAATGAGTGTAGCAAGTAATGTCGGATTAGATATTCCCAAAACTAAAAATGTAAATGCTAAATGTCGCATCCCATATTTTTCCAAAACCTAATTAAGTGCTTAATTGTTTAATAATTATCATGTGTACAAACTACAAATGACCCCATTTTAGGGTTAGAAGAGATTTACATTTTACAAGTGACATATTCACACACCATTTGAGTTTATTCTTTTTTTACACAACCATTTGAGTTCTTTTCGACACTATTTTCTCTCTCTAAATATATTTTATAGTTTTAGGTTGATCATTTATCGATATGAAGTTTTGTTCGGTTCTATTAAAGTTGGGAACCTTCTAAGAATTTGGTCTTTCTAATTGAGGGTAAGAGTGTAAATGAGCTTAGTTATCTGTGAATTATTCAGACTCGACTTGTTAAATGGCCAATCAAACTCGTTTGTTTAACTACACAAACAAACCGAAGTTTGAGTTTGAGCTTCATATTAAACATAATAAAGAAAGAATTTTTTTAAAACGGACTAGAATATAATACATATTTAAATCTCAAGGAAGGAGAATGTAGATTCAACACTATGAGGGGAATGAAATTCAAGCTTCACTTAGAGAGGAGGAGAGTGTAATTTACAATAAAAAAACAACTTTAAATTAATAAGATGAAATCAATATACAAAGGTATAGGTACAAGAATTGACAGAGAGAAATATTGTGCCACAACGTAACTCTGACTTTGTTTACTTCTTGTTAGTAAAATTAAACTCCACTTGAATCCCTTCCAAATACGAATCTTCTTGTCCAATCTGACACGACCAAATACCTTGTGCGCCAGCTCACTTGCTTGCTGAATGTAGAACAGTTTTATTATATATAACTAACTAGTTATGCACATAAATTAGTTGTCATATGTCAAGCAAACGTGCTTTACATCATAAACATTTACCTTGCATATACAGAATACCAAAGCCATTGAGTACTATGACCAATGGAAACCCAGTCTCCAGGAAGTTCTGCGGCTGCTTGCTCTCCACCCAGTGGAGCAAATTGCCCAAAATGTTTATACCTTTTAATAATAAGCAGCAACCAGCCTCTCATTGATTAGTTAAGGATAAAAATAAAAAATCAAGCAGAGTACATTTTTACCAATTATGTCTTTGATTGAAAATGTTATACAGACCCAATCATCATTTAACTTTCAGTCATATTCATGATGTGTCTTTTGGTTAGATGCATGATAGTCATGAATATGATTGAAAATTAAATGCTCAACAAGGTGTCTAATCAAAAAAGATATCATGAATATGATTGAAATATGCATTCATCTAAATGTGTCTTTTGACCAATTAAGAGATCAATATCTCTTTTAATTGAGATGCATGTCAGTTTTGCTCAACAGAAGATATATTAATCTCTTAATTGGTCAAATCTTTAATCTTCTCACAAACACTAAAAACAAATACTCACTTTTTATATATTCATGCTTGAACAATAGGTCTGATATGTGCAGACCTTAAAGTCAAACTCATTATATGAAGGAGGTTTAAAGTAAAATCAAAATGCTTCAACTCAAGAAGCGGAAAGGAGACTCCAATGGAATGTTAAGGCATAAACCTTCAAGGTTTCAAGCTAAAGCATTTTTATTTTATCAGCTTATATGCAAGCCATTAAAATTTTACATTTTCTGAAGAATACTATTTACATAGGGTGCATATACCGTGCCGCACACTTCATCTGAATGGACATCTAATCCAGTTCTTAACTTACGTGTGTGCTAATGCAGTGTTTCCAAGTGTTTATTAACAACTTCAGCTTTCATATTTTAAGCAATCACTACATAAGGGGGATTTAACAGTTATACTGGATTTCCCTGGTACTGGTATCTAATTCACATACAGCAGACAATTTTGCAATTTCCACACCAAAGACAGCAAATACAGAAAACTTAGTTACAAGCATCATGAAGTATATGGTTTACCGGAATGGAAGAAACCTATGATGTCCAGATCCTGAAAATCGGCGGGGACCTTCTGGATGCTCTTCAGAATGATCCATGCGGTTAAAGCATCTAGCTAGATATTCACCTTGTTGGGCAGCAACCTAGATATATCAGTACATTAAAAACTTACTTCAATCATATTTTTTGACTTCAAAAAGAATCCGCAAATCTGCTTAAGGAAGCATTCAGGTACTTGTGAAATGATGCATACCTGTGCAGTTGCTGGCAGAGTCTTCACCTGTGAATCTGCATTAGAAAGGGCCACCTTAAACCCTTCTATGTCTATTTCTTTTCTTTCATTTCCTTGTGGGTCATTCCACAGAACCCTCAAATCAAGTATATGGTTTCCCTTTAGATAGTGATCAACTTGAGGATATCTTAAGATGATGTCATCCATCACATCCTGGAATTCTTCGACAGTTAATGTACCGGAGTTATTTATGTCTGCAGCCTTAAATATGGCCAAGATATCATCCTAGAAACAGCAGCAATGGGTTCATTATGGCATGTACAAATTCAATAGTGATCTACATAATTGTCTAAAGGTGTCAGTAGTTTACTCCATTTTCATCTCAAAATGAAAACTATAGCAAGCAAGTATAAGCAACAGCTCTGTGGAATTTATTTGAAAATAATCAAATGACAGGCATAATGAGAGTAACATCTTCATCGGATCCCAAGCAGGATGATCAAGTCCGTGTTGATTTTGAAAAGGATGCAGCACCATGATATTTAAATAATCTAAGAAGTCTAAAAAGAGACTGTTAAAGGATTAAGAGATACCATAATTTTACGTTGATTTATTGAAGAACAATCGCCAATGGCATAAACATTTTCACATCCCTTCACTTTCAACCATTCATCAGTTGCTAGTACATGCCTTTTAGCCTGCACATAGAGCAATCCAGGCTTATATTACCAACATAATAGTTAATTGTGATTTTCACGCTAGAGAAAACAATTAAATGCATACAAGAACTGACATAATACTAAAGGAAAGGATGGAAAACCGTGCTTCAGAAATGCATGGAATTAAGCAGCACCTGACCAACTTCTTCCATAAAGTCCCTTATAACTGGAAGAGTAGCAATGCCAGTGGACCAGACAATCAATCCATGAGGTACAGAGCAAACCTCTCCTGTTGATTTCACCTTCATTGTAATTTCCTTGTCATTAACACCCATGACCCGACATCCTGTTTGTACTTCTACACCGTCTCTCGTAAACTTCTGCTCAGCAAATGAACTTATTCTTTCATCAAACCTACGAGATTGAAGATGACATTTTTTCCAAGATGTGAGCTCCTACCACGGAAGGGTTGAGAATTTGAAAGGTTCAAACAGCTAGCCAGGCTTGCTTAATGATTGGCCTTATTTTATGAGATTAGCAATACCAGAAACTAAAGAAAAATGCTAAACGGTAGCAGAAAGCATTAATAATTGAAGGCTTAAATTGTGGGAAACAAAAAGAAATGGCCTACATTTATAAGTTTCCATCAAATATTAATCACATCTAAATAGGAACAAATATATGTGGTAGTAACAGCTGGGTGTGCACCATATAGGTTTCAATTGCCAAGATATAAAAAAGTTACAAGGAATATATATCCAATACATTCCTTTCTAAATCAAAAGCACTTGTGTGAATGGTTAAATATTTGGTATACAACCTAGGTGGTTTTTTATTTCAGGCCAATGGCAAACAAGCATACCCTAAAAAATCAACCATAAACAGAAAGCAGCATGCATATGAAATCAATAATGGATTTAGTTAACAATTTTATTTGTCTTTTCAGGTAACATTAACCAAATGATAATGCTGCTGGTCGTTTAATAACAAGCTAATTTCATGTGGATAAAATAACAAGTATAGCAAAAGATTATTACAGTTCTAGGAGAACTAGCACAAGACCCAATGAAAGTTTTATAGCTGGCACCAGTAACACAATATATTACTACAATCAATAAACGATTTCAGGAAGGCACCAGAGTCTTAATGTTATTTTTAAAATTTCAAAGCATGGGAAAATAATTGAGACAGTTAATGCTTCCCTTACATGTTCAAGATGTGATCTCCAGATTGAATTAACGTTATCTTCACTTTATCTTTAACGGATGGATATAATGTGATTAAATCTTCTTGGATAAAATCATGCAGCTCCGCAGCAAATTCAACACCAGTTGGACCTCCTCCAACGACTACAAAATGAAGATTTGTCCTTTGTTCCTCCTCAGATTGATTAGGAAGAACAGCCTTCTCAAAACAATCTATGACAGACAGTCTGATCTTCTGAGCATCCTCAACATCCTATGAGAGATGACAAGATCATATTTGGAATATTTGCAAACTAGGGAACAAAAGAAGAGTGCACTGATGGTAATTCTTCCACACCAACAAGATCAAAGACTTAATGAATCTCCTGATAACCAATAATCATTAACATAAACACACACACACACAAAAAAAAAAAAAACATTTGTTGGAAAAACTGCCTTAATTGTGGTCTGCCCCTAACCACCTTAATTGCGGCAATTTAGTGCTTGTAAGACTTAGACAGTCCTTAACTTATAAGTCGGTTTTATGAGGTTAAGTTAGGCTCTAAGCTTAGACTCTAAGCTGGTGTAAAAGCCAATGCCTAGATCTGTGGTTGGGTTGCACGCATTATTCATGCTCTAGACCCAATGGATTTGGGGTGAAGGGGTGTGTTGGAAAAGTCACCTTAATAGCGGCCACCCTTGCAGTTTGTTAGTGGGCCACTTCATATGCCTTCATTGAAGTGGTCGCCTTAAGTGTGTTGGGCTGAGAGGTGTGTTTAGTCCCACATCGCCTAGAGATATGGTCTTTGGAGCCTTACAATTTTGTGGAAGTTACGCTCTAAGCTCGAATTCTAGGACCATTATTAAATGATTTTACACACAGCTTTTTAACAATATGTGGGGTTGGTTAAAAGAAATCAAACGTCACAATATCCTGTCATGAATCATGTCTAATGACAGACCCTTTAAATCCAAATCCTTTTTAATGATAATACACAGAGTAAATAAACTTACCTTGAGAAAATGACAGCTCTCCTTGACACCAGGTGTGTTAAAAGTATTTACTTGGGCTCCTACTGCTACTACTAAAAAGTCGTAGTCTAGAGAAAATTCACCGCTTCCCACTAAATTGTCAATATTAGATCGACAAAAAACCTTTTTGTCTGCAGCATTAATCTTGACGCATTCTGCCTCCCAAAATTTTACTTCTCCTTTTCTCTGCAATGGGAAAAAAAAATACCCTTGTAAAACAACAAAATAGGGAAAAATCCCAGACAAAAGTAACCGCTAAGTGATAATAACATCTCAAGCACACAACAAATCATACCTCTAATGATCCTGTTTCACATGGTAAAAATCAAAGAAACTTGATTTCTCACTACATTAATTGTATGTTATCAATGCAGTTAAAAAATCATACACAATAGTTTTATTTCTTCCACCTTTTTAATCATGTTTCGGACTGGCTCTACGATGCTCCGCGCTTCAACTGTCCCACAAGTGACACTCGGTAACAAGGGAGTAAATGCAAAGTAGTTACGAGGCGAAACAACCTGAACATCATATAATGAAGCATCCAAACCCTTAAGAAAACTAGTAGCAGCCCATCCTGTTCCAAGAACCACCACTTTCTTTTTTGGGGGCTCAGTAGTATCAATATTAGGACGTACAGCTTCTGATTGCGATTCGGAGAGTGCCACCGCACCTCCACCACTGCAATTTTCAAGGGCAAGTAGATTCAATGAAATAGAAAACTTTATTAACTAACAAATATTAAATACAGCATAAGTACAGGTATGAACAAGAAATACATTAATGCATTCACATAAAGAAAACAACCATAACCGTAACTATATTGACCTTCAGTCTGGTCTGACACCAGATTTTTCATCGAGGACAACATCGACCTAGAGGCTTTTGAAAAATCAGTGGATTTCTTGAGGAACAAGACAGACAACCAACGACCATGAAGTACTATTGTGTAACTATTTTCTTTAGATTCTAATGTGGTGGAGGGAGATTTGGAAGAATATTGATGGTATAGAAGGATCTCGGCAATTTTTGAATAAGTGGATCCTGATCAACCACTCACTTCTTTTTTAGCTCGCTCAGTGAATGAATCCAATTCTTACACGAGCAAGATTGGAATCCCCAATTTCAAGTTGTGACCAACTTTTATCTTCATAGTTAGATTTTCTCTTATCTTCACAAAATATTTAAATCTGCTTCTCTATTTTGGATCCCAATCCACCCAACATAACCCCGAGATCTAAACCCCTTCTCAAATGTGTCATGTAAAGAAAAGGGAAAAATAACTATATTAACATCCGAATAATTTGTTAATGAATAACTAGGTTTTTGATCATCGATCCAAACCGTCTTCTAAGATTCAAAATCTTGTATTTGTAAAATTTTGGAGAAGGATGAAAAGGATAGATATCCTGTTAAGAATGTAAGGGGAAGAAGAAAAGGACCTGATAGTGCAGAGAAGCAGAAGGTTGGAGTGAGTGTTGAGAGCCTTGGAGGCTCTACTGAAGAAGGAAGCAAAGGTCATAACTGAACAAGGATGATGAAGCACACCAAACAAAACAGCTCCACTCTGAACAACTTGTCTACTCCAAATGTTTTTCTACTTACTAATCTAACCTCATTAAAAAAGAGACATATTATGACTTTGCGTTTATACGCAAATGCGTGGACCAAACACAACCTCACGTGTTACGGTTAAAAAAAGAGGGACCAGCGCGGGAGTTGGATTGATCTTTTTTCTGCATCAACATGCTTAGCGAATTTCTGTTATTCAATTAGCTTATCGAATCTCTTGAGTTGAGCTAATCTTATCTTATCTTATTTATTTACTATAGTAAAATCATACGCAAGCAAAATGACATTTTTAGACATTTTATAAGACTGCCACGTGTCCAATTTTTTAGATATTTTAGACATTTTATCGCAAAAAGACAAAATGTTGACATCTTACTATAGTAAAATCATATGCAAGCAAAATGACATTTTTAGACATTTTATAAGACTGCCACGTGTCCAATTTTTTGGATATTTTAGACATTTTACCGCAAAAAGACAAAATGTTGACACCTTTCATAATAAATCTGCAAAAAAAACAAAAAAAAAGGAAAAGAAAAAAACAAAAGCTGTAGAAAGCAGCAAGTCAGAAAATCTACTCTAAATATAATAAAACAACATGTTAGCACTTTTACATTTTTAGACATCTTAAAATTTTGTCATTTGTCAAAAAATGGGGGTAAAATTGTAAATGTATAACTAAAAGACAAAAATTCCCTATTTTTTATAACTTTTTATTACTTTTTCTTTTACACACTTTCCCATCATCTCTCTCCTCTCTCTTTTTTATTTATTTTATTCTCTTTTCTCTCTCATAATGCCCCCCTCTCTCCTCTCTCATTTCTCTTTTTCTTCGATCTACTCTAAATATAATAAAACAACATGCTAGCACTTTTATATTTTTAGACCTCTTAAAATTTTGCCATTTGTCAAAAAATGGGGGCAAAATTGTAAATGTATCACTAAAAGACAAAAAATCCCTACTTTTTATAATTTTTTATTACTTTTTCTTTTACACACTTTCTCATCATCTCTCTCCTCTCTCTTTTTTATTTATTTATTATCTTCTCTCTCTCATAATGCCCCCCTCTCTCCTCTCTCATTTCTCTTTTTCTTCTTCAATCTCTATTTATTATCATTTATTTCTATTTTATCTAATACTAATCTAATCTATTCTTCTTCTACTTTCAAACTAATAAAATCATATGCTACCACATTTACATTTTTAGACATCTCCAAATTTTGACATTTGTCACAAAATGAGGGTAAAATGGTAATTTTACCACTAAAAGACAAATATTCGTAGTTTTTTGTCAGTTTAAAAAAAACTGTCACTAACGCGACAGACGCTGACACGTGTCAGCTTTTACTTTTTTTCAAATTTTTTTACATCGACTTTAATGCTTTTTAAAAAAATGCTTGACACGCCTCGACGACACGTGTCAACGGAATGTCAACGAGGTCGCTAACTAAATCTTGCAACGATGCATATTTTACCTCTATTGTCCTAATACATTATTATCGATCAATGTAATTACGATTGTCAATCTCCTTAATTTTTTCGACTCAATATAATTTGCATTTGTATGTTATATGCCACAATACTTATCTCTTTCCTCTTTGAATTTCAAATTATACATTTTCGACATGCAACGTCAGCAGCAACTAATATGATTTAATTAATATTAAATGAAATAAAAAATATGAGTTAACATGTGGCAACGAGAGTGACAACGACGAGAGATCGATAATGAGAGTCTGCAACGCTGACCGCAACGAGTAGTCGCAACGAGAGCCAACAGGAGCTAACAGAATGCCCAACGGGGATGCATATTTTACATCTAATGTCCTAATACATTATTATCGATCAATGTAATTCTAATTGTCAATCTCTTTTCATTTCTTCGACTCAATATAATTTGCATTTGTATGTTATATGCCACAATACTTATCTCTTTCCTCTTTTAATTTCAAATTATACATTTTCGACATTGTTCACAACTTATGAATACCTTTCAAATTACTATTATAACTTCATCACAATACACCGACCATACAGTATCACCCATGTGTATGTACAGGTAAAATACTAGTAATAATATAAAAAAACTGCAAAAGAAACAGAAAAAAATCAAAAACTGCAAAAAGCAGTCTAACGCGCGCTGACGTGCTGTCAGAAATTTTTGAAATATTTTTTTTCTTTCTTTTTTATATGATTTTCTATTAAAAATTAATATTTAAATAGAATTTAATATAATCTACTTAAACTATTAAAACTAATTAATTTAATCACCTCCAATTGTCAAAAAAACTTCCCCCACTACCGATTATGTAAAATTTATCATTTATTATAATCTACTCAATTAATAACTACTAATGGTCAAAAAAACGATACCGCTAGCAAAAATTCAAAAATCATTTTCATTCAAAAAATCAACAATTAAATCTCATTTGTTTTTTTTGTTAGCAGCACACGGGAACGACTACGAGAGCAGCAAAAAGAGCGACACAAGAGCGGGACCAGCATATTTTATATTAAAATAAGTAATTTACTTTTTTTTACTCTTTTTTAAAACTTACTTTTTAAAAAAAAATCAATAATCTACTCAAACTACTAAAACCAATTAATCTAACAACTATCAATTGTCAAAAAAAGTTCCCCATACCAATTATGTAGAATCACGGTAGAGGCAACAAAAGCGCCAACAGGGTTGCATATTTTATATTAAAATCAATAATTAATTTTCATTTTTTTTTTGTGAGCCGCACGATAGCGACAACAAAAAAAGCAACAGGAGTTACCACAAGGTGCATATTTTATATTAAATCTCATTATTCTTTTTAGTTTTATTCCATTATTAATATTGTAAGAAGATGACAACTTTTTTTAAAAACATTTTGCAACTTTCAATGTATTTATAATTTCATAGCAAATTATAATCACATACGGTACCATCCATGCATATGCACGGGTAAATTACTTGTTTATCTCAATAAGAACAAAATGCTCCCTGCATTCAATTTAATGAAAAGACAAAAAAAACCCCTAAACAATAGTGCAATGCAGGAAAATTGCAGTAAAATTGAATGCAGTGAATTAAATTCCCCTTTTTTTGGTACATAGAGAGCCGACGCCGAACGGTACACTCACAAACTTAATTGTTATTAAAAATAAATTTTTAAACCTCCTATATTGGAGCTAAAAGCATAATTTGTTGATGAATATTTTAGATTATCCTTGAAGCCAACATGAGATTTTATAATATCAAATTTAGTTTTTGGGAAAGAAAAATCCAATCCAATAATACTTATCCAAATAAATTGGTTATTCAAGCAAATCAAATATATCACCCGAAAAAGCAAATCAAATAGTATCTTTAATTGAGCAAACATTTTACATTCCCATTACTATTGCCATTAGGATGTCCAACAATTTTTTTCATTCAAACCTAAAAAGAAGAGCTAAAAGTACATCAGACATTAAAATAGAGTCGTCGGAACACTTGAGCTAATTAGCTGGCATGTGTTTCTCTTGATCTGGGCGTTCACATGTAGGGCTTCGGACGTCGTTTTAAATTAGAATATTGTCTTGCATTATCTCACATTTGCATTAACTTAAATGCCTCCATCTCAAACTAAAGTTATCAAGAAGTGGGAATATATCTGTTACACAAAAACAACATTTAGTGCTGTTATTTAACTCCTATCTCGTGAGTCGAAAGAAGAAGCTGATAGACAACACAAAAATGTTCGAGTTTTACAGAACCTGAACCTATTAAGAAGGCACAGACAAAATATAGTGAATTAATGAAACTCACTAAATGAAAATAATAACTCGTTTTCACCACAATACCGAAATAACACAAACAAAATTAATAAAACACTTTGAATCAAAGATCAAGCAGTCTCTGTAAAATTTTTTGGTAGATTACTATTTAATAGATAGTGTAAAATGTTGCGACTTGTTCGAGGCCATATTCAAAACTAGCACGGAGAACCGCATTCAGCTTGTTTTTGCCAACCTTCAATGCAAGTTGCGACACTTTTTATCACCGCTCTTGCTCTGCAAATTGGCTTTCACATTAATTGTAAAATTTGGAAATCTAAAATAATAGCAAAAGATCCTAAAGAAGAAATTGAAATTGAAAAAAAATATGAATCTACAAAAAATATTTCAGCCACAACAACACACTGCAAATTGGAATGCTGTAACAAAGAACAAGGTAGTCAATACTCTTGCAGACACATAAGCCATTATTACTAACAAATAAAACTAGCAGTCAAAGTCAACATATAAGTTACAATAGCTAAAGCAAAAAACATTTGCTACATTGTCTGCTCCATTGTAAACTGGTAGATAAACTCAAAACAGAGTACGGCTTGTTTGTTCTTGATAGAGGATCTTGCAGTGTTCAAACATATCAAACGCTTTTCTGTTTTTGTGATGCATCTGAAAGAGACAATGAGCTTCAGAAGCAACATAAAAGCATTTGATACTATTAAACATTGTACACTGGATTGAGCGATGATTGATTACTGACTAACCATTGATATGAAAAAGAAATAGATATTTTAGAAAGCAAAATAATCAAATTAGAGACAAAAAAATCAAGAATTTTCGGAGAACCAAATAATCAGAACATAAACAGAGTGAATAGGATAATGGAATTACAGATAGAACAATAATGCCTCAGTTAAATCCCTTAAAGTCATATGAATGTAGCTTCACCAAGTAGGTTCTTCCTGAAAACAGGAGCTTGGCTCCACAACAACTCAAACAGTTGGATTAAATCATCATCGGCATTTTTGTTCTAACGAAAAAGAAAGACCTACGGCAATATCCCAAATCCAATTCAGCCATAGGTGACACTCAACCACTCAATCGGCAGCATTCACATTCCAATAAAAAATAAGATTTTTAAAAACAGTACTAGTAAAAAATTAGAACATAATTTAGTGCTGTTATTTAACTCCAGTCTCGTAGGGTACGAGAGATGAAGCTGATAGACAACACGTAAATATCTGAGTTATTCAGACCCTGAACCTAAAAAGAAGATTCAGAGTATAGTGAAACTCATTACATGAAATAATCGATTAGATTTTCACCAGAACATCTAAAACACCAACCAAGCAACAAATAAAAATAAAACAAATTTATCATAGGATAATATCGCCTCAGTTAAATCCATTGATGTCATATGAATGTAGTTTCCCCAAGTAGGTTCTCCCTGAAAACAGGGGCTTGGTTCCAAAACACCTCAAACAATTGGATTAAATCATCATTAGCAATCTTATGAAACAAAAACTAGATTTTCACAAAATCGAATTCAATCACGATAGTACTAATTCAAAAAGAATAAATTTATTCAACACTTTAGAGGCTCAGAAACATGTTACAGCTCTATCAATCATGATTTTTCAGAAGCAGAACTGGCATAAAGCTGAGAATATATCATCATAGCCAACTATTGTACAAAGATCGAGATTAGAAAAACCGAAAACAATAATTAAAAATGCAGACTTTTAAGATTTAATACTTGATCATGTTAGTGGCGTTTACGGAGGAACAAAGCAAGAAGTGCAGGATCCTAAAATGAAAACGACCGCGTTTTAATTTGCGCCTCTAGGACTAGCTCTAATTTCAGAGAACACGTGGTGTTCGAAACAAAACTGAAGGTATAACGAGGCGAAATCAGAATTCAACGCGATCAGAAAAACAAGTGAAAAGGAATAGTGGGGAATTTAGCCATTGCTTTGACACAGATCAGTCGGAGTGATCAAGACTGAACTGCAACACGAATGGCAACGATTTAGCACTAGCATTGGGGCTTACACGTCATGGATAATCAGAGGAGCCCGGGAGCGTGCGGAGAATTTAACGAAAATTTAAGGGAATTAGAATATCGTAAAATGGTTTCGAATGAATGGTGAAGGTTTTGGATCGCTGCCGCTAAAACCCTAATGGTTGATATGTGAAAAGATATAGGTTGTGGACGATTATATAGGCGCACCAAAACCCTAAAAAAAATACCTTCTCACCAACGGTGCTGTTAAGACTTCGTACTTTCAGTAGCTGGGTTACCCGACCCAACTCGACTGGATCTAACTTAATTGGGCTAAGTTGTTTAACGCCACATGAGTTAGGATTGGATGTTTTTTTCTTCCATGCTTTTCTCAACCTCCCCCTCCTACTCACCACACACTCCTAAACACAGCAAAAATACCACAATATCTTTAATGAAATGAAATATTCTTAGTGTGTCCGTCTTTTTTTTTGATTTTAATGGGTTTGGGGACAGACAACTGAACCAGTTCGGATCAGCACTCCCAGGGGTTGATTTATTTTGACACACACCTCACTTTTTGAACTTTCTTTGGTACGGCTGCCAGCAATCGAACCTGTCCGGACAAAAACCTCTGAACCAGTTAAATGTCAAACCCATGGTTTGAATTGATTCATGGTGCTATTGAAAAAGTTAAATTGATTGGGGATCGTTTTCTCACAACTCAAAGTAGACAAATGTCTTATTATGATTATGTGGGAGATCACTTGTTTTTATGTGTTTCACCAATGAAGGGAGTATTTGCGTTTTGGCAAAAGGGGTAAGCTAGGTCCTAAGTTCATTAGACCATTTGAGATTTTGGAGAGAGTCAGATCTGTAGCTCATAGTTTGGCACTTCCACAAGCTAAGTCCTAATGTTCACTGAGTCTTTCACATTGCTATGCTTTAAAAGAAGTATCTCTATGACCCTTCTTATGTGATTAGTCACGAAGACGTGCAGCTAGATGACCATTTGTACATTCAATAGCTATAATTGATAAGGAGGTGAGATGTTTACGCTCAAAAGATTGTTTTGGTGAAAGTTCTTTGGAAATGACCATTTGGTGAAGATACAACTTGGAAACATGGAGAAGTCAGGATTTGTCTGTCATTGATTCGTTGGCTTCTCCGGGAGGTGTTGGAGAGCTAAATCGTTGACTCTTCAAAAATGTGAGTGGATGACGGTCATCGTCACGTATTTTAATTATTTTAAATTTCGATATTTTATTCCTTTTGATATTTTAAAGTTATTAGTTATTTAAAAATGTGAACACGCTGTTTGAAAACTATATTAGCTTATTTGAAATGATCTTCTTCTAAGATTATTGATGTTGTATTTAACTTGATTATTTTTCAATATGCAAATGACGTAAAATGATTTTGAGATGTTAATGTTAGTGAATGTGACGATTTATGTGCACCTAGTTGTATGACCTTGGGTTGAGAGAGATACTCGTTATATATAGCCGCCTCTAAGGGGAGGCCACCCTTAGAGGAGAGATCAGTTATCAACGAGATGTAGTCGCCCCGTAATCTTGATGTGATATGGTTGAAAGAAGAAAGGGCTATCCGTCTCTAAGGGGAGGCCACCCTTAGGTGGAGACGAATATCAACCGGATAAAGTTGTCTCTTGATTCTCTCACTGTGATTTTTTTTTGGGTTGATATTTTTGAGTTTTATACTTTTGAAAATTACTATGATTATTATCTAAGCATAACTCTATGAACATTTTGTTAAAACACTCGTGCGCCTTGGTGGTTTTAGGTCGGAGAAGTACTTAGATGGTCACGAACACAACACATCATTTTTTAGCACAACCAATAGACATACGACACATCATTGAAACTTTTAAAATAATCCCCCAAAAAATAAAACTCACTTCTTCAATCGTTCTTCCAGCTGTAGGTACGCACATTGCCACTGCGTACAACGACCTCCCTCTTTCAGTTTCAACGGCAACCCTTTCATCTTCTTCTCCACATGTCAGTAATGTCACGCCAGATTATTTATAAATTAATTTTTCTTTGCACAACTTTTTTTTGGATAAGCACAACTTATTAAAGTCTCAGATGCAAAATTGGTTAATAGAAAAAATAGATGCTTGGAGAGTTCTATATTCTTATATAGATTCATCTGAATTGACTCAGATTAGTCAGAGTCCAATGTAATTTTATAGACTAAAATAATCCAAACAAGAGAACTGCAGCATTAACATTCAATTTGTACACTCACAACAAGTCACAGCCATTATATTCCATAGTTATCTGAGCTTGTCATTTTTCAGTTTACATATCTATGTCTTGTCTTTCCTTGAAGGAAAGCTAGGGGAAGGGTTGGAGTTATTTCTATGGGATACTTTTCCACCCCTCTCTTCTATTTCATTCCACCAATTCTCTAAACATCTTAAACATATAATTCAACACCGTTAGGACAAATAAGATGTAGAATGCACTACCTGAAAATCAAAATTGTAAATGTAATTATACAAGCTTGTATCCAAAGACTTGTGATCCAATGCTCCCGTTCTAACCATGCAAAGAACACTACAACAAGAACAGAACAATAACTCTATCTATCTATATCATATCCTACCTCAAAATTTTACACACCACCAATCTTCATTCTACTTCAGATTCAGATTAATTATCTCTCAGCAGTCATACTATCATCCATGTCAAATGTCGATACCCAGCCCACTTAGCTGCAACTCGTAAGCCAATAGCTAAAGCTGCGAGAAAAAGTGGAATTGGAATCCTCCTTTCTTGTATTCCAATCTCCTCAACTTGTTTCCCTTCTGAAAGCATTTTGGAATACTGATAAATAGCCAAGGCCGTGTATGAAGTAATCACCAAAAGTCTAACCCAAGGCTCCCCAACAGCAGCTAGGACAGCTGCAACAGGCAATGCAGATGAAACATCATCTCTTCTTTTGATAAACTTTGAAAAACCATAAATCCCAAGCAGAAGGGTCCAAAACAGTGGTTCAGAAATATAGCCTCTAACAGCAGCATAACCAATAACACCGGTTACAGTCAGAACATAAGGTTGGTCGTGGATACAATTTGGAACGGTAGCTTCAGCAACAGCTAAAACAACTGACGCCAGCACGATAATGGTGGTCAGGTCTGATATAGGGGCACATGCAATTATCCAAGAGTAGAATGCCCGAACGGTGTAAAACAAATCCTCTACGCATCTAATCGAAAAAGTGATTGGACTTCCTATGAAATGGTAGACTGATGCAAAAACATATTTCAAGATGTATCCTATGAAACGAACAATTCCAAGTACAGCATTCTTCCAGTTTGACAGTTCGAATAAAACAGCTCTCCATGCATAGATGAGGAAACCGAGTGCTGTAGATTAACATAATAACAAGTTATTACAAAGGCCATGTTATTAAAGAAATAGAACAGTTGCCAAAGGGGTTATCAATGAAACGAAGTATGTTTGAGAAGGGAGGGCATAATTTTCAATTAAATTGAGGAAGCTATAAAATGTCTCTAAACATAATGAAGTGTGATTAAAATATTATATTATTATCTATCATATTACTCTTTTAATTTTTGTAAAATCTCAATATATATTAAAGTATACACTAATCTTTCCAAACTCTTCCCCTCGCCTCCCCTCTCAAAACTACCTCCCAAACATACCCTAAGGGGTTACCAATGAAAACTGAGAGCATATAACTTTAAAGTTTGAACTCTGACATGCAAGGTGCCAAGGTTAAGTTCATCTTTGTAAACAGGCATAAACAATAATAGACTACAAAAAACCTAAACACACACTCATCCTCAAAAAAATATAAGGAAGCCTTTAAGGTTAATAGAGTCAGAACACCAACAGGCAAAAAAAAAAACTCTAAATTTGGAACTAAATTTCAAAAGGAATGAACAAATTCATCTTGCTAAGTTGAAACATGTCAAAGTCCCAGCACCTAGTGCCTAAATAGTGCTCAATGAAAACAACATAACAGGGGCCAAATGCTTATCCATGTCATGAAACACCACAACATTATGAAAATCCATACTTTATATTATCAACAACAAGAAGATCTTCTCCAGCTCCTATTTGCTCATTCAATCTCAAATCAAGTGAAAGAGATAAATCAATTGTTCATTTTCCCCTTTTCCTCTTCCTCGCATTTTTTGGATAACGAAAGACACACAAACAGATAGAGTTAGAGAGAGTGAGATGGAACTGACCTACAACCCATGGCCATCTGAGAGGAGGATCGGGAGCTTCTTTGTAAATATTCTTAAACCGCTCCGGCGTAGTGCTCGGCCCTCCAGCCTCCTTCTCGGCTTCATCCAACCCAGCGACAACTCTCTCATCGTCGTTTACTGCGAAACGCTTCGCAATGGAGAATCTGGGGGTTTCGGGGGAAAACCCAATGCGGTTTCGGGTGAATTGAGGTTTAAAAGCTTGGAGTGTTGTGGTTGGGAATGGTTGGGGTGGGAGGGGAAATGAGGGTTTGAATTTGAAGGAGAGGTTGGGAAATAGGAGAGATGGGACTGTGGTGGTGGACATTGCTATGCCTATGGCTTCTTCTTCGATTAGAGATAGAAAGGGAAAGGGATTGACATTGCAACTGCTTTTTTTTTTTGCGCCAAGCGTAAGATTTGCACTTAGGATTTGTTTTTCACCCCCTCATTATTTGCTACACCCCCATAAATACCATTGTGGACAAAAATGCCCCCATCATGTTACAAATTTTCGGAATTATCATTGAAAAGAGGTAAATCCGGAAGGGGGTAAATTCGGTTCAATAAATGTGAACTGAATTTACATCAGTTTTAGGTAAATCTCAGAATCCCCAAACCCCCTCCCGGATTTACCTCTTTTCAATGATAATTCTAAAAAAAAAATTAAATTACTTAAAAACAAATTAAAATTAATTAAAGAAGCGTTTTACAACGATTTTGATGATGAAATGAAATAAGACATGAAATTTCTGAACGGAAACAACAAAACACAACAACAAACAAAATGAAAACACGGTAGAAACTAGTAACCACAAATGAAACCACCTTGTTCTTTTTCCCTTTCCCATTCTCCGTCGTCTCGGATCGAACAATAACCACAATGATTCTGTTGACTTTCCCGGTATCTCTAGCCCAACGTGTCATTACAACTCGAGTGGGAAATATCTCAGATGTCGTAAAGGCAGCGGTTAAATCCATAATAATCATCTGTTAAAAACAAATATAAATGTTACATAAAAAACCAAAAAAAAAAAATCTCAGAAATACCTTTTGTAGAGGTAAATTCAGTTCACATTTTGTGAACCGAATTTACCATTAAAAAATTTAAAAAAAATTCGGATTTACCTTTTAGGGAGATAAATTCAGTTCAAAAATTCTGAATTGGAATTACCAACGTCTTGCGCTAAATCTGAGAAAAAAGACACCAAATTCTCGGAATTACCTTTTTTTAAGGTAAATTCGAAATTCCTGTTGGGTGGTGGGGTCTAGTCCATTTTTTTATAAAATGTGAGGGGCATTTTTGGGTTTTTTGTATTTATGGGGTGGGAGTGACAATGAGGGGGGTGAAAAAAATCCTTGCACTTATCGCAAAACCTAAAAGCATCCACAATAGAGGACTTCTAATTTGAGTTTTTAAATGGACCCCACGTGTACACATTACTCATTTATACATTTTTAATACTAATACCTAATAAGCACTCAATCCCCCCAATGCAACACCTTCAAAAAAATTCTTAAATGAGTCCCACAAATAATTACACATAATCACTTTATCAACAAATAACTCACAAACTTTTAAATGGATCTCACTTAAGCTATGAGAGAGAAAGTCATTGTACAAAGACTCCTCTCTATAAGGAATAAAACTTTTTCTGCCCACAATGGTATTCTTTATTAAGGATGATCCTTAATAAAGAAAAAACACTATAAGGAACACCATTGTGGATGCTCCAATAAACTCTGTTACTACTAGTCTCTTTCTCTTTTTGGTAAAAGTAGGAAAACAAAAAGACAAAGGGGAAAAAGGACAAAAATTACATCCTCATGAAGATGACTCTAGCGGCATCAGATGGAAGAAACAAGTTGATGTCATCGGGGGATCTTCCAACTCTTGCAAGCCGACTGAATTAGATGCTTCTTTTTTTTGCCAAAACAACGACAGTTGCAATTGCTTCCCTCAAAGTATGAAACAACTGAACATCTAAATCTCTAGCAATGAGCTCATTAATATTGCAAATTATAGATGCATAAGCTAGTCTCTTGCTCTTGCTTCTTCCCTCTATTTTTTTTACTTTTTTTTAGATTTCTTAGGCGATAGAAATAAATTATGGAAAAGTACATATTAATATTTTTTTGAGCAGTGATAGGCTGTACGAAGGGAAGTTGTCAAAAATGTTAGAATTACACTACACATGCTCACCGAAAATCATGGTTCATGATGTAACTTATCTCACACATAGCACTATTCGTATGTTTCGTACAAAATTTTCGTATAATCCAGTATTATTCATATTTTTTTTAAGAAAATGTGATTTTCATTCCGGTGGGCAATGCCCAAACCACAACAATCCAAATTGAACTAGATCTTCTTGGCACCACACACAGATTGTGGGCTCAAGCTACAAATGGGATGTTCTCAACTAAAAGATACAAAACAGAGAAACTAGAGGTGAAAATAACACAATGCTAGTTATTGGGCTTAAAAAATGCAGAGGATAGTAAGATGTAAGGCCAGCTTCAAGGCTCATGTTTCTTAGAACTCCCTAGCTACTCACTAGAATCCTCATACCACCTTTTATTCCCAAAATACCCTTAAATTTAAAACTTTTTTTAAGCATTAACTACGGTTCGGCCATGCGTGCGCCGAACCTGTTAAGTGTGGTTCGACCATGCGTGCATTGAACCGGCTCGCACTTGGCAGGGTCGAACCTCTCTGATTGTTGATGGATGCTGAGTTGTTTAATTTTAACTGATTTTTAACGATTTGATTTATTCATTGCACGATTTATTTTTTTAGACTTTTTCGGTTTGTATGACTTGTTGCACTTATCTATAATAGGTGTGATCGAACGTGAGCCGTTGATTTAAAACAATCGAAATCGTTAAACTTATAATTGTTGGGGAGAATTCAAAAATTTAGTCGTTGACTTGACGGTGCAGAGGGTTTGGAGCACGACTGATCGGTTTGGATCGGCACACGCTTGGTCGAACCTAGTCAAAACATAATTTGAGGTGTCTGAGTAAATTTTGACTGGTTCGGCGCAGCGAGATTCGATCAAGTTCGATCAACCGTGCGCCGAACCATGCATAATCTTTAAAAAAAATAAAAACCAAATTTTAGTAAGGACTTTTGGTCTTTTCACACCAAAAAGGGAGTTCTAGTGAGTAGCGGGGGTTGTACGAAGCATGGGCCAAACTTCAATGAAAACCCTTCTAAGTTCTAACCCATTATGACCCCGTCTAGTGTGAGCAACCCGCAACTTAACACAAAAAGATGTGAAACAAACTTCTTTCACCATTAAATTTGAACAAGTTGATCAAAAAAAAAAAAATCTGAACAACAAAATATGTATCATTATATGTTACAACTCAAAGGTTCGTGCATAGCACAGACGCAAGGTCTAGAAGTGTTTGAACTTATAGTTTATAGCTTTTTATTTTTTCTCTCAGTTTTATTCTTGTTACTTTAATTAAATTCCCCATTTATTCCCAACTAAACAAATATTTTCTCTTATATTTAAACATTAATTTTAATTGTCTATTTAAGTCATTTTATATTCATAAGCAGTTCAATCACTAATTTTATCAAATTCTTTAAACTCAATCCACTTGTTCATCTGCTATAAGCCCAGGGCCGACCATATAGGGGTGCAGGCATGTGCTAGTGCATGGGGCCTCACCCCAAAAAATATATTTGGGCCGTGTTTTCTATACCCCCACCCAATCCTCATTTACCCCCACCCAATTTTAAATCCCCAAAATGCCATTTGAAAATTATTTTTTTAAATAAATAAATCGTATATACCCCTTTGAGTACGTATATACGATGACTATTTTATGTCCAATAGTATATACGTACTCAAAAGGTATATACGATGAGTTTTTATTTTTTTTAATAATTTGTTTTAATTTTTATTACTAAAAGACTACTAAAAATTCGTTAAATAGTCAAAACTACTCTAGAAAATTATAAAAACACCACTAAAAATCTAACAAAACCAAAATAAGGCTATACATATTTTTTTAGATTTTTTGGAGACTATGAAAAATTAAAAAAAATCGTAAAAAATAGTAAACGATGGAATTTGGGATTTAATGGCTATGGTTTCATTACGATCGGAGTATGTTGCCCGAAAACCGATTTTTTAGCCTAAATTATTCGTTCGACGTATAACATCGTCACGTTTTAACAAACTACACACACAACCTATTTTCAGGACTTAATTAATTTTTATTTGACTTAAATTAAAAAATACCATAGGGATCGTATATACCCCCCCAAGGCGTATATACGATTATGGTGGGGGTGTGCCAATCGTATATACGCCTTGGGGGGTGTATATACGATGGCCAAATGTAAGGGTCGTGTATACACCCCCAGGTGTATATACGATTGGCCAGAAAATTTTTAAAAAAATTATGTTTTCAGAAGGGCATTTTGGGGTTTTCAGTTTGGGTGGGGTATATGGGGATTGGGTGGGGGTACAAAAAAAACCAATATATTTTAGGGCCCCAAAATTTTGTTTGGCCCAATAGCAGCACACCCAACATAACTTAGTTTACACGGGGCCGTCATTTAAATGCAAATATATTTTTCTATTCTATGTGAACAATAAATAACTTCTAACATTTTAGTCAAGACTGACAACCTTTTAGTCATTTAAATATATAGGAATTAAAATGTAATAATATGATTTTGATTATTGATAATATTATAGTTAGTAATTCTCGTTCCCCTCAACATTTTAGTCAAGATTGACAATATTTTAGTTAGGATATCTCTTTTTAAATAGTTAGAAGATTGATATTAGTTTAAATTTGTATTGCGATGTTATTTACAATTTAAATAATAAAGTTTGAGTTTTCAATAATTTATTTGATAAAATTATAGTTAGGGCCCCATTTTTAAGATTTGTACGAGGCCTCCAAATTGTTTGGGACGACCCTGTATAAGCCACCTTGTCAAATAGAGCCTTACAAAAGGTTCGTTCGTTGTAAGTTATCCTACGCTAGTAGATTGACCTTGCCAAATCCTACACCGAACTGATCCGCTAAAAATTAGCGTATCTTGCCAAACATAGCATTAATATTTAAAACACAAGATTAATAAGTTTAACAACAAAGACGGCAGTAAGTAACTGTCTTAACATTAATAACAACAATGTGAATAACAGATAATCTACCATCATTGATCATACCAAATTTGAAAGAAAAATAGCCCATCATTTATCATGAAAAACATGTATCCGGGGACAAAACAAGCAGTCAAATTTGTTAGCAGCAAGTTTCCCCTGAAACTGCCTGCCGGCTGGCGGAATTTTCAGAAAATCACTTCCACTTTTTACTGCTTGGCTGCTTCCTTCAACAGAACGTCACTTTCTTTTTGCCTCCAAGTCCAACCCCAACCACCACCCCTTGTAATTTATTTCAGACTCTTCAAAGCCTACTATATCAGTTGTGCTACTACTACTTTACTACCACTTCATTTCCTTATTATTCATTCATTCTCTGCCACCTCTGCTCTGCTCTATCTATCAATCTTTTCTAACTCTATCTTAGTTTCCACTCATGTCTCCATCTCCCACTTCATTAGATTCAACTCCCACACGAAGGTCCAGGGGAAAATCAGTCACTCTTGCCGATCACTTTGGCAATGAGAGGCTCAGAGATACAGAGGAACCACACCACCTTCATCGTCAAAATCTTAAACCCACATCAACCTCTCGTTTCTCTCGTCTCAAGAAGCAAAAGAGTTGCAAGGAGTTCAATAATAATTTTGAAAACAACACTTTTACTGCTAGGTCTTCCTTCTCCGATAATTCAGTGGTGAAGAAACCAAGTTCTTGCAATTGCAATCACGACATCGTTCCTAGAAGACTTTCTTTCGACGACAACACTTTTTCTTCATATAATAATAATAATAATAATAATTCATGGATGGTGAAGCAGCTCACAATGCAGAGGACCAATTCACCTACAGTAACTACTGGGTATATGAGTTCCAAGTCTCAATGGGCCTTGTCCCCTGGAAGATCAGGGTCACCTCCCATGTCCGTGGAAACCAAGGACGTACCCTTCTCCTTTTCCAGTTTCAAGAGGCCTCAAAACAAGAAGATTCTCACAATGGGATTTCACCTCTTCACCTCTAATAACAAAGCTTTAACTTCAACCACTTCCCCTCTGGCCGTTCATCACCTTCTTATGCTTAATAACCGATTGCTCCAATGGCAGTTTGCGAATCGCAAAGCTGACACTGTAAATGATCGCATGTCTCGCCAAACAGAGGTACGGTTATCCTTTGTTGCACTCAATTGGTGGAGTCCATATGTATTAATATATTTTTTTATGTGAACTGTGAATGTGTTTAGAGGAATTTCATTCATGCTTTGCATGGTCTTACAAAGTTGCGAAGTTCGGTTTCCCAAAAGAAGATCCAACTTGAGAGAGAAAAGCTTGAGAAGAAGCTTAATTCTGTAGTGCACTCTCAGGTGAGGGTATATTACTAGCTAGTATATTTCATTTAATTTAGTTACTTTCAAAAATGCATGACACGTGTATTTGCAAATGCATTAAATTTAATGATGTTGTATTTTGGAAGATGAAGCTACTGGAAGGATGGGGAGACATGGAAAGGGAACACCTGGCTGCACTTGATGTAATGAAGGAGTGTTTGCATTCTATTGTATGCAAGGTTCCCCTTTTACAAGGTGCAAAGGTCAGTCAGTGATTAATGTTCAATTGGATGTGATCTCATGTTATCGTTAAGAATCTATCTGCTGCATTTACATAGTTCTTGTGCTTTTATAGGTGGACATAGAATCAGCATCCATTGCTCAGAGGCATGCATATGATCTCATTGTTTCCATCAACTCTATGTTATCTACCTTTTCACCTTTGGTATGTCTAGTGAGTACAGTACTGCAACTGCACTAACCCTTGTTATTTTATGGTGACCACTTAAAGCATGATGATATTGAAATTCAAATTCAAATTTGGTCGTAACCAGGCTTACAAGACAGTTGAGTTGTTAGCAGAATTAGCAAATGTTGTTATACAGGAAAAGTTGCTCTTACAGGATATCAATAATCTATTTCGATCCATACGTGTTCTTGAGGTAATTAGTAAATATTCTTTGTTTCACCCCTACTCTTCATTTTTTTTGTTGCTACTTCTATTTATTTTTTTCTCCTTTACATGGTGTCTCCTTTTTGATAAAAAATTGAGAAGAAAGAGGGGTACAACTTATTTAAGCTTCACAAGACTTTTACTTGTTTGTTGATTAGATATGAATTGTTTTATTTATGGATTTTTTTGTTCACTGTGTTGGCAGCTTAAAGAAAGAAGTCTGAAGTGCAGTCTCATTCAATTGTAATGTTGAGAAAGAAAATATCAAAAGCCTGTCAAATATCACTGTCTATGTAGGTATTTATATATGTAAAAGCTATTAGTGAGTAGGATAGCATTATATATATATATATATATATATGAACTTACAAGTATTCGTATATAAACTTATAAACTTATATAAGTTATAAAGGCTTCTGATATTCAGTTAGCTAGGATAGAATAGTGAAGTAGCCACGTGTATGCGCAATCATCACCATATATATTAGGGTTAAATACATGTTACCCCCTACAAATATACTCATTATCCATTTACCCCTCTGTAAAAATAAAACTCTTAAAAAAGACCTTGCAAAATATAAATGTTTCTAGTTATCCCCTGCTGTTAGATTAGGTTAACAAATTAAGTGTATCTTTGAAACAACACTTTTGTTTCATGAGGGGGTAAATGGATAATGGCGTATTTGCGAGGAGGTAAATGGATAATGAAAGATATGCGGGGTGTAACATATATTTCTGTGCAGGGTAAATAGATAATGAGCATATTTATAGGGGTAACATATATTTACACTTAACGTTGTTAACATAATCTAATAGCAGGAGGCAACTAGAAACATTTATATTTTGCAAGGTAATTTTCAAAAGTTTATTTTACAAGGGGTAAAGATAATTAAGTGGATTAGATTTGTTTATGTCCTACTCTTCTTATTAGGTAATATCAAATTATCAATGGTCATCTCAGGAGCGGGAGGTAGTATATTTGCAATTATATTTGTGTTAACAAAAAGGGAAAAGTTGTTGTACCTACATACAGGCACATGTATATTTTTAATGTGTTCTTGAAGGTTTCAATTGATTCATAAAAATTTCAAACAAGTGATACCGAAAGGTTGAATTATAGACATTATATTAAAAATTAACATGATTCTGAAGCTGACTCTCCATTAAATGAATATCAAAATGTTGGCGGGTGAAAGAATAGTGTAACTTTTCTCCAAAAAAAGGGATTCTTATTTTGTCTTATTTCAATCCGGTCGCATTGTTATAGTACTCATTTATACATGGTAATAATGAGGGTGTAAAGATTCTCTTGTAGAAGACGAGACTGAAAACACCATGTGATAAGCTCAATAGATTAAAACTAATTAGGATAATGATATTGAAATCAAAAATAAAACTAATTCTAAATCTAAAATATAACAAAAGGGTTTTTCAGACTTATGCTGCGCCAAATACATCCATGTAATGTAAATTTACTACAATCGTCAATAGTAATTAAACCGCTTATCATCATGATCATGAGTAGGATGGTGATAAGGTCCCCACACATCAACATTCACAAGATCAAATAGATTTGCAGAGTAATTATTATGTGAGACAAAAGAAAATGTAGCCATTGTGAGAAGTAAAATGAAAACCAACTTTATTACAGAAATGTTTTAAGACCTTTTCAAAGACATGAGGTAGCCTTGAATGGCACAAAGGCATGATCAAGGGTTTTATTTCTCTTTGCAACAATACCAACAGAAGATAAACTAGATGGCTTAGGTACTACTTTAGGTAAACATCAGTTTTCAAAGTATTAGAATGTGAAATTTGTGTAACAACAAAGGGAAGAGGAATATCCTTGCCTGGTGTGTGTGAAGAACTATGAGTGTGCAAAACGAATAAGCCTCGGTGAACATCACCCCTGCCAATCATCGTCTTAGAAGCTTGTACTGAATTATAAAAACACCATTGTCAAGAGAGATAGAGATAGTTGGACATCAATTAGACAACTTACTGAGATTAAATTGACATGGAAAACTGGTATGTAAAGCACGGATTAACCCTAATTGATTTGGTGCCTACAACTTTAACTAGTGTTTAGTTAGGTAACAAATCTGTTGTGCGGCTTGGGAAAGCTAGTAAACTGGTGTGAATGTCAACAATTGTGAGAAGTGGCTCATGTCTATAATCCAATAACTAGAGTTATGAAAGGTAAAGTCAGAAGCTGATAATGATATATGCCTATGGAAATTTTACCTATTGCAGGTGAAGTTCCACTTGAATATTGTGATGTTGTGGATGGAAGTTGTGCCAATTGTGCTTGCAACCATGATTGTTAAACTCTCGAGTTAACTCTTATGAGTTTATGAGTCTAGATCACAAAAACGAGTCAACTAACAGGTAAACTATCTTTTTCGTAAACTCGTACGAGTTCAAGTGAACTCTGATAAAATTGGTAACTCTCGATTTTACTGTGAGTTTTCGAGTCTACAAATTTATATCGATTTTACTGCGAGTTTTCGAGTCTAGAAATTCAAGTAAACTCTGATATATCGTCATTAATGCAGTATGATCTTATCTAGTAATAATGTACTAATACATTTTAATATTTCTTTGTGGTTTGCTACTTTGTTTTATTGTGGGGTTGAAATTTTGGATTATTGTTGTGTTAACCTATATTTTATCATGTATATATGTCATTTATAGGTTTCTTTGTAGTAGGTAGACTCTTACGAGTTTACGAGTCGAGTCTACAAGTTGAGTTTACATTTGCGCCACGAGTCTACGTAGACTCTCGAGTTTGACAACCTTGCTTGCAACATGTAAGAACTACCTTCTTCAATTGAAACACCTTCAGGCTTTTCTTCTGATCAAACTGATTCTCCAGGTCAAGCCAAAGTAGATAACACTTGCACTGATTTCTTTGATTAGTGAATTAAGGATCCATGATGCAATAATATTATCATTGCGCAATTTCAAAGAATCATCAGGATCTGGCTTGGAGATCAAATTGTCTACACAACCTAATTTGTTTCGTTCATCAAGAGTGAGCATCGTTGATCTTTGCCATGTGAGATAATTGGTTCCATCGAGAGGTTTGGAAACAAGAACCAACTAGGATTATCAGTGTGATGAATATAGAAGGGATTTGTGTTGTCCATTGCAAATCGAAGGTGAAGGAACAAACTTATAAGGAAGAAGACAATGAATTGCAGAATGCAAGATCAGAGAGAGGTAGCGAAAGACCTCGGGAAACTAACTAATGCCATATTAAATCACTCAAGATTAGAGGGAGTTATGGAATCTAAAATCGATTCTCATTGAATTGGGAAAATTGTACTATACACTACAATATATATGCTGAGTGAATCGGTAACTAATCACTAACTGGCTTGCTAAGCAAACTAATTCTGTTTTACATTTCTAACTACTTGAAACAATTAAATAAACTAGTCCTACTAGCTTGCAATATTCATAATAGTAATCAATAAACTTTTATATGTATTTATTTTGTTTCACACTCACACAAATGTAGTTAACCCAAACCTCTTTTATTGTTTTAATGCGATAGACAAGCAATAAAGAAGATAGCAATTGTTGAAGAGACCCAAATAGGGGTTGTGGATTTCCAAATCCGTTATCTCACCTCCAGTCCCCGCGACCCAACGAATGTTGTCAATGAAAATGATTGTTTCACAATTGAAATCATTCATGTGACAAGGTTAGTGAGGTGAGAGGTGAGAGGGAGGAGTGGGAATGGGAAGTGAGATGATACTTAAGGGTACTTTAGTATTTTCATGAAGAGGGATGATACCAAAAAAGTCAAGGGGAAGGGAAAAAAAACCTAGAAGGGGAGTATGTTTCCGGACCCGGGATCCTCTCCAGTCACTCCCGTCAATGTAATCATCTCCATTGGATCTCTATAATACTCAATCTCAACCTTTAAATTATTTTGTTAAAAAAAAAGCAAGGAGAGAGATAGAGAAAGCTAACAAAGAGCATCCAGTTCCGTATGTTCCCCTCCCCTAGTTTGGGCTTTGTCATTTGTGTCCCTTGTTTCAAAAAGGCTCTTGCTTTTCCCACACCCCCTCCTACTCTAAACACACCCCATAAGGGTGTGAAAAGACCAAAAGACCTATTTTTTTTCAGAAATTTTCACTGCTCAACACGGGGCTTGAATGAGTTCGAACGAGGCCGTTCGAGTGTGTTAAATATGGACAGACACCCCTTGGGCGTTTTTTCACCTGTTCGAATAGGGTCATGCGAACAAGTTCGATTGGGGTTATGCGAACATGGTCAAATGATGTTGTTCGAACAAGTGTTGCAGAATTGCTGCATACAGGTGTCATACCCCAATTTTGTCCGACTAATTCAAAATAAAAATTGTCTTTTCGCGGACGCGATGTTCCAACAATATTTTTCTCGTAGTTGAAAAAAGGCTCAAAAATATGTTTCGTAGTGCTCGCACATTATCTCTGATCGCGTACGCGTGTTTAGTTTTAACAATCTTGCACTGTTCTCGTTGTGAGCGCGTGTTATTTTTAACCGCAACCACACGTTCTTTTTAACGATCTCGCACCATTTTACGCATATTTCTCGTTATCGTTATTGTTAGTAATAGTCTGTCTTCCTTAATAAATAATAATGAAATATAATCAAAATAAAAAGTTTAGTTTTATCACAGTAAGATATAATACAACAATTATCTGATTACATGTAAGGATAAAAGAAAAATAAATAAACACAATAACAAAAATAACATGTGCAGCATGCTGTCTATGCTATTGATAGTGGAGCTATTGTTTAGTATCAACATTATCAGGTCTTTAAGAAAAAGAACAAAACAGCATCGGATGCCATATGGTGTATTTCTAGTATTAGAGCCAGTTTGCTTTCTACATGTTTACCACATCTTTCCTTTTTTTTTACCAAGGAAATACTGCTTCATTCACAGCCCATACAGAGCAAGTAGGCAGCAGAGCATGCCTCTGCCTTCCTATACCCTCCTCCCAGCCTGCAAACATCAAACAAGTATGTATACAGAAGTCAGGAAAAATCAAGAGAAGAAAAACATGGAATTAGGAACTGAAAGAGACCTTTCAATGATAGGAGGACAAAATTGAAGCTCTCTCCACCTATAAAAGAAATAAAACCAGACACAGAGGAGGGGAGAACAAAAACACAAAGACACAACAAAAAAAACACAAACTCACACAGAGAGGAAAAACAGAAACAACAATACTGAGAAGTCCTCACCATTATCTCCTCCACAGAACCAACACCACCACCACAACCACCACAGGCCGAAACCGAATGCCTTGAAAACCACCGTATCGCGCGCCGCGTGTGAACCACCACAAAACGCTTATCGCACCTCCGGCGTTCGCTTCTTTCTCCGGCGGTCCCCTTCTCTCATGATCACCTCCATTTCGCACTCCTTCCTCCCTTCCTCGGGTTCGCGCGCCGCCACCACCACGCGCCTCCACCGTCGCGCGTCACCACCACCGCCACCACCGCCAAATCCTCTTCTCTCTGCAGTCCGCCTCTCTCCGTTTCGCCGTCGCTCTCTCTCTACCTCGCCGTCGATCTCCCTCTCCCTCCCCCTCGCGGTATCCTCTTCTTTCTCTCTTTCTCTCTCTTGAAACTCTCTCTCTCTCTCTCTCTCTTTTCTAAAGATGGAACGGCAATGAAGGGAATGGAGAAAGGTTTAGGTTCTTTTTGCTGTTTTGATTCAGTGGATATACGGGTCATGGGCTTTTATTTATTTATTTTTTTTTTTTTTTTTTGTTAAGTTTTTAATACCTGATTGTTAACTACACCCCCCATGTTTTGATTATAGCATGTTTATTTTTAATAAAATGTGGACCTATGTTTCCTTTGGTTCCCACACTTATGATAAAAAATATTGTCAATTTGATTTTATTATTGTTCTTTGCTTGATGATGTTTAATATTGGTGCTAGTATTTCATTGTAGTATTAAATGTTATTTTTGTTGTTAGTTGATGAATAATATATTCATGTTTGCTTGATTGTTGCAGTATGAGTTTTGTTCATTCATTTGCATTTGGTTATGGATTTAGAATTGATTTGAAATGTTCTACCTCTTTTCTAAAACCCATTTCATAGACTCAAATAAAAAAAACCTCTTATTTTCAAAATAAGGGTAAGATAAATTGTCATTAACAATCAATCGCGCCGTTGCCGTTTAGATTATTAATGGTGGTTTGCTTATCTTCGGCAAGTTAGTAGTGGGACCATTCTAACCGTTGTTGTTCGGTCTCCACAAACACTCATGTCTTTGCGAAAACGTTTTCTTCCTCATTTAATAAAACCGATTGTCGTTAACGGTCAAACGCGCGCTGCCGCTTAGATCATTAATGACGATTTTATTTTCAAAAGAGTTAGTAGTGTGGCCATTCCAACCGTTGTTGTTCGGTCGCTACGAACACTCACTAAATTGCGAAAAACTCTTAAGCCGTTTTCAGACGCAAAAGACGAGAACTACGTAGCTTTGATCCCTCATCCTTGTGAGGGTACGTAGGACCGGGTTCATGTCCCGTCAAGCACCCTTTTAAAAAAAATCTTTGTTTTGTCCCGATTTTCAAAGATACCAAAAACATTCTTTTCCCCCTCCTGTTTTCAATAAAACAAAAATTCAAATAAAAAGAAAAGAAAAGAAAAGAAGTAGAACAAATTGTTTTCAAATCAAACTTTTATATAAACCACACATCAAGTTAATGGTTCCTTTCGGTAGAAAGGGCGCGTGTGGGTGCTAATACCTTCCCATGCGTGCAATCGAATTTCCCGAACCTACATCTCTGAGTTTTCAAAAGACCATCCGCTTTTTCCAAAAAAGGTTTTTTTCAATGTTTTCCTAAATAAATATTGGTGGCGGCTCTACTATTTTTCACGTTGTCAAACGAAAAGTCCAAACCGGATTTTTCGGGCGCAACAGCTGGCGACTCCACTGGGGAAAACCTTTCCTTTTTAAAAAAAAGGAGAGATGAGGGTCAAGCCTAGTTAACCTGATGTGTGTTTAATTTGTTTGATTTGAAAGTTAATTTTACCTATTCCCTTTCTTCTTTTCTTTTCTCTTCTTTTATATGCCTATGATTATGCTTATGCATGCATTCCTCAATTCCCATGTCCCCTTCTTCTCCGCTCCCTTTCTTGAGGTAAGCTGCGCATATGGCTGTTGTCGAAACCTAGTTTAGTTCATTGGTATTCTTATATTGAACCCTATGGTAGATGATATGTGGTTGTTTGCTTTTTTCTGGACTGGTCTGGGTTTTTCCTTTTGCAGGTGGGGAATATATGTGGGTAGTTCTAGGCGGTATGCCCTTGCTGCACACAATCACACCTTATGATTATTGCTTTGAGAGGGGCCTAAAACCCAAGGTCTGACAAAAACTTAGGAGAGTGGAAACGAGTAGTGACTGGCAATTGGACCGTTGTCCTTCCTCTCTCGAAAGTTTCACCCAGTATGCTCTTTCATGATGCCTCACACCGGATGGCGTTCCATCGTTATGGGTGCTATTGTGAGAGAAATTAGCTCTGTAACTCAGGTGAGGAAGTAGACTAGAACCCACATGGGAGGAACATTTGAGTTGTCCTAGAACCTAGGTCTCCGCCTTAGGGGCACAAAGGGCATACTAAATTGTGTGTTGCATTGTAATCTAGGCATGCTTTCAAAAAAGAGAAGGAGATTTTTCAAAAACAGAAAAAAAAAAAAAAATAGAGAAAGAGTGCCGTTGTAGCCTTTCTTTTCTTGTCCCGTCACGAGGCAAAGACATGTGCCCCACTCTTTTCAAAAAAAAAAGAAGAGAGCTGCCGTTGTAGCCTTTCTCTTACAATGTCCATATGAAGCCACGCACGGCCCGCATTTTTCAAAAGAAAGAAAAAAAAAACAACTTTGAATTAATGCCTATAAAGATTTTGCCCTAACCTGCATATGCATAAAACATCACCATCATTTTGCATACATCCTCGCATCGCATCTAACATAAGCTTTTATAGATGCATGCACCCTCGCATTTCATCACAGTTTGTTTGCCGAGAATCCCAAAGTGACAAAAATCTTGCCATAGGTACTTAATGGAATCAAGAAGTGAGACAGTGCATGCTCCAAGATATCCGGTTGTAAGCAAGATTGATGTTGCCAGTCTGAGGAAACGTGTTGACCTGATGGGACCTATTGAAAAGGGTTTGTTCGATAATGCTTATGGGAACCTCCGGAAGTTATTGCAGCTAGAAGTACAGACTGAAGCTATCGTGGCTTTGGCGGCAGTTTTATGACTCGGGATTAGGTGCTTTCTCTTGAGAATTTCCAATTGGCTCCCACATTGGAAGAATACCATCGATTTTGGGTTTCCTCGAGCGCAGAGTCATTCCTTACGAGATATAAAGCAAGCGATTACACGGACGAGAAATTTGCTTTGCATTCTTTGCAGTGAAGGTAGATGACACAAGCTCGAAACAGAGGAAGAACCTTGTGATGGGTTTCCGCGAGGTTATCTCGAGAGTTTGATGGATATGCATGCGAGGAAATAAAAAGCGGGTTGTCTTCAAGCAAATCTTGGCCTTGACAATCTTCTGAGTCGTTCTTTTCCCGCAGTTGAGAGATTTGTGGATGTGATCGCTATTGGTATCTTCTTAGCTTCCCGAATGAGAAGAACCCGATCAATCCAATCCTCGCAATTCTTGCGACACTTATTCACCTTCACTCATCATCGTGGAATCAAGAGGAAGAAAATCTCTTGCTCCTCTCACTTATTATGCGCTTGGCTTCTAAGTCATGTCTTCACTAATCCAAAAAAGTGGAAAAATTAATTGACTATGCTATAACTTGTGAAGTGCGAATCATGAATATTCGAGGAGTGGATCCAGCTTTCTAGGGAGCCTAGATGAGCACTCAATCCGTTGGTATCTCTCATCTTCTTTGGGAAGATAGACTGAGGTAGTCTTCTTCATTGTGGTGTTTTTCAAAATGTCCCACCGATGGGTACTAAAGGTTGCATCAACTACAATCCTCTCTCGACTCTAAGACAATTAGGCTATCCTATGAGGAATGCACCTACCAAGGAGATGGTCTTCCGTTTTATATCTATGAGGAGGTCCAAAGGATGACAGATTTGACTAGAAAGGTTTTGCAAGCTTGGAGTACGGTTACCCGCTATGGAAAAGTAGAGATCTCTCGGAGGACCTGGGAATTAACTTCGCTCGGTGGCTTGAGGAGATGATTCAGAGTCCGCTACCACATCGAGAGGTTATTGCAAATTGAGAGAGAGGAAATGAACTCGCACTCCTGTTGTTGAAGAGTTAGGTGATGTCAAGTTGGCCTGCTAAAGGCGGAAGAAGAGAAAAAATCCCTGCAAGCTGAGATAGAGAAGTTGACTCTGAAAAACCAAAGATTGATAGAAGATAATGCTCTCAAATCTGCTGTCATTGAGGAGTTTGATGGGAAACTCAAAGTAGAAGTGAAGGGCAAGGTAGAAGCTCAAAAATATCTGCAAGCGGCTAAAGAGGAAGTCAAGAGACGTAAGCGAAAAAGAGAAGAGAGCAATTGAAGAAGTCGACCAATGGAGGATCTGTATGAAAAGACAAAAATGGAAGAGAGAACATAAAAAGCCCACGCCAAGTCAAAAAGAGAATCCCGCATGTTACAAGCTGAATGGGAGAGTAAGCTAGATAGTGTTGTGCAAGAGAGAGACACATTTGAGAATATCCTCAGAGAATATCAGCAGGCCTTAAAAGCAGAACAAGAGGATTCTGATGAGTTGAAGAGACGCCTTTGTCACATCAGCGATGCATATCGGCAGGTAAGGGATGAAAGTCAGTATTGGGAACATCGCTATGTTGAACTACTTGGCGAGGATTGAAGAGCGGCGATCATCATAGAGTTGAAGGATGAAATTCAGCGAGTGGAAAGTTAGATTCTCCGAGCTTGCGAGTTGGCCAACCAAGCTCTCTCTCCTGTGTGCCTAAGAAGGCGGAAAGGCCAAGATGAGATGTTCCTTTCAACACCCCGCCGGCAGTTTACAAATTTGTGGAGTTCTGCAGAACCTTGGTTGAAGAAGTCAGAGAGAAAACTGGAAGAATTCCCACAGGCAACAAGAGGAAGAGAACTGAAGTTTTCAAGGCTCTATGTAGTTGAGCTCTTGTTTGTAATTTTCGTTTTTATTGTACCTTTTCTCCCTGAACGACTTTATTTCCATTGGAGTATTTTACTTTTTGAAATGTAAGACCTGAAGTACTTGTTTAAACTTGAATGTATGGAGCGTGTTTGTTTCACTTATTGATTCCACTCTTGTTATGTTCTAAACAAGTCAGAATTCACCGTTAAATCTATGGCAAGACATAGTACACTACGATTCTCGGCATAAGACAAATTAAAACTAACACTCATCTGCATTGCACGCATCGCATTCATTAATATCCTCGCTCATAAAAAAAATGTTTCATCAGCAGCAAGTCAGGCAGGCTGGTTCGCCGTCACCAATACTTCACCCGACTACAAGCAAGGCTGATGGCTAATTCGCAAGAGCATCCGGAGATTGAAACCGAAAGTGATTCAGAACACGAAGATTTGGGCGTGCAAATTTCGATTCCTGAGCAACTGGCTCAGGAGAACCAAGTGCTTAAAGATAAGATAGGTACTATGGAGGCCCAGATGCATGAGATGATGGTCATGCTACAAAGTTTAAAGAGCGGGGCAATTTCTTGAAGTTGGCGCCGCAGATGGTCAAGATGGTGTTCCTCCTCCAAAGATGTCGATGCTTCTGACTACGGCTCCCTCCGGGAGCCGGGTCGACGCCTCTCTGCTTTTGCTTGAAATGAATAATCAATATACTTCACAAAGATATCCTCGGGTATATGCTGCTGGTACATGCCACGAATCTGTTGGACCCATTCCACCGGTGTGTGGCTGCTAATCCGATTCTTGTCGCCGTGTATGCGGGGAGCCTGCCGAGGACCGCAGATTCGCACTCCTAGTCCTCATGTTGTGCTCGGGTCCTACTCGGGGCTTCTGGCACATCCTCAAAATGTTCTTCATTTGGAGGTATATTACGATGGGAGCCACCCCGAGGACACACGTTTGAGGATCACGGCCAAAATGATCCGATTCGTGCACTTGAAGAAAGAGTCGGGGCAATTGAGGTACCGTGTGTCGAGCCAAGGAAGCCCGTGGTGTGTTTAGTCCCGATTTGGTTTTGCCACCGAAGTTCAAAGCTCGAGGTGGACAAATACAGAGAGAATCGGTATCGTCGAGAGCCATGTTACAATGTTTGTCCGAAAAATGGGTCCTTATGCCAATGACGATAAACTGTTGATTTACTGCTTCCAAAACAGTTTGGCTGGAGCTCCTCTAGATTGGTACATGAAACTGCAATCCTCTGAAATTCGTTGTTGGAAGGATTTGTCCGAAGCATTCATGAGACAATATAAGTATAACATGGACATGGCTCCGGATAGGTCACAATTGCAACACATGAGTAAGGGCGAAAAGGAGACTTTCAAAGAGTATGCCCGTAAATGGCGAAGCATAGTTGCCAGTCCAACCTCCTCTCGACAGAGAAGAAGAAATGGTGTACATGTTCCCGAAACCACGCGAAAGAATTTACTATGGCGCTTTGATTACAAGTGTTTCAACTAGCTTCTCCGATATGATAGTCTTCGGGGAAAGACTTGAGCATGGTCTCCGAAGTGGGAAGATTTCAAATCATCTCAGTAATGCAGGAAGCTCTGGTGGTTCAAACACTCAAAAGAGGTACCCCTCCCAGTTCCCGAAGAAGAAGGAAGGGGAAACAAATGTGATCACAGGAGGAAATTCATCCTTTGGTACCCCTCCACCACAAACTGTTCCATTCTCTGCTCCTATGCCACCCCAGCAAGGCAATGATAGTCACAAAGCTCAGGGTTATCAGTACAAGAAACGGACCAATTTCGATCCAATCCCAATGACCTACACACAGAGTTGTTTGATCACCGATTTCCAAGAACTTGATCAATACTCGGCCAATGAAGGCCCTTCACCGCCATTTCCCGAGAGGTTACAACGCTAATGCTACTTGCAGTTTCCATGAAAACGGGGTCGGTCATGCTGTGGAGGAGTGTAAAGCTTTTAAGCATGTGGTGCAAGACCTGATAGATGCTGGTTGGATCTCGTTTAAGCAGAACAACCCAAATACAACAACCAATCCATTGCTAGGTCATCAAAGGCCGGCTACCAATGCTATAGAAAGTTCCGTTGGGCAATTGGTAAGGGATGTGCAGAAGATCAAAACTCTGTTGGGTGTTATCTACTCTGAGTTATGCCATGTCGGGGTGGTTAAGAAGGGGTGTTGCCATGAAGAAGGATGTGTTGATTCCGCGTGCGTGGGGAATTGTGAAAGCTTCAAGATGATTTTGCAATACCTGATGGATCGGTGTGTGGTACAGGTAGGAACCCATGATGTTGAAGAAGAAGTGTTGACTCTACACACTCTCGACAAAGCGGAGGAATCGAGAATACCTATTGAAATTCCATACAATTACAATCCCAGTTAGTGCGGGCAAATGCTCAACCGATAGTGATTGAAGTTCCAGCTCTCTTTTCCCTATGAGTCGAACAAGGCGGTTCCATGGAAGTACAACTGCGCTACCTACGATAGAATGCTCCCCAAGTGCTCCTCACCAGTAACCAACATAGCGGGATCAAGCGGGATCACAAGAAGCGGAAGAGTATATGCTCGAAAACCTCGGCGAAACATCCGCAGAGGGTGGCGAGAGAGAGCCGTAAGGAGAAAGGAAAAGAGCGAGAGAGTTGCTCAAGAGAAAGTGACGGAAAAAGAAGCAAATGAATTCTTGAAGATAGTCCGCAAAGTGATTATCGAGTGGTTGATCGGTTAGGCGGACACCATCCAAGATATCCATGTTATCATTGTTGCTCATTTCGGAAGCACACACGAGCGGCTTTGATGAAAGTGCTCGCGAGGCTCATGTTGCGAGAGGATATCTCGGTGAATCGATTTGATGGGATTGTGGGGAATGTAGTGGCTGCAAATCACCTAACATTTGGTGACGATGAGTTGCCTTCGAGCGGAAAAAGAACACAATCAAGCTCTCGCATATCTCGGTAAAGTGTGGAGACTATGTCTTTGGCGAGTACTAATTGACAATGGGTCTTCACCGAATGTAATGCCAAGGTCAACTATGGATAAGTTAGACGTTGATTGCTCCTACATGAAGCCAAGTTCGACCTTTGGTAAGAGCATTTGATGGGTCCAAAAGGAAGTCTTTGGGAGAGATGGAATTTCCCATCCGTTGGTCCCGAGGTTTTCTCGTATCAACTTCCAAATCATGGACATTACCTCTTCATATAGTTGTGCGCTAGGAAGACCACTGGATTCACATGGTCAGCAATCCCTTCTTCTTTACACCAACGGGTCAAATTCGTGGTCGATGACAAGGTTGTAGTGGTATTTGGTGAGGAAGAGACTCGGTTAATAAGCCATCGAATTCAAATATGTGGAAGCCGCCAAGAGTCTCTGAAACAACCTTTCGATCTTTGGAGATCGCCAATGCGGTGTTTGAGAGGACCGGGGAGGAGGAGATGGTTGCTAAAATCATGTTAGCCCAGGATACAAGGTTGGTTACGGCTTGGAAAGTGCAGTCGAGAATTCGCTCCCATCCAATCGAAGGAAAACAAGGACCGTTGCGATGCAGGATACACTCCTCAGTGAGGAAGAAAGGAGGAAAATGGCGGATGAACGGAAGTGCGGTGGTTGGCCAAGTCCGAGGTCAAGATCCATGGCCCCGAGGGATCCCAATTGGCGACATCGGTCAAAGTTTTGTGAGTCTTTGGTTTATTGGATCCCAACCAAGTTCTTTGTCATCGTGATGGTTACGAGTCCGAAGAGGGTGGGGCGAGTGCGGTTCGTCGTTGCGATGCGGTGAGGAGTTAAGAACCGGAAGGTCTTGATCCTCCCGTGACCTTTAATTTAAAGTAATTATTTGTAATGCAACCACGTGGCTCTGCCCAAGCCATAGGACCGATTCTTTTAGGGCACACATGTTTTTATTTTCTAAATCATCATCATCAATAAAAACGTTTGTTTTGAATTTCTCAATCAATAAAAATCAGTTTCTCTTCATTGCGTGAGTATTTTTCTGCTTTATTATTTGTTTGTTTTCTTGTTTCGCCTTTCATTATGCTTTTTCGCCCGGCAAAAAAAATGCGATCCACAAAGAATAGTCTCTGAAAATAGCGATGTCAATATCCACCTTTCGACTTTGATCATCCCATCAATCAGGCTGAGGGGGATGTTGAGGAAGACTAGGAAGCCCCTCCAGAACTCATGAGGTTAATGAAACAAGAAGAAAGGGTAATTCAGCCACACGGAGAATCTACTGAAATGATCAACTTGGGTACAGCTGAGAACAAGAAAGAGGTCAAAGTAGGTACCGCCATGAATGACGAAGATCGCATGAAGTTGGTTCACCGTTGTTGCGATTATGTGGATGTGTTTGCATGGTCCTATCAAGATATGCAGGGTTGACACCGACATTGTGGTACACAAACTACCGATCAAGCTGAATGCCCTTTGTAAAATGTAGTTGAGAAGGATGAAGCTGAGATGTCCTCAAAATCGAGACGAAGTGAAGAAGCAACTTGATGCGGGATTCCTAGCGATGGCCAAAGTACCGCAGATGGGTTGCCAATATTGTCCCAGTTCCCAAGAAGGATGGAAAGGTCGGAATGTGCGTCGACTCACCGAGATCCGAATCGTGCTAGTCCTAAAGACGATTTTCCTTTGCCTCACATTGATGTCTTAGTGGATAGTGCGGCTCAACACTCGTTATTCTCCTTCATGGATGGATATTCGGGATATAATCGGATCAAGATGGACCACGAGGACATGGAAAAGACAACTTTCATAACACTTTGGGAACGATGCATTATAAGGTCATGCCATTCGGGTTGAAGAATCTTTGGCGCAACCTACCGAGAGCCATGGTTACCTTATTCCATGATATGATGCATAAAGAGATTGAGGTTTATGTTGATGACATGATCGCAAAATCTAAAACCGACGAGAGCACGTTGTCAATCTGCGAAGCTCTTTGAGCGGTTGAGGAAATATAAACTCAAGTTAAACCCAACTAAGTGCACATTTGGGGTGAGATCGGGGAAGTTGTTAGGCTTCATTGTCACCGAGAAAGGAATTGAGGTGGATCCGGACAAAGTAAAAGCCATCCTCGAGATGCCGGTGCCCAAAAGAGAAAAGAAGTCCGTGGTTTCCTCGGAAGATTGAATTACATATCCCGATTCATCTTCCAGGTTGATCGCTACTTGTGAGCCAATTTTCAAATTGCTATGCAAAAATCAAGAGTTGAAGTGGAATGATCGGTGTCAAGTCGCCTTTGAGAAAATCAAGGTGTACTTGCATAATCCACCGCTTAATGCCACCCGTGTGTCGGCGGGCCTCTCATCTTATACCTTACAGTCTTTGGATAATTCAATGGGTTGTGTGTTGGGGCGGCCACGATGAATCAGGAAAAAGGAGCATGCCATATACTATCTAAGCAAAAAGTTCACCGATCGTGAGAGACAAGATATTCTATCTTTGGAAAAGACATGTTGTGCCCTAGTTTGGGCGCTCATCGTTTAAGGCGGTACATCTTTGAGTCACACAACTTGGTTGGTGTCAAAAATGGATCCCATCAAGTATATATTTGAGAAGCCGACTCTTACGGGGCGAATTGCGTTGGCGGATGCAATTGTCGAATACGATATCCTGTGCGTCACACAAAAAGCGATTAAAGGTAGTGCACTTGCTTGATTATTTGGCATGTCGTACCGATTCGGACTACCAACCAATGCGGCATGATTTTCTGATGAGGATATCATGGCAGCGTTTGTTCGGCGAGGAAGTCCCAAGAAAGTGAAAGGTGGAGAATGATATTCGATGGTGCGTCAAATGTATGGGGGCATGGGCGGCGCGGTGTGTTGATATCTCGACAACCGCTTCATTCCTCACATCGCTTGCAAGATCGAGCTTCTACGTCACAAATAACATAGCGAGAATATGAAGCGTGCATCCTAGGTATTCAAGCGACCTAGAATGGAAAGTTAAAAGGCTAGATGTGTATGGGGATTCACCCCAGTTATTCATCAAGTAAGAGGCGATTGGGAGACCGAGAGATCCCAAACCGATTCCTTATTGTGATTATATGCAAGAATTGATGAAGTCTTTTGATGAGATTACCTTCAAGCATATCCTCGAGGTGAAAACCACCGTGGCCGACGCGCATTGGCAACACTGTCTTCTATGTTCAATGTTAATCGTGACAAGAGCTTGACTAATATCGAGTCGGCAAAGACCGGAGTGCGCTGCGCATCACTACTGCACAAAGAATAGATGAGAGCCCGACGAGAAGCCTTGGTATCATGACATCAAGCAATATATCACTAATCGGGAATACCCACAGGGCATCGAGAGAATGACAAGAGAACTCTCGAGAAGATTGTCGAAGGAATTTCTTCTTGAGTGGTGAAGTTCTCTACAAGAGAAATTATGACATGGTTCTCTTGAGGTGTGTTGCGAAAGAAGAAGCCGAAAAGATCATGAGAGATGTGCATGAAGGCTCATTTGGAACCCATTCCAGTGGGCACACCATGGCTAGAAAGATCCTGGGGCGGGTTATTCTTGGGCCGCAGATGGAATCGATCATTATAGCTTTGTAAGAAAGTGCCACAAATGCCGGATCTATCTTGATCATATCCATGTGCCGCTTTGCCAAACTAAATGTTACGATTGCATCTTGGCCGCTTTCAATGTGGGGATGGATGTCATTGGTCTATTGAGCCTAAAGCGTCAAATGGACATCGCTTCATTCTGGTAGCAATTGACTACTTCACCAAATGGGTCGAGGTCGCCTCGTACTCGATATAACTAGTGTCGTGGTTGCCAAGTTTGTAAAGAAAGATCGATTTGCCGCTATGGTCTTCCAAACAAGATCATCACCGATAACGGCAGCGAGAACTTTGATAAAGAAATGATGAAGGACACATGCAAAAGATTCAAAATTCAAAGATCATAATTCCTCTCCCTACCGCCCAAAAGATGAATGGGGCGGTTGAGGCGACCAACAAAAACATCAAGAAGATTGTGCAAAAGATGGTGGTAACTTACAAGGATTGGCATGAAATGCTTCCTTTGCTTTGCATGGCTACTGTACTTGATCAGCGCACTTCAACCGGCAACCCCTTTCTCTTTGGTATATGGGTGAGCGCGTCCTCCCAATCGAGGTTGAGATACCCTCCTGCGAATGCGATGGAAACTAAAGCGGAAGAAGCGAGTGGAGTGCGGGCCGTCTAGATCGGCTAAACCTCATTGAAGAAAAAGGATTGCGACTTTGTGTCATGGGCACTGTACCAACAGAGAATGAGAACGGCTTTCGACAGAAAGTCCGGCCACGTGAATTCAAGCAAGGTGATTTGGTGCTTAAGAAGATCTTGCCCATCCAAAGTGACCCCAGGGAAGTGGACACCCACTTATGACGGCCCATTTGTAGTCAAGAAAGCCTTTTCTCGGAGGAGCGATACTCACAAACATGGACGGAGAAGATTTAAGGAACCCACCAATTTCGATCAAGTGAAGAAGTATTATGCCCGAAAGAAATAAGTGAAAAAGAGAAAGACGAGCCAAGTAAGAATTAGCTCGCTAGGTTGAAAACTTCGAAAGAGGCGGCTAGGCAAAATCAGGAGCGACCGGTGGATTGAAAACTTGCAAAGGCGATCCAGGCAAAAATTAGGGTCGGGAAACTTGAGCATGAAAAGTAAAGAAAGGCATACAACTCCCCTGAATACTTGGATGAGGGAGTGATCAAGGTCAAGGACACAAATGTCGGCACTGCTCCATAGAGACGGACAGTCAGAAATTAGCTTCTCTCTTGTTTTTCGTGTCTTTTTGTAGTTTAAAACTTTCAAATGTATTGAACAGTCATCGTAAAATTCTGTACGATCGGCTTCTACATCAATAAAGCTCAACTTTCTCATGTCTGTTGTTGTTATTTCTGCTTTTTCTGCTCAAAATAAGCGTTTTATGATGATGGTGATCCTGAACTGCAAAACATGTGCATATATCATAGAGCATTACAAATCATTGTGAAATCTTTAAAAGTCACGGCAAATGAGCGATTTCCCAAAGAAAATCAATCTTACAAAGAAGGTTGCACTCACAAATCGTTCCAGATGGCGAACCATAAAGCAAACTTGCGTTCGATTCATGAGCCTGCGCTTTCCATCGGTCTCTCGGTCTCGTGCGGGAGTATCGAGTCGGTTGAACCAAGATGAAGAATAAGCCTTTGTCAAAAAGCAAAAATAAACGATCGAGAAAGAGAAAGTCGATTGAAAAGAACACGAAGAAGCAAATAGCGAGAAAAAGAAAGGCGGTCGAAAAGAAACAAAAAAAAAAAAAAAAAAGAAAGAAATAAATAAAAACAACAAAGGAAAACAGTCCACTACATGCATCACCAAAATCATAGCGTTGCATGCACTCGCATAACATGTTCATACATAACATGCCTTTGCATAACATGCACCCATGCTTCATGCACCATCCTCGCATCAACCGGCGTATGCGGTACCTCGATTCAATACGCCAAGATGTGGCTATTTCAATCAATCAATCAACAGCGATTCGTGAATCCGCCGGGACCAAGCGTCCGCTTCAAAAGCGAACTTCACCTCGTATTCGAGCCGCGGGTAAGTCCTTCGACCCCATTGGGTCGATCGAAAAGGATAGCCGTGTCGGCCTAAGACATGGCGCGCGATCTGAGAAAATATCGAGATCTAGACTTGATATTATCCCCTGGATCGCTCTTGAAGACCACTGCGCGCCCAAGCAAACTCGGATCGTTCGCGGTTCGTTAAAAGGCTTTAAGCGACCTCGGTATTGGCTTCATCGCGCGCGTACCTTCTTTTGCTTTCTTTATCGCTTTCTTTACTGCTTTATTTCCTGCCGTTGCTGCCCGAGGGCTAGCACTGATTTATTTCCTGCTTTTGCTGCCTGAGGGCTAGCATCAATGGATTTCCCGCTTCCTTTATCGTTTTCACCAGCTTACTGAGGGCTGGTACCAAGCTTATTTTCTACTTTTGTTGGCCGAAGGCTGACACCCATTCAAAAAATTTGGATTTCCCCAAGCGGACAAAATCGGTATAATTTCTGAATTCTTTATTTCTATTTTATCTTCGAAATATGTCTCGGCCAATTCATATTTCTTAGTAAAATCCAAATAAAGAGGGGCAGCTGTCATACCCCAATTTTGTCCGACTAATTCAAAATAAAAATTGTCTTTTCGCGGACGCGATGTTCCAACAATATTTTTCTCGTAGTTGAAAAAAGGCTCAAAAATATGTTTCGTAGTGCTCGCACATTATCTCTCGATCGTATGCGCGTGTTTAGTTTTAACAATCTTGCCTTTGTTCGTCGTTGTGGCGCGTGTTATTTTTAACCGCAACCACACGCGTTCTTTTAACGATCTCGCACCATTTTACGCATATTTCTCGTTATCGTTATTGTTAGTAATAGTCTGTCTTCCTTAATAAATAATAATGAAATATAATCAAAATAAAAGTTTAGTTTTATCACGATAAGATATAATACAACAATTATCCGATTACATGTAAGGATAAAAGAAAAATAAATAAACACAATAACAAAAATAACATGTGCAAGACATGCTGTCTATGCTATTGATAGTGGAGCTATTGTTTAGTATCAACATTATCAGGTCTTTAAGAAAAAGAACAAAACAAAGATCGGATGCCATATGGTGTATTTCTAGTATTAGAGCCAGTTTGCTTTCTACATGTTTACCACATCTTTCCTTTTTTTTTTTTTTTACCAAGGAAATCTTCGCTTCATTCACAGCCCATACAGAGCAAGTAGGCGTGAGAGCATGCCTCTGCGCTTTCCTATACCCTCCTCCCACTGCAAACATCAAACAAGTATGTATACAGAAGTCAGGAAAAATCAAGAGAAGAAAAACATGGAATTAGGAACTGAAAGAGACCTTTCAATGATAGGAGGACAAAATTGAAGCTCTCTCCACCTATAAAAGAAATAAAACCAGACACAGAGGAGGGGAGAACAAAAACACAAAGACACAACAAAAAAAACACAAACTCACACAGAGAGAAAAAACAGAAACAACAATACTGAGAAGTCCTCACCATTATCTCCTCCACAGAACCAACACCACCACCACAACCACCACAGAACCGAAACCAGAACAGCCTTGAAACCACCGTACCACCGCCGCCGTGAACCACCACAAAACGCTATCGCACCTCCGGCGTTCGCTTCTTTCTCCGGCGGTCCCCTCTCTCTCATGATCACCTCCATTTCGCACTCTCCTTCCTCCTTCCTCGGGGTTCGCGCGCCGCTGCCACCACCGCGCCTCCACCGTCGCGCGTCACCACCGCCGTCACCGCCAGCATCCTCTTCTCTCTCTGGTCCGCCCTCTCTCCGTTTCGCCGTCGCTCTCTCTCTACCTCGCCGTCGATCTCCCTCTCCCTCCCCCTCGCGGTATCCTCTTCTTTCTCTCTTTCTCTCTCTTGAAAACTCTCTCTCTCTCTCTTTTTTAAAGATGGAACGGCAATGAAGGGAATGGAGAAAGGTTTAGGTTCTTTTTGCTGTTTTGATTCAGTGGATATACGGGTCATGGGCTTTTATTATTATTTTTTTTTTTTTTTTTTTTTTGTTAAGTTTTTAATACCTGATTGTTAACTACACCCCCCATGTTTTGATTATAGCATGTTTATTTTTAATAAAATGTGGACCTATGTTTCCTTTGGTTCCCACACTTATGATAAAAAATATTGTCAATTTGATTTTATTATTGTTCTTTGCTTGATGATGTTTAATATTGGTGCTAGTATTTCATTGTAGTATTAAATGTTATTTTTGTTGTTAGTTGATGAATAATATATTCATGTTTGCTTGATTGTTGCAGTATGAGTTTTGTTCATTCATTTGCATTTGGTTATGGATTTAGAATTGATTTGAAATGTTCTACCTCTTTTCTAAAACCCATTTCATAGACTCAAATAAAAAAAAACCTCTTATTTTCAAAATAAGGGTAAGATAAATTGTCATTAACAATCAATCGCGCCGTTGCCGTTTAGATTATTAATGGTGGTTTGCTTATCTTCGGCAAGTTAGTAGTGGGACCATTCTAACCGTTGTTGTTCGGTCTCCACAAACACTCATGTCTTTGCGAAAACGTTTTCTTCCTCATTTAATAAAACCGATTGTCGTTAACGGTCAAACGCGCGCTTCTTGCTTAGATCATTAATGACGATTTTATTTTCAAAAGAGTTAGTAGTGTGGCCATTCCAACCGTTGTTGTTCGGTCGCTACGAACACTCACTAAATTGCGAAAAACTCTTAAGCCGTTTTGGGGCGCAAAAAGGCGAGAACTACGTAGCTTTGATCCTCATCCTTGTGAGTGCGTACGTAGGGGTTTCATGTCCCGTCAAGCACCCTTTTAAAAAAAATCTTTGTTTTGTCCTGATTTTCAAAGATACCAAAAACATTATTTTCCCCCTCCTGTTTTCAATAAAACAAAAATTCAAATAAAAAGAAAAGAAAAGAAAAGAAGTAGAACAAATTGTTTTCAAATCAAACTTTTATATAAACCACACATCAAGTTAATGGTTCCCTTTCGGTAGAAAGGACGCGTGGGGTGCTAATACTTTCCCCATGCGTAACCGACCCCCGAACCTACATCTCTGAGTTTTCAAAAGACCATCCGCTTTTCCAAAAAAAGGTTTTTTCAATGTTTTCCTAAATAAATATTGGTGGCGGCTCTACTATTTTTCACGTTGTCAAACGAAAAGTCCAAACCGGATTTTTCGGGCGCAACAACAGGTATTGGACGCCTCAGATTCCACCGACAGTTTTAATCAACGGTTTACAATCAGTCAAATGTGTCAGATAAAGGAGTGGATGTAAATCCCTTTGGAAATTGTGCCTGAACGGATAGAATTTAAACGGCTCAGATTTGTGATCTAAAAATGAAATCAACGGCTGACATTTCACCACGCCTATTATTAAAGGGGGTTCACATCCTCAGACCTTCTTCACCAAACCCTAATCTGCTTCTTCCCCACCCAGCTGCTTCTTCACCAAAACCTTCTCTCCTTCTTCCCAACCCAGCTGCTTCTTCACCAAAACCTTCTCTCCTTCTTCCCAACCCAGCTGAAATGGAATGACAATTGTGCTCAACCCAATACTCAAACGACAAATTCCTAACGACCGCTTCACCACATGGGATTTGTCACCACCGAAGAAACATGGTGCCGTGTGTTTCGTTGTCCTAACCATGTCTTCTGCAGAATGAGTAAGGATATCACCTTCGCCCAACTGAAGGAAAAGGCTGAGAGGAAGATTCGTCCAGAGGGAGCGTGGCGTAAAGACGTGGAGCGTATACGTTTCAAAAAGTACAATTGTAGAGATGATGGGACCGCCCATGATTCGATCATGGAGATCCAAAGCGGCGAGGACGTCGCACAATGATGGAACATCTAGCTAACGTTCCGATGGTATGTGACTTGATGCCCCGGGGACATCATCGCACAACCATTTATTCGGCCGTGGGCTACTCTCATCATACTGGGGTGCTCCGCCCGAGAGGAAAAGTTCACACTGGAAGTGCTCAAAGATCCAAGCTTTAAATGAACATATCATTGGTTGATTATTAATCTGAAAGTAACACTAAAGCAAACTTAAAAGTAAAGAACATGTTTCATACTACAAGTAAAGGAAGATGACCAAAGAATCTTCTTGGTCTTCTTCCTTGTAGCATCCTTCACCGATCATAGAGATGGGCGGGGCCATGGCCCCTCAAAGAATAGTCTCCAATCGCCTCCCAAATCAATCAAGATACAAGGTAGCCAAGCTTAACCTTGTTGCACGACTTGTCGGCAAACAAGGTGCAACCCAAAAGATACAAAGACATGTAGGCCTAGCGAAGATGGTCCCACCGCCTCGGCTATGGTTGGGTGGTACACCCTATCCTCGAGAACCATCTTCCGGTCCACCAGAAATGGGAATGTCGCCTAACAAGCAGACTCTCCCGAGGCTCAAAGATACTCCTCCTCACGAGGCTCGGCAGCCTCCTCCTCATGATGCCCGGAAGATGAAGGCCTAGCGGCAGATGAAGGCCCAGCGCATACGAAGGCCTAGTAGATGAAGAGCCGGCCAACTCATAGGCGGAAATTGAGCATCACGCTCAATATCACGCCCAATATCCTCTGGAAGTGGGGAGGAGGAACATCAACCCTACCCCTACCCTCAGACGCCCCCTAACTCGGGAGGGTTCACCGGCTTTCTTCCTCCTTTTGCGGTTTGAAACCGTAGGGAGGTAGCCGACCGGCTCGCTCCGATGGTTCACCGCCGCACCACCTCTGCGCTCTCACCATATCTCAAAACAACAATCAACGTAACCAATTAAATCAAATTAACGAACCAAACAGAATCCAATCGGTGAAAAGTTCATCGTCAAACGATCGCTCGACGGCTACATGCGAACACAGTCGCACAACCCCGATCGAACAAGTCGGTTTTTAGTTTACAAAATACAACGGTTCGAATAAGGTTGTTCGAGCGGTGTTACGCAACCTCATTCGAACACCTTCGCCCGTTTTCACGCGTTTCGATCAACCTCGTTCGAACAATTCAAATACGTTGCAAAAAAAAACAAATGAGCGAGAAGGGAGAGGCATACCTTGAAGAAAATGGAACGATTAGAGAGTGTGAGGGAGGAGAAAATAACCCAAAGAACTTGAGAGTGTTGGTGGAGAAGATTGAGTGAGAAATTGGGTGAGATTGAGTGAGTTGGGAGAATGTGAGTGAGAGGGAAATTGAAAATAGGGTTCGAAGGAGGGGAGGGGAGAATGAGAGAACGAGGGAGAGTGAGAAGGGGGGAGGGGGTGTGGGTTTTTTTGTTTTTTTTGAATGGGGGTAATTTTGGAATTTAAATTATGATGGGGTGTGAATAAGTAGGAGGGGGTGTGGGATAAGCACCAGCCTTCAAAAATACCGAAAACGTTTAACCAAAAAAAAAAAAAATACCGAAAACATCTAACAATAAAAAACTGAAAAGAAGCAAATACGCGGTCGTTTAGCACTCTTCTTGTCACTTGGTGTATTTCCTTCATCCACCAGCATTATACCAAATCACTGTGTGCCCTTTCTCTCTCTGTCAAGTGTCAAGCTCGAAAGCCATGGCCTCTCTCGCTCGTGGAGCCGCATCTCTATGCCGAATTACTACTTCCGCTCCCAAAACACCGATTCAACTCATCCATCGCCGTGGCCTCGCCGGAGCTGCAGGTTTATTTTCCATTTGTTTATTTCAATTTCCCGATCCCATTTTTCATTCCATCAAAATCTTCCAATTTTGTTCCTTGTTAGCACCTCAAATCCTTATGATTAGGCTCAATTCCCGTTTATCCATTCAAAGTAATTGAAATCGAGATCACGGAACTCTTCGCTTCGCCTTCAATTGGATGGTCAGTGATTTTCACGAAAACCTAGAAATCACTGGCTGGGTTGCATTTTGCAAAGTACTGCTAGGAAAATGCTCTTTGATTGAATACGCGGTTTTTCTAATGACAATAGGAAAAGGGGTATTGGGGTGGGGGTGGGGGAGTCTAATGTTTATAAACGGCACAAAAAAAGTGTACATAGATGATTAAACTTGATTAAGATTAATCTAGGTGCTTAAATCTTGTTTATCTATGTCGTGATTGTGGAACAAAATAATTGACTTTTGGTTTTTGGACAGAGTAATGTGGCTTCATGATCATGATACATGATAACTAGATGTTTGGTCTTTCTTTTGTTTCTATTCTGTGAAGAAGTTGATTATGTGTATTGTAGCCTTGTAGGTTTGCATTTAGTACACAATTCTGAATTAATCAAAACAATAAGTACACAATTCTGACATATGTGGAATGGTTTCATCGTTTGATTATTGCAGATCACCATGGCCCCACTAAAGTTGCCTTCTGGAAAGACCCAATGAGCCCATCTAAATGGAAGGAAGAGCACGTGAGTCTATAATTTTGTGTTTCTAGATCCACTGCACCCTACTTGAAATGTTAATTTTTACCATGAGATGATTGGATTATTGTTTTGGGAATTGAAAGTGCTTGTGAATAATCTTTTTAAGTTTTGACCGGTTGTTTTATGTCTGCAGTTTGTGATTATCTCTTTAACTGGTTGGGGATTACTCTTCTATGGGGGCTACAAGCTCTTCACAGGAGGCAAGAAAGAAGAGGTACTTTGAATTCATGTTTTTTTTGTTAACAACTGAAAATACCACTTACTAGCTTGTAGTTAGCTACGTTTATTATGAGGGTGTCTAACCTTGTCTGTAGTTCCGCGATTCTGTTCTTCTGTCAAATAGAAGAATCTTTCTTTACCCCCATTCACCATTCCAAAATAATACTCCCTCCGGATTCATATATAAGCAACAATTGACTTTTTAGATTCATTGAAAATGTGATGTATCTGGACTACATATAGTCCAGATACATCAATTTTTCAATGAATCTAAAAAGTAATTTATTGCTTATATATGAGTCCAGAGGGAGTACCTGGATTTTAGTTCATTGATCACTTACTGTGCCAACTGCAATATATCCCTAATTGCTGGAAAATTCTCACAGGCAGATGGAGTAGAGTAACTATAGTTTTGATGATATATCTGCGGTTTTATGTTTTGGGTTCCTGTCAAAAGCTGGTGAAACTTTGGCATTTTTCATTTGGTAGTTCAGAAATTCGATGTGATAATTTCATGAAATGTTAGTTTGCTGTCGCTGAAGACAGTATGTTTTTGAGACATTCTACTTTGTTGTCGCTGTTGACTGTATGTTTTTGAGAAGCAGTATCGTAAGGAAAGATAATAATTTAATAAGCTGATAGCACGCATTACTTAAATGGATTAGTAGGTCTGACAAACAGATAAACTATTATCTGTATTTCTTCTCAGGTGCTTTTCATATCTTATGATATATAGTTTACGATAATGAAAAACATAGCTTCTTATGCTACATTTGTTGGCCAAAAACTTGAAATTATAGTCTGAAATGTTTTAAGACAGTAATGTTTAACACAATTTTTGTAAGTAGACTTGTTTGTTAGTGCTAATTAGATTAGATGCTCAGTTTCATCTTTAACATTCTAGTGTATTGTCATTAGTCATGTCTGGTGATCTGAATCTTATTTGGTACTAGTTGTTAATACTTTAGTCTTCGATCACTTAATGCACCCAATTTTTGCAGAAATTGGTGGAAGCAGCACAGTGAGGTTTGCAGCATATCACAATACGAAGTGTTCCTGGTAATAATGTATGTGGGACTTTTTTTTTGGGTTTTTCGAACTCAGTCTTGTTTGCTGGCAAGCAAATCTTTTGGCTAGTTATCAATTAATCCTTGCAGACAGTGAATATTGGGAGATGATTCTTTCCACAACAATATGTTACATTTAACTTTATATTTCCCATTTAATGACAATTCTGGTTTCCTCTACATTTGCAAGCAATTACTCACTACTTGAAGGAAGCTATGCTATGTTTGTTTTATATTTCAATTATCAATACTAGAATGATCTTCGTACCAAGGGCAAAAAGATTTGTTCATTTTGGGGTGCCCTTGGCAAACTAATAAAATAGTGCTCTTGCAAACATCTTTTTTTTTTTGACTCAGCTCTTGTAAACATCTGAACATCACTTTTTTGGAATTTTTGTTGCAAAATCACTAATGATCGCCAACGATTTGCTCATAATCAAAGTTCTTTAAAAAATCATTTTCAATAGGAATTAATGCGAGTCTGTTTAATCAGTTTTATGGCACAGTAAATTGTAAATAAGATTTTAACAATTTTAATTTATAATTTTTCAATAACATGAATAATTAATATAATTCTATATGTGGTGATGCATTTGGAAAAGAGTTGATAACTAATTTGGTTTCTCAAATTTCAAAAAAGTTCAAATTAATCAATGACATTAATAATATTCCTAATTAGTCTATGATATTTTATTTATTTTTGTCAACTAAACTGGTTTCATATATATATATATATATATATATATATATATATATATATATATATATATATATATATATATATACTGCAGAGATCCTGGAGGTCGTGTAATATAGCGTTCTGCTTTATATTTTGCATTCTGCATCCGATTATCCGTACTTGCCATTCTCAACTCAAGCATAATATCGGAACCTGCTGCTGCTGATGTTCTTAGTTGAGGGCGAAAGAATAAAATCATTTGAACAATCTTAACTGTGCTTGTTTGAGTGGATAAATAAAGCATTCTAAAATGTGAACTGAAATGAAATGTTGATAGCCAAGTAGAAACTGGGAAGTTGAAATTTTGTTTCGCTAACATCAACTTCCTAACATGATACATCCTTTAGTCGGTAACTTCTAAACACAATAACTCACACTACTTGACTAGTTTAAATAAGCATATCAAATAAGATTTAATTACAAACCAGGCTGAAACTCTGACTCATTTATTTCCTCCTTGTACTCCTCCTTCTCATCTTCAAATTCAGGTTGGGATTCCTTTAAGAATTCATCATTACTGTCCTCCTCATCTTCATCACCTTCATCAATAGCATCTTTGCCTTGCTTCTCTAATTCTTCAGGCTCTTCAAGGAGCATGTTAGCTTCTGTTTGTCCAGCATTGTTGATACGCCTCCTGCTCCAGCTTTGCTGGACAAGACCATCTCTTTCCGGATCAACTTTAATTCCATTATTTGTCTCCTGGTGGTCAGTGTTCTCCACTGTCGTGTTCTTATCATCTTCTGTTTTTTCATGGTTCCCACTGTCCTTTACCTTATCATTTCCTGTAGTTTCTTTCTCATCAGAATCTCTTCCAACTGTTCTATCTTTCAACTCATTCTTCTCATCTTTATAAGCCTTTCTATTGCCCATGTTTACCTCTCCTTGACTTTCCAAAATTCCATTGTTCTCCATTAACTTATTCTTGACGATGGTTCTCCAGCGCCCTCCCTTTGTTCTACTTAAATTGCCATGTTTCCTCTTCATTCCAGACAATTGCTTCTTATCAAAATCCTGTCTTCCACCATGTGAATTATTGTCCAGTTGTACTTGCTGCTCTTCTCTGTTTACCTTCTCCTTATTCTCCACAACTTTAGCTTCATTATCTTTTGCAGTGGCACCTGCACTACCATCATCTCGAATGTCTTCATTTTTCTTTCCCAGCTCCTCCTCATTAGTCCTAATTTCATCTTTTATTTCAACTGTAACCCTTTCATGTTCAACTGTACTATGTTTATCAACATTCTCAGTTTTATTCTGTGCTTCCACTGTTCCATTTGCTGTCACATTTTCAGGAAAGATAGTTAGATGATCATCAACTGGGGAATTGAGACGGTGCTTCAAGACCTCTATCTCTGCTTCCTTTTGCTTAAGATTCTCTCTTAGTGCTCTAATGTCGGTTCCTCCAAATTGTCCCAAAACTAAATTGCTTCCCTTTTCTTGCATCATTTTGAGCTCCCTCTGGTTATCCTCAAACGCGGATTCTATCAGTTTCTGCTCATCTTTCAGTGAATCCATGGTAGATTGCATCTCCACAATTGTTCTACCAAGCTCCATCTTTTGATTTCTCAGAGTGTATACTTTCGCTTTCATCTCTTCATTCTTCCTACTCAACTCTTTGGTGCGTTCTTGTTCTTTCTATGGAATTGAAAAATAACCAAGATTAACATAACAGAGTCAATGCAGGTATAATTATCAATGAAAATCTTACTAACAACCAGACATGAGATCTGATCAATAATTGAATTGCAGCATATCTTATTACACAGTTCAAAATAAACCAAGCATCTTTATTGTTATAGAAAAGTTTGCTTCTTTAGTCCCTCAAACTATCCACATGCAATTTGTAAACAGCAGTTGTCATGCATGTTAGTGAATACGTGTCATGTTTACTGCATGACACGAAAAAGCTAGAACAGAACTCAAGAGAGAGAGAGAGAGAGAGAGAGAGACCTGCAAGAGAAGCTGAAGAGCAAGAAGGTGATGGTCTTTGTCTTTGACAATGAGGTTGTAGATGCGTCTCTCTCTGAGTCTGTGAAGCACCATCACGCCAAGCAGTGCAGCTCCAAATGTCATCAGTAATATCAACGCATAAGACCTTCCTCTCTGACTCCCTCCATTGCTGCTATGTAACGTGGCTTTGGTGTAAGCCATATCTCCTTCTCTATCTCTTCAGCGAGGTGAAGAAGAGAGTGGGTTCCCTTTTTCCTGAATGGAGAAGTTTGAGATAGTCTGTGTTGGGTTATAGTGGTGAATTGGGGGTTGCTAATTTGCCTTTGCTTGTCATGCAAAAAGAGCGTTCCACCTAATCAATCATACATGACTGGCTGCCACTTTTGAACAGAACGCATGGAAATTGTGCCAAGGCCCCTTCTTCAGTTTCCAATGGAACAACATTTTTGACTATATAATAATACTAACACCTTCCTTAATTAAATTTGCTAGCTAGCTCTCTTAAAACTATTCAGTCACTTCCGGTTAACGTTACCCTTGGTCACGGTGCTCTCATGTGCCATGTGGGAACTTGGGTGATCCTGATGTCACCGCAGTTACTCTATTCTTCAATCAATGTACTAGTATTCTAGTACGTACTATAAGTTACTATTTTATTATTAATTAATTCATAATTCATCTTATCTAATATCTATTTATACAAATAAACAATTTACAAAATTACAATTTTAGACATCTTACTTTTTTGACACATCACCACTTTTATTTTATTTATCATTTTTTAATTTTACTTTCTTTTCCTTTCTCACTCACTCTCTTTTAATCTCACATTTCTCAATATTTTCTACTTCTTACACATCTATTATTAGTGGCCCCACACCCTTTATTTAAAATATTTCTTTTCCCAATTTTTTTTAATCCACTATATCTAATATATTTAAATTAATATTAAATAATCTACAATTTACTCTTATTTACTATCTAACCTAATATTTATTTATCTATTTATACAAACAAACCACACTTAATCTATTTATACAAACAAAAGACATTTAAATTACTCAAACAAGCCTCCCTATTTACTTGACAATTCATCTGACTAAGGACAACATTGTAATTTACTATCATACTTTTATCAAATTTCTTCTCTCAATGGATTTTCTTCTTACTCCCACTTTTTTCCAACTTTCTCTTACTTTTTTTTTTCAAAATTCAAATTAAACTCACCAACTTTCTTTACTCACTATCTACTAATCTAATATCTATTTATACAAACAAGTCATACTTAAATTACTCAGACAAGTTTCCCTATTTATTTGACAACTCATCTAACTAAAGGCAACATTATAATTTACTATCACGTTCTTTTTCAAATTTCTTCTCTCAAGCACTTTCTTCTCACTCCCATTTTTTTTAACTTTCCCCTCTTTTTTTTCTTCAAATCTAATCTAATATCTATTTATACAAACAAACAATTTACAAAATTACAATTTTAGACATCTTACTTTTTTGACACATCACCACTTTTATTTTATTTATCATTTTTTAATTTTACTTTCTTTTCCTTTCTCACTCACTCTCTTTTAATCTCACATTTCTCAATATTTTCTACTTCTTACACATCTATTATTAGTGGCCCCACACCCTTTATTTAAAATATTTCTTTTCCCAATTTTTTTTAATCCACTATATCTAATATATTTAAATTAATATTAAATAATCTACAATTTACTCTTATTTACTATCTAACCTAATATTTATTTATCTATTTATACAAACAAACCACACTTAATCTATTTATACAAACAAAAGACATTTAAATTACTCAAACAAGCCTCCCTATTTACTTGACAATTCATCTGACTAAGGACAACATTGTAATTTACTATCATACTTTTATCAAATTTCTTCTCTCAATGGATTTTCTTCTTACTCCCACTTTTTTCCAACTTTCTCTTACTTTTTTTTTTCAAAATTCAAATTAAACTCACCAACTTTCTTTACTCACTATCTACTAATCTAATATCTATTTATACAAACAAGTCATACTTAAATTACTCAGACAAGTTTCCCTATTTATTTGACAACTCATCTAACTAAAGGCAACATTATAATTTACTATCACGTTTTTTTTCAAATTCCTTCTCTCAAGCACTTTCTTCTCACTCCCATTTTTTTTAACTTTCCCCTCTTTTTTTTCTTCAAATCTAATATCTATTTATACAAACAAACAACTTACAAATTACAATTTTAGACATCTTACTTTTTTGACACATCACCACTTTTATTTTATTTATCATTTTTTAATTCTACTTTCTTTTCCTTTCTCACTCACTCTCTTTTAATCTCACATCTAATATCTATTTATACAAACAAACAACTTACAAAATTACAATTTTAAACATCTTACTTTTTTGACACATCACCACTTTTATTTTATTTATCATTTTTTAATTTTACTTTCTTTTCCTTTCTCACTCACTCTCTTTTAATCTCACATTTCTCAATATTTTCTACTTCTTACACATCTATTATTAGTGGCCCCACACCCTTTATTTAAAATATTTATTTTCCCAATTTTTTTTAATCCACTATATCTAATATATTTAAATTAATATTAAATAATCTACAATTTACTCTTATTTACTATCTAACCTAATATTTATTTATCTATTTATACAAACAAACCACACTTAATCTATTTATACAAACAAAAGACATTTAAATTACTCAAACAAGCCTCCCTATTTACTTGACAATTCATCTGAATAAGGACAACATTGTAATTTACTATCATACTTTTATCAAATTTCTTCTCTCAATGGATTTTCTTCTTACTCCCACTTTTTTCCAACTTTCTCTTACTTTTTTTTTTTCAAAATTCAAATTAAACTCACCAACTTTCTTTACTCACTATCTACTAATCTAATATCTATTTATACAAACAAGTCATACTTAAATTACTCAGACAAGTTTCCCTATTTATTTGACAACTCATCTAACTAAAGACAACATTATAATTTACTATCACGTTCTTTTTCAAATTTCTTCTCTCAAGCACTTTCTTCTCACTCCCATTTTTTTTAACTTTCCCCTCTTTTTTTTCTTCAAATCTAATATCTATTTATACAAACAAACAACTTACAAATTACAATTTTAGACATCTTACTTTTTTGACACATCACCACTTTTATTTTATTTATCATTTTTTAATTCTACTTTCTTTTCCTTTCTTGTTGCGCCCGAAAAAGTCCCCGAGGGGTTTTTATTCGTTTACAACTTTTAAAACAATGAAGTCGCCACCAATATTTTTTATAAGGAAAATATTGAAGAAAAACCTTTTTGGGAAGGCAGATGGTCTTTTGGAAAACTTAAAGATTTGGGTTCGGGGGTCGGTTAGGCATGGGGAAGGTATTAGCACCCCACGCCTCCTTTCTACTGAAAGGGAACCTTTAATTAATGTGTGGTTCTGTGTGTTGATTTGAAAAATACTTTTGTTTGCCTCTTTTGAAAAGACTTAATGAATTTTTATTTGCGGCGCTTGACGAGAGTTAGCCGCTTTGGGTTTTTTTGAAAGGCAAAATGTTTTTAGTTTATTGTGCTTGACGGAGGGGATCCGCTCCTACGTATCTCCCGGTGCGATGGAGAATTCAAAGCTACGTAGTTCTAGGTTTTTGTTTTTATTTTGTTCAATTGATTAATTGTGAAATTGAGCTTTCATGATGATCAATTGAGCGAAGGCTCCAAGTGACCACCATTAGTACTCCATTGTTAATGATCATGCAAGCAAAGGCTTCGCAAGACCACTAACAAAGTTTTTCGATTTATTTAAAGTCTTTAGAAAAACTAGGCGTTCATGATGATCAATTGAGCAAAGGCTCCAAGTGATCACCACTAGTTCCTCATTGTTAATGATTATGCAAGCAGAGGCTTCGCAAAACCATTAACAAAGTTTTTTGATTTATTGAAAGTTTTTTAGGAAAATTAGGCATTCATGATGATCAATTGAGCAAAGGCTCCAAGTGATTACCACTAGTTCCTCATTGTTAATGATTATGCAAGCGGAGGCTTCGCAAAACCATTAACAAAGTTTTTGATTTTATTGAAAGTTTTTAGAAAAATTAGGCATTCATGATGATCAATTGAGCAAAGGCTCCAAGTGATCACCATTAGTTCCTCATTGTTAATGATCATGCAAGCAAAGGCTTCGCATGACCACTACCAAAGTTTGATTTATGAGAAATTATTTGAGTTGAAAAAGAACTAAAACGAGAAAAAGGTGAAAATTGCGAAATGGGGTGTTATTAATTACAGGGTTTGTGTAATCCCAGCAGGGGTGTAAACAGCAAGCCCAGTTCGCATAGGAGGGCCCAGTATGCGAAACTGGGCTTAAGTGAGGGGAGGTGCACGCTGGAATTAGTGGGGTGCGCTTAGTAATCTGATATTAAAATAAATTAAAAATAAAAGGAATAAAAGGAGACAGTATTTAAGGCCCATCAAAAAACCTAAACCTAAAAACACTTCTCTTCTCCCCCTTTACTTCAAGCTGCGCCGCAGCTAGAGAGAGAGAAAGTCACGGCGGAATTCGCGCCGTCTTCCACGGCGAGGGAGAAGGAGAGAGTTACGGCGTGGTTCATGCCACCTTCGACGGCGAGAGAGAAGGAGAGAGTTACGGCGGTTTCGGTGAGAGAGAGAGAGATGTGGTTTCGGTGAGAGAGAGAGGTGGTTTCGGTGAGAGGGAGAGAGAGGGAGACGCGGCGGCGGACTGGGGCCTCACGCCGGCCGACGTTCCTTACGCCGGAGACGACGCCAGCGAACTCCTCTAATGGTTCGTTCTTTCGTTTTTTGCTTCCCTGTTTTTCAACTTCCCCTCTCTACTCATATCACTTCTTTTTCGTTCTTGATTTAACTGCAGAGGAAAAAAAATCTGGTCTACTACCACGTCTGTTTGTGATTTGTTAATGGTTCTGGTTTTGATTTTTTGGATTTGGCTGTTTTTCTCTTATTTTAAAAAAAGATAACGAACTAGCCTACTGTTAATCACCATTTTGCTGAAAAAAAAACGAAAGCTGGACTATTTTTCTGGATCTGAATCATATTGCATAAACTCAGTTCGACATATTTGGAGTAAAAAAAAAACGAAGCAGATATATTTACAATTTATTTACATCTCAGATCTATTTAGAACATGTACAACAAAGAGACTACATGGAGATCTAAAAATACATTTACCAACCTGGTTCCTGAATAAAGAAAGAAACAATCTGTTTGGGAGTTCACTCTTTGTTGTTCTAGATCTAGATCATGTAGTTGCTTTGCTCTTCGATCCTTTGAATTTTTAGAACTTCAAAGAGAAAAGACCATCATGTTTTGGGATTAGGGTTTTGATGTAAAACCTGTAATCGTTTTTTTTTCTTTGTTTACCTCGAAAATCGTGTCCCTTTGATGACCATTGTGATGTTTTTATATTAAAAATTAGGTCGAGCATTTAATTACATTTGAATGGGCTTTGACTGCTTTTGACTTTTCCTTTTTGCAGATCTGCGGCCCAATCAAATCAATGATTGGAGAGCAATTTCTTTGGAACCCCAGATCTCTTTATTCTTTCTTTTTTTTATTATTTTTTGTAATTTTCGAATTTATTTATTTTTGTATATTTTGTATTATTATTTTTTGTATTTTTGGACATTTGGACATTTGGACATTTGGACTCTCCTAAGTTGTAATAAAAATTAAATAGTATTTTTTTTGACATTTTTGGACTATTAAACACTTTAAAATTGTAAATAAAACTAAATAGAACTTCTTGACATTTTGGACTCTATATATATTCTCAAAATAAATTAACTACACAAAAAAGAATAATAATAATAAAAAGAGTCAAGCCAAGCACAAAGACGATAACGGGCGGACAGGGCATTTAATACGCTAAAACGAGACTCAAATAGAAGAAATGAGCTCATTAACGAAAAACACTACTTATGTACTGCGGCTAAACTCGAATACTGAAGATTAAATTGAAGAACGCACGAAAAGATTGATCATTCGCGTGCACCGCTTAATTTAAACAACGATATTTCAATTTAGTTGAGTTGGATAAGCGAAATTGTCTAAAGTTAAAAGAGGCGGACAAAATTAGGGTATTACAATTTTGCCCTCTTTTATTTCACATTTAGCCAAAAAAATATGAATTGGCCTTTTCATATTTGTTGGTGAAATGGAAATAAAGATATAGAAATAATACTAATTTTGTCCGCCTGAAAAGTTCAAATCTTTTGTTATTTTCCTTTTGAAAGAGGAGGTTAACACTTGTCGCGTTAACGGGAAACAATAAATTGGGAAAAGCGATAAATTGGGAATTCGGAGGTGCCTAAAACCTTTTAACGGACTCTTGTCGAGTCCGAGCTCGGGGTGGCCTTTTCGAGCGGCCGATCGGCATCGGTCCGGCGATTTGATCAATGGATTTACGCTGTGCCTTAGGTGACACAACTAATCCGAAGGACTTAACGGTCTCGATGGATCCATCGCGTGCTCGCATACGATGTTGTGATCTCGTGGAAGGAGTTCACTAACTCTCTGTGGGAGTTCACTAACTCGGGTTGATGGAGTTTACGAACTCGGATTGATGGAGTTTACGAACTCGGGGGTGGCCTTTTCGAGCGGCCATCAACATCGGTCCGAATCGATTTGATCAATGGATTTACGATGTGCCTTAGGTGACACAACTAATCCGAAGGACTTAACGGTCGATGGATCCATCGCGTGCTCGCATACGCGATGTTGTGATCTGTGGAAGGAGTTCACTAACTCGTGGGAGTTCACTAACTCGGGTTGATGGAGTTTACGAACTCGGTTTGATGGAGTTTACGAACTCGGTTTGATGGAGTTTACGAACTCGGTTTGATGGAGTTTACGAACTCGCGTCTTTGATGGAGTTTACGAACTCTGTCTTTGATGGAGTTTACTTAACTCTGTCTTTGATGGAGTTTACGAACTCTGTGCTGATGGTGATTTTCTAAAAATGGGATTCTTGGGACTCTCGGGTCCGAAGTAACTTTTCTCTTGAATGGTGCGTGGAATGCATGCACTTGGGTATTTGGGTGCATATGAATGCAATGATTGATTTTGGTGGGATGCTTCTTCTGTTTGATTTTTCATTCTCTTCTTTTTTGTTATTCTTTCGCTCTTGAAAGCGTAATGTACTGTTTGATGCCATGGGGTGATGAATGGTATGGATGATATGAGAACGATGAATGATATGAAGATGTTGTGTTCTTTTGTGTTTGCTTCTTCTTTGTAGTTTATGAGATGCAAATATCAACATAATGCTTTGATGTTTGAATGCAAGTGTATGCGGTGATTGATGCTTTGATGAATGGAATGCTCCTATTCTAACTTCTGTTTGTTTCTTAATATGATGCAATGGTCTGGTGTTTGATGCAATGATTTTTTCTTTTATGGACATGCTAGCATTAATGTGATGTCAATGCAATGAAAAGATTTCTCCTTTTTCTTCTTTACTATTTTTTTCTATGAAATGCAAGTATTAGTATGATGCAACTGACGTGGAACGTTTTTTTCTTTTTGCTATGTGATGAATGCACAAAATGTGAAGATGCAAATGTAATGCTTTGATGCATATGCCATAATGAATAGATTGAAATGCCTAGATGCATGAGGTGTACATTTTTGTGATGATGAGATGTGAGACTTTGGATGCAATGAATTGAGATGATTATTGACCATTCTGTTGAAAAACTGCATTTGATTCAAACTCCGGTGTTCTCAAGGTTTTTATTTACAAACAATCTCACTTGTTTTCTCTTTCTTTCCATGATGACTGAATTTTAGATATCACGTAAACAACTTGTGTTCTCTCTTTTTGAAGCATCGTCTAGTAAGCATGCATAGGAGTGCAAATGTGAATGAATGAGTCAGCTAGCTTGGCATTGGTTTAGGGCATGGACATTTATGGCAAGTGAAGGAATGACAGACATGGTTATTGCCGAAGCTCATGAGGGGTCAAGAGATACAAGATTGCCCCAATTCAGGTCTTTGATGAGTGAATAGCTTGCCCCTGTCTAGTGGTGACACCAACTAGGGGTGTAGAAGAGGATGAATTGGGAATGCTTCGGCTTTTGAAATGAAGGGTGGAGCAAAAGATATTTTGTCTCAACCCATAAAGTTTGATGTTGCCCTAGTCATAACAAGGACAAAGCTGCCCCAATTAGAATGACAAGGCCTTGTTTAGGATAGTGAGTTGAGAGATTGCCCCGGTGAGGTTTTATAGGAATGAATGAGGTGAAGGAATGGAAACGCATTTGCCCCACTCTCGAATGACATTTCAAACGGTTTCTTTGAGTGAGGTTGTGAAAGGCGACAGAGTTATGGTGATGGTTATGAACTGAGGGTGATATATGAATGGGGTGAGCAATGAACAAACCTCCCCAAAGTTGAGCGGAGTGGGAGGTGAAGGGAATGCCCCCTAGTACACACTTTTGGTTCTCTTTAAAGGCAACTCAAATGCAAGGAAAGTTTTGACTTCCTGGTATGAGGAGAGGCTCCACTTGATGACCACTAGACCTTGTTTTAACGCAACATGAATACATCTTGGAGTGCAAGTCCTTCTTTGATTGTTTTTTTTTTAGCAGCTTTCTTTTTTCTGCTTGTTTGTTTTTTCTTTTTGAGCAAACACGTCGTAAATGGATAAACTTATTTGTCCTAAGATTAAAACTTGAGATAACGAAAGCAATCAGTCATTGATCGGAATGGACTTTTTAGGTTTGTGATGTGGAGAAGGGGATGATTGAGCTTAATGAAGTGTTTGGGGTTGATGGGGAGGATGGGTCTTGGTCGATGGTTTATGAAGGAAATGGTTATTAGGTTTGATGAGGTGTTTGAAGGTTATATGAAAGAAGAGATGGTTAAACCCAATGAATTGAGGGCCTTTTTTGAAAGGGGAAATTATTGAACCCATTGAATTTGAGGGCCTTTTTGGAAGGGGAGCTATTATGCTTCATGACAAAATATATTGACTCTTAATTTACACTCCCTTTGTCTTCCTTTCTTTGTTTTGGGATTTCTCCTTTTTGAAACTTTGTTACTCCCCTTCTTTTGTGAATTTTCTTTCCTTTCTTCTAGGGTGAAAATGATATACCATCTTTGATGTGGAATTAACCCTTGTCTAGGGTGATGGAGATATCTTGGGCTTTTCTTGGCTTAAGATGGGTAACAAAGGGTATTTTTGTGACTTTGAATCTTTGGCTTAAGAGGGGTAGGAAATGGACTTCTTTGGGATTTTAGGTTTTTGAGGGTATGGAGAGATGACCAAACTTCATTTCAAATCCCGATTGCTTATTTCTGTAAGACTTAACTTTAGGACAATAATTTATCTACCTTCATGTGTTTGCTCTTTTTCCTTTTTTTTTGTGCGTGCCCTAATTTTTGCCTGGACCGCTCTTTGCGAGTTTTCAATCCACCGGGCGCTTTTTTTTGCCTAGGCTGCCCTTTGCGGGTTTTCAACCTAGTGAGCTTATTTTATCTTTTTTATTATATACCGTTTTTAGAAAGACTTGCACTAATGGAATATGATACTGACAAGGAAAATTAGTGACCACAGAATTGCCCCAGCATGGAGGATTTAAAGTATTAGCGAAAATGAACCAAAAAGTCAAGTATGTACTGATGGGAGAAAACATGCGCTTTAGGGGTGGACGGGGCGGGATTAGATTTGGATGGGGAATGATGATAAATGAAGGAGATTGACTGACTCAAACAAGAGAAATTGCACGTGGCATGTATACTTACTAGAAGAACGCTTCACAGAGAGTTAACATTGGTTAAAACATGATATAAAAACTTTTTGATAAACTGTTTCAGTCTTTTATCATGGAATGGATGAGATGCAATGCTTCTTTTCAAAGAAATACAAATGAGATATTAATGTGAAAAAAAGCGAGGGCCTTGGAACACCTTGAGTTTGCAAATGAGTGAGGTAAACTTTTCCAAAAAGGAAGATTACTTTGTAAGGACATCTCGTCTCTCATCACAACATCTTTGTTCAATGAATGGATGAAAACATTATGATGCATACATGATGAAAATGAAATGCATGAAAGCATGTTCACTTGAAAAGTGTGATTATTCTAAAAGTTTTTTTTTTGATGTTTTCTTTTTATGCAAGACGAAATATGAAATGTCAATGCCTTTTTGGATGATGAATGATGCAATAATGATGCTTCTTTTGAGAATGATTTTTATAGAGGCAAGACAAGATATGAAATGCCGATGCTTCCTTTTCTTTTCTTTTGAATGATGAAAGATGCAAGAATGGTGATATGAGACAACTGATTGTCGTTACCCTGAGTAACCTGCATGAAATATTGAGTGGATCCTGACTCAATACTTCACACAATATACTGAAACGTTTCGACAATTAGTTGACTCAACTTAACTTCCTACTTGAAAATAAAACACGTGTGACAGGTCAAAAAGTGTTCGATATCGTAGAGTAACATCTCAAATTTGTAGTCGACAAACAAATTTTAGATATTACCCTTCGTCGTTTAAAGGTGCACTTCTACCCATTAAGCCATCACATGAGAAAATTTTTCTTTGTTTCGAAAGGATGCATGTAGGGAGAAATGATGTATTTGAACTAAAGTGATGAGGTTAATGAAATGATGCATGAATGCTACATGATGATTTTTGTTCATGTTTATGAAGGAGATGCTTTCTTGTTTTCATTTTTTTTGTGCAATGAAATGCATGATACTCACAATGGAAAGACATGATTTTTTATTAAATGAAATTGCATGTGAAATGAGACGTTAATGTTCATAATGCATGAGACGCACCCCTAATAAGACACAAACCTTAATGAGATAGAGAAAAATGCATGTATGAATTTTATCGAGTTTTTGTTTTATGCAATGCAAATGATGTCTTTATATGAAAATGACGGTGATAGTGCGACTTGACATGCATGTGAAAAATAAGATGAAAACATTTTTTCGAGTTTGGGTGACTGAAATTTTGGGAACATCACCTCATATAGCCCGGTAAGAGAAAAGACTATGATGATTTTTTTGAAAGTTTTGCTTTATGTAATGCAAGGATGTATGCAAATGATGATGATGCTCTATGTGCATGCAAGATAAATGAAAGAGTTTTTATTGGCAATGATTCAAGTTTTTTTTTGGAAAATGCGGGCCGTACGTGGCTTCATATGGACCTAGTAAGGGAAAGGCTACAACGGTAGCTCTTTATCTCTTTTTTGAAAAGGGTGAACCACACGCCTGCCCGCACGGACCGTGGCAAAAGAAAGGCTACAACGGCAGCTCTTTCTATTTTCTCTTCTTTTTGAAAATCTCTTTCTCCTTTTTGAAAACATGCCTAGATTACAATGCAAACACACAATTTGGCATGCCCTTGTGTCCTCTGAAGGGTGGGAATCCTAGGGTCTAAAGTCGACGAAAAGGGTAATCCTCCCATGTAGGTTCTAATCACTTCCTCACAATGGCAACCAAGAGCTGAAGTCTTTCTCATGATGACACCCACAATCGTAGAAAGCTACCGAGTGTGAGGCATCATGACAAAGCGCACTCTTGGGTGGAACTTTCATGAGAGCCATACAGACAAAGGTCTACGAATGGCAGTCACTAATCGTTCCCACTCTCCTAGGTTTTCATTCAGACCTTGGGTTTTAGGCCCCACTCAATGCTCACAAGTATAGGGTGTGTGTGTGTGTGTTGAGGGCACGATACCTAGAAATAGCTACCCTTCCCCACCTGCAAATGAAAACCCAGAACAGTCCAGAAAAAAGTCGTCTACCCTAAGATTCAACATGCATACATCATTTCAATATACAAACCACCCTAAGGAGTCAACAGTAATTGCCCGTATTGCTTACCTCAAAGAAAGGGAGCAAAGAAGAGGGGATCATGATAGAATTGGGGAGAAATGCATGAGCTTACATTGAAGAAAGGGAGCAAAGAAGAAGGGAACATGATTGGGATTGGGGAAATGCATGAGGGTACTAAGCACATAAGCAAAAAGGAGGAAGGAAAAACAAATATAGAAGGAGAGAAAACAAACGTACCTGTATACAGCATGATAAAAAAGAAAAGGAAATCGAAAAGGGATAGAAGCAAACAAAGTATTCAAATCAAATTAAATAGCACATTAAACCACACATTTAATTAGTTAGGCTCGACCCACTTAAAAAAAGAAAAGTCCCCAGTGAAGTCGCCAGCTGTTGCGCCCGAAAAAGTCCCCGAGGGGTTTTTATTCGTTTACAACTTTTAAAACAATGAAGTCGCCACCAATATTTTTTATAAGGAAAATATTGAAGAAAAACCTTTTTGGGAAGGCAGATGGTCTTTTGGAAAACTTAAAGATTTGGGTTCGGGGCCTCGGTTAGGCATGGGAAGGTATTAGCACCCCACGCCTCCTTTCTACCGAAAGGAACCTTTAATTAATGTGTGGTTACGTGTGTTGATTTGAAAAATACTTTTGTTTGCCTCTTTTGAAAAGACTTAATGAATTTTTATTTGCATGCTTGACGAGAGTTAGCCGCTTTGGGTTTTTTTTGAAAGGCAAAATGTTTTTAGTTTATTGTGCTTGACGGAGGATCCGCTCCTACGTATCTCCCGTGCGATGGAGAATTCAAAGCTACGTAGTTCTAGGTTTTTGTTTTTATTTTGTTCAATTGATTAATTGTGAAATTGAGCTTTCATGATGATCAATTGAGCGAAGGCTCCAAGTGACCACCATTAGTACTCCATTGTTAATGATCATGCAAGCAAAGGCTTCGCAAGACCACTAACAAAGTTTTTCGATTTATTTAAAGTCTTTAGAAAAACTAGGCGTTCATGATGATCAATTGAGCAAAGGCTCCAAGTGATCACCACTAGTTCCTCATTGTTAATGATTATGCAAGCGGAGAGCTTCGCAAAAAACCATTAACAAAGTTTTTTGATTTATTGAAAGTTTTTAGGAAAATTAGGCATTCATGATGATCAATTGAGCAAAGGCTCCAAGTGATTACCACTAGTTCCTCATTGTTAATGATTATGCAAGCGAGAGGCTTCGCAAAACCATTAACAAAGTTTTTTGATTTTATTGAAAGTTTTTTAGAAAAATTAGGCATTCATGATGATCAATTGAGCAAAGGCTCCAAGTGATCACCATTAGTTCCTCATTGTTAATGATCATGCAAGCAAAGGCTTCGCATGACCACTACCAAAGTTTGATTTATGAGAAATTATTTGAGTTGAAAAAGAACTAAAACGAGAAAAAGGTGAAAATTGCGAAATGGGGGTGTTATTAGTTACAGGGGGTTGTGTAATCGAACAGGGTGTAAACAAAGAAGCCCGGGCGCATAGGAGGCCCAAAGATGCGAACCGGGCTTAAGTGAGGGGAGGTGCACGCTGGAATTAGTGGGGTGCGCTTAGTAATCTGATATTAAAATAAATTAAAAATAAAAGGAATAAAAGGAGACAGTATTTAAGGCCCATCAAAAAACCTAAACCTAAAAACACTTCTCTTCTCCCCCTTTACTTCAAGCTGCGCCGCAGCTAGAGAGAGAGAAAGTCACGGCGGAATTCGCGCCGTCTTCCACGGCGAGGGAGAAGGAGAGAGTTACGGCGTGGTTCATGCCACCTTCGACCGGCGAGAGAGGAGAGAGAGAGTCTGGCGGTTTCGGTGAGAGAGAGAGAGATGTGGTTTCGGTGAGAGAGAGAGGTGGTTTCGGTGAGAGGGAGAGAGAGGGAGAGTAACCGAACTGAGAGAGGAAAAGAAAAGGGAGGGACGCGGCGCGGGGGATCGGGCCTCACGCCGCCGACGCCTTCTTACGCGAGAGGCGACGCGCCGAACTCCTCTAATGGTTCGTTTTTTCGTTTTTTGCTTCCCTGTTTTTCAACTTCCCCTCTCTACTCATATCACTTCTTTTTCGTTCTTGATTTAACTGCAGAGGAAAAAAAATCTGGTCTACTACCACGTCTGTTTGTGATTTGTTAATGGTTCTGGTTTTGATTTTTGGATTTGGCTGTTTTTCTCTTATTTTAAAAAAAGATAACGAACTAGCCTACTGTTAATCACCATTTTGCTGAAAAAAAACGAAAGCTGGACTATTTTTTGGATCTGAATCATATTGCATAAACTCAGTTCGACATATTTGGAGTAAAAAAAAAACGAAGCAGATATATTTACAATTTATTTACATCTCAGATCTATTTAGAATATGTACAACAAAGAGACTACATGGAGATCTAAAAATACATTTACCAACCTGGTTCCTGAATAAAGAAAGAAACAATCTGTTTGGGAGTTCACTGCTGTTGTTCTAGATCTAGATCTGTAGTTGCTGCTACTGATCCTTTGAATTTTTTAGAACTTCAAAGAGAAAAGACCACTGTTTTTGGGATTAGGGTTTCAGTGTAAAACCCTAATCGTTTTTTTTTTGTGCTGTTTACCTCGAAAATCGTGTCCCTTTGACTGACCATTGACAGTGTTTTTATATTAAAAAATTAGGCCAGGCATTTAATTACATTTGAATGGGCTTTGACTGTTTTGACTTTTCCTTTTTGCGATTCTGCATTAAATTCAAATCAAGATTGGAGAGCAACTTTGGAACCCCAGATCTCTTTGTTCTTTGCTTTTTTTTATTATTTTTTGTAATTTTCGAATTTATTTATTTTTGTATATTTTGTATTATTATTTTTTTGTATTTTTTGGACATTTGGACATTTGGACATTTGGACTCTCCTAAGTTGTAATAAAAATTAAATAGTATTTTTTTGACATTTTTGGACTATTAAACACTTTAAAATTGTAAATAAAACTAAATAGAACTTCTTGACATTTTGGACTCTATATATATTCTCAAAATAAATTAACTACACAAAAAAGAATAATAATAATAAAAAGAGTCTGGCCAAGCACAAAGACGATAACGGGCTGACTGCATTTAATACGCTAAAACGAGACTCAAATAGAAGAAATGAGCTCATTAACGAAAAACACTACTTATGTACGGCTAAACTCGAATACGAAGATTAAATTGAAGAACGCACGAAAAGATTGATCATTCGCGTGCCTGCTTAATTTAAACAACAGTATTTCAATTTAGTTGAGTTGGATAACTGAAATTGTCTAAAGTTAAAAAGGGCGGACAAAATTAGGGTATTACATTTCTCACTCACTCTCTTTTAATCTCACATTTCTCAATATTTTCTACTTCTTACACATCTATTATTAGTGGCCCACACCCTTTATTTAAAATATTTCTTTTCCCAATTTTTTTTAACACACTATATCTAATATATTTAAATTAATATTAAATAATCTACAATTTACTCTTATTTACTATCTAACCTAATATTTATTTATCTATTTATACAAACAAACCACACTTAATCTATTTATACAAACAAAAGACATTTAAATTACTCAAACAAGCCTCCCTATTTACTTGACAATTCATCTGACTAAGGACAACATTGTAATTTACTATCATACTTTTATCAAATTTCTTCTCTCAATGGATTTTCTTCTTACTCCCACTTTTTTCCAACTTTCTCTTACTTTTTTTTTTTTCAAAATTCAAATTAAACTCACCAACTTTCTTTACTCACTATCTACTAATCTAATATCTATTTATACAAACAAGCCATACTTAAATTACTCAGACAAGTTTTCCTATTTATTTGACAACTCATCTAACTAAAGGCAACATTGTAATTTACTATCACATTCTTTTTCAAATTTCTTCTCTCAAGCACTTTCTTCTCACTCCCATTTTTTTTAACTTTCCCCTCTTTTTTTTCTTCAAATTTCGAAATTCAAATCAAAGCAAATCTACTAATAAACTAAAATAATCAATCTAAACTATGAGATAACTGCACTAATATATAAAAACACGGGATAACTTCACTGATATATAAAAAACACGATATTAATATATCAAAAAAAAGGAAAACTTAATGACTATTTCAACTACTGATTAATATTTAAAACACGGGATAACTGTACTGATATATAGAAAACACGAGATAACTATACTGATATATAAAAGAACACGGGATAACTGCACTAATATATTTGATAACCTACTATCTATCTTTTACTATTTACTATAATGTACTAATCAACTAAAATAATCAATTGAAACTATGAGATAACTGCACTGATATATAAAAAAACATGGGATAACTATACTAATATGTAAAAAAAAACACGAGATAACTGCAATGGTATGTATAAAAACACGGGATAACTGCACTGTATATAAAAAACACTTCATAGAAATATTTGATAATCTACCATCTATCTGTTACTGTCTACTATAATCTATTAATCAACTAAAAATAATCAATTGAAACTATGAGATACTTCAATAATATATTAAAAAACACGTGATAACTTTATTGAAATATAAAAAAACACAGGATAATTACAATGATGTATGTAAAAACACGATATAACTGCACTGATATATAAAAAAAACATGGGATAACAACACTGACACTAATATATAAAAGAACACAGGATAAATGCACAAATTGTTTTTAAATAATACTTTTACATTTTTAGATTTTAATATTTATCTAATTTTTTATTTGAGACTCATTTTTTAACTACTTTAAATTTGTCTTTTTTTCACGAGGTGCTGTCCAGATTATTTAAATTATGTCTAAGTTCGTTCATGAAAATATGGCAGCACCTGTGCGTATGCACGGGTATGCTACTAGTTAAAACTATAACGTACGAATTACAACCTTATTACTAGTAATAATGCTATTTTATATATAAATTTTCACATTACGGATCATTATTTATCAATATTTTTTACATTTTTTTAGGGAACAATTATTTTTACATTAATGGTTTCTTAAATTTACTTTTTTTCGACAAGAACAAACTTAATTCATTTCATTAACCAAAATAGTTTCAATACATGTTGGAATCAAATCAAACACGTGGGAACTAACAAATAACCTTGATGCCCTTGCTAATGTATGAGCAATAAGATTAGGGCGGGAAGAAGATAAGAAAACGCGAAGCGTTCTATTGGTTTCCCAACTTGTTGCTTCTAAAGGCTGCCTATGTATAAGAATACACCTACCGAGACGAAAGCCAAAGGTAAGTCTCGCAGGTGGACTTGTCTCCGAATATAGTTGACCTTAAAGCTAGGGAAAAGTAATAAACGATTACAACAATACAATAAAATAGACCCGAACTCGGTATTTGGCAAAGACTCTACCTTCAAGCCATTGACCACCATGGAAATAGAAGATAGCCCCAGTGCCTCCAACCAAGTTAAAGTTTCCTTAAGACCAATTGCCTCCACTTCTTGTGGTGTAGGTACTCGGTACTCCATCAAACCACATAGTTTTATCGCTATAGAAGTTGTCGGTAGACGAACGAATGCACATGCCAATTCTATATTTGTTGTCTTCCGCAAAAATCGCTGCATCAACACTGCATTTGAGGAACCCATCGGCGGGCTTAGTCCAGACACACGCCAACGGGACCTGTTGGTCCGAGGCAGCATCAACGATGCGCTGGTGCAGGCGCGCACCAGTCCAGCTCCCCAGGAAACATAAATTTACTTTTTAAAAACAATTTTTTTTAGCCAAAAGTAGGAAGGAAGCCTCGTTCAGACATTCAGGTGAAAAGCAACACCAAGAAGGAAAATAAGAACATTCCCCTAAATTTATTAGAAAAAGAGAAAAAAGAAAGATGATAAATGAGAGCTCAAGAGAGGATTAGATCAAAAACCTTGTCAAAAAAGAAGGATTTTGCTTTTTCCACTCCCCCTCCTACTCAAAACACACCTCATAAGGGTGGGAAAATACCAAAAGTCCAGCCAAACGTCTTTTTTTTTTTCAAGAAATTTCACCTGTTCGAACACGGGCCTTCGAACACGTTCGAACAAAGTCGTTCGAGTGTGTTAAATATTGAGACACACCCTATTGTGCGTAATTTCACTTGTTCGAATGGGGTCACTCAAACCTGTTCGCATAACCTTGTTCGAACACCCTATTTTATTTTGTTCGTATGATGTTAACCGAGACAACAATAAAGGACCATCACACCACATTCACCAATTTTATTGTGTTCGTATGCAGGTGTTCGAACAAGGGCATTAGAACCGTCATTAAACACGTCCTCCACAACGTTCAATGCGATGTTATTTTGGGAATAAAATTTGTTAAAGGGTGTGTTTGAGTAGGAGGGGGAGTGGGGAAAGTAAAACCCATAAAGAAAATAAAGTCAAAACAATGGCCCTTACTTCTTACCCCCCTCCTACTCACCACACACCCTCAACCCTTCAATAATCCCAAAATACCCCTAATTAAAAAACCCCAATCTATTCCTTTCCCTCTCACACACCCCCCCTTTCCTCTCTCAACCGAACCTTCCCTCTCACACACCCTCTCCTATTCTCTCCATCACCCAACTCCGGCGAATACGTCTCCGGCCACCACAGGTCCGTTGCACCACCACATTGTTGCTTCCTCTCCTCCTCTTCCCTCTCACACACGTTTGGTAAGCCCCTTTTCTTCTTCTCTATTTTCGTTTTTATTTTTAACATATTACAGTGGTTCGGTAGATTAGCTTCGAACCGAGCAGATTTGCATGGTTCGGTAGTTAAAATACGAATTGGTTCGATCCCTAACAATTGAACCACTAAAAATCTCATTTCCCAGGAAGCCAGTCCGGTCCCTAACCACTGAACCACTGTAAATCTGATTGAAATGAGTATTTCTGATCTATGTGTTTCTGAATTTTTTTAGTTATGGCAAAGACTAGATGAAGTGGTAGTTCTTCTCAAGGACAGGAGGACGAGAGAGTGCATCATACAGCGTCTGTACGTACTAGGAATGACCATAATAATCCACGAGCACGTGGACTTGGACGCGAGAAAATAATCCCACCCCATGTTGATTCTGCACCTGCACTAGTTTATGATGACATTGAGCAGAATGCTGGTAACTTCATAGCTGCTGACTTAGCTGGTCCATCTCACCCGTAGCTGCTGAGACTGCTGGCCCTGCTGGTGAGCCCTCGTCATCGAGACCTTCCACGTCCAAACCTTCCACATCTGCATCAGCCACGTTCCCTTTCTCGAGAGGCCCAGATGACAAATTTGTGCTTTATTCATATGGCTCACATGTTGCTCGCCTGATATGGGAGGGGATGATATGTTTATAATTACTTAATTTATTTTTTAATGATTTTATGTTTAGGTAAATATTTACGGCTAGCCAAGTTTTGCTATGCATCTAGAGATTGAGGGTTACATATAGGATTCTGGTCGGCATCCCTTAAAGATTTGGGCTTCACCAACATCAATATTAGGTTGGTGAATGCCTTCGTCAGGAGATGGCATGCAGAGACATCCAACTTCCAGCTTCCAATGGGTGAGATGACGATTACACTGGACTATGTCTCTCAACTGCTGTATATTCCCATTGTCGGGCAATTTTATGACATGATAGAGCCATCCAAGATTGAGGCTCAAGATCTGCTTGTAAATTATTTGGGTGCAGATCCTGAAATGCCTATGGCCATATACCTGAGAAAGGGATGACTATAACTCTTAAATGGTTGAAGGAAACTGTCTACTCCGCTGCCATCTGTCACTATGCCAGGATTTGGTTTTAATAGCGGTCCTTTAATAGCGCCTATTAAAGGAAGCACTATAATACATGACACAGAGAGATCATTCATAGTGGTTAAAAGTAGGGGGCGCTAAAAAATTTGACATTTAATTGCGCTTTATGTAGCAACAAGCGCTATGAAAACTTTCTCCATACTTTTTTAATCAAGTTATACAGTTCCTACCCCATAGGCGGTCTGCAGGTGTCTGCGCCAAAAGACAGACAGGCCTCAGTGCCAAAAAAATTTAGGGGCCCCTTTTTTTTGGTCAGCCCATACATACCTAGCCCAATTAAAAAAAAACCAAACTACAAATGTTAAACACTGAAACTGAAACTTGACCAAAAAAAAAGGTCATTGCTTTTCCCACACCCCCTCCTACTCTTTCACACCCCTTAACAAATTTTATTCCAAAAATAACCTCGCATGAAACGCTGAGTTCACGTGTTTAAAGACTATTCGAACGACCTTGTTCGAACACGTTCGAATGACCTCGTTCGAACAGGTGAAATTACGCACAAGAGGGTGTGAAGTCAATATTTAACACAATCGAACGATGTCGTTCGAACGGGTTCGAACAAGGTCATTCGAACGGGTTCACATGACCTCACTCGAACAGGTGAAAAACGCCCAAAGAGAGTGTGAAGTCAAGATTTAACACACACGAACGATGTCATTCGAACCTGTTCGAAGGCCCGTGTTCGAAGTGAAATTTCGTGAAAAAAAATGGTTTTGGCTGGCCTTTTGGTCTTTTCACACCCTTATGGGGTGTGTTTTGAGTAGGAGGGGGTGTGGGAAAAGCAAACGCAAAAAAAAACACTGAATCTGAAAAAAGAGAACGAACAGAACGCTGAAACAAAACGCAAAAGGGGAAAACAGAGAAACGCTAACCTCTCCACCATCGCAGCATCGCTCACCACCAATCACCAGCCTCACTCACCTGAGTCACCTCCCTCAGACACGACGGCGACGAAGACAAGGCCACCACTGTCGCCTCACATCCAGTCCCTCTTCATCTCCTCAATCGTTCAACTGTTCAGAGTCAATCCCTTTCCGTTCAAGTTCAATCGTTCTCATCAGTCATCACTCCGATTTCAATCGTTCACTGCCCTTTAATCGTTCACCAGTATGTTCCTAAATCCTCTCACCTCTGTAATCTATAAATTGATTTCTAATTTGCTTGCTATTTAGGGTTTTAAAAATTAAATTACAATTTCAATGCTTTGAGAGTTGATTTTGTTACTGTGAATTCATTGTAATACTGTCAATTACTTGCTGTGACAGTTCATTTTCACTACTTGGGTGAAGGAGATTGAAATTGAGAAACGTGACGAGTGATGACGTGGACGACGACGACCACCTTCGATTCTGCTTAGAGTTGTATTTTTGCAAAGGTGAATGAATGAATCTTTGAATTATTTTATCTATTAATCTCTTCATTCATTTTCCCCAATTTCCCTAATTCCCAATTTTGTTTCATTGTATCGTAGTTTATAAAGGGGAGTGGATGAATGAGACTTTGTTTTTCCTTTTCAATGTTGTTGATAATGGATTTGTATGTCTTTTGACTAATGTAGCAGGCGATTGAGAAATTTGGTTGCTCATCCTCATTCCTACTGTAGTCGGAAAGCAAAAATATCAGGTTTTGTCTTTCTACTATGTCTCCTAAAATTAGAAAGTATGAATCTGGATATGAGAAGCGTAAGAAAAAGAAAAGAATTGAAGAGTTAACTCAGTCTCAATCGGGAGCTCTTGATAAATTTTTAAGAAAAGAACAACAAACTCTGGTTGAAGTTAGTGATGATGTTAGTTTGAATGTTGATGTTAATCGGTCGGTTGAAGTTAGTGATGTTAATTTGAATGTTGATATTAATCAGTCAGTTGAAGTTGGTTTATGATGTTAATCTGAATGTGGCTAGTACTGAAGTTTGTGGTGATTTTAATTTGAATGTTGATGTTAATCAGAATGTTAATTTGAATGTTGAATTTGAAACTGTTGATGTTAGAAACGGTAGAGATGATAATATGGAGGGTAATGTTAATGATAATGTAGAGGAAGGAAACCCATTTGAACATTCACTTGATATATTCGATCCAACGACATGGAATGCTCTTGATTCTAAAATGATTGATTTATTAGTTGAGAAAGGTCCTAAAAGAGATTCCTCCATTGTGAATGGTCCTAGATGGTTGTTTGGTTGAGGATGATCTTTTGGAGTATTGCACTTTTTTGTTATATTTTGGATATCATATGCATAACCAACATAGTGATGAAAGTTTGTAATTTTATTTAGCTTTGGGGTGGCTCTCTCACATACTTTATTGTCTTTTAGACTTGATATTTGCCCCCAATTTTTTCTGGATTGTATTTAACTTTATGGATACTCTATGTTGCTTCAACTCTGTTAACAGGTGGGGATTTTTTGGCCCCTTTGAAAGAGCCTTATATTATGTGAAGTATTTGACAATTTGAGGACTAAGTTCTGTTAGTTCTTCTGTGAATGGTTGTTGTCCCAAATTTTATTTTTCTTAGCTTACTTGATGAATAAAATTGAAACATGAGGATTGTTTTGTGCTTTTGATGAAGAAAATTTTACTACGCTTAATTATCGAAAAAAAATGTTATTTACAATTTAAGTACTGAAATTTAAGTTTTGCATTGAAGGGCCCCACTTTAATTATTCGCACAGGGCCTCCGTTATGTTTGGGCCGGCCCTGTAGCGTATGGTAGGGGAGTGCTGTGTATATGGGATAAACTTCATAGCGCTTTCCTAATCAAGCGCTATTAAAATCCCAAGCCCTTACTTCTTTCTTTCTTATTTTTCTTTTCTCTATTAACGGCACACGACCCTTTGCTCCTCTCTCTCTAAACCCACGATTCCCACTAGCATCGGCCACCTCCCTTTGATCAACCGTCTCTCTCCCTCTCCAACCACGTCGCCCCTATGATCAACTGAAGCGGCCCGGTCTCTTCGTCTTCTTCGCTGGTCAGTTTTGCGCTTTTGAATTTTTTCATTTCAATCTCTGCGCTAGTAATTATTTCCCCTATTGCTTTGCTAGTGATTGATTCAACACTATGTTTCCCCAATCTCTCTGCCTGCCCTAGCGTAGATAATTTCCCCCAACTCTAATCCATTCTCCAATTTTTTGATTTCCCTCCCACCTAATTTTCCCAAAGATACGAATTTACTTACCTTTCCCTAATTCCCAATTCACAAATTGTTAATTTATTAAGGTGTGGTTAATTGCTAATTTGTTATGGAGTAATTGTTAATTTGTTATTGTGATTAATTTTCTGTATATCAGTATCCCCTACCCCCCCCCCCCCCCCCCTCACACAAATTATTGGATAATCTCTTGGTACTGTTTTTTATCCTTGTTTTTATGAAATTGTTTGTGCCTTATTTTTTTATGTTTTGCCATGGTGGTTTGATTTGGAAGCTGGAGGGCTGGTTGATTTTATTTAGTTTGATGATTAACATTTGACTGGATTTGGATGCCTATGTGGAGTCTTAACTTGACTGGGCAATGGGCATTAAGTACCTTCTGTGACTGGTACTACTAGATCACTGGATTCAATACCAGTCAGGCCTCTTTACCCTCACTTTAGCCTAATTTTATTGGGATTTGACCAACTTCAATTTTGTACTATATGCCATATTTACAAATGATCAAAAACGGCAGCGTAACTTTTAATTAGTGTATTGATATCTGAACTTACTCTGACTGCTTGAGATGTGTGTTATAGGCATTTCAAAATTAGAGCCGCACCCATATTGTACTCGTACCCTACTCATTGGATACTCGTGGGTTCTTAGCACTTTGCATTTGCAGTGCGATATATTAATATGTGTTTGTCGTCTAGTAAAAAAGTAGTTTTTCATTCTTTTTTTGATAGTATTGAAACTCTTCCTATTACATTGTATATTATTTCTCTATTTTCTGCTATGTCACTAATTTTTTCCTACATTTCAATGTATATTCTCTTGTTATATGTTTTACTTATTTGTGGTTTCTATCTTTTGTACAATCTACTCTTGCTTATAAAAAATTTATATTATGTACCCGTATCTTGGTTTTTTGCATAACCATTAACCACATATCCCGTACTCATATCCAATACCTGTACTATACCGGTACCATGCAACATAGGAGTTGGTGATATATGCACGTGCTTTGCGATAATTAGAAAAGTCATGTAATACTGTAACCAATACTCATTGTTGATAGTGTCAAAAAAAAATACTCATTGTTGATAAACTGTTTTTAGCTGCTTGAGATATGTGCTGGTGCTGCTGCATGTCTATGTGAACGATATGTTGATATTGGTGAAATGTGTGGAAATTATAGTGATTGTATGATACTTTGATGATTTAAGCATTCAACATTTTTTGAAGCTCATAGTCAAGAAGGTTCATATGATTTGTCCGGTGATTCTTTTTGTGATAGATTAAATCTTTCTTTCACTCTCGCTAGCACTGGTATTCTGTGAAATCTTAAATGTGATGCTACTTTCTTTCAGTTTCTAATTGTTTCAACTTTCAAAAGTCAGTAATAGATTTTTTAAATGTGGTCAATGAGGTAGACGACCCCAGTTTTTTTCTTGTTGCTGATAGCTGGTTCTTTTTAAATTGGTTGCAAGAGCAGCTCGGGAACTATTTGAGCCTGGCAATTCAGTTCTTATTTCTTAAATTTGGATTAGTTACTGAACTGGTTCTTACAGACCGAATCAGTTTTTGAACTGGTTTTAAAACTGGTTCAGGATCAAAGTACTGCTTCTGCTTTTTAAAACAAATCCTGTGCAGTTCTTCAAAATTTAAAACCAGTTTCACTGAACCATAGAATCATCTCTGTTCGGCTTGGGTTGAAGAAAATCAGTTTGGTTCTGTTCTGTTTGTATTGATTGAAACATCAACATTCCTACCAGTTTTAAGTTAAAGTAACCTAAATCTTCCCATGTCATAATGTTTATATATTTCAGAAAAAAATATTGAATTGCAAAGTACTTTTTCTCTTTTGCAGGTTGTGAATTGGGCAGTGATGGATGACCTATTTGATTCTTCGGTGAACCTGGAGGAGAGCCATTTCAAGGAAGGCTACGATGAAGGCTACAGCCACGGTCTCGTCTCTGGCAGGGATGAGGGTAAGCAAGTTGGTCTCAAGGTTGGTTTTGAGGTCGGTGAGGAACTCGGTTTCTACAGCGGCTGCATCCACATCTGGACCTCTGCCATCCAGGTCGATCCGACTTGCTTTTCTCCCCGGGCCAAAACTGCCATTGCCCAGATGCAAGACTTACTCAGCAAATACCCTTTGATGGATCCTGAAGATCTACAAGTGCAAGAGATCATGGATACCCTCAGGGTCAAGTTCAAGATGCTCTGTTCTTCATTGCATGTCAAGCTTCACTATAACGGCTATCCTGCTGAGGCCAACAGCATTCAGTTTTGAACTAGATATTGTTTTCTACTCTTATTTCGTTTCAAAGGAAAACACTAGGATTGGGCTATATAAAGGAAAAAGCTGGGTTAGTTAGTTGCAGTATTTAGTACCTCACCAAAGATATGGTGACTTTTTATTGTTAATGTACATAACTAACCCGGTCGTGTAGCTTTGTCCCACCGCATCAGAACAAAGAATGGAATTATTTTCTGTTTGACATTTACGGTTAAAGAATTTCACATTAGTAGCCATTAGATTAAATGTTTGACTGATGCTTGCTTACAAAGAGGAACATGCATTCCTTGTGGGAAATCAACATAGGAAGCTAGAAAGCTATACACACACAGACACATACATTATTGGCTTAAAAAACCCAATCTGTTTGACAAAATTCTCATAAAATCCACATGCTTGATGGATTTTTGTTGCAGTTTACCAAAACTATCCAGTTTTATTCAATATTCCATCCAGATTTCTTAACATCTAATAATGCACTTCTTAAACAGAGCATCCCTCTTCTATTTGGGCATATTGTAATGTATAAAGCTAACCCATTAAATTTTCCTGAATTATTGTTAGTATTAAACGCTTTCTCTGTTGGTAACAAAATATAAACAAAAAAGTCTATGTATTTAGTCTAAATTTAAATCAAATACATAGTTTTTTTGATCATATTTTGTAATGGGAAGAGTGACCCTTTTGATCATCTTTTAATAAAGTTTATTTTGCTTATAAAGAAATACTTTTGAAGTTAGCCGCCTCACAAAAAAACAAGCTAGCTCCACCACTAGTGGTGCGGATTGTGCGCAACGCTGCTAAATCATGATTCATACGACTACTCTGACGCGAATTCATAGGATTATGGCTGCAATTCAAGTCACAAAACAAAACAACCTACGATTTACATCTTTCCCCTTTGATTTCGCATTGTATTGCGTATCGTGGGATTGATATGATGCTAACTACACTGGGTATTACTCTTTCGATATTAAAACACAGATATGAATAAAGTAATTATTTATTGACCACAGTTTCCTTGTGGGAGCATTTCTTCAAAAAATAATTAACCCAAGGATCAACCCGTTTGGCCTACAGCTCGTATAGTCCTTAACTAGTGAACTAATGACCCATAATGGCATTAGGTCCTACCATAGATTTTTCATAACTACAGCTTAATTTTGTCACCCATGCTGAAAAGTGGTTGGTTATTATTCTATCAAAAAATAAACTCACTGTATAACTTTTTGCAGTACTTGTATCATATTGTTGTCCAAAATTTACACCATCTCATTATTCTTTACTTTTTCCTACAGTTCTTTTAATACCACTTTTCAGACTACATTTAAATACATCTTGGGAGGGGAGGGAGATACTAATAGTTTTAGCTTGTTGCACATGCAGGAAAGTTTAGAGGAACGAAATATTCAAAAAGATAAAGTACTTCAATCTAATTTCACGTGCATCCAATGGCCATGGGAGACCATATTCAACGACTCATGTCCTTGCAAGAATCTAAGATTATTATTTTCATAAGAAAATAGATAACCAACAAAAAATATGCTATAAAATTTAACTGCATTTTGTAACTCATCAAAAAGAAAGAGGACGTATCACATAAATGATTGGCTCGAATTAGCGAAACTAAACCGAAACAAGCACCCAAAAAACTGCTACTGCGAGTGCTTGTTGTTTCTTAGTTCTTACTATGAACCTATATAATCGAACCCAGAATTCTAACCTTCTATATCAGATATATATGATATATATATATAACAACAGTTATGTACACTTGACATTATCAAACTCACAGTGTACCACATTGTCACAAACACTGCTTGCTTCGAAATTCTTCAGATAACAGCACCTGAAGCAGCTCATTTAGCCTCTCAGCACCAGGTCCCGGTCTAAACACCGTATCATTACCCCGCGTAGAACATGGATCCTCTCCATCATCTGATGTCCCAACACACCATGCCCCAGGTGAAAATCTATGCGTACGCCCCAAAAGTTCTTTGTCAATTTTGTCTAGGACTGAATCCTCCTTCGCAAACTTTCGGGCAAAGGGAGCATTGCTTTTAACCATGTTGTCGAAATTTTTCATAGTTAACAACATAGGATGCTGCTTCGGGGGATTGTCCCAAGCAATGTAGTGCAGATCATGACTTATTGCTGTATGTCGGAATTTCTCAGTGTTACAAATGACGGTGTGGAAATATCCCTCTGGTGAGGAGACAAAATTTGTATAATACATAAGCATAGTCCGTGGAAAGTTATCCCATCCCCATATACAGTACTCCACAAAGGAACGTGTCAGTACAACCCAAGCCGAACCTGTTCAAAAAAGCATAAGCAAAAATGCAGGGATCTACCGCGTTGATTGCCTATCTAATGGAAAATAAATGTAATCCGGCTAGCTAACGATATATTTTACAATTTGTCGTGGAAAATAAAGTGAGAAATGTATACAGGAGTGCAGATACAGACATACCAGTGAACAATTTAAAAGACGTGGGAAGTGTTCTTCTTTGAGTAGTCAATGCTAAATCAGATTTCTTTGATAAGTAAAGGGCAGGATCAACAATGATTGGTCTTGCTCTTTGGTTCCTGAACATATAGGTAGTAATAGAAAGAAATATCAATCAACTGATACAGTAAACCAGCAAAAACATCACACACCCCATGGTGGATTACAATTTACCGCAAATCTCAATTATGTAACGGTACAATTCACTTACAGTTTCCAACCAGAAATACGTGTATGTTCAATGAAGTTGAGATCTCTCGACAGATTAGAGAAAACATGAAGCAAATCTGCAAAAGAAGGAAATAAATAACATGTGACTTCACATAGCATCTAGAGTAGACATCATGAATGTTTGACTTGATATAAGTATGCAATTCAATCAAATACAGATTATGAACATCACGAAATGAGCTATATGTATTTTCTTTTTGGATGTAGAGATGAGCTATTTTATGAAACTTGATTCATGGTAATTGATAGATCATAAATATATTGGCAGCAAAGAAGATACTAACACCAGAAGACTTGTATTATCGACGACTAAAAAATCCCCCAAGAAAATAGTAATGCAAGTACTAAAAATTTATTGGGTTTGAAACTGAATTCATTTTGTACTTGACAACTTGCCAACACAAGTTTAGACTATTAGATTTTGTCTTCCAAACTATCGTTTTGTATAGATTCTTGTTGGTCAGGTTAATGGACCTTCACTCTTTTTGTATTTTTTCCTTTTATTAATACAATTTTCTTGGCGTGCTGCAAATGATTGTTAGGGAAAGGGTGCCAACCTAGTTGGGACGCCCTTCCCTATTGTGATGCTTCTGCACATCATTGGTTTATCGAAAAAAAGCTTAGACTATTAGAACGAATTTAAACCAACCATCTACTTCAGAAAGGATAATTACCTTGAATGCTTTACACTCCAGTCTAGCTCACACCAAAATTTCATTTCTAATCTTAAATGGTTCTTGTCATGAAAAGAACCCAATTGTCTTATAATCTACGTCGAACATATACTCGTGACTAAAGTAGTGATTCTTGAAAAGATTCAGGCAGCAACTGCTAAGATTTGAAGATATTCCTCCAAACTGAGGTTGCCTTTGAAGCGAACAAGGGTGTATCCCTCTTAATTGTGGGATCAATGGTAGATATACCCTTGCCAACTTTAGAGGCAAAGTTACTTTAGAGGAGGCAAATCCACAAGATGTAGAGCTTTCAGAAAAATAATTACTACTTATGGAAAAGAAGCAACACCTAGTATATGCTACAGTAGTTAAGATCATGAAAGACCTTATTAAGCATCTGACCTAAAAGCAATACCTCACAAATGTAATTCAGCGGTATTAACAACAAATGTGACCTTGATATGCAGACAAATCTCTCGAATATCTACATAAAATGGCACTTGGGGGAACTCCAGGCAGAAACAAAGGGATGTAATGGTATAGGTGCAAGGCATACATAATATCATCACTACTAAGACCTCGAAATATGATATCAAGTGAGATAAGGCTTGGTTATGATGTTGTTGTTGTTGTTGTCATCGTCGTCGTCCAACAGTGCTAGACAATGCTAACTTATGAGGGTTATTCTAATCTACAGTGGATTCATTGGTGGTGACTAGGAAATTTCTGTCTTGCTTCAGGAGCATGACTCCCTGAATTATTGGCAACAAACTATACTTTATGCTAGAATGAATGTGGTAGAAGATTATTCATAGGGAAGATAAGAAAGAGAATTTCCTGGAATTAGCAACATGAAAATGGAAGAAACAATGAAACATTTCCAGAGTATGCAACCATTAATTCAACGATTGGTTATTTGAAGAAAGCTAAGGATGAAACACACAGATCCATCCTGAAACAACAAAGGGATGGATGAACTTCAATAATCTTTCCTATCCTTGAAACATACTTTAACAATGGTTTCTGCCCTTAAAACAATAGTACTCAAGTGAAATAACTCAACAACATTCTAGAAACCAAAGACAAACTATATCTATGTATGATTTCAACAATTTTAAAACCTTTGAAATAACATCACATTTTTTAAAGGGATAACAGCATATAACATCAAGAAGCATGCATGTAAAATGTAAGCTACTAACCATCCTGTGTCACAAGAGGATAATCTGAAGCACTGAGGTTTATAAACCAGTCCCACTCTGAACTCTCTTTCAATAGTATTGCAATAGCTTGGAGGGTACAAGCAATCATAGTAGGACCTTTATAAGTTACCAAATTCGACTGAGACATAACGCGCACATTCTCAACTTCCCGAAATATCAGATCAGCTTTCACTGCATTTGCCAATTCCAATCTCTCCCGAGGCGGCGCCTCAAGATCTAAATGCAAAATATATTGATTCCTTGGATGGTAAACTGCCTCTAATGTCCTCATCATCCTATGACTATCACCCTTAGTACCTGAAATAAGGTATGCAAACCTAGGTGCCTCCATTTTCACAACCACACTATCATTAAAAGACATTTCCAAATCTGATTCGACAAAATATCCACTTGAATCCTCCGATTCCTTGAATGAAATGATGTCAAATGGTGATGACTGATCTCCCCCACCAACAGAACTAGGCACCCCAAGAATAGCTGTCAGAAACAAACTCACGGATACCAACAAACTTGCAAAAAAGGGTATAATCCATTTCCTGTCACTAAACATCCTTCCTGAATGAGAACCGACATATTTCCTCATACTCTAATTTTAGACACCACCAAGATCTCTATAGTTGAAACCAAAAGCAGCAAAAACCTCCACAGATCTTTAAAAAATGAGAAGAGAATAGTAAGAGATGCACAACAGAACCAAAACTACCTTCTTAGCTAGTATAATTAGCATTTAATATAAAGTTGGATTTTGCAGGATAAAAGTAGAGGTACTTGATTTAAATCGACATCAATCCACACCCTAATGTTAAAGATTTTGATTTAGGAGCTATATATTGGATTGGACAAAAGTATAGTTTGGTGAACTAGGACCCACCTCCTGATAATAGGCTCATAAGTCAGAACAAATTACTCCCTCCCTCCCTCATCAGAAAGCAACAATTTTTGAAGGTGGAGTGGATGGAGGAAAGTAGGAAACTTCATCATACGTAATCAATCTTTCTTTCGGTGCCTTTGAAAAATAGCTTCTATTATTTGAATAGGAACCCAGAAGAAGAAGAAGAAAAAAAAAAAAAATCTTTAGTTGAGATTTCACCTGCAAGATTTAAATGCAGCTTTGTCTTGTTCGTTTTGCTTTACTGTGTTCTCTTTCTATTTTTGATACAAACTGTAGCTGAGGCAAGATCTATGTAACTTGGAAATTTAAAGAACCTTAAAAGGAACAAAAGAGTGAGAGAATATTTTAAAGATGTTTGAGGGAGACAAGTTTTTGTAGTCGAAGAAGGTGTTTGAGGGAGACACAGTTGTAATGTGGAAGTAGTAGAAGTGACTTTGCTTTGATGGTTTGGTTGGCAAGACTTCATCATTGACGTTTATTTGTGGATTTTAATATTCATGTGTGGTTTAGGCTTTTGATCCATCATCATAATATTGTTATTAATTCATAATAACTAAAGTAGTAGTAACACGCTTCCGTTTTAGAGTTAATTTGCTGTACACGTTATGTTGCCTTTCATTATTTTATTTATGGCCTTAACTTAACATTCAATATGCACATTTGTTTTCCTTTAACTTGTAGGTTATGTAACAAGCAAAACATTTTTTGTTTGCTTTGCATCATCCATTTTCTTTTTCCCACTGTTCTTATTCTCTTTCAAAATAGTCACCCCTACCTATCTCATCACTAAATTCCAAGCGAAAACCTAAAGGCAAAAATTGTGCGCACCAACTACGACTGATTAACCATTGCACACAACTTGGGCACACCCATTTTATGCAAAAATCGGTGAAGAATCAATGTCAATAAGCATTGAAGTAACTTGTCCCATGTGAGACAATCATACATCACCACCAAACTTTTTATACAACTTGGATTCTCTACGGTTGCTGCTGTACGGTGCGGGTCTAGATTGAATTTTGACTATTCAAACTTACCCAAAATGAGAGTATTGACTATTTGATTTAGCTCATGTTTAATATAAAATTTGATTTGATTTGATCATATAACTATAATAATGGTTTGATTCTTTTTTTTTCCCAACAAACTCAAATCAAACCAATCCAATCCAATTAAAGTTGGATTGATTTGTATGGATTAATATAAAAGAAAATTATTATTTAGAAAAAAATACTTTGATAATTGTCCCATTGTTTTGTTGCATTCACGTACGTACCGGTCAAGGAATTTAAGGGGGGGGGGATGCTTTGCCCCACCTGAATATGTTCTCGGTTGCATTGGCAGTTTATGCGATATGAAGATGTTGGCTCCCGAGTACGAACTTAGGCGTGAACATGTGTGTGTGGTGTTTATTTGTCGTTTCGTGTAAGCTGGCAAAAAATATACTTTAATAATTACAACTTAAATATCTTATTATTATTTTACTTATGATCCAATCATATGAGAGAGAGAGAGAGAGAGAGTAAATTGTTAAGATTGAAATTTATGTATGATCCCGTCGATGAAAACAATGAATAATGAACTCATATTGGTAATGTCAAATTAGAAAACATAACATTTCTGTAGGCATAAATAGATCACCCATATGAAGAAGTGTTGGGAAGAAAATACATATATGGAGAACTGAATTCAAGTCAAGTTAAGCTTTTGCATTGCTAGTGAAGTCAGTACAAGTCTGACAGCTGCAATCTGAATAACGACAGATGTCACAACCAAAGCACACACAAGAAGTGCAACCTTTGCAAGTAGGTGAGCGAGTGCATCCCCTGTAAACTCTTCTACTTCCTCTTTCTTCATCATCATCGCACGTTATCCTGAAAACTTACTGTTACTAACTTCTGCATAAAATATATATCATTATACTTGTGGCAAAGATGAATATTGTGAAAACAATCCAATATAATGAATGGAGAAATGGTGATAAAAGATACAACGGTCTTTTGTGTTTTCATCCAACAACTAACCTTAAGCTCTAGAAATAGTTGGTTCAAGACATGACAGCAGAGATCTATTATCACATCCTTTTGCTTAACAATTTAAGTTTTTAGGATAGTTAGTTCTTAAGATACTACTGAGAATCATTAAAGTGACAAAAAAAGCTCTTGAGTAAGATGAGGTGAGGCAAACCCAAAGTTTTGTTACAAAAAAGAGACCCCAAATGAGACATAAATATCTAAATGTTTCTTTTTCACACTGATATTGCTTGCCAAGAAAAACCATAAATACATATCAAACTGGCTTGTTAGTATCAAATAAACTTGAACTCATATTGTGACCCCATAATTATCTTATAAGAACATTTCCCTAGCAACCCCATGACCCTCACCCCAAAGTAATGGTGACAATCTATCAGTACTCATTGGAAAAAGAACTCAATGGTAGTATCTCTTTGCATTATATAGTAGAAAGGTTGGTGATCAGACAGAAAAGAAAACAGAATCAAGGGGGAAAATACACCTAGTCCCTATTTCATATATTGCTCCATTACTTCTCACAAGTAATTTAAATGGAGTTTCTACTCTCTATGCAACACCACTCCCATTAACCAATCCCCAACTATAGACCTCTATTCTCTACTACATTGTAACTTAGTTGTATCCATTCTATACATACCATTTCAAAATAATCTTCTTTTAGGGTCTGTTTGTTACGTATTAAAAATAAGTGATTTTATTGTTAAATAATTTAGAGATTAGTATTTAGAGAATTTTAAGAAAATGAGAAGTTGTTTTGTGTTTGTGTAACATACTGAAAATCACTTATTTTAAAAAAATCATTATTAAAAAACTGATTTTCATGAGAAGCTACTCAAAACAGCTTCTCATATGAAGTAGTTTTTAGATTATTTTCAGCTATTCATTTTTTTAAGAATTTGTAACAAACGGATAACGTGTCATCATAAGTGATTATTTTTTTTAAAAAAGTGTTTTTTGTAAAAAAATAAGCCGTAACAAACGGACTCTTAAAAAATGTCAAAAAGTGATTTGCAACACATAGTGCTATTCAATCTATAACAAGCAACAAAGTACTTCACAATGTTGAAATTTTATATAGAAGTATAGAAATCATACAGAAAGTGCGCTCATTATAACACAAAAAATTACTTCATAACAATGCAGAAATCAATATAATCAAAAAATTACTCATTACAAAACATAGAAATCAATATAATCATATAGAAATTTACTTCAGGAACCTCCAATCTCATCACTGAGATTCTCCTAAAGATTTTTCATAAGCAGATCAGGTTTAGCTCTTCCAACTTGAAATAAAACATGCATGGTACCCATCATCGAGACTCACTAGCTTTAAGAATTAATTAGCATATATTGTTACCAATAAGATATCTTTCATATGTTAAATTTATACTACAAACATAATGAGATAAAATGGATTTAACAATTATTTATATAGTTCGAGTTACTTGGGTCTTGGTAGCACTATTGGCCACTCTATCTGCAGATCCCACCCAACGGAAAAAAGAAGATATCAAAGTTATAAGCGCAACTTTGAAAGTTGCCATACACCATTCCCATCACTATAAAAAGATGCTAATTATGCAAAGAAAATTTACTTAAAGCATGGTGAATTTATAAACACTAATCCAATAGATGGAGTGACGGTCAACATTGTTAAATCCATAATGAAAGTGCATATTATAAAGGAATAAGCATACTTGTCAAATGGCAAATCAGAACATTTCCAATTTGAATCTGTCGAAGCATCATGATGAATGCGACATTCCTCTTTAGTCCTCAAACGGAACCTACGCTCTTTGCTGCAAATATTACAGCGAACGAATTCATCACGGTGACAAGCCCGCCCATTCTGGGATCTATGAGAGCCATTAGCATATTTTGATACTTGATTGTAGTATTTGAGCAGCACTGTTTTACACAATGGAACCTTCTCACCATCAACTATCACCCAGACATTATTCTTCCATTTCCTGGCTGTCTCTCTTCCAGAGTGTTTCTCAAATGCAGAAGGAGTCAACTTGTCTAACAATAAAGCACCATAATGCAGAAAATAAGGTCATGAAGAAGAAAAAAGAATTATTAGTTATATAATATTGGGATTCAATAGAATGCATGATAGAAACTCAAAATCAGAAAGTGGTCAAAATTTCATCTCTTCATGGATACATAAAGCACACAATGACACTCAATGCTCCTGTCAAAAGATATATCATTGTAACCAAAGCACAACTATTAATATTGGGTTACACTATAACAATAATATTGATAAAATGACAGTGAGGGTAACAAGTGGATCATCTACCCATGTTTTTTTGGCTCAAGATACGACAGAACTTCTAAAGATTCAATCACTCCGAAATGAATTGAAAGTACCATTTCAGACAGTAACTCTGTTGTGTGACAACCTCTCAGCAGCGTTGTTAGATCATCTACCCATGTTGTAACAACATTCAAGAATCAAGAGTTATAGAAATGGAATAAACATGTACTCACCCCCTAAAAACAATATCAGAGAGCACAAGAAATCCTTTGTTTCATTTTTTTTCTTTCTAAATTTGTGAGTAAGAACTCAGATTTATTTATCCACACTCAATCATATGATCTATTCTGTATTTGGTGATCTCTTAGTGCTTTCAAATTTAGTCATGAAGGTATGATATGATATAAACTTTATGAAATACATTTCCTTAAGTCAGTATTTCATGTATAATTTGTTGAAGCAATTGCTTAAACACATCTCATGTAGTGCTACAAGACCCTCCTACAATATTGCAGACAAGATTTCCAAAGAAACTGTCATTATACTTCCTGTTTAAGTTAGTAAATCCTTATGAGGTATTGGTCCTTCTACATGAACATATACTATACCATGTTCTACTAATATATCACTATGAAAGTACAATAACAAAGACACTGGATACATGGAACAAGTATGTACAGTTCATGTGCAAAAGTGACTGAAAAAATATTCTAAGGTTAACCCTTGTCGATGGTACTTATTCACCCCACTCCCCAACAAATTAAAAGCCTACCTAAGTGGCTTGGATATGTACCTCCAGAGGCCTAAGCCAAATATAAATAGCCATCACTCACATTCCATCAGAGACATACCATCAAATACAAGAGCATAAATTATAAGCAAATCCATTACAGGTTACATATTATAAACAATTAATGCCTTAGCCCTTAGGAACTTACTATTGTCCACTCTGCATAACAGACTTCAATGACTTTAACAAATATAGAGCAACTAGATCAGAATACCACATCTCAACTCAACCATAGGGTAGTAGTAACAGTTACACTATGTTAATAAATACGTACAAACTATAAAAAAGTCACCTTCATCAAGTAACAAGCCATGTTTAATCTCACAAAAAAAACAGCATGTTATTAAAAAAAGTCTTCCACATTTAGCAGATAATAACAAATATTCCTCAACTTGATAGTGTAGTGTATGAAATGAACAAGTTCAATGAGACAAATCAACTGTCAACCCACCATCACAAACATTGAACACAACTCAGATCAAAACAATCTCATAATGATACTCATCAACGTCAAACCTCACCTCACCAAAGACTATCAACATGCACATAAACAAAAAAAGAAACAAAAAACTCATATTTCTTCTGTGAGAGAGAGAGAGAGAGATAAGAGAGAAACCTTCTTGGCAACCAGGGGTGCATTCACAAGAGATTTTGAGGTCCCCATTGACGAAAACCCTAAGTCTACCAACAGCATCACCATATCTATGGCTAGTACACCCACACGTCACTTCCACATAGTCACCAACACACTTCACCCCACTTACCTCGCTTAGCTCCTCATCGCTGAATATCTCCAACCCATTCTCCCTCACCAATCCGTTCGCCATTTTCTCCAAAAAAGACTTTGTTTTTAGCAAGAAAACAAAGTGGGTGTAAAATCGAATATGATGGGTCTAAATAGAGTTAGAGAGAGAAATATCAAAGTGAAAAGGATATGCTTCAAACAACAGACTTTTTAGCACGAGATGGAGATACTTGAAACGCAACTCTGAGTAGGAGAGGAAAACACAACCCAATACCACGTTGATCTTATATATCTGACATTGAAATATTAGAGAGAGAAAGTAGAGGGAGAAGGAGAGGGGTTGGTTGGTGATACTGATGGGGTTGAAATGAGCTGGCGTTGAAAAACAAATGTTGTGTTTGTGTTTGTGTTTGTGTTGTGAGATGAAGAGGTTAATAAAAGGGGTGCTTGTTGCCGCTACTTGCATGATATGACATGAGGGTAGAAAGAGAAAATGATAGAGAGAGAGAGAGAGAGAAAGAAAAGTTTATACTAACTTTATAGAGAGAAATCCAATCCTCTCATCATCTCATGTAATGTAATGTAATGAGACGAGGTTTTTGATATTTGTGATTTGTGATAGTGTGTTGTGCGTGTGTGACTGTGTTTTTTGTATTTGTTTAGTTGTTTATTTTTACACTGCTAGCTGCCTTTGCTTTGTTCTTTTTTCATTTTATTATTGTATTGCAAGTTGGGTGGTGGTACCATTTATGATCTTGCTTGCATTAAAAATGGAACAAATTGAGTGGCCTTAAAAAGAATGGAGAGAAATTGGAAAGGAGAACTTGATTCTATTCTACATAATAAACTGCAATTCCTTTTCCAACATCATGTTGATTAATTACACTGAGGTTGTCAAATGGTAAACACAACCCATTATTTACTTGCAAAATCATTTCTGTTACAAGAAACAAATTGATGTGGTTTCCTTGTAATAAAAAAAAATTAAAAGCGCATCTTTTTTAATATCGCAAAACGCCGAAGAAAATCAGGTTTAGTCATATGATTAAAATTTTTAAAATAGTCATACTGATTAGTAAACGTTCTTACTTTTTCATCATAGCTGCTCTTATTCATGTGTCAAAACTATCGTGTGGAGTTTAATAACCAAAGTTTTTGTCCCCTTTCTAACCTTTTTTTATTTTCTTTCTAAACGTAATAACTCAGGTCCGTGGCCATTTTCATTTTTCTTTTCATAAAGTGCATACGATATATATATATATATATATATATATATATATATATATATAGGACACCACGCAAGCCAATGCATATCATGTTATACTGTTAAACATCATAAGAGAAGTTCCTAACCCAACAAGTACAATATTGACGCCGCAACTGAGAAAGACAAATTGCAAATACGACGTGGCTGGTCTAGTTTCCTGCTACACCACTAAGATCCCATTAATGTCTCTTCTGTAACTTAAAGTGCAGGCAAACTGTGTGCCATTATATAGATTTGATTCTTAAGATCATAATTAGTGTCGAGAGAAGTCATTGTTGTATCGTATGACATGATGAAGTTATTTGGCTTTTCATATTTGGTCTGAACTGCAATGTGATCCTAGAGTTGAGATTACTGGAGTCATGGATATCCTTAATCTTCTTTTTTTCTTCTCAAAGGACATTAATCTAAAACTCAAAATTCATTAATTCGTCTGCAGGCTGATTGGGCCCCCTAGATAAGGATGGAGGATGATGCATCAAGCTGCAAATGTTTGGTCTTTGTAGATATCTAAAAAACTCAAAATTCATTACCGGTTGTCTCATATTTTATTATATAGGCTTAATGGTATGTTTGGTCTTTGTAGATATCTAAAAAATTCAGTTTCGTTCTTGCAATCTAATTTTTTTTTAAAAAGATATTGCAAATACCAAACACGCTGTTAGTTTTTAAAAAAGTTCATTCAAGTTAGGTTAATGCTTATGTAATAACCTTAATGTCATGTGATTAATTATCAAGAATTGGTTGACGACCCAAGAATAATTAGTACACTAGGGTAGGGAAGTCACGAGCCCGAACCTTAGGACCCGTTCACGTTTGCCTGCTAGCGCAAGGTTAGCGGATTTGGTTCACCGGATATTGTGTGGTAATTGACAGTTTGTGCTCTGTCAGGAAAAGAATTGCACGTAGTTATCTATTTGGACTACGATTAAAAGAAAGATGCATAATGAAGCGAGAGTGTGCAGTAAGGGGTCTCAATAGAGCTCACTGAGATATTTATCTCACCCTTTATATATTGTGGCTTTTACAGAGAAACGGGGAAAAACAAAGGTCAAGAAGCATGTTTAGCTAGTGCGTGTTGTAGATCTTGGAGTTTTAGTTATTGTTTATGTAGTTCTCTGTCTCCTTTGTATTATCGATACTATGACTTGTATATCGTTTCTGCTATTTGGGTTAAGGATATTGAACATTAGGATGTGGGGAAGATATTAAATTATGGTTATTTTGGCCAATTGTGTGTTACCGTATGGGAAAAACGTCCATGTAGGATTTGGCTCAATAACCAGCAAATTCGCACCGCCTTCTATTTATTGGTCAGATCAAGGAAAAAAAACCAATCCCATGATGCCTATTATCTAGCTGGTGAGAGTAGTTCCTATCTACAAAAGCCAAAAATGTCGTTTCAATTACTCTCGAATACTCACACAACCCACAAAATAAAAATAAGGAAGAAAAAATTCCAACCTTTTTAATCCAGCTGGACATTTTAATTTATTTTTAATTCATTATGAGAGAAGTTTGTTTTGGCGCCTAAAACCAATGCCTTAGGTTGTGTGCATTCATTAGAGCCTTAAGGGTTTTAAGATAAGATAAAATTAGTGATTTCGAAATTTTTTACAAAAACCTAGTTTATTTTCACTGAAATTTCTTAGTTTAAATCGAAACAATGAAAATGAAAACAGAGGATAAATAAAGCAATTCTTTACTCTACCAAAATATGAAACATACAGACCAAAACCTTAATCATACATGAATATGTACATGCTAACCTTAACAGTTAAATTCTCAATCATTGCTTGCAATCCCACAATTTATCCTGTAAAGTTTAAAGTATATCCCTCACTTTAACAGCAAATTTGTGACTACATAGTGCCCTGTGCACTAACCTTTGAGCCTCTGATATGACACTTTGAATCACTTCAGCTACCTTCCTGTTGTATGGTAGAGCTTAGACATGAAAAGGCACACATAACATTCAGATTACATTCAACAAAAAGGCCATATATGGGCTCGTCCATTTATGGAGTTTGCGAATTCAGTTCAAAAATATGAGGCTGCCGGAAAATTTACAAGGAAAGAACAATCCTTGCAAAATGGCCCAACTCAGACAAATTGTTTTTATGGAAATAAATCACACAAAAACCTTCACTTAGCAGGTCGCCACCCTCCCCTACCACCACGATGAAATGTTTTTCTCCCTCGACTAGATGATGAACCTGTATGAAACTGAGAAGGGGTACCAGAAATAGAACTAGAATGCAAATTTATGTTTCTCTCTGACTGCAGTTCAGTAGGTGGAAAACCCTGTTGTGCAGAAAAGATAGGTGGTTGTGAACCTGTATGAAACTGAGAGGGGCTACCAGAAATAGAACTAGAATGCAAATTTATGTTTCTCTCGGGCTGCAACTCAGTAGGTGGAAAACCCTGTTGTGCGGAAAAGGTATGTTGTTGCGGAATCTGTGGGAAGGGTGAGCTCAAACCAAATGCCATTTGATTTTGACCCACAAACCCCGGTGCATATGTGGGTTGTGCAAACATATTGGGATGTACTCCGGGTAGCATGGTTGGGAAAGGAGATCCGTGACTAGGATGCAATTGCTGTTGAAATGGAAGTCCTGGCATAGGAAACTGATGAGACATTTGCATGTTTTGTGGAAAACATGATAGGCCATTTGTTGGAAATCCATTTGGAAACAGGGAAGGCTGTGGCTGCTGTGGAAATGTTGGCCCATTTGTCCACACTCCATTTGTAGCAAAGTTAGGACCTGCATTTGAGGGTGGAAATGGATGAACGGTGGTAGTTCCCCCTAATGCACCTTGTCCGGTGCCTGAAAAAGGTGAACTGTTTATCTGACCAACCAATGGTGCTGCAGCTGCATTAGGGATGGTAGGTAACACATGCTCTTTCTGTGAAACTTTTTTCCTATTGTTTTTTCTCATGCCGGGATTTTGTTCATTTACACCTCTCTTTGTCATTTTTTGCATTTTCCTGAATTCAGCCTCTTTCTCATCATCTGAAAACTCATATTCATCAGACAACTCCTCATCATTCGCACCAGATGCATCATAGCCTTTCTTGTAAAGATCCTTGTTATTAAGTACATGGTTGGCAAATTCTGGAACAAATGAGACTGGAGTTCCAGCTTGGATCCCTGCAGGAACTTCATTTTCAGAATTGTATCTCACAATATAATAAGGGTTTTTGACTGGTCCAAAAATTTCATCAACTAAACCAAGTGGTTTTCGGCTTTCAGTCAACCAGATAATAGAACCCTCATTAAGAGGATCATGCTTCTCCACTCCTTCAACAATGACTTGAGCACCAACAACCTAGCAAATGAGAAAGTTGATTAAGTTGTGGTTCTAACAATAATTGGTACCCCTTCTGATATATTTCCTCTAGTCATGTTATTCTACAATCTAACATAGTAACAGACACTTAATTTAAACAGATAGGGGTCGTCAAGCAACAAAAGAAACAGAAAATGCAATCAATACTGTAATGCCTATGCTGCTCCTCTTAGTATAGGTGAGGTTTATGCGAGCTTACCGACATAACAGCTCCCACTGGCAGCATTTGATGGTGTGGTTCTAAGGTCACATCCACTGGAGGAACTGGAGGCAGATTCTGCAAAATCAACACCATTCAGAATAAAGCCCAAAAGCAAAACAAAATTGCACAATAGCATGCGTCGGGCCCTCAAGTTAGTCAAATAATTTCACATTATCGAATAAAAAACATTTTTCACCCGATTTTGTGTAATGCAACCAACGTCACATGATTTAACATGTGTGACAATAACTGGCACAAAATAGTTCCCAACAAACTAAACCCAAATAAGTATAAACATCTTGGGACTGAAATGAAAGGGATACAAATCCAACATATTCATGTAATCACCATGAAGAAAGGCATAGCTTACGGAGTCTACATTCAAAGAGCTCAAGAACAAGATTGGGTGATATAAATTAACCAAGAAATTGAAACACAGGAACGTGACAAAATTTATCAGCAAAATCAAACAAAAATCAGTAAAGATAATCAGACTCCGTCACTTGCACTTACTAACTGAATACCTATACAGTTGACAACTTAGCAGTTAATTGTTATTATTTTCAAGAAACAGACTGCTAATTCCGAATGAAGAACTATACAATGAAATTAGCAAATATATTTATTTTATGAATTTAAAAACAAAAAAGAATACCTGAATCTCATTCTTTGACCTAATTGGTCCTCCAACAGCTTCACCATCATCAATATCATCATCAACGGCGCTCCAACTAACCATCTTCTCTTCATCAGAACCACTAACCTCGCCTTCTTCAACTTCCAAATCAACCGCGGGTCGTGCCTCCTCATCATCGCCGTCGGAATCACTGTCACTGCTACTACTTCCGCTGCTAGAAGCAGATGATGAAGAGGAGGAGGAAGAAGAAGTCCCACTCTGAATTCTCACTCTCACTCTCGCTTTCGCTATCATCCTCATCGCCATTCCCCTCAACTGAAGGAGGGTCGCCCATTAACGTTATCTTCTCCACGCCATCCCCATCGGCATTCCACTCGACTGAAGGAGGGTCACACGTTAACGTTATCTTCTCCACACCTTCTTCAATAGGAATATCAATATCCAAAGACTCGAGCTTTTCAGCCGCCGGTTCCGGTGCTTCCGCCGCAATATGGTTCGGTTCAAGCTCCGGCACGTTGTTTTGTTGGGTGTCCATTATTATCTACCAGGCGAGGCGAAATTTCCGGAATCGCAAGTAAGTTTCGCTTTCGCTGCTTAAACCCTAGAAAGCAAGGGTTTTGACATACATTGGAACCCTACGATGCCGTTTTGTTGTTTTTTTTTTTTGACGGAGCCGTTTTAGATTTTTTTTCTTTCTTTTCCTTTTCCCCCTCATTTTATTGTTTCCCTTGTTCCTCATTCAATCTTTCTTTCTCTCAAAAGATTTTCTTTATTATTATTTATTATTTATTCCTTTCAAAGATTTTGAACACTCCTTTCGTCAAAAAAGAGAGATTTTGAACGCTCCTATTTTGTATGTAATTTTTTTTTTTTTACTGTGGCACAAATGGTAAACGTCAATCCCTTAAATGTATTTCTAATACCTTGAAGAATTAATCTCCACATTTGCTGTGAGGAGGTTAATTTACCAAAAAAAGTTATTTTTGTTTTTGAATAAATTCATTTTAAATTTGTACAAAAAGCAAATCATTAAATTTCGTAAAAATAGCAATCAAAATAGGACAAAAATATTTATTTTTTAAAAACGTAAAACAAAATAGGATGAAGAGTATATCAGATTAAGTGGCTCCTCTTATAAATGTAAGAAAAAGAATAGTAATTTTAATAAATTGTTTTTTAAACAATATATATCATCATCATAATTGAAAAGTGGATAATAATAACTTGATACATGCATTTTATTAATTAGAAGGTTCAATTAAAAAAATTAATTAATTTTTTTTGGTGGGAATTTTTTTAATTAATATTACATTAAAAATTGAAAATGGCATTCATTTTGGAATAATAGTTTTTGCAAATGTGACAAGGTACATATGGAACAAAATCTCTTCACATTTTTTGTTCTCCTTTAATGAATATTTTTTTAAAAAAATCACTTTTAATGAAGTTCATTGTATATAAAAAGGTCTATCTTTCTGTTTAATCCCCTAGAAAAGAAACAAGCTATCCCGCCACTTATTCATTATATTAGTTGATTATATTAGGTTGGGATTTGAGTTTTCTTTTTCTCCAATCTTAGACGCAACTCCATATAGGTTGAGTTTGATGTTTTCTTAACCGAACACACTTAGATATCCATTGTTTGGTGGATTAAGGCAATGAATTTGATAACATATTTCCCACCTTTTTGTTTTGTTGGTTGTTATATCAAATTTCATTGTAATAGAGTTCCATTTTTAAAGGAATTCTTTTCCTACATAAAGATTTGGTTAATTTGCTTGGGTTTGGTCTATGTTCCCCACGTGTTGTTGTATTCTTTGTACATTTTTTCTTCTTAATAATATTGTGGATTACTGCAGAAATGCTAAACAATCCACATTACCTAAAAAATGAGTTTAACCTCTATTTAAATTCTCTGTAGTCAATGAAACATAAATCCACTATAATCAATAAATCAACTTAACGAATGTTAAAGAGCTCATATTTTAACTTTAGTAAATTGAATTCAAACTTAAAACTCAAAATGTGAACTATTTCATCTTCATCCAACAAATTTGTTAACTACAGTAGCTGTGTGATTCTGTGCCTTAAAAAAATCCAAATTTCTTAGATACTTTCGAACTCTGGTTTTGAAAGAAAGATTTTGAATAAAACTGTCAATTTGGAGACAAGTTTTATTCCCAAGAAAGTATCATAAGCATGAATCATTTTTGCATCGGAATCGTACGTTTCCAAAATCATAGTTAAATGATGCAAATGGATTTGTTGAAATTATGATTTTAACTAGTCATTATGGTTCTGTTTGGTGAAAAAGAGCAAATATCGAGTAAGTTGGGAGATAACCAATAAATTAGCTTATAATAGATAAGCAGATAAACAAACAGATTGCATTTAAAGTGTTTGGTATAAAATGTCATAAGTTTTAAAGTCAAATGTCACTTCAAATAGCATTTCAAAAAATAATATAAGCTAGTAAAAAAATACTAGTCATGCTAAAGACTTGCAACAAGTTTATCCATCATAAGTTATCCATTATATACTAGAGCAGATTGGTCTTGCCAAACAACGCAATATTCGTATGCATGTGTTATAAGTATAGAGAGAATTCTACAAGCAATTGCTTTTCCCAATTGCTATGATTTTGTTCTTATGCCGACTAACTTGATCTGATTGTCAAGTCAGCAGAACAGGTAACTCAGTTGAATTTGAGAGCCCTTTGTTATAAACAATATAAACGATATTCTACGGAACAAGTTATGTGCTGAGGTTGCAATCTCAAACAATGTTTTTCTATGTATGAACGACTATGACTTCTATCTTTTTTTGGTCAAGTTATGACTTCTATCTCAATTATGTGGTTTTAACGCAACCCTAGCCCAAAAAGCCAGGAAAACACATTCAAGTATTACACGAGGCGCAAAAGGTGCAACATACGGATAACTGAGAATATCAATTTTTGGGTATAATATTGGGAAAATCATTTGTCAATGCCACGTCATAGAGCTGCCATCATCGTCCCTCTGGCTGCCTCACGTTTCATCTCTGCAGCCTTGCCACTGCCACGGAAGTACATCAATACTTGCTGCAAATATAAACATCATTCATCAGTCAAACAAGAAACCAAAAAGTAGAGTCAAGTCAAGAGAATTCTAAGTTTCTACTAATACTATAGTATAGGATTTTAGAAACAAAACCTGAAAAACCCAGACGCTCAGCAGCGACTCAAGACAGAAAAAAGCGAACCCAATAAAGTAAAATATCTGCAGATCAGCACAAGTATCAACATCATTAGAAGGTGAAATCATAACTTCCAATACCCCTCGGGACAGGAAACTTTTATATCTAGTGGCATTATAGAAGCTTAACAAATACAGAATACACAATTGGAACATACCCCAACCAACGCACTGCCGCCCAGCACATCGATGGCAGCCAAAATACCTCTGTTCACAACATAATAGCATACATTACAACCATTAGTATGAGCAGAACTGGAATAACAAGAATAAACAAAATTGCGTTTCTTTGTTCATATTACTGAGCTGCAACAAAACCGTGGAAATATACGGTCAAACCTAACACAACAAGACAATAAGTTGATGACTATCAGGCAGCATTATGTTAGTACATAAAAATTATGCAGGGTAAATTGCTTCCAACTTATGCCCTTTCACTTGAATAGTTTATGGATTAAACCCCAGACGAGAAACCAATAAGCTAAACACAACGCCTCAGCCATCCCCAGTGTTTTCCTTTCCTCCAGATGATCACATTCGTTAAGGAGTAGTTGCGAAAGAATATCAGTTTGCAAAATACAAACATAAATTGCAGGATAGAAGGACACTCACGTGAGAGACTTTCCTTTGAAGATAATTGGTGGAGCAACTGCAGCAAAAATGCAAAAGCCAATGTGCAACTGCTTGTAGAAATGGGAAAAACGAGATGAGCACTTCCACAAAATTAGTGAGAATAAATGATTATGGAGAGAAAATATATAAAATATATAAACTTGCCACGTAAGACAAAAAAAACCAGCCAAACTTCAGAGCACTGTCTGTCCTGTAAAAAGAAATGGTACGCAGTTATAAAACAGAAACAACACTAATATGGCACATTAAAATAAACAATGACTAACAGAATCCAGATAATAGAGGGGCTACTGTTCACAACATAAATATTCCTATAGATGCATTTACATGTTAATGTTTTTTTTAGCATTTTGGAAGAAGATGTCAACAGAATCCACCCGCTCCTCCATCCCACTGCTTTCCCCTCTTTTATGGTAATCCCTTCCAAAATAGATCAGATCGAGGTATTACAGAAGTTGAACTTTGTACCCACTAGCTTTTCAATTTTTAAAGTGAAAGTATTGCTTTCCAAAGTTCACATTCTTCCCGCATATTATCCATCTTTACAAACTGTTCTTACAGTAAAGTATTTGGTGTTTCCCAATTGAGCTAAAGCTCAGCTGGAGGAGATATATCATATCTCATTATTTTTTTACATTTTCTCTTAGAGCTAAACAAATAGGTCTGCGAAACTAATAAAATAGCATAAAATTAGATTGAACAGTACCTCATAGCACGGTAAAGAGGGCGATACCACATCACATAGGATCCTGGAACACCAGAGATAAAATATATAATGGCAAGAAACCAGATGGTTGGACCTGCAAGGCAAGATGAGCCAGGGTAAATTAAGTATGACCTAACAAGATTGATGGGCCGATGCAGTTGTGAGACAGACCTTCTCCTTTGATCCAAGCAGTAGTAACTGCCACTATATTCCATAAAAGACACAGCACCAAACCTGCAGATTATTACAAAGTTAAAAAACAAAGATACATACAATAAGTAAAGTAAGTTAGATTAAACTCAAAATTCTAACATTTATGCTGTTGAAATTTTGGGATTTAGATTAAACTCAAAATTCTAATTAAATAAGGAAACAAAACATGAAATAGAATAAGATTTGAAACAACTGCTAAGAAATTATTTAAGATGCTCTAAAGCATTCAAAATACAATGATGATAGTATGAGATATTTTCTAAGTATTGTATTTGTAATACATGCAAAATATTCTAGTGAAACTTGGAGAGGTGGGGGGGGGAGTTAATGGGTTTAGAGTGGGATAAAGGAGCAACAACATCTCTGCCCCAAAGGAAAAAGAAATAAGAGAAAAGAATGCATTAACCTTATCTTGTTCTTCAGTTGGATGTTATTAGAACATTATCTATGGGTGTCAAAAAGTCTTACAAGTTTGATATGATTCAATGGAGAAAACTTAAATACAAAAATTAAATAAAAAACCGGCACATCAATGAATGGGGAGAAGAAAGATACACACACAATGTTACAATTTTAAATACAAGTGAATTATATCGCAGAACAAGTTAAGTCACATAAGAAAACATATACGAACAAAGTAGGACATATAAATAGTTGAAAGCTGTTTGGTTTGCTTAACAATAACTAGGCCTTATCTCACTAGGTGGAATCGTCTATTAAGTTCAAAGATAGATCATTTATTTTTTAAATCACTCTTAAGAGGTTTGGCCTATAATTTTATTAGTCAGCTACATGGTTTGGTTTACTTTCACTTTATAAGAGGTTTGGCCCATCATTTTCAGCTATATTTTGTTGGTCATACATGAAAACAAAATGCCTTTGCATTCATCTTCTAAATTATACAAAAAGCTTCCATATGAATTATTAACTCTACTACAGAATACATACATAAACTTTTAGGAAAAAACCTAGATTTTGTTAATGATAAGTATCAGCAAGGAATAAGCTAGTTATGACTTGAACAGATTCTAGAATACAGCTCTGGAGTTCAACATACCCAACCATGTTGTAAATGCAACATACTGCATCCTTTGAAGATGTATCGGTATCTCATTTGCAATGTCATGATGAATGATGGGGAAAAAAGGCGGCCAATTTTTTTCCTCTATAACTATTCCAGCTGCGAACAAAAAAATGTTAAACACCAAAATATAGACAATGTTTTTGTTTTTGACAACAATATAGACACTGTTTTTGTTGGCTTCTGTATGAACAGATGAACTCAAATACCCCGTGCTATAGCATCCTCCCTTCGTTTTAGTTCCTGCAAGAAAATATCATAAGATACATCAATTCCCTGAATACTCCAAATGATATTATAGCACAATGATCAAGTGAATTCACATGCACATTAAAAACCTGAAATGAAAGGTAGAGGTGGTTAATGTACTGAACTAAATTCTCAACACAAAGTTTACCCAGAATACTAATTCTAATACATTACAAATGAGCAGTGGCCATGTATCAAATCAAAGAATTAACATAAGCCATTCTTGCAGAAAATTAGGCCCTTGATGTTATCTTAGGATCAATAGAAGCATTTAATTTGTTAGCACCTATATAAAATAACAATAAGTTATTGAATCTGACACACCGAGTTTCTAACTCGCATATGTGTACTTGTGTTCTAAAGAAATCAAGCAAGATATCAGGATGGATCACCTGTTCCCTTCTTTTCAATTCAGACTCTCTAGCTTGAAGTTCCCTTTCCTTTGCTTTGATGTCCTAAAATTAAGAACATAATTAAATCTTATTGAGAAAGATAGTTTTCATATTATTGTTTATTTCAACACTTTCACAATCCATCCTACCTTTGAGCTATCAAGAGGGATGTCAATAGTTGCCCCATTTTCATAACGCTCATGAGGAAGGGGTGAAAGTCCTGATGCCGCAGAAGGAACACTCTGCAAATTCAAATAGTTACATAGTAAGTTAATAAGCAAATATTTGTTTTTTCTTTACATTTCATGCTTGAAAAAAAAAAGAGGTTTTACAAAAAGAGCCCAAAAGAGAAAGGAAAAAAGGGACACCAAATCATCATAGTTGCTAACTGCTCCCTTATATTTTTACAGTACTAGCTCCATTTGTTTAGTTAACAAACCATCAGAAAAGAGAATGGTCTGAATTCACAAGCAAGCAATCACACTAGCTTGCAAAAATTGCACCAATATGCATCAAGTTACCTCCTCAAATCAACATCGAAACAAAAAAAAACACCAAGAAAATAGAACAATCTTCCTAAAATAATAAAAGCGTACTACCACAAACTGGCTCCCGGATTTAAGAAACAGAAAACAGCATAACACATTTTTAGTAAGTCAGTCCAAAATTTAACTACTCTAGACCTACTGGTCGCAAACTTGTCATGTCCTACTATTTATTATGCAATCAACATGGAAACATAAAAAACCTAGGCAAGCTATGAATTGAAGAAATTACAATTTATAAGACAAGTTCAAATAGAGCACCAGCTGCCTGAGATGCAACCTCCACTCCTTATTAGTATCTGTTAACCTGATTTATCTTTTATAGCCTCCAAAACAATAAGCCAAGAATACCTTAGGAAACTGATAGAAACCAATATCAAAAGGAAGGGAATTGGGTATAAAACACTGAACTATATTGAGAACAGAAAAAATTACACAGAATTCTTACACAAATTCACACTGTTTACACAAATACACACTGACAAAAAGTAGGGACAGGATTGGTTCCTCCAAGGATATCGAGAGCCTTGGTCTCTCCCTCACAATAATCACTTCTAAATTATTGCCTACTGAATTTTCCTTCAGTATCCCAATATAGTCAGTAACTATAACACTATAACAGCTGTCAGTAACTGCTCCTAATAACATAACTGCTGCCTAATACATACCTGCTGCCTAATAATAAAATAAAATAATAAGTGATAACTACTGCCTAATAATAATATAATAAGTAATACCTGCCTAAATAGTTCATACCATGATTGTTGTCTAACAGGAACCCTCCAAGGAAACTGGGTATACTTTTGCTGTTTAGCTCCCCAGTAGACACATCACACTGAGAATGCATCTTTTCCGGTCTCCAACTTAATAAAACTCTTCTGAAGCTTCTAGACTAAATAACAATGGGCTGTATAAAGTGACCAAGGCAGGCGTCTTCTAACTTCCCCATCACCCATACCCTCTGGTCAACCTAACAAATAGATATTGAGCTCTTCCAATTATCCATATGCTCTTTCCATTTCATAGTCTTTGTTGTAGGCATATATACCATCTGTCCTTCGAAAAGTAAACCCTGTCCCCCCTTTGTACTTTGTTGCTGCTGAAACATTTGAACCTTATCTAGACCCACCTGACTGTTTTAGAAATCCCTGTCTTCTATAGAATCCTACAACCTGATCGTATATTCATCCCTGGTAAATGAAATCCATCATTATTTCTACAAATGGTCTTCACTCCACAATCATCAAATTCATGGGAATAAGTGAAAAACTCATGACCATTCAATATGGACTTTTATAGTGAGATCTCAAAAAATTCACTCTCCTATTTTCAACTAGAATAGATGTGCCTTAACAGCTAACCAAGTGGAACTGAATAGCACCCATCCTCTCCAAAGGAAATCTCTTCCTATCTTAAAGGACCCCAAATGTGCCGACAGTTACAAATCCACCCAATCACGCAGTTGGGAAAATTGGGACCAGTCGATCAAGATTGAACGACTCAAATTTTAAGTTTGAAATAGATTTAAAAAACAAATTTAAAATTAGCACGTTGTGAGCCACCCCATCAAGATCAGACGGACAAGATTGCTTGACTTCTGATATTCCGACAGCATGAAACCCAAATCCTATCTTAATCCCTACAAAAAACATCCATAAGAACACGGTGTTGCCTTCCATGTACAAGTCTACAACAAATGGCCAGTGCTACAAGAATTACTCCAAATATTTTATTAAGCATTACCCGTTTATCAATGGTTATTAATTAGAAGTGTCGATCTTGGTCCAGCCCAACGGGCCAGCCCGATGGCCCAGTGTTTTGGATTGGACTCGCTGAATAGAGGCCCAAGGAAAATTAGGTCATTTTGGCCCAGCCTAATTGGTACATCTATGGACCAACCTGGGCCCGCTTCTTTATGGTTTTTGAACACTTTTGAGGTTTCCTTTGTTAAAAATTAGACTAGACCGGTCCGCTGGCCCAATGTATTGGTCTGGCCTGGGCTACAAAAAGCACGAGCCAGTATATAATCAGGCTGGCCCAACCTAGCCCAGACCAATTTTGCGTTTTGGCCCAATGGGGCGAGTTGGACCAGGCTGGATAGCCAAATTTGACAGCTCAATTATTATTTACCATATTCTCACTCTTGCTCGATGGTAACATTAATTATTGACGACTTTGTGACAATTGTTGTAGACAATGAAGGAACATTAGAGCTGAATTCTTGTACTGCCATTCTTAATTTGACCCAATCCACAAGTGAAAAATAGAGAGACCATTCTAATCATTTTGGCACTCTGCAAGAAGCAATCGATTTCAACAATTACCAACATGTTCCATTACTGTAAGAACTACAACCACTCTCAGACAACTTGTTGAAAGTCTTTTCATCCTGTGGAATATACCATCGTATCCCTCCCAACCTATCTAGTATATAGAAATCTCTAGATTGATTAAAAAAGGAAAAATCCTAGAAAACCCAAACTTCAATATTTAAATCATAGCGGCCGGTTAACACCCTTGCATTATTGCACAAGCAGAAAACAACCATTGATTTATTTGTCTGTTCTGTTGAAATATTATTGAATAAAGTTTTGCATTGTATGTTAATGTATCGGTATCAGTTGGAGAAAAGGGAAAACTCACAGTAGTATAAAATGCACCTCCACCGTAACTTGATTGCCCTGATCCTTTCCCTTTAGCTGCTCCGCCCTATTATTATAAATGAAAATGCTTAATGGTTTAGTCCTTAAAAATAATGATGAAAGAAGAAAGTAAGGCTAAAAGTACTCAGCAGATCTGAGAAGACATATCTGCAGTTTCAAATCAACAAAAGCATAATTCAATTATTGATTCCCATTCAGTGATCACTAAACCGATCTGGCAAGAATTTAAAGATTAATCAGAGGAAACAAACGAATTCTGAGATGTCAATCTCTTTAGGAACCACCTGAGTTTCCAAAGGAAAAGACTGATCATGGAAACATTATACTATTTCATACATATATTAACGGTGGCTATTTCATTTAGATAAAATTCCCGATTCCCATTCTTTCTGCATATTAAACTGTCTTAAGAATCATCTAATCACATTTAGAATTTCCCGACGATGTATAAGCCAGTTGATGAAATCCAAAATGGCGGTTACAGTAACCACCGCGTACTTAGCGACGGTGTTTCAATTCAGTTGAGAGGGATCCAAGTCGAACGACAAACACAGCGAAAAACGGTTATCAAAAATTATTACGCAGCGAGAAAGTTAGTTAGAAGAGAAAATGGAGTGAAGAGAGTTGGGGGAACTAACCGCAAAGGGATTGACATTGACCTCTTCTTCTTCGAAGGGGTTTGGGTCGTAGCGGCTCATTGGATGATACTGAGAGAGAAGGGATCTGCCGAATCGGAATTAGAGATAGAATCGGTGCCGTGTTGTGGCGGTTGTTAAAGTGGTAGTGTGTTGTGTGCGGTACAAGTAGAACGCGCACACAGACACCAAGAGAGAGAGAGAGATAGGGGATTCGGAATCTACGGCTTCTTCTCTTTCCGATTTTGTTTGTTCGTTCGCCCAAACGAAACTGCACTCACTCAGAAGTGAAACGGAAGGAAAGAGCTTCATGCATTCTCTTATAGCCACGGCAATCAACATCAAGTTTTTAATTAATTATTTTTTTGGTACATGGTAAGTACATTAATAATTATTATTTTTAAGATTATACTATTTTTTTGCTTAAAAAAAAGATTATACTATTTTGGAATATAAATTTTTTATTTATGTAGTGCAAAATCTTTTTAACATTAACCAATTACCAAACAACTGCACTAAAAATAAGTTTAATTTAGAGTTTAATTAGTATATATTATCGTAATAAAGAATTTTACGGTACGAACCAATCAAAAATCACTGTATGAGTAATTTTTATGTTAGATGAGATAAAGTCAAATATTTTTATGATGTGTCTTTTTGTGATTGATTGGTATTGTAAAAAATTTCTTACAGTGACAATTATATAAATTAAATCTTTAACTTTTTTCTGGTATTGAATTAAATCTTTAACTTTATCTCGATTATTTTAAAAGTCATTCATATAATAATTTTTATTAGTGGATGGCATAAAAAGTTTGACAACAACATTTATACCAATTAAACCAAACTTTTATGTCCCCTACTTTTGGTTGTATTGAAAATTTTAGCGACATGGAGACGTCGGCTACGTAGTATTTTGTGTAAGTTGACAAAAAAAATCAAATTTTTATTGCTAAAGGTAACAAAAAGGTTTTTTAGGAGTAAATATAATTTTGAGTAAAAAGAAAGGAGTAAATATAATTTTCCTTGTAAGAATTTAAATAGTTCGACGCTTTTCTAATGCTTTGGGGTTTAGATTGGCGTAGTACCATCACACCTTAAAATTTATTTTATTAAAAAAATGGTTTTTTTTAATGTGGAAGAAAAAAAATTATAATAGTGTTGTTTGGTACATGAAATGAAAGCAAAAAATGGGGGTGAAATTACCAAAAAGACGAGGACAAAAGTTTTTTTTTGTTACACAATTTAGGCGAGTTGAGTCTTAGGGGCTCGGAGTTAGGAAAACCTCAATGCTCTTTGAGAATTTACAGATCTATTTACATATTACCCACCAACGAGATCATCATACTGTCAACGGGATTTGAACACATGTCGTCGTGAATGTGAGTTAAATTCTTACCAATTGGATTGACTTTCGTTGGCCGAGGACAAAAGTAATACATCCTTTTGGCATTAGCAATTAAAAACTTCCTGACAAAATTTGGGGGGTTTTGCTAATAAACAAAATTTCAATGTCAACTTCCTAACCAAAATCAGAATGTTCAAACTATCATATTTGATTTTGGTCACTGAAATTTTCTGAGAGAGATTTTAACATTCTAATCCAGTTTTATCTTATCTTGAATAAATTGAATGATAGATGCATAATAATGTGGTCCATGTACAACAGTACAAGCTTAGTAATAAGACACAAGCACATTCATTGAATCAATGTTAGCAAATAGCAACGAGTTTTCCTATATCCCTCATTCCATGACAATTCAAGCCCATGAACTAGAAAAACCAAAATAAATATAAGAATGGAGCTTTTCATTCCAATCTCTATTTACGAAGCTTTTGATTTTCGAAAAACCAAAATATAAATAACTAAAGAAATCAATATTTTTGTCAAAAAAATATAAATAAATCAATGTAAAAATGAATTAGAAACAACACCAAAGTAAATATAAACTATTAGAAATAAGATATTGTTTTCTGTATTTTATTTCTTGTATGTGACACATAATATATGGGCTTTCCCATGCTTAAGGGTCGAGCATAGAGGGTGAAATTTGATTTTATAGTGGATAAAATTCAATGTAGGTTACCCACTTGGCGAGAGTAAGTCTTCATGCCTTATTAAGAAGCTTATTTTTCCAAATGGGTAACCTACCTTGAATTTTATCCACTATAAAATCAAATTCCACCATCTATGCTCAAACTAAAGTTGACGATTTTTTCATCTAGAAGGATCGAGCTAAATGTAAGTACCCTGCTAGAACCGGCTACTCTTGGCTCCTCAAGATCTGCTATGACGTCTTGAACCATTGTGCTACTCATTCTGCATTGTTAAGAAATGATGCCCTCTCCTTTCTGTGTTCGGTGCAACTTGTTTGAAGAATATGTTTTTCATTGCTTGAGAGATTGTCTGTATCAAGATCTTATGTGGCGCTCTATTGGTTTTAATGACCAAGAGTTTTTTACTGACCAAGATGTTGGTGATTGGTTCAAACTCGGAATCAATGAAACTTGCTCTCACTTATTCCTCGCAGTTGTTTGGTGGTTGTGGCATGCTAGGAACACAGCTGTTATCGCTAAGGAAGACCTCTCCCCTCACTTTATTCGTAAAGAAATTTGGAGCTTGGCCTCTTTAAAACGTCTCTGTGGTCATGCTATTTCCAATGTATAGCCCTCCTAGAATGGCTTCTTGGCATCCTTCTAAGGAAGCTACCACTATTCTCAATGTGGGCTAAAACAGTTTGGGAAATCATGGGCCTTTGGTGTCACATGTAATCTTCATGCGGAGTTGGTGGTTTTGTTTCATGGTTTATCTCTTGCTTGGGAGAAGGGTGTGAGGAACTTGATTTGTTATATGGATTCTCTTCACAGTCTCTCCCTAATTCTGAATCCTTTTGATCCTTGGCATCAGTATGCAGGCAATGATCCACCACTACAAGAAAAACAAATTTTTTTGGCGGATTTTTCCGCTAAAACACACCCAATTCCGCCGCAAAACGCGTATTTTCGCGCGGATTTTTCAACGTATTTTCTTGAATTTCCGTATTTTCTGAATTTCGCGATTTAAGGTCATTTGTATGGCGGATTTTTGTGGGGAATTTTCGGCGAATTTTTATGGCGGATTTCTTGTCCTTTTGGCGGATTTTTCCACGCAAAAATATATATATATATTTATTATATATATATATATATATATATATATATATATATATATATATATATATATATATATATATATTTTTTTAAGCACTGATCAAATCCATCAAAGCGACACACTAAATTCGCAAATTTTTTTAACCACAATCAATTCCGCACAAAACGACACCAATTCACCAAATTTTTTTAAGCACGATCAATTCCGCAAAACGACACCAATTCCGCCGGAAATGTTTTTTTTTAAAAAAAAATTCAGCTAAAAATGCGCGTGTTTTTTTCAAAAAAATTAAATTTCCACAAACGCGTTTTTTGAGTGAGAGGAGTTGAGAATGAGTTGAGAAGTTAAGAGAAGAGTTGATAAATTTGAGTGAAGAAATTTGAGAGAAGTTAAGAGAAGAGTTGAGAATGAGTGAATAAATTTGAGAGAAATTAAGAGAAGAGTTGAGAAATTTGAGTGAAGAAATTTGAGAATGAGTGAAGAAATTTGAGAGAAGTTAAGAGAATAGTTGAGAATGAGTGAAGAAATTTGAGAGAAGTTAAGAGAAGAGTTGAGAATGAGTGAAGAAATTTGAGAGAAGTTAAGAGAAGAGTTGAGAAATTTGAGTGAAGAAATTTGAGAGAAATTAAGAGAAGAGTTGAGTTGAGAATGAGTGAATAAATTTGAGAGAAGTTAATAGAAGAGTTGAGAATGAGTGAATAAATTTGAAAGAAGTTAAGAGAAGAGTTGAGAATGAGTGAAGAAATTTGAGAGTGTTGAGAATGAGTGAATATTTGTAGAAAGAATGGAAGAAATCGGATAAAAAGGTTGTGTCCGTTCATGGCGGATTTCATGTCCGTTTTCATGAATTTCAAAATTTAAAGTTCCCATCATTTTCATCATGTCCGTTATGGCGATTTCACGTCCTTTGTATGTGGCGGATTTTTGTTGTCAAAACTTTACAATCTGCCGGAAATGTCAAAATTCCCCCACAAACGTCAAAAATCCGCCAAAACGTTTCTGGCGGATTAAATCCCCCCAAATGTCAAAATTCCGCCGAAAGTTTCTGGGGGATTAAAATCCGCCAGAAACTTTTGCCTTGGATTTTCAGTTTTTCTTGTAATGCACAACTTCAAAAGGTTGTCTCAAAGAACTGGAGACTTTGGCTTGTCCATTGCGTGAAGAGAATGACAGACTTCTTTGTTAAGTTTAGTGCCTCTTCTAGTGATGAGATTGTGCTTCTGGAGCATCCGCTCCCGAGTTTATCGACCTTACTTAGCTATGATGCTAAAAGAGCTTCCCGAGTTTCTTTCTACCAAAAAAAAAAACTTCCGGAGAAAATGAAGATACATTTAAATAAACCAATCGAAATAATTTCTCATCCATCCAATCCGATGAAATACATTTAAATAAACCTAACGTTTTGCCCTATATCTTCTTCAATCAACCCCCAAATGGAAAGAATGTTCCAATTAACCAATCGAAAGTCATCATACAACAAATACTAAATTATTTCCTGGCCCAGCTGGATTTTTCTACGGATGTCAAGTATATGTCAATTTCAATTTAGTATGAAACGTCGCGTACCAGCCATTCTTCGTCTGGATGTTTATATTTATGTAAAATTTTGCAAAACCATCTGCCAAATTTGGTTTGATGGTGAAATCCAGTACGTGAGTGCCCGTCGGTTCACGACTTTGGTTTAATTAATTAAGAGTTGAATGTTAAAATTTCACGTTATGAATTATTTCACGTAAATAGATCAATGACTCACCAAGTATCATCTATTTCTATTCCTAGTTTTGAAGCTAGAAGCATAGAAAACGGAAGGAATGTGCAGTAAAAGAAAGAAAGGAATGGAGAATAGATATTTTTGCAGTTTACAAAGAACATTCAATATTAAATTACAATGCTTGACTTGATTTGGTACAAATGATTAACAAACTTTTGTTATCAAGGATGAACATAAAAACAAGGATGCACATCGAAGTTACATTTTCATTATCAAGAATTTGGAAACAATAATCAAACAAATGGGTTAGTTAGCACGCCTCTACAACACTATCATGGCATGGTATTTTTTTTAGATAAGCAAAGATTTCATTGAAGGGAGTACAAGGGTGTCCAACCCTTACAATGGAAAATAGAAAAGGGGGAGGGCCTCCTCAAAACCTACCTGAGCCAAAACCCATTGGGAAAAAGACACAGGCAGGAAAAAGAGTACCTCGCACAAAATTGCACAACAGTGGGGAAAGACAACATAACCCACTGTTTCTCCCCCGACTATCATGGCATGGTATAATTAACTAAAACTATCAGATATAAATAAGACTACACATATGAGGAGTGTTGGTCACTACAATCCTCTGAAACTGTTTGAACGAAACTTCTGGTAGATGATAGTAGCATGTGAACTTTGAGTATGTTAGCAGGAAAGTAGTAAACCGTGGAGACAACTAATTGAGCCCTTCCTAAGTAACATGTATATGATGATATCTCTGCACATTATTCAGTAGTTAAATCTCTGCACATTAATTCATTAACAAATATCACCACCATTCTCATTTTCCATTTTATTCACTTTGCTTAGACTCCCTCTTTATCATATTTAGTAAGTATAGGACAACCTCTGATGCTGCTGGCCTAAATTCTGGCTCCGGCTGCATTAAGGCGATAAATTAATTCCATAGGATACATAAAAACAAGCTTATATAACTGAGATTTATGTTGAAACTTATAAAGGCTCACCTGAAGGCATCGAGAAATAATGTCTGCAAAATTTGACAATGACTTTGCAGGGTAATTTCCATTTAAAGAAGGATCAACCATTTTTGATAATGCATCAATATCATGAAGTTTGGGAAGTGCCCATCTCACAAGAAATTGCTCCCCTCGTGGACGTGTTCTGTCGAAGATGATGTTCAAAACAATGAATTAACTGCATCAAAAAGTCTAAACAGATGCTGAACTATCTTTGTTGTGCATTCTTACCTGTCATGGGAACTACGGCCAGTCAAAAGTTCTAACATAACCACTCCAAAGCTGTATACATCACTTTGGTACGTGTAAATTCCTGAATCAAATTCTGGAGCTCCATAGCCATAAGCTGATAGCAGGTTCCCAGATAGCTGACAATGCATGGAATATATTCAGACAGTTATAATGCAAATTTTATATTGAAAATTATATTCAATAATATGCAATTTAACATTAAGTCCTGCTAAAATGTTAGGAGTACATCAAGTGAAACCACTTTTAGAAGATTAAATGGCTTCTTACCTGACTTACAGACCCGGAAGTTATTAATGGAGCTAAACCACAATCAGATACACGTACAAATAGATCCTCATCAAGGAGAATATTGGCAGACTTCAAATTTCTATGTATCACAGGCGGCTGACATAGCTCATGCAAATATCTAGTCAAAGCAAAAGTATCAAATTCAGAATCACAAATTAGAATTTGAAAATGAAACCTTGAAACAGCTAAGCAATTTTTTCATTTACAATAATGACTAATTGACTTACTCTAAGGCTCTAGCTGCCCCAAGTGCTATCCGAATGCGAGTATTCCACGAGAGTGTTGTTTTGAATTCATCATCTGAGTGGAGTGCATCATGCAGTGACCCGTTACTGCAGTACTCATAGATCAGGAGCCTTTGACCATGCTCTGAACAGTATCCAACAAGCTCAACAACACTTGCATGTCGTATTCTATCTATACTATTTATCAATTCAAGAAACTCATCGTCCTTCTGGTGATTAGAGGCTCTCTTGTCCAGTTTCTTTACAGCAAGTAGCTAAAAATTCACAAAAAAAAATAAGCATAAAAAAAACAATCCAATCAAAGCACACAACTAATATATTGTTTTAGAAAGTGAAAGAGAAACAGAGATCTCAAACAACAGTTGATCCAGAGTTTGTTAGTTAAACCTGTGATAGATCATTATATGCATTTAGCCATTCAAGAAAAGCCGTCACAAAATATGAAAAGCAGAAGAGGTAAAGGCCAGAGTTATTGAATAAAATAATGTTTAATAGTTCTGAAGTCATTCAAGAGTCAAAGAAGTAGCAAAGACCCAAGCAATCCCTTAAACTATGTGAAATACTTGTTATCATGCAAGAACGCCTATCAGAAAACAAACCACAAACTGCATGAATAAAAAAATCATGCTTTCTAAACTATACTTGACCTCACATGCTAGAAATGATGAAACAGGAACAAATAAGATGACAAAATGAATACTATCCGTGCAGCTAATAGAACATTTGAGAGACTACCAAAAAAAAAGAGATGAAGTATCAGTTGTATAAATGTAACCATTATTGGCTATCTAAGGGTGATTAAAGTCCAGGAAGATAGATCACAGCAATAAACAGATGCGAGGGAAAAGAAGTTTAACTTGTTTTATCAGTACCCTATACGCTAATCAATGCAATTGAGAAGCAGCGATCCTACCTTCCCGCCAGGAAGCTCTGCCCTGTACACAGTGCCCAACATGCCGCCTCCTATAAGATTTTCTTGAGAAAAGCTATTTGTATACTGTTGAAGGGATGCAATGGTGAAAGATTTTGCAAAAGTGGGAAGAGGAGTTGAACTTTTTACGGATGGATTGACATCATTCCCTCTGCGGGAAGTGGTTGGCTCAACAATCACCTTCTTAGTAGTAGTAGTAATAGGAGGGGGAGGGGGAGGAGGTGGTGGTGGTGGTGGTGGTGGTGGGGGAGGAGGAGGAGGAGGAGGAGGGGGAGGCGTTGAATACACTTCTAGTGTACTCACATCTATCTCATGATCTCTTGGCTTTGGTATCCTCTCCATTCTCTGTATATTCTTCTCTCGCTCATCCCTCGCATTTGGAACAGCCCACACTCTCCTAGGCTCTGCTTGATGATCTTCTTTCGGCCTCAAAACATCCCCTGGTGGTACTGTTGCAATAATTTAACATTATTAAAAAAAACTTAAGTAACAAATTAGCAAATCCTTCCCATGAACAATTAAATCCTGGATAATAAATTAACACAAAGACTAAAAGATATATTTATTTACCTTTTTCTGTTTGACTAGGTGGTTGGACTATTGCTCTGGAGTCCCTAGCAGTAGCACTCTGTCTTTCCTCTCCATATGCACCAATTTGACGTTGCTTGGACCTTCTCTCAACCTGTTCCCTTCTTCCACATCTTGGAATAAATAGAACGAGTGCTAGTACCAAAATAATGAATACTAATACACTGGCAATAGATATCCAAACCACCCTTTTGGTGTGTTTCTTGGATTTCCCAGATTTTGATTCATTTGCTACTGTTGGTCCATCAGCCTGTTTAGTAGGTACACGACCAGAAGCTGGGGGTGTTCCTGGTAGTGATGTTCCTGGGGGTGCTGGGGGTAGTGGTGTTCCTGGTACTGATGTTCCTGGGGGTGATGTTCCTGAGGAGCGAGGTGGAGGAGCAGGAGTTGTAGTAGCATTAACATTAAATGGGTTTCCAGCTTGCCTGCATAACAAACAAAATCTTAGTTATCGAGGCTACAAAATTACAAACTCACAACTATATTTTCTTCCAGTTCAAATTTCCGAAGCCACGAAAATAAGTAAATAACACAGAATGAAGGACACAGAGAACAAGTAATGGACACATTAGTTTTCTCAATAGCTACAAAAGATACCAAGTAAGCTACAAGTACGACACAAGTATGTAGACACTCCAGTTTGACGACCTTGTCCAAAACCACAAGTTCCAAGCACCATTTATCCATTATGCACCACAAAAGCTGATTCCTTCATAAAGAATTGGGACATTAATTTGGGTGGCAAAGAAGTGTACCTTGCCTAATGTATATTGTATAGTGATTATTAAAAATTGGAATTTGAATTTAATCTTCACTCTTGGGAGTTATTAAGATGTTTTTATTTTCCCTGGATGCTTAACTGGAGACAGCATCTATGTTGTTATTTCGTAGAACTGCAGACCTACATAACTTCCGCATAATGATTAAGGCCGTATGTCAAACTAACTTTTATTACCTTTAAGCCTTATCCTTCCTTTTTAAGCTTAACTTCAATCGTACAACTTTGAAATTAACATCAGATAAATTTTCATAGAAACGTAGTGCAAAGTACCAAGTTCCATGTCCACTGCCAATTCTTCCAATTCAATAAATTTATCCCATTTAAGTGTAAAGAAGAAAATCATGTAAAACACTTGTTTTTTAAGGCATTCACCTGAAGTGAGGAATGGTTAGCAACTTTGGAGGTATTGGGCCAGCAAACTGGTTGTTTTCAATATTCCTGCTCAAACAGGACAGATTAAGCACAAATTTAACGGAGAATCAAGTAGTAATAAAAATTGAAAAGATAACATCTAATACTATATGGATTCTAAAAGCTCTACAATCTATAAGGGAAAAAATCTAAAAAACTAATCTATCGGCTATAATTTTAATTTATATGAAACATGAGTAAGAGAAGTACAAATCATTCAGATGAAGGTCCTGTAAATTATCAAGCGTCCCAGAAAGTTGATTGTTCTGCAAGTGTCTGCCAACAAGGACATAGTGAGTTTGCTTGATAAGATAAATAGGCAATAATTTGATTTTACTAAGATAAAATACTAACAGGGCGGTCAGAGATGACAAATTCTCCATCGAAGGAGGCAATTCCCCACTCAAATTATTACTAGACAAATCTCTGCACAACAGTTAATTGCTCCATCAAATAAGTTTAATATGCAATGAAGCAAACAATCTTCAACCAAAATGTCTAATTTCAAAGTATTATTTAAAATGAAGCCATACAGATTGATCAATTGTGTAAGTGACTGAAATGCATCTGGTATTTCTCCAGTTAAATGATTGTCGTTAAGAGACCTGAAAGGAAATAAATCATTATAATGAAGATAAACCTGCATAAAATCTAACATCAGCTACCGCACATTTAATATAAAATGGGAGAAGCATCAAACTCACATGTCAGTCAGTCCAGTTAAAGTGGATAAAGAAGTTGGAATACTTCCTGTGAACTGGTTGGCTGAAAGAAAACTGCAAGTACAATCCATCATATCTTTTAACACAAATTGTTAGGAAGAGCTAATACTAGTGAGTTGAGTTATTACATACAAGTTTTTCAAGGTAACTGGCAAATTGGATGGAATACTTCCTCCAATGTTGTTGTTGCTGAGTTCACTACCTCCAAAATACAAAGCAAATAGTAAAGATGATGCATAAACTGTGAGAAGGATGACTACTGGAATTGAAGAACTGAGAAAAACACAATAGATGTGCAGAAGCACTCAATCATGCACATGCAAACGCGCACAGACAAACACATAAAGCAAGAGAGAATTCTAATTACATTACACTGATTGAGACAAATGTTGCCAGATTATCACCCAGTTCTCCTCCCAAATTTGCACCATTCAGAACACTGCCGTAAATAGATAAGAAAACTTATGATCATCTATTCTGAGATAGAACAATAATAAAAGTCGTTTCCCACTAGGTGGGGTAAGCTATATAAATCAAACAGCATATAAGGTCTTGTTATAAATCGTTGTCTATAAAAAAATCATTTTGAGAGATATAAATCAATAATTTAATATGAAGAGTCAGGCAAAGGAGTTAAAGCATAACATACATTCTTTGTATGAATGAACCATTACACTGGATGCCTTGCCACCCTTCTCCGCACGGATCTCCACCACTAGCAACCCACCCAGGGAGAAGAGGGGATCCCAGGGAAGCATATAAGCTATTAATTGCAGCAACTGGTACAAGCAGAAAATATTAGAATTCCTATGGACCACAGATATATGATACAATCAATTAAGAATATGTTGAAAGTACTAATTCATAAACATTCTGTTCTAGTTCACCACCACACAATTCAGTAATCCTCCAACACCAATTAAGATAAAAGCCAGAATATTTAATGTACCGCTACCAGTACAGCATATAAGCTATTAGTTGCAGCAAATTATACAAGCAGAAAATTTTAGAATTCCTATAGATCACAGATAAATGATGCAATCAATTAAGAATATGTTGGAAGTACCAAGTCATAAATTTTTGGTTCACCGCCACACAATTTAGTAAACCTCCAACACCAATCAAGACAAAAGGCGGAATGTTTAATGTACCGCTACCAGCATTACACCAATACACATCATACATACGGTAAGTGAACAGTTAAGTAGTAAGTTATAGTAGTAATATTAAAGCAGGGACAGTTGAACATATACTAACTAAAGACCGATAAGGCACATCAACATATGTTAATACTTCAATTGTAATGGGGAAGTAGATTATCCACCTCAAAGAAACATAGTTGAATACAAAAAATCCTTGTTCATTGCCAGTAGATATGAGAAAAGCAGATAGCCTTCAACCATCATTGAAAAAAAATACACAAAGACAGTAAACTATATTAATATTAAAAAAAGAAGACCCAGAAGACTGCAACTATTAGCTAACTACAAAAGTTGCGTGACCAGAGAATCTGGAGTCCGTTACTTGAGAGACTAAGCTAAAATGAATCCTTACCATCAGTAGGATCAGTTAGTGCATTTGAAATCTGAATTGTGCAGATCAACAAAAATGCAAATAGAACTTGTCCATAGATTTTCACTCTCTTGAGCTTCAAATTAGATCTCTTCCAATCCATTGACCTCCAGGTCAACCTTAATCTTCAATAAATCCAATCACAAAAGCATCCTCCCAACTGAAAAACAATTTGGTCAACACTAGTCAATTCACCAGCTCAATAACCCCGAAAATTCAATCCATCATAAATAATCACACCCTGTGATTCCACACACCAGAAAAATATGCATAAACTCAAAACAGTATTTTTTTTTGACCAAATGGAATGAAATGAACTTACTAGCAGAGAAGTGAAGTGGAGAGCGGAAAAATAACGCTATATGCCCAGTTAGTTTTTTTTTTTTTTTTTTTTTTTTTTTTTAATGAGAAGTAAGCAAAAGTTTCAATTGTTGGAGCTGAGCTTACGAAAGATAAACTTGAAGTCTAAGATTCAAAAGCAGTGGGAGAAGGGAACGTAAGCACACATATTGCATTGCATCAAAATTAGGAAATTTAGCATTTAATAATTCAATAATAATAACAACATCATCAAGTAGCAAAAACTAGCGTAAAAACCCTAACCTTTGTAAAATAAGAAAGTAGGAACCTGGAAAAGGCAAAGGCAAATTTAGAAAGGTACAATGACGGAGGTTGTATGTGAAACTCTCTCACTCTCTTTCTTTTGCAGCACCGTTTCTATCTCTCTCTCTCTCTCTCACTCTAAACAAAATAAAAAATAGATATCGTGTGTGTGAAAGTAGTAATGAGGTCAAGACATAAAAATTATAATATAAATCGTTCTTCGATTAAAAAATTATATAAATCCACTCTGTAAAGCGTTTTTGTAGCAATCCGGAAATTCCCTCTACCACGTGCCAAATGGCGCGTGTTTTCTGTGCTGTGTTTCTACAGTCAACTTGTTGCGTCCACTTCTGCTTGCACATGGAATATATGTAGAGGTTATACCAATTTATTCCGGCGTTTATTAAAAATGTTCAATTTAGTCCTTGATTTTTCCCAAGTATTAATTTAGGGTATGTTTGATTTGTAAATAGGATAATATTGGACTGGACAGTATTGAACAGGACAACATTGGCAAGTTTTTGTCCAACACATTGTTTGGTGAACAATGGACGACACAAAAAATTATAAATAAAAACATATGATGGAGAAGATGGAAGAGAGAGAAGAAGAGATGAGGGACATGATACAAGAGAGATGAGAGGTAAAGAGGGGGGAGAGAAAGAGGGATGAAGGAGATAGGTCATGAGATGATAATGTATTAGAGTGGTAGAGAAAAGGATAGAGAAGAATAATGAAGTTTTTCTCCTCAGCTTATGCTATGCAAGGACAATGATGAGAGTTGGCGGTTCAGAGACGACAGCGGTGGCGATTGGCTCAATGACAACAGTGGCGATTGGCTCAACAACAACAGCGGTAGAAGGGTCGGCGACAGCGGTGGTGGTTGAACCCGGCTGGATTTGGGCTCAGTGGGACGGTGGTGGTCGACAATGGAAAGGTTTCGGCGGCAGTGGGGTTGTGGGAGAGGGTCGGAGAAGATGAACATAACTCAGTTTATGTCCTTTTGTGTTTCTGAAGTTTTTAATTAATTTAAAACTTTAACCTCAACCGTTAGATGTCATTTATGACAGGTGTCGCGATCTTTTGGAAAAAATTGGAAATGTCCATTTCCTCTCCAAATGGAGAGGATCCGGACCCGCCATAGAGAGGGTAAAACTACTAACCACAGATTCCACGTACCACAGATTTCACAGAGCAAATTTGCTAGACACGCTTCCACCATCGAAACCTCTTTCCTCTTGTCGATAACATCTTCCTCTCAGAATTTTTCAATCTCTCTCTGTAACTTTCTTGTAGGGGTGGGAATAGGTCAGACCGCCTAACAGGGGCCTACGACCCAGCCTACGACAGGCCAGGTCAGGCTTTTTTAAAAAATAGATAAGGCCACGGTTTTTTCAAAAGCCTATTTAGCTAAATAGGTCAGGCCATAGGCCATCGAAAAAGCCTTTTAGGCCTATCAGGCCGGCCTATTTAAATAAATCTAACTAATTTTTTTAATTACTAATATTATTTTGTATTGAATTTGGTACTATGTGTTAAGTCATAATTTCACTAACATTTTTTGTTAGTTTAAACATATTTAGCTACATCAATTTTTGACATTGTTGAAGTTATTATTATAAAATAGAATATAAATAGGATGTCATATAAGATATTTTCCTAAAAGGTTTTGTTAGATCTCAATTAGAACTTAATCTCATTGTCCTATTAGTTTGTTAGACTATTTAAATGGCTTATACCATTGAAATGTTGTAGACCTTCTTAAGAAAAAAGTCAAATAGACTTTTAAACAAAGCTTTCGTAAAGGTCGACTGCATCAAGAAAATCGGCCTCTGACGCACCATAGGTCGCTGAGCTTAGCCTAACATTTTCAATGTAGGCCAGGCCCAGGCCAAACAAAGCTTAGTTCGGCCCAGCCTATTCCCACCCCTATTTCTTGTGACAGCTACAGTATCAATCTTACACACATATTCCTTCATATTATTCCTAGGGATTTTTTTTTGGTTTCTTTTACCCCCACGTTGTCCCCCCATACCCCCACACACCCAGTGAAAAGACCAAAATAGCCATGCGTTTTTACAAAATCACAATTTCTTCACACTTTTGGTCATACCTACGATTGACCACCATTCACTCGTATATACCTCACGAAAATGTATATGCGAGCGCCTTGTTTCAGCTCAAACGTATATACGCCCTTTAGAACATATATACGACGCTTTGAAATTTCCACATCGTATATACGTGTCAACCAACATATATACGATTAGCTTCAGAATTGTCACTCGTATTTACGTCCAACAACACATATATACAACACTTTAAAAGTAAGCATCGTATATACCCCAAATCATACGTATATACGATGGCTTCCTAAGGATTTAAAATCCCTTTCACCATATCATGGGCCTAGCCCATTTACTTCACTTACACGCCCCCCCCCCCCCCACTCTTTGGATTTTTTTTACCACCAGCATACCTGATACCAACTATTTAACTCCATTTTACCCATTGAAAAATATAAACTGTGGACCGGGCTGATAATCATAGGCTCGACCTACTCAAGACATGTCACTAAGACACTTGTTGTCTAGAGCTCGGAAAGGTGACACGTAGCTTGGACAAAGGACATGCGTCACCCTGAGACAAATAACCAACTTGACTGTTGAAGCGTCGGCCGCCCTTGGCAGCTAACAGACTGAGGCAGTTCTAGAGGACCTCGGCTATATAGATAGGAGCCCGAAAATGGGAAAGGGACATCGGGTAACACACAAACACATACATTGTAATCCTGTATATAGGATCCTTACTGCAATTACATTATCAATAAATACATTGATTCTTATCCGAGTACAAACGAATTTATCTATTTTTCAATATAAATCTATTTTGCAAAAAGAAATATAGAAACAAATTTATCTATTTTTTAGGATAAATCTATTTTGAAAATTTTCAAAACCAGATTTATCTATAATAGATAAATATGGTTTTGAAAAAATTGCAAAGTAGATTTATCTTTTTAATAGATAAATCTGTTTTTTTTAATAAAATAGATAAATCGGTTAAAAAATTATATTTGATTTTTTAAATATATATATATATATATATATATATATATATATATATATATATATATATATATATATATATATATATATATATATATATATATAAAATAAGGAAATTGGTGATCTTTTGGTTCTATTTAGTGTGTAGATATTCGTTACACGTGACCATGTTGTATGCCGGCTAGATAATCTAGGCTAATAAATCAGTTTTTGGGCAACCTACTCCGATTGTCCCGAAACCATGGTCATTAAATCCGGAAAAAATCAGGGACCATAACTCCCGAAGAAGAAACTTCTATTGAGATTGAGGGGCTCAAAATCCTAAATTTCATCGTTTATTATTTTTTATTAATTTATTTAATTTTTCACATGCTCCAAAAAATCTAAAAAAATTGTATAACTTTGTTTTGATTTTATTAGATTTTTAGTGGTGTTTTTATAATTTTTAGATTAGTTTTGATTGTTTAAATAAATAAATTTTATTTTTTAATACACAATGGATTTATCATTTTAGTAGATAAATCCAGTTTTTTTACCAAATAAATCCAGTTTTAGAACATACAAAATGATTTATCTATTAAAATGATAAATCTGGTATCCATGTTTTTTAACAAAACGGATTTATCATTTTAATAGTAAATCTATTTTGTTAAATTTGCAGAGGGGTAAAATGGGAAGTGTGGGGTATAGTGTGTCATGGTGGGGTTAAAAAAAACACCCACACTTTTTCATGTCTTATATTCCGTCAAATAAAAGGAGTTAGGTACGTATATCTAGGGGTGTTCAAAACCGAATCAAGTTAATATAAAACCGAAAATCAAATCAACTCAAACCGAAAACCGCAAAAAAAAATTCACTACAATAAAATTGACTTTTGCCTACGGACAAAAACTGTCACTAAAAGTCAAATATCCGTTGTTAAAAGTAAATTTGACCTTTACCCGTCGATTTTTTCCATAGAGAATGTAAGACGTCTAACCACCCATTCTCGTTCGTGGGTAAAGGATCTCCCTACAACCAAAAACCTTTACCTACGGTAGTTCACCGTCACTATAGCCTTCCCATGTAGGTTTATAACTTCAAATTTTTTACTTCTACACAGTTGTGTCTGTCACTAAAAGCAACTTTTTTTGAATTAAAAATAATTTTAATTTCAATTTTAAATTACAACGTATTGTCAAATCTACCATTAAATTGCCAAATTTAATTACAGTTAAACAATACATGTATAAAAAACACTAAATAGTTTAGTTCTTTTAATCAAAACATTAAAATATGAAATATTTTGATCAAACCTTATGAAAAAAAATCATATAAAAGATATATTAATCAAATCATATGAATGTCTTTCAGCATCACAAACATTCAACTACAAGTTTTTAACTATTGTAATAATACATCATATAAAAATATGTCCAAAAACAAAGAATTTCCAAGACTAGAGATCTGTTAAGTACAAAAACATAAGTCAGAAAGAACACAAATACAGAGAAGTTTATTTTAAAAAATAATAAAGTGTATCTTAACTTTTACCTACGGACAACATATTGTCACTAAAACAGTCCGTGGGCATAGGGAGGTTTTCTTGTAGTGATTATTTATCGGATCTTTTCGGTTTCCTTTAGTCAACGTGCGGTTCGCGATTAGGCTCGCAATTTTTGTTCTACCAACCGAACGAAACTAAACTGAACCACAAGTATATAAGATATTTTATACTATATTTCAACAGTTATAAATAAAATTGATGTAGTATAATTTATTTAAAAAATTATTTTATTTTATTTTATGATTGAATTTGTTGTTATTTGTGAATATGTTACGTTTTAGTTTAAATATAAACTCATGTCATAAAGTTGTTTTTTAAAAGTTTTAATTCGGTATAAACTCACGGGCCTTATGACCCAGTGGTTCTAATAAAATTTCTTTTGCTTAGATATAAAACATAGTAATATTGGATTTAGATTAAAAATTATTAATTATGACTCTATTTTAAATTATGTTTTGTCTCGAAAAAGTCAAACCAATTCAAACCGCATTGGTTTGGATTGGATTTTTATAAGAAGCCAATCAAACCAAACCGCGTGTATTTTTTCTTTATGGTTTAGATGGTTTTTAGGCTCAAAATCGAACCAAAATGCACCGTGTGTTGAAATTCCTAATCTTTCAAACCCTAAGTCTAAATTACTCTTAATCTGATTTAGGCTTAAATTATAGCCGTTACAATCAACTCAGCCACATCACATTCAAAACAGAATTTAAATAGTGTTGTGACCTAAAAAACCTAACGGTTTATTTGGTTAAGAGGTAGTTATTAACTAACTAACCACCTCCTAACCAACATGTCCGTTCTCTAGTGCCTATCCATTGTGTATATATATATATTTAGTTCATACATTGTAAAGATAGATACAATATACAGAAATAAAGAAATTTACAATTTACAGTTTAAAATTCCTGTGTTTCTGTTCTTCTTCAGAGTTCTAGTTTTTCTTCTAAGTTCCCTTCAAGTTCTTGGTGTGTGTGTGAGAGAGACCTCGCAAGAAAGGAATAAATCAGTTAGGGTTTATTCAAACACAGTAAGAAAAGAGTAAGGAAAGAGAGAAATCAAAGAAAGTGAAGAAGGTTACCTTTTGTATCCTCGGTTGTGTGCAGAATCTTCAAGAGGTGAAGATTCAGTAGGTTCCAAAGGCTTGCAAAGTGTTCATGCAAGAGGAAATCAACAACAAATTAGGGTTTGTTGTTGTAGTTCAGAATAAACAATAAACGGTGCAAGAAAGAAGAAGTTCTTTACCTTTCAGCTTCAATCCTTCTCTGTCTCTTCAGATTCACCAAGGTAAGAAATTAGGGTTTAGCCAAGATTGACCAAATCCAGGATTTCTTTGAGGGGTTTTGTAGAGGAGAAGGAGATCGTTCCATTGGTGGTTGTGGTTCGGTGTTTGGAGCTGCTCTGCTAGGTTGGGTATCAAACCCTAGCAGAGCGAAGGAGGGAGAACGAGAAAGACGAAGTAGAAGCTTCAGAGATAGAGTGAGAGTGAACGTCAAAGGTTGTTCTCTCTCACGTGTTATCTGTTTCGCATTCGTGGGCCGGGCTTTTCCTTCAACAGTGTTGGACCAGAGTGTTACTTGCACCCTGCAAATATATTCCATACAACCCTGTTAGTAAAACAATAAAGAAAGCTAAAATTGAGCAAAATTTTAATATGGTATAATCAGAGCATTGGTAAATCGATCCAGAGCAACTTTCTAACTCTACTCTGTGTTTCTTTTAAATCTTTAAGCTTTCTTTAAATTTCTTTAAACCCTGCACAGTGAGAAATTGTGCAGGTAACTGTGTTCTAACTTTCTGTGTGTGTTTAAGGTGTAAATCTGCAGAAATGGGAAAAGAAGACAGTTATGTTCCTAAGCTCAATGGGAACAACTATGATACTTGGGCTATTCAGATGAAGCCTATACTAGGGTCACATGGATGCCTATACTTGGTGAAAGAGGGCCTCACAGCACCTCAAGCTAATGCTACCCTCAAAAAAGAAAGAATTCCTTGAAGCGAGAAATGAAAGACTTCATGGTCTCACACTCATCCACAGAGCGTGTGGAGAGGAAGACTTTGAAAGGGTGAGGACTCGTGAAACCTCTAAGGCAAAGACATGGGATGCTCTAGAACATTATTACTTGTGGTGCACTCCAATCAAGGAAGAGAAGCCGCAAGCTCTAAGAGCACAATGATGAAAGTCTTAAAATGAAAAAGATGAAAAGGTAACTCGATTTCTTCAACAGAGTGAAGAAGATCAAAATGATATGGCTCTCCAAGGGGATAAGCTTGAAGAGAATTCAGCAGCGAAAAGATTCTCGGATCAATGCCAAAAAGTGGTATGTGGTGACTAACACCATAGAAGAAACTACAAAAATGTAGGCTCTGGCTAGAGGAGCTCCAGGGGAAAACTAGAGGCCAAGGAGATAAGGCCGGAAATTCGGAGGAAGAATCGTAAGATGAGGACCAAGCCATGTATGCAAAAGCTAAGGGGCAAGAAAGGTAAAAAGGGAGGTAGCAGGAAAGAGTCTAAGAGTTCTAAGAACAAGTCAGTACTTCTAACTCTTCTACTAAATCTAATTCATCTAAAATATAGCAATGCACCTAAGAAAAAGGATAAATCTAAGGTACAATGTTATAGTGTGTGACAAGATGGGGCATTATGCCACCGAGTGTCCCACCGAAAAGAACTCTAAGCCTAATGAGTCGGGTCAAGCCAATGTGGCTAAGGAGGACTCGACTCGAATCGATGAATCGGATAATGTTGCCTTCAAAGATGCTTTGTGATGAACCTAATGAAACTAAGCCTAAGAAGGATAGGATTAAAACTAAGAAAGGAAAGGAATATGTTGTTTTAATAGTAAATGTAAAGATGGGAAAACTATAACGTAAATGCAGTACTTAGACTCAAAGATGTTCTAATCATATGACAAGTAATAAGAAATGGTTAATTAACTTTGATCCAACTGTTAGAAATTGCTATTAGGTGTGCTAATGGTAAGACTATAGTCTCTAAGGGTAGAGGAATATAGAACTAACTAGAGTTGATGGGGAAAAGGTAATTATCTATGATGTGTTATATGTTCTGAGATAAGTTGCAATCTAATCGACTTTAGGACAGATTAATTGAAAAAGGGTTTTCTTGCCTAATGAAAAATGCTAAGTTGAAACTGTTTGATAAAGAGGATAAGCTAATTCTAACTACTCAACTAGCTAATAACAGAACATTTAAAACTAGTATAAACAAGACCGAGGCATCGTGTTTAAGTGCCACCACCGATGATGATACTAGCTTATGGCATAATAGGTTTGGACATCTTCACTATAAGGCTCTAGATAACCTAAGTACTAATAAATTAGTAAAGGGGTTACCTAAGATAGCTAACATTAAGGAAAAGTGTACTACATGCCTAATGAGTAAACAACCTAGGAAAAACTTTAAGAAACAGATTAAACACAGATCTAAAGACTTATTGGAAGTTGTGTATTCTGATTTGTGTGGTCCTATGGATACTCCATCTATAGGAGGGAACAAGTACTTTGTAACTTTTGTGGATGAATACTCAAGGAAGATTTGGGTATATCTACTCAAGTCCAAAAGTGATACTTTCAATGTGTTTAAAAAGTTTAAGGCTATGGTTGAGACTCAAAGTGGTAAGAAACTAAAGGTGTTAAGGACTGATGGTGGTGGTGAGTATACTTCAAAGGAGTTTGAAGAATACTGCACCACCAGTGGTGTTGTTCATGAGGTAACTCCACCATATACTCCACAGCACAATGGAGTGGCAGAAAGGAGAAACAAGACTATCCTAGAAATGGCTAGGAGTATGGTAAAAACCAAGGACTACCTAAAAGACTATGGGCGAAGCAGTGGTGATCGCTGCCTATATTCCGATAGGTGTCCTACAAGAGGTTTGGAGGCTAAGGTGCCCAAACTATGTGGAATGGTGAAATACCCTCGTATCTCACTTGAAGGTATTTGGCTCGATTTGCTTTACGACCATATACACGATAGTAAGAGATCTAAACTTGAGGACAAGAGTAGACCTCTAATCCTAGTGGGATATCATCCTACAGGGGGTTACATGCTACTAGACCCTAATACAAGTAAAACTGAGGTGTCTAGGGATGTGGTTGTGCTTGAAGACAAGCGGTGGGGATTGGGAGAAAGTCGAATGCAGGTAGGTTCAAAGGACTCTCTACAACCATTGAAGAGGTCTTTAACACTGAACCTAATTCTGGTAACACTAATTCTGATGAAGAGGATCCTGTTCTACCTAATGATGATCCTATGTTACCCAATGTGGATCAAAATCCACATGAAGGGGTAAATGAGGAGGGTGAGCAGGAACTTGCACAAAATGTGCAGGCTCCTCCTAGGCCTCAAAGAGAGAGGAGGTTACCTAGGAGGATGCTGGATTTTGAGGTACACATGGATAATCAGGTCACTAATGATGGTGATCTGGTTCACTATGCAATGATAGCAGATGCTGAACCTATGGACTACTTAGAGGCACTCAAGGATGTGCATTGGAAGAAAGCTATGCAGGAAGAGCTCAAGTCTATTGAAAAGAATAAGACCTGGTCTCTAGTTCAGATACCTAAAGGTAAGAAACCTATTAGTGTCAAGTGGGTTTTCAAGCTCAAACTTGATCCTAAAGGCAATATTGTGAAATACAAGGCTAGGTTGGTTGCAAGAGGCTTCCAACAGAAAGAGGGGGTGGATTACACAGAAGTGTTTTCACCTGTGGCCAGGCATGAGACTATACGTTTGGTGATTGCCTTGGCTGTGAATAGAGGTTGGGAGTTGTTCCATATGGATGTTAAGTCAGCATTTCTGAATGGTTCATTAGAGGAAACAGTCTATATTGCTCAACCACCTGGGTTTGAGAAAAAAGGTAAAGAGGAGTATGGTTACCTATTACATAAAGCTCTCTATGGGCTAAAGCAAGCCCCTAGAGCTTGGAATAAGAGAATTGACTCTTTTTTCAAAGAAATTGGGTTCTCTAAATGCACTAGTGAGTTTGGAGTCTATACTAAAGGTAGTATTGATACCTATTTACTAATTGTGTGTTTATATGTGGATGATATGTTGGTCACTGGGAGTAGTCCTAGTGAGGTGGAAAAATTCAAAGTTGCTATGCACAGTGAGTTTGAAATGACAGACTTAGGCAAGTTGTCATACTTTTTGGGACTTGAGTTCCTAAGGGTACCTGAAGGTATAATTCTACATCAAGCTAAGTATGCTACTGAGGTACTAACTAAGTTTGATTTGTTAGGTTGCAATTCTGCAACAAATCCTGCAGAAAGTAACCTTAGCAAAGAGCCAAGTGAAGGTGATGCTAAGGTAGATGCTACACTATACAGGCAGCTAATAGGCTCTTTGAGATACCTATGCCATAGCCGCCCAGATATCTTGTTTGCAACTGGTATGACTAGCAGGTTTATGAATGACCCTAGACAGGTACACTTAAATGCCACTAAGAGAATCCTACGTTATATTTCTGGTTCTACTAACTATGGAATATTTTTTCCTAAGGGGTTCTAACTTAGGAAAAATATTCTCCTTAATTTCTCTCGATTCGATTGGTGTGGTGACCAATTGGATAGGAGAAGCACTTCTGTTTTTTTGTTTAAGTTTCAAGGAGCCCCTATTTCATGGAGCTCCAAGAAACAAAAGTATTGTGGCTCTGTCCTCCCGTGAGGCGCAGTATGTGGCAAGTCAGGGAGCAAAGAACTCAAGCAAAGATGGCTTTGAGTCACTACTCAAGGAGCCGAACGTGGACCTAACTCAACCTCCTACTCTAATGATAGACAACCAATCAAAGATTAAACCTAGCAAAGAATCCTGGTGCTCATGGAAGGACCAAGCATATTGAAGCTAGATACCATTATCTAAGAGAGCAAGTTAACAATGGTAGGCTAAGTGTTGAATATTGTTCAACACAGAATCAATTGGCTAATATTTTTACAAAGGTCCTCAAAGGAGAAACCTTTGTAAAGCTTAGAAGAGAGATAGGACTTGTTGCCTTCTAAACTATGAAGGCAAAGAATCAAAGCTATTCCTTAGAGGCTTGTTTCTAAGGTGTCTATTACTAGTGGCTATCCTGCAGGCTTGTTCGGATGATTTAGTTCTCTCTAACCTAAGCTAACTCTAAGTGGTTTCACTAAACTAACTTAGGGCTTTCTAGATTAAGGGGGGGTGTTGAAATTCCTAATCTTTCAAACCCTAAGTCTAAATTACTCTTAATCTGATTTAGGCTTAAATTATAGCCGTTACAATCAACTCAGCCACATCACATTCAAAACGCAAATTTAAATAGTGTTGTGACCTAAAAACCCTAACAGATTTATTTGGTTAAGAGGTAGTTATTAACTAACTAACCACCTCCTAACCAACATGTCCGCTTCTCTAGTGCCTATCCATTGTGTATATATATTCAGTTCATACATTGTAAAGATAGATACAATATACGAAAATAAAGAAATTTACAATTTACAGTTTAAAATTCCTGCATTTCTGTTCTTCTTCAGAGTTCTAGTTTTTCTTCTAAGTTCCCTTCAAGTTCTTGGTGTGTGTGTGAGAGAGAGACCTCGCAAGAAAGGAATAAATCAGTTAGGGTTTATTCAAACACAGTAAGAAAAGAGTAAGGAAAGAGAGAAATCAAAGAAAGTGAAGAAGGTTACCTTTTGTATCCTCGGTTGTGTGCAGAATCTTCAAGAGGTGAAGATTCAGGGTAGTTCCAGTGCTTGCAAAGTGTTCATGCAAGAGGAAATCAACAACAAATTAGGGTTTGTTGTTGTAGTTCAGAATAAACAATAAACGGTGCAAGAAAGAAGAAGTTCTTTACCTTTCAAACTTCAATCCTTCTCTGCCTCTTTCAGATTCACCAAGGTAAGAAATTAGGGTTTAGCCAAGATTGACCAAATCCAGGATTTCTTTGAGGGGTTTTGTAGAGGAGAAGGAGATCGTTCCATTGGTGGTTGTGGTTCGGTGTTTGGAGCTGCTCTGCTAGGTTGGGTATCAAACCCTAGCAGAGCGAAGGAGGGAGAACGAGAAAGACGAAGTAGAAGCTTCAGAGATAGAGTGAGAGTGAACGTCAAAGGTTGTTCTCTCTCACGTGTTATCTGTTTCGCATTCGTGGGCCGGGCTTTTCCTTCAACAGTGTTGGACCAGAGTGTTACTTGCACCCTGCAAATATATTCCATACAACCCTGTTAGTAAAACAATAAAGAAAGCTAAAATTGAGCAAAATTTTAATATGGTATAATCAGAGCATTGGTAAATCGATCCAGGGCAACTTTCTAACTCTACTCTGTGTTTCTTTTAAATCTTTAAGCTTTCTTTAAATTTCTTTAAACCCCGCATGCTGAGAAATTGTGCAGTAATCGTGTTCTAACTTTCTGTGTGTGTTTAAGGTGTAAATCACAGAAATGGGAAAAGAAGACGCTTATGTTCCTAAGCTCAATGGGAACAACTATGATACTTGGGCTATTCAGATGAAGCCTATACTAGGGTCACATGGATGCCTATACTTGGTGAAAGAGGGCCTCACAGCACCTCAAGCTAATGCTACCCCCTCACGAAAAGAAAGAATTCCTTGAGCGAAAATGAAAGACTTCAAGTGCACACTCATCCACAGAGCGTGTGGAGAGGAAGACTTTGAAAGGGTGAGGGACTGTGAAACCTCTAAGGCAGCATGGGATGCTCTAGAACATTATTACTGTGGTGCAGCTCCAATCAAGGAAGAGAAGCTGCAAGCTCTAAGAGCACAGTATGAAAGTCTTAAAATGAAAAAAGATGAAAAGGTAACTGATTTCTTCAACAGAGTGAAGAAGATCAAAAATGATATGGCTCTCCAAGGGGAGAAGCTTGAAGAGAATTCAGTGTGCAGAAAGATTCTCAGATCAATGCCAAAAAAGTGGTATGTGGTGACTAACACCATAGAAGAAACTACAAAAAATGTAGGCCTGAAGCTAGAGGAGCTCCAGGGAAAACTAGAGGCCAAGGAGATAAGGCTGGAAATTCTGGAGGAAGAATCAGAAGATGAGGACCAAGCCATGTATGCAGCTAAAGCTAAGGGCAAGAAAGGTAAAAAGGGAGGTAGCAGGAAAGAGTCTAAGAGTTCTAAGAACAAGTCAGGTACTTCTAACTCTTCTACTAAATCTAATTCATCTAAAAATAGCAATGCACCTAAGAAAAAGGATAAATCTAAGGTACAATGTTATAGGTGTGACAAGACGGGGCATTATGCCACTGAGTGTCCCACCAGAAAGGGCTCTAAGCCTAATGAGTCAGTTTCTGAAGCCAATGTGGCTAAGGAGGACTCTGACTCAGATACTGATGAATCAGATAATGTTGCCTTCAGCATGCTTTGTGATGAACCTAATGAAACTAAGCCTAAGAAGGATAGGATTAAAACTAAGAAAGGAAAGGAATATGTTGTTTTAATAGTAACAGGTAAAGATGGGAAAACTATAACCGTAAATCAGTACTTAGACTCAAAGATGTTCTAATCATATGACAAGTAATAAGAAATGGTTAATTAACTTTGATCCAACTGTTAGAATTGCTATTAGGTGTGCTAATGGTAAGACTATAGTCTCTAAGGGTAGAGGGAATATAGAACTAACTAGAGTTGATGGGGAAAAGGTAATTATCTATGATGTGTTATATGTTCCTGAGATAAGTTGCAATCTAATCAGCTTAGGACAGTTAATTGAAAAAGGGTTTTCTTGCCTAATGAAAAATGCTAAGTTGAAACTGTTTGATAAAGATGATAAGCTAATTCTAACTACTCAACTAGCTAATAACAGAACATTTAAAACTAGTATAAGCAAGACTGAGGCACTGTGTTTAAGTGCCACCACTGACAGTGATACTAGCTTATGGCATAATAGGTTTGGACATCTTCACTATAAGGCTCTAGATAACCTAAGTACTAATAAACTAGTAAAGGGGTTACCTAAGATAGCTAACATTAAGGAAAAGTGTACTACATGCCTAATGAGTAAACAACCTAGGAAAAACTTTAAGAAACAGATTAAACACAGATCTAAAGACTTATTGGAAGTTGTGTATTCTGATTTGTGTGGTCCTATGGATACTCCATCTATAGGAGGGAACAAGTACTTTGTAACTTTTGTGGATGAATACTCAAGGAAGATTTGGGTATATCTACTCAAGTCCAAAAGTGATACTTTCAATGTGTTTAAAAAGTTTAAGGCTATGGTTGAGACTCAAAGTGGTAAGAAACTAAAGGTGTTAAGGATCGATGGTGGTGGTGAGTATACTTCAAAGGAGTTTGAAGAATACTTGCACCACCAATGGTGTTGTTCATGAGGTAACTCCACCATATACTCCACAAAGACAAATGGAGTGGCGAGAAAAGGAGAAACAGGACTATCCTAGAAATGGCTAGGAGTATGGTAAAAACCAAGGGACTACCTAAAAGACTATGGGCGTAGCGCAGGTGATCTCTTGCCTATATTCCTCGAATAGGTGTCCTACAAGAGGTTTGGAGGCTAAGGTGCCCGAAACTATGTGGAATGGTGAAATACCCTGCGTATCTCACTTGAAGGTATTTGGCTCAGTTGCTTACAGCCATATACCTGATAGTAAGAGATCTAAACTTGAGGACAAGAGTAGACCTCTAATCCTAGTGGGATATCATCCTACAGGGGGTTACAGGCTACTAGACCCTAATACAAGTAAAACTGAGGTGTCTAGGGATGTGGTTGTGCTTGAAGACAAGCAGTGGGATTGGGAGAAAGGTTGAACAGGTAGGTTCAGTGGACTCTACAACCATTGAAGAGGTCTTTAACACTGAACCTAATTCTGGTAACACTAATTCTGATGAAGAGGATCCTGTTCTACCTAATGATGATCCTATGTTACCCAATGTGGATCAAAATCCACATGAAGGGGTAAATGAGGAGGGTGAGCAGGAACTTGCACAAAATGTGCAGGCTCCTCCTAGGCCTCAAAGAGAGAGGAGGTTACCTAGGAGGATGCTGGATTTTGAGGTACACATGGATAATCAGGTCACTAATGATGGTGATCTGGTTCACTATGCAATGATAGCGATCTTGAACCTATGGACTACTTAGAGGCACTCAAGGATGTGCATTGGAAGAAAGCTATGCAGAAGAGCTCAAGTCTATTGAAAAGAATAAGACATGGTCTCTAGTTCAGATACCTAAAGGTAAGAAACCTATTAGTGTCAAGTGGGTTTTCAAGCTCAAACTTGATCCTAAAGGCAATATTGTGAAATACAAGGCTAGGTTGGTTGCAAGAGGCTTCCAACAGAAAAGAGGGTGGATTACACGTGAAGTGTTTTCACCGTGGCGTGCATGAGACTATACGTTTGGTGATTGCCTTGGCAATGTGAATAGAGGTTGGGAGTTGTTCCATATGGATGTTAAGTCAGCATTTCTGAATGGTTCATTAGAGGAAACAGTCTATATTGCTCAACCACCTGGGTTTGAGAAAAAAGGTAAAGAGGAGTATGGTTACCTATTACATAAAGCTCTCTATGGGCTAAAGCAAGCCCCTAGAGCTTGGAATAAGAGAATTGACTCTTTTTCAAAGAAATTGGGTTCTCTAAATGCACTAGTGAGTTTGGAGTCTATACTAAAGGTAGTATTGATACCTATTTACTAATTGTGTGTTTATATGTGGATGATATGTTGGTCACTGGGAGTAGTCCTAGTGAGGTGGAAAAATTCAAAGTTCTGCTTATGCACAAGTGAGTTTGAAATGACGGACTTAGGCAAGTTGTCATACTTTTTGGGACTTGAGTTCCTGGGGTACTGAAGGTATAATTCTACATCAAGCTAAGTATGCTCTTGAGGTACTAACTAAGTTTGATTTGTTAGGTTGCAATTCGCAACAAATCTCGCAGAAAGTAACCTTAGCAAAGAGCCAGTGAAGGTGATGCTAAGGTAGATGCTACACTATACAGCAAATTAATAGGCTCTTTGAGATACCTATGCCATAGCCTTGAGATATCTTGTTTGCAATCTGGTATGACTAGCGGGTTTATGAATGACCTAGACAGTACACTTAAATGCCACTAAGAGAATCCTACGTTATATTTCGGTTCTATTTAACTATGGAATATTTTTTCCTAAGGGTTCTAACTTAGGGAAAAATATTCTCCTTGGTTTCTCTGATTCTGATTGGTGTGGTGACCAATTGGATAGGAGAAGCACTTCTGGTTTTTTGTTTAAGTTTCAAGGAGCCCCTATTTCATGGAGCTCCAAGAAACAAAGTATTGTGGCTCTGTCCTCCTGAGGCGTAGTATGTGGCAAGTCAGGAGTGGAGAACTCAAGCGGCATGGTGGAGTCACTACTCAAGGAGCCGAACGTGGACCTAACTCAACCTCCTACTCTAATGATAGACAACCAATCAAAGATTAAACCTAGCAAAGAATCCTGGTGCTCATGGAAGGACCAAGCATATTGAAGCTAGATACCATTATCTAAGAGAGCAAGTTAACAATGGTAGGCTAAGTGTTGAATATTGTTCAACACAGAATCAATTGGCTAATATTTTTACAAAGGTCCTCAAAGGAGAAACCTTTGTAAAGCTTAGAAGAGAGATAGGACTTGTTGCCTTCTAAACTATGAAGGCAGCAACTGAAAGCTATTCCTTAGAGGCTTGTTCTAAGGTGTCTATTACTAGTGGCTATCCCAGAGGCTTGTTCTGGATGATTTAGTTCTCTCTAACCTAAGCTAACTCTAAGTGGTTTCACTAAACTAACTTAGGGCTTTCTAGATTAAGGGGGGGTGTTGAAATTCCTAATCTTTCAAACCCTAAGTCTAAATTACTCTTAATCTGATTTAGGCTTAAATTATAGCCGTTACAATCAACTCAGCCACATCACATTCAAAACAGAATTTAAATAGTGTTGTGACCTAAAAAACCTAACAGTTTATTTGGTTAAGAGGTAGTTATTAACTAACTAACCACCTCCTAACCAACATGTCCGTTCTCTAGTGCCTATCCATTGTGTATATATATATTCAGTTCATACATTGTAAAGATAGATACAATATACAGAAATAAAGAAATTTACAATTTACAGTTTAAAATTCCTGCGTTTCTGTTCTTCTTCAGAGTTCTAGTTTTTCTTCTAAGTTCCCTTCAAGTTCTTGGTGTGTGTGTGAGAGAGACCTCGCAAGAAAGGAATAAATCAGTTAGGGTTTATTCAAACACGATGAAGAAAAGAGTAAGGAAAGAGAGAAATCAAAGAAAGTGAAGAAGGTTACCTTTTGTATCCTCGGTTGTGTGCAGAATCTTCAAGAGGTGAAGATTCAGGGTAGTTCCAGTGCTTGCAAAGTGTTCATGCAAGAGGAAATCAACAACAAATTAGGGTTTGTTGTTGTAGTTCAGAATAAACAATAAACGGTGCAAGAAAGAAGAAGTTCTTTACCTTTCAGCTTCAATCCTTCTCTGTCTCTTCAGATTCACCAAGGTAAGAAATTAGGGTTTAGCCAAGATTGACCAAATCCAGGATTTCTTTGAGGGGTTTTGTAGAGGAGAAGGAGATCGTTCCATTGGTGGTTGTGGTTCGGTGTTTGGAGCTGCTCTGCTAGGTTGGGTATCAAACCCTAGCAGAGCGAAGGAGGGAGAACGAGAAAGACGAAGTAGAAGCTTCAGAGATAGAGTGAGAGTGAACGTCAAAGGTTGTTCTCTCTCACGTGTTATCTGCTTCGCATTCGTGGTAGGCTTTTCCTTCAACAGTGTTGGACCAGAGTGTTACTTGCACCCTGCAAATATATTCCATACAACCCTGTTAGTAAAACAATAAAGAAAGCTAAAATTGAGCAAAATTTTAATACCGTGAACACCCCTACATATATCTCAATTATAAGACTCTTTTGGTAATTATTTTTGTAATTATGAATTTTTTCGGCTTAAACAAAATGACAAATAAAAACCATACACACACTATTATACGTAGTTCGAACCTGAGAGTCAGTGTCATCATGTCATTGAAATTGTCAATACAACCTACAGTGAAGACAATAATTTTATAGTAGAACATGAATCCTTGATCACCGCATCTAATTTCTTCTGTCTTTATAAATGATATACATAATACATATTTAGTGTTGTGTGTCTTTCTTTCGATTTATCTAACGATTTATCCCTTATAATTGGTTGCATTGACAATTTCAGCGACATGGGGATACCAATTCTCGAGTTCCAAGCTGAAAGTAAATAGTGGTAGTGTGTGAGTGATGTTTATTTGTCATTTCGTTTAAACTAGCTAAATTTTTTAGTGATTTATGAATTTGGGATATTTTCTTTTTGTCCTCAATACAAATGATTGAGACCAGGGAATTGAGAGGGAGAAAGTAGAGCTTTGTAAATTTGAACTCACACTCACGATATATATCCACATAACACATACTTGTGTTTCATAACTCGAAAATATAATTATAAATTTAGGATAGTTTATTGCAATATATTGTTTGTTTATGAAAGTCCTTTTCCGTAAAGTATTAGCAACTGTTATATAGTATTGTCTTTTTTGAGTTTGTTGTTGTCAAATAGTGCATCAGAACGATGAACTATTAGAAAACAGAAGGATAACTATTACCTGAGTTTCCACGTAAATACTGTATGGGAAAAATCAATTCCCTAGTTAAAAAACAAAGAAAAATATGACCCGGGTAGAAGAAGTCAATTATATGTGGTTGTTATGAAAAGGAAGAAGCAGCCGAGAAGGTACTCCAGTCCATATGAGACACTCACTTCATCATATATTAATGCTGAAATTATTCCTAGAAGAATCTTAGAACATTTTGGATGTTCACAATTGTGTTTAGTCTATTCATAGATAAGTCAAAGTCGTTTTTAACAAGTAAATTTTTATCAGTATATATAGCATTTATCTTAACATTATTAATACACATTCTCTTCACATAAAAGAAAAGTTTGAAACAGTGTTCAATCATATAATAAAACTAAAAGAGGGAAAAATACACCAAATTCAGATGTGGCATAATTCTACAAGGTTTATGGAGCACCAACCTAGTCAGGGTTGTGTCTGAGATTTTGAGTGTCATGTGCGAAGTCTGAATTCCACACATGACTCAATCCATGTGTGTGGTCCTCCATGAATTTTTCATTTTCTAAAAAGCTTCATTCATCTGTCGAGAAAGACGTGTGACATCTCTTTTATACATTGGTTGCAGCATTTGTCTAGTGTTTTATGTGGTCTCTTTTTAATATGTATTTGTCGGCTTGTCTTGTCAAGCTATGCTTAGAGTTGTGAATGAGTGAAAGAAAATTTGGAAGCCAAAGAGAAATGATTTTCTCGAGAGCACAATATGTTAAGCTTTCACCAAATTTCAAAGATTTAACCGGTTTCATTCTCAAACATTTTTCATATGTTTTACAATATAATGCAAGATTTCAGATTATTGCAAAACACAACTCTCATCCACTTTTTATCATGATAAGTTGCTTTAGAAAAGCCCAAAAAGAACGAGGATTTATATTCTCCATTCTTTTCAGTACAATATTTAAGGCTCAAGGAAGCAACAAAAATAAATTGGAAGAATTCATACAAGTGGGCTATTATTCACAATAAGTGTTCCCCACGTTTACTTTTGAACATGCAACAAGTACCTTCTACTCTCTATCAAGATATGTGGTTCAACACGATGTTAGAACAAGCAAGTCAACACATCATTTTGATTTTCACATTCCTCATTCAAACTGTCAAAGATGGGTATTGTGAGATTTTGAAAAGTAGCCTATAAGATAGTACCTTATGGCCTCCCTTTTTTTTTTGTTTTGCTAATGAGAGTAAAACATATTTATGATAGCTTCTAAAACTAGTAGTTGATGATCCTTTTATCTTTCTCACGTTTTGCTATTTGGAGAAAACTCATCTTTAATAGCTTCTGAATCTAGTGGCCTCTATCCCACCTTCTCAACTTCTTCCTCATTAAGATTGTTTTCTGCATATCACAAATCTCTTTCTAAATCATCCCTGAGACATGTTCTTTACCTCCATGGTTGGTCATCACTTCTTCCAGATCTTCATCTCTTCACACTATTAAGTGTGTTTATCCCTAAGAGTCTGAGTTGTGATACCAATTCAAGTGGCATAGAGAGTCACAAGAAGAGGGGGTTGAATTGTGACTATTTGAAAATTTATATCCTGCAAATTAGAAAATATCCTCTCAAGTTGATACTTGGAGATGATATAGTTAGCATAAAACAATTTCACAAGACATTCTCTTCTTGAGTAGGTTCCACGCATTAAACCTTCTCCAAGGTGAGTAGGTTCCACACAGTGAACCTTCTCTAGTTGAGTAAGTTCAACATGTTTAGCCTTCTCTGCGCTGAGTAGGATTCACACTGTGAACTTCTTCTACCTGAGTAGGTTCAATGTAGTGAACCTTCTCTTGTTGATAAGTTCAGTACATAATGAGTTGTGCGTTGTATATATGCATAAATATATTTTGCTGATCATATGAGATTTATCCTTTTGTTGAACATGGTCATTTAGTGTTTTCTGACACGAGGAACATATTATCAAACTATATATATGTTAAGAATAAACTTGTTTAACTATAGAAGCTTATGAGGATGAAATCAGTATAGACCAAAGCTTCTCATGATTAACAGATGCTTCAAAACAGAATATGAGTTATGCATAAAATACATGAGTAGCTTCTGTTTTAAGCATTTGTTAATGTGAGGATAAGAGGGTGATGGAATATGAGCATAATGTAAATCATGCAGAGATAAGGGATGAGTGAATTACACATTGAAGATTTATCCTGGATTACCCATTAACTTAGGGCTACATCCAGTCCTCACCTCCAGTGAGATTTTTCCACTATTCTCCAATTAATACAAGTGATCTTTTTTCAAGCCTATTCAAGCTTTACAACAAGTATTCTTTCTTCAAGTCTCTTCATGCTCTACATCAACAAGTATCTACCAATTGTTTCCTCACCAATAGTCACCCATTTTAGGTACCTTAATACACTCACAACAAGTGGATGTGAAATAAGCAAAACAAGCTACACACTCTTTCTAAGATATCCCAAGGTGTATAGCACATGAGTAAGAATGTGAAAGAAGATAATGATGGAGAGCAATAATTGATCTTGATATGGCTTGTGTTTATGTCTCAACATCTTTCATCTATTTCAGCTTCCAATCACTTATATGATAGATGGATTTTGAATTTCTTTGCTGAAATCTCTTCTAGAGCAAACTTCTCAGTTTTCGAAGCTTATAATGACCAAGCTTCTCATTTCTTTGAGAAGCTTCTCAACGAGAGAAGGTTGAGCGATGAAGAAATCTGATGTAGGCACAATGTAATCCCTTTTCCTTGAGTTTCTTCAACTTTTTCATGTTAATATAGTTCATTTATTCATTATAGTCGTTGGGAGTAAGCTAGGAGAGAAGGAGACACAAAGTACTAGTGATGGGACAACACTAATATCCTTTTGTGCTTTTTGTATAAAGTTGTGAGCCCTTTTAGTGTGGAAAGTTGTGACAGCAAACCTTCTCACAAACCTTCTCAAGAGCTTTTTCAATAACCTTCTCAAGAACCTTCTCACGAACCTTCTCAAGATCCTTGTACAAAATCTTTGAATTTTCGGTATTGATATAGTCTTTTGATACTTAAAAGAGTCATTGGAATTATCCATGGTCTATAGGAGTGATTTGGAGTGATGTGATGGAAGTTGAGAAGGTTGGTCGCTTTTGAACCTTCTCAAGTTGCACTTTGTACTTTATCTGAACTTCTGAACCTTCTCATGCTGACACCGTTCTCTCTCTCTCCACATGCTGACCTCCTATAACCTACTGCCCTTTTGGATAGGTTATGACAGCTCACATGAACCTTCTCATGTTTTATACTTTGTACAAACACCCTTAATGGATCATATGAATAATTAAGGAGTTTCTCTTTTGACATTTAAAACTTTCCAACACATTTATTGCTTGGATCTGACATTTAATGCGGTGATGTTCATATGAGAAGAATTGTTGTGTTTCTCTAGCTTGAGTAGGTTGTTGTTCTTTAACCTTCTAAAGCTTGATATTTCTTACTTTCGAACTTTCTCATCAATGGACCTTCTTATCTAAGATCTTGGTGAGGTCAAACTTTTTTCGACTTTTGTTCAAACCTTCTGTTGACTCTTGGTCAAGTCTTCTGTTGACTTAGACAACCTTATCATATTTCAACATTTTCATGTTCAAGTCTTAGCTTGGTCAAACCTTCTATTGACTTGGTCAAACCTTCCGTTTACTTGGTCAAACCTTTTGTTGACTTAGTCAATCCTTCTCATAATTGAACCTTCTCATGTCATTTCTACCTTTGATTTCTTACACTTTTTGGTATGCTTCTAGATAAGTTTTTGAACATTTAAGCAAGAGAGCATTGGCAAAATATAATCCAATTAATAACTGTTACACTTCTTTGATCAATACTGTCATTAGGTTCTTAGGACCCCACTTGATAGAAATTCACTTATTGGCTTGAACTTTTCTCTTGAGAGTATGATGTCTTCTATTTTCTCTTTGTGAATTTCTTCGTCCAACAATGTTGTAGGTGCTATTTTGATTCTTCAGTTGTTGAGAATAATGTGCATTGGATTGATCTAATTTACTTATAGCATGTCCACTTATAGGAAACATGTTCTTTCAACAAACTCAACTGCACTCATTAGTAGAACATCATTCAAAATACTTAACATTTAGTTCAAAAGGTTTGTTTTATTAAAACCATATATCAAAAAGGATTTGAACTCAACGGTAAGCTACTTCACTCACACACAACTATTGTGTGTTGTGGGCGTACCTTAGCGCTTTGGTCTTGTGGTCTTCTAGTTCTCTTAAATGTAATGTTTTTTTTTTGACACAATCTTAAATGTAAAATGTAATGTTGATGCGGCATTTTTGAAGATGATAGGTACGTCGTTGGGTTATGTATCCGGGATGAGAATGGAGATTTCGTGAAGGCGAAGATGGTATGGTTTATCGGTAGGCCACATCCATCGGAAGTTGAAGCTATAGAGCTATTGGAAGCTATCAATTGGTTGTGAGAATTGGGCATATCCATCGTGTTACCATCGAGCTTGATTGTAAAGCGGTAGTAGATGGAATCCGAGTTTGTGCAATTTTCAATCTGAATACGGCTAAATTCTAAGAAGTTGTCGTACTCTTTTATCTAATTTAGAAAACAACGTTGTTAGTTTTATCAGGAGGAAAACAAACATTGTGGCTCATACTCTAGCTAGATCATCAAAGAATTATGCTAGCTCTCATGTCTTTGATTGTATTTCTTCTTGTATTGCCACTTTACTATTGAATGAAATGCCATAAGTAAAGAGAGTTGGTGAGGAGTTGACTCACGTCCCACAAGGTCGTGGGTTCAACTCCCGATGCTGATGTGACCACCACCACTTTGGTGATATGTAAGTACCTCAATAAGCGTTTAAAGAGTCTTGATGTCTACCCTGACCCTAGTGAGCCTCAAGAGTCTAACTCTCTTAAACTTTCTATATTAAAAAAAACATAAATTTCTTTTGGTAAAAGAGAGAGAGAGAGAATGATACTTTACAAAAAAAGAAGACTGTTTGTCCAAAAAAACTTAATTGAAGGTTTATTTATTATAGACGATAGCCGTTACACTTTTATTTGTGTTTTAGTGGTAAGATTTTCAAATCCCTCGATTTCCAACACTGTCCTTTCAGTTCTCACTCCTGTCTGTTCCAATATCACCTTCTTAAGTTCAATCTCTTTCCATTGTCATCCAAATTACAAATGGGTTGCTGCTTCAGCAGAGCCACAACCCAAAACCAAAACCCAGTTAACAAAAACGCTAACAGAAACCAGCAACCCGACCTGAAATCCTCGCCGCCCAAATCAAATCCAACCCATGAAGAACCCCCACCATCACCACCACCGATAGAAGAGGAATCTGTGAAAGAGGTCCTCTCTGAAACACCCATCTCCAGACCTCACCAAATTCCAATTTTGATGGAAGAAACAAAGACCCAAATGCCTTTAGTTGAAAACCCACCTGAGAAATTCGAAACAAAGGTACCCATAGAGGAAGTCTCAGAGGTAGTATCTCAGCTCTCAGAAGTATGCACTGTGAGTGAAAGCCTCTCAACTGCCACAACTGCTACCGTTACAGAGAAGAGAGAAGACGAAGCAATCAGCAAACAGTGTAGCAGAGAAGGAACAACGACTCACCACAAGTGGAATCAATCTCCATCAAGGAAACGCCCTCACGCCGCCGATGGAAACGTCAATGCCGGGAGAGAACGGAGGGTTAAGTCGCCGGCTAGAAGGCCGGAGCCTTCGCCGGAGAAGAAAGTCAAGGGTGGTTCGCGGTTAGTTCGTGGAAGGGAATCTGGTGCCATGGGGAATCGGAGGCTCAATGCGGGTTCTTCCGGCGTTCGCCGTGATTCCGGCGAGGGTTCCGGTAGGAGGTCGAGGTCTCCTTCGTGTGTCCGTACGGTTGGTGGGACTAGCAAGGTTGGCGTCGTCGGTAGTCGGAAACAAACGCCGGCGGCGGCAAATGGCGTGGAGGTGGAGAAGAAGAGTGAGAGTGAGGAGGTTGTAGAGAAAAACGACATCGTTTCGCAGGGGGAGACCATTGAAAACCCTCACGTTTCAATGGAATGCTTTATTTTTCTGTAGAGAAACACGTTTCTCAAGGTTTTTGAATTCTGGAAGCGATTCACATGTGGTTCTTTTAATTGTAGCAGCAGTTTCACTTTTGACTTTTTCTGTCTTGTTAAAACGGTGTTGTGCTTTTTGTGTCTCATGAGGAAAAAGAAATTGCATATTGCTGCTCCTGTAAATATGAACTTTTGAGTCACAATTTAATACGCGGAATTTTTGAATTTTAGAAAAGATTTTCTACACAGATAATGAATTTTCAACCACGCATGAGTGAACAGTTAGGGTATTAAATTAGGAGTCTAATGAATCTATCTTATCTAATTTAATCTAATATCTATTTATTCAAACAAATAACTTAGAAAATTACAATTTTAGAAATCTTACTTTTTTGACACATCATCACTTTTATTTTATATTTAATTTTTTAATTCTACTTTCTATTCATTTCTCACTCACTCTCTTTCAATCTCACATTTCCCAATATTTCTTACTTCTTACACATCTATTATTAGTGGCCCCCACACACTTTATTTAAAAATATTTATTTTCCCAATTTTTTTAATCCACTATATAATCTAATATAATTAAATTAATATTAAATTAAATAATCTACAATTTACTCTTATTTATTATCTAACCTAATATTTATTTATCTATTTATACAAACAAACCACATTTAAATTACTCAAACAAGCCTTTTGTCAAAAAAAATTACTCAAACGAGCCTCCCTATTCACTTGACAATTCATCTAACTAATGAAAACTGTAATTTACTATCATACTTTTATCAAATTTCTTCTCTCAATGCATTTTCTTCTCACTCCCACTTTTTTCCTACTTTCTCTTACTTTTTTTTTTCAAAATTCAAAATTCAAATCAAACTCACCAACTTTCTTTCCCCACTATCTACTAATTTGATCTAATATCTATTTATACAAACAAACCATTCTTAAATTACTCAAGCAAGTTTCATTTATTTATTTGACAACTCATCTAACTAAGGGCAACATTGTTGTAATTTACTATCACATTCTTTTTCAAATTTCTTCTCCCAGTACATTTTCTTCTCACTCCCATTTTTTTAAGTTTCCCCTCTGTTCCTAACTATTCCCTTGAGTAGGGTTTAGCAAGAACACAGAATATAGTGAATAGAGAGTAAAAAGTTCATCCCTTTCATTGGCCTCGTGGGCATATATTTATATTACAAGGCGTCATTAAAGCTCATAAATGCACATAAAGATACATGAATGTCGCGAGATCTCAGGCGAGATTCTCGGGCTTGCCTAATATGTCTAGCAGGGATTTCGCTTTGGTGAGCCTATCGTGAGTCGTCGGCCCTTGGGCGGAGAAGGTCTGGCGTCGGCGCAGTGCGTCGCCGACGGGCAGCTTGCGGTGGTGAGGAGTGGTGACCTTGGTCTTCGCCTCTTCTAAGCCCGGATGAATCGGCCAGAGCGCGATCATATCCGAGCCTTCTGGGTGATCGGTACCGGGAACACGACCTCGAGCGGCGAGCACTTTGTGCGAAGGCGTTCCAAGGTGCTTTGACTTATCCTTAGTTCCCATAGTCCCTCATTCTGTGTGCTGAAGTGACCCGTCTGTGTTTGCTTTTAGCGTCTTGGGTTCTGGTCATGCGTGGATTTTTGCGCTCCCCTTGACCTGGTCAGTTTTTGACTCGCATGAGTTTCTGCTGCATCATAAGTGTGTTTCTGCTGCATCATAAGTGTGTTTCCTTTGACTTGGTCAGTTTGACTTGTACGGGTTTCCGTTACATCATAAACGTAACCCCTAGAGGTTTCGCTCCTCCCTTGTATAAATAGGGGTTCCTCGTCGCTTTGGTTGTTCATGGCTTGGTTGCGCGCGCCTTCCTATTGTGAGGTTGCATCCCCTCCTTTGAGTCTTTTGAACAACCCCATCTATCGCAAGTGTGTGGGGGTTGTCAAGAGGCTCAAAGTGGGGGTTATTGATCTTCGTGAGCTCTGCTCTTTTCTTTTTGCAGGTGGCTTCATCTCTGAATGTTGGAGTTGTTCAGAAGACTCAAAGAGCGATCGGCTGGGATATCTCGCCGACCGTTCGTGGAAGGTGACACCTCGGCCATTTGATGCGGGGTCTCGTCATAATTGGCTGGCAATCCTCGAGTGGGCCTTGGTGTTGCCTTAGGTGTGAAAGGGGAGGTTGTCCTCCGTTCCTGCTGCCTGGGTCCGATTCAGAACATCAGGTGTAGCAATCAGGCCAGGAAGCTCATCAGGAGATACTTCAAAGTTCGGTGGTACCTGCGAGAAAGTCGTCGTTACCAAGCACACATTAGTAGTTCATTCTTTTGTAGTGATTTTGAATTCACGCTGCCATTGTAATGTATTGTAATGTTGTATTGAAAATAAACAGACTTAATTAGTACTAAAATCTTCCCTTTTATTGTTGTTTTCTGCTTGTCTGGCTTTTCTTTTCGCCCCGCGACCGATTGCATCTTCCTGTTTCTCCGAACTTTCTCATAGCCGAGGGCGTTGTGGCTCCTCCGACTTCTCTTTTGGCCGACGACCTAGGGGCCGATGTCTATTAATTGACGCGATGTGACGTGGCGTTTGATTGATTTGATTTTTGGCAGGAGGTGTCATCATGACGTTCTGGGGAACTGTTATGTCTTTTAAGTGCCCCATTGGGGGCAGGACACGTGTCACGACCCTACCGCCTAGGATTTGAACCGCTTCGAGTCTCCACCGTTGATTTTCTTGGTGGGTTTGTGAGTCGTTGGATCATTTTTACTCCGAAAGGGTCTTACCTTCGTGCCTCTTCGCTCAATTTTCTTTTTCGTTTCACTTCCTCTCCGTTCCTGCTACCGTCTTCTTTTCACATCCCTCTCTTCTTGTGCCTTTCTCTTCCCTTGGTGGTGTTCGTGGCTACCCAGGTTTCTTTCTTAAGGTACATGGCTTTTCGCATTGCTCTTTTATTTTTTGCCTTGGTGTGTATAGTTGGCTGCTTTTTCCCTGCTTCTCTTGGGTTCGCACTTGCTGCTACTGTTTCCTGCAAAAATAGGGATGGTTTCGATAGTTGAAATAAGTAGCGATAGTGAGAGCAAGGTAACCTCTGAATATAAGTGCCCTAATCCCAACTGTGTTGTCTCCATTAAATGTGGCTATTGTTCGTTGCGCAACTGTCGTCGAGTAATAAGGGAAATAGCCGAACTTTATAACAGTGACTCCCCTTCTGATTCCGCAGGATCGGCTGATTTGTCTGTCATGGCCGAAGATGAGAGTCCTAGCGGCAAACGATCTGGGAGCGAGGGGCTTTCCTGGGTGGATCAAGAGGTGCTTGATTCGTACTCAGAGCTTCGCATCGAGGCCTCTCTTGTTAGCATTCGGCAGATACTATGTCACCCCTCGGATGAGGGATCGGCCACGGCTAGTCCGGTTTCCTTGGAGGAAGCCGTTTCAGATGAGTGCGTTCCGGGAGATGATGTATACACTTACGCTTACCAGACCTGGTTTGAGCATTTGAGGGTTCGGCTGCCTTTCCCCACCTTTTACTGCCAGGTGTTGAAGATGCTCCACGTAGCTCCGACGCAGCTTCATCCCAACGGGTGGGCCCATATGAGGGCCTTCGAAATCCTTTGCGAATGCCTTGGGGAAGAAGTCTCGGCTTGCAAGTTTTTGTATTTCTTCCGCTCGTCGGTGAATGATCCAATGAGATGGATGTCTCTATGTAACCACCAGCGCCGCCCCTTTATGGCCTTGTACAAAAGTAGCTATAAGTACTTCAAGCATTACTGGTTCCGTTTGTCTCCGGGGCCGAAGTGTCCCTTATTGCTGGTTGACGAGGCTGGTGACGAACTGTTCCCTTTGAGTTGGACGTGGAACCCCAAGGATAAGTTTTCCGTTGAGAGGAGGGCGCTGAGTTCGGTTGAAAAGGCAGAGGTGGATCGGTTGGATGGTTGGGTTAAGTCTTCGGGCATGCTGAAATCTTCGTTGCTGCTAGGTCTAGTGGATGACGCTGAGTCTTTGATTGACTATTTAAGTAATTCTCTCGGGCATCTTTCCCTCCCCCCCCCTTTTTTTTTTTGATGGAAGGGTGCTTCTCTTTTCAGGTGGTTTTGGGATGTCTACACTTAGCGTTGTTGAGCGCAAGAAATACCGGGAGAGGCAGAAAAAGAAACAAGGGATACCTTTGGAGCCTTCTCCTTCATCGGTTTTAGTGTCGAGTCCCTCTTCTGGCCGAAGTTCTCCTGTCGCCCCAAGTCCGGTTAAGGTTTTGACAGTGCCACTGGGGTCGGAAGGTGCTGCCAATGTTCAAGGTACGAGTAGTCCTCGTCCCCCTCCCTTCTCGGAGAATCCTGCTGCAAAGAGGCAGAGGACTGGTGCTGCTATTGAGATTGGTTTGTCGCAGCGCGGGGAGGGGGTTATTGACACTGCTTGGAAGGACGTGTTGAGATGTCAAAAGAGGGCCGATGGACCTGCCGACGAGCCCATCCGTTCAACCTTTGATTCCAGGTATCCTTTGAATACCGTGCTCAACGCTGCTGCTGGTGCAGGTGATGTGGAAAAGGTGGCTACTCTGGGGATTCGGCAGACGTTGGTGGCAGTGAAAACCTATGGCCATTATGCTTTGGTGCTTGCCCACCTTGCTGAGGATGCTTTCAATAGAACTGCTGCCGAGCACGGCCGACAGGAGGAGGCCTGGAAGAAGACCAAGGAGGAGCTGGAGGCCTGTAAGGCTGAGAGGAACCGTTTGGAACAAGAATTGGTTAAGTGGGACCTGGAGAAACGTTGTCTTGAGGGGAGGGTGTTTGAGTTGACTGCCGAGAAGGAGAAGTTGGGGGAGTCCTTGGGTAAGGTTGGCAAGGAGTTGGAGGCGGCGCAGGCTGAAACTTCTAGCAGCAATGGAGTGCTCAAAGGAATTTGGGATTTGTTCCCCAACTTGCCTGTAGGTGGAGATTTGGTTGAGGCTATCGATGAGGTGAAGGCTTCGGTTGCTGAAAGTTTTGACAATGGTTTTAGCAGGGCGATGGATCAGCTGAAGGCCATTTATCCTGAAGTTGACGTCGGGCGGTTTGATCCTGACAAAATTGTGGTGAACGGCGAGCTTGTTGACGAAGAGGCTGCCGAGGGAGTTGCCAGTGGCGTGGCCGATGGCGCCTCACTTGATTTTGGTAAAGTTGATGAACTGTTGACCGATGCCGAAGTGGGGCAAGTTTTGGCCGACGGCGAAGTCCACGGCGAAGATCCTCCTCAGGCTCCTTAATTTTTCCTGCTAAGCAAAGACAAAGTTTTTTGACCAAGTTTTGTAATGGATTCAAGTTACTTCGGTTCTATTTTACCGGTTATTGCGCTTTTTAGTTACAGCGTCTTGTTTCACTTCGGTTCTATTTTACCGGGTTTAATGGGCTTTTCTCCGGTGTCGGACACGTTGGTCCTGTCGGCGAGCGCGTTAGCATCGCCTGCACCTTTGAAGAGCTCTTACACCGCACCGAGCGTGTTAGCATCGTCGGCAATTACTTTAGCCTATGCGATGCAAGCTCCATTTCGGTTTCCGGTGAGGCGAAGGCCCACGCCGAACTGAACTGGTGTGCCCAAGGGTGGTGCGTGGCTCGTCAGCCCCGCTCTCACCTGTCAGGACTTTAGTCTTCATTGCCCAAGGGCAACATCGAGACGTTGCTCGGTCCTTGCCTATCGGGACTTTGTTATTATGGCCGCTCTCTTGTTTTAACCTTTGGGATCAGGTTGTTGAGTTGCTTTGCTTAGAGAAAATAATTTGTGTTGAATTGAAAATCGGTTCTCTTTATTTAAGATGAAGATGAAGTACATTTGGGGCTTTTATACTGCCGCATACAAATGTTACATGAAGTGAATAATGGATGATGGTGAGAACCGACGACTAGTAGCTTGATTTCAACTGTAGTAAAACCGGAGGTTGGCAGCATTCCAGGACCTCGGGATTTTACCTCCATCCAACTTTTCTAACTTGAAGGCTCCCTGGCCGATGACTTCTTTAACTCTGAACGGGCCTTCCCAGTTTGCTGATAGTTTACCTGTGGCACCGACACGGCTAGATCGCCTGAGCACTAGGTCCCCTGCTCTGAAGGTTCTTGGCAACAACCTCGAGTTGTATTTCCTTGCAGCTCGTTGTTTCGCCGCTTGCTCCTTTGCTTTTGCTAACTCTCTTACCTCCTCTACCAAGTCTAAGTTTGCTCTGAGTGCGGCTTCATCTGGGACTGTTTCGGTGAAAGCTCGCCTTGGACTAGGTTCCAGCACCTCTATGGGAATGAGGGTGTCGCTACCGTATACCAACCGAAAGGGAGCCTCTTGAGTGGAAGACTGCGGAGTGGTGTTGTATGACCATAGCACGAGTGGTAATTCTTCAGCCCATCCTCCTTTAGATTCATCGAGTTTTTTCTTAAGTCCGTTCAGTATGACTTTGTTTTCAGCCTCAATGTAACACCCCCTTCTACCATAACTACTAATTAATTAATTTTTTGAAAAATCAGAGTGCGTAAAAACTTTCAGTGCAGTCACACGAGGGTGCCACATTTAAAATGCCAAATCCAAAACTCCAAAATATTAATTAAAATAACTTCAGTAAATGATACATAGCACCAACAATGTCCGAGGACAAAATACTACAGCAGTGGAAATAATAACTTAACATCTTAGTTCAAATATAAAAGAAATAACAACTAAACATCCCCCGGTGCTACGTATCAGAGCTGACTCGACCATACTAGAAGAAGGATCTCTAGTCACCTTCAGTCACCGTCACCTGCAGGTTGCCGACATACGAGGCAACACGACGCAGTAGGGTGAGTCTCAATACATAGATAATAATAAATAAAACAGGAAACACAGTAGAATAGGCACACCAAAGGTACAGTCAATTCAAATACACTACTAATACAGCTACACCAGGACTACAGTTACACCAAGAATACAGTTACACCAAGAATTATAGTTACACCAAGAATTATAGTTACACCAAGAATACAGTTACACCAAGAATTATAGTTACACCAAGAATTATAGTTACACCAAGAATTATAGTTACACCAAGAATTATAGTTACACCAAGAATACAGTTACACCATTAGTTTATGAAGACACAATCAATCACCAGAACATGTATGCAATGTATGAGATGCAACCCAAAACTCCACTGGGCATATGCATGTGGATCCATCACCAAAATTGCCTTGAGGGCATTCACCAAACACCAAAATATTTTAAGAGGCCGAGGCCTATTCACCAAAAATGCATATGATTATGCGACACCACGACTATGCACCAGAAACACCAAAACACCAAAATAAAGCAATAACATGCTCACCAATAATTATATGTAGGTTCACCAAATCACCAAGGAGAGTCATAGACCTCTCATCACGAATATACTCACCATTTATTTTATAACACCATAATTAATACTCACATGCAACAACAACACTCTATCATCATGAAAATCAATAACATACTCACAAATCAGTTATATACATTATAAAATCAACCAAACAAATTACTCCTATCACCTAATCCTTATGATTTCATGGTTTATAGATTATTAACTATGAAAGAGAGCCCCCATACCTTTTACAATTGAAGAAGATAACACCAACAATCAAGAAAACCCTCCAAAACCCCAACTCTCCACGCCTTCCTTCTCCCTCCTTGAGCTTCACGAAATCCCTCTCCTTTTTCCTCTCTAGCCGTCGCGCCTCACCACTCTCACTCTTCTCACTTTCTAAATTTTGATCTTTTGCTTCTAATGAGGGTTTCTCCTAAGACCCTAATGTTTTTATTAATTGGGTTTGGGCCACTTAACTCCAATGGGCCCTAAATGCACACCCCTAATTACTTTCTCACATCCTCCCTATTTAACTAAAATACTCCCTATTTATTTACTACACCCCACTCCTTAGTTAAATTAAATACCCTATTTTTATTTGATTTTTAATTCCCAACCATACGCTACTTTTCCTCCTACTTTTCCTCCTACTTTTCCTCCCTCCCATAACCACTTTGGTTTTCCCTAGAAACTTGCTTTTAATAATAATAATAATAATAATAATAATAATAATAATAATAATCATCATCATATATTAAGTATTTCTCACATCAATTTTAGTCCTTCTCAACATGGTCCCTATGCCAAAAACTCTCCAATTTGGTCCACTACCCTATCAAATCAACTCCAAATAATTTCTAATAAAATTTGGGGCGTTACACTCAGCCTGCCCGTTGGTCTGGGGGAGCTCGACCGAGGTGAAGGCTTGATAGATGTTCCATTTTCTGCAAAGTTCTGCTACTGAGTCAGAGGCGAACTGAGTGCCATTGTCTGTTACTATGGTGGCTGGGATGCCGAAGCGACAGATGAGCCTCTGTTAGTAAAATTTCTTCACCCTTTGTGCTGAGATGGTGGTTATGGGCTCGGCTTCTATCCATTTGGAGAAGTAATCAATGGCCACGAGCAAGTATCTGACCTCTCCTGCTGATGGGGCGAAAGGACCGAGGATATCAACTCCCCACACGGCAAACGACCATGGGGAGATCATAGCTTGAAGATTGGTTGGTGGAGCCCTTGGGATGGCGGCATGGCGCTGGCATTTGTCACACTTCTTCACGTATTCTACGGCGTCCTTTTTGAGGCTCGGCCAATAATAGCCGACTCTAAGGGTTTTTGCTGCAAGGGCTTGTCCTCCTATGTGGCTGCTGCATACTCCTTCGTGGATTTCCTTCAAGACTTTCTCAGCTTTCTCTCCCGCCAGACATTTGAGGAGGGGTCGGGAGAACCCTCTTTTGAACAATTCGGCCTCGATGAGAATGTATTTAGCGGCCTTCTCTAACTTTTTCACTTCCTTTTCTTGCAACTGCAACTGTTCCCCCTGCAAATAAGCAATTATATTGGTCATCTAGCTTTTTGGTTCCCCCTCGATTGAGAGGACCTGTGTTTTGGCTAAGCTGGGTTCGGAGAGTGACTCCTGTATCACCGAGTGGTTGTTGCCAGGCTTTTTAGTACTGGCTAGTTTGGCCAAGATGTCGGCCCTTCCATTTTGTTCCCTGGGGACATGGGTTAGTTTAAAAGAGGTGAATTTAGATTTAATTTCTTGTACCTTGCTGCAATATTTGCTGAGTAGTTCGTCCTTGGCGCTGAAGGCGTTGGTAACCTGTCCGGTCACGAGGAGGGAGTCGCTTTGTACCTTCAGGTGTTTGACGCCGAGGTCTGCTGCGAGTGTCATACCGGCGATTAGCGCTTCATACTCCGCCTGGTTATTTGTAGCTTTAAAGTCGAACCTAAGAGATTGCTCGATGAGGATACCGTCCGGTCCTTCTAGGGTTAACCCTGCACCACTTCCCCTTGTGTTAGAGGATCCATCCACGCAGAGTGTCCAAAAGGGGTCGGTTACTGAAGTGATCTCATGCTCTGCTTCCACTAGTTCTGCCACGAAATCTGCCAGGGCCTGTGCTTTGATGGGACCTCTGGGTTGATATTTTATGTCAAATTCTGATAGCTCTACGGACCATGCCACCATTCGTCCGACTAAATCTGGCTTTGCCAGTACTTGGCGGATCGGCAGATCAATTTTCACTACCACTGAGTAGCTTTGGAACTACTGCCTGAGCTTTCTTGCTGCGAGGACAACTGCGTAGGCGGCCTTCTCTATTTTCTGGTATCTTAGCTCTGCTCCTCTCCACATTCTACTGACGTAGTATATTGGCAACTAGGCTCCCTCTTGTTCCTGTACCAGGACTGCACTACAAGCATCTTTGGAAACAGCCAAGTATAGCGATGAGAGTATACCTTGCTTTGGTCTTCGTAAGAATTGGGGGTGTTGCTGTGCATCGCTCGAGCTTCTCTTTGAGCGCGCGTGTTCACATTCTTCCGACCACTTGAAGCTCGAGTTTTTCCGGAGTAATTGAAAGAACGACTTTACTCTGTCTGCCGATTGCCCGAGGAATCGGGAGAGTGCCCCTATTTGACCTGCTAGGACCTGCACCTCCTTAGCTGTGGATGGGCTCCTGGAGTTGATAATTGCTCGGCATTGGGAGGGGTTGGCCTCGATGCCTCGGTGGGAGAGGATATATCCCAGGAACTCCCCTGCTTGGACACCAAACGAGCACTTCTCTGGGTTGAGCCGGAGATCATGTTTTTCTAGTAGCTTGAATATCTTGGCCAGATTGGTCACATGATCAGGATCTGTTGCAGATTTCACCACCATGTCGTCGACGTAGATTTCGATGGTGCGACCGATTTCTTCTTCAAAAATTCTGTCTATCAATCGCTGATAAGTTGCGCCAGCGTTTTTCAAACCGAAGGGCATTACCTGGTAACAGTAGTTGGAACGACCGGTCATGAAGGCAGTCTTTTCTTCATCAGTGTGACTCATCCTGATCTGGTTACAACCAGAGTATGCGTCCATGAAGCTGAGCAGCTTGAGGATGCTCCGTCAACGAGGCTGTCAATGCTTGGCAGGGGGTACGCGTCCTTTGGGCAGACTTTGTTGAGGTCTGTATAGTCGATGCACATTCTCCACTTGCCGTTGGACTTCTTGACAAGCACAGGGTTGGCCAACCATGTCGGATACTTCACTTCCCGGATGAACTCCGCCGAGAGTAGCTTTTCTGTCTCTGCCTTTATGGCCTCCGTTTTTTGTTGCCCCTGCTTTCTCTTTCTTTGGGACACAGGTTGAGCAGAAGGATTTAGTGATAATCTGTGACAGATAAAATTTGGGTCGATACCTGGCATGTCTTGGGGAGACCATGCGAATATGTGGACGTTGTCTGCAAGGAGCTTCAGGAGCTGGTCTTCGATTTCTGCTGAAAGTCTCGTCCCGATCTTCGTCTTTTGATGTTGCATTGGGCCTATCACAACTTCCTTTAGGTCACCTGCCGGACGTGGTCTCTTCCCATCTTTTGCCGGGTCATACATCCTGGGATCCAGGTCAAGGAAACTGCAGTGGTTGCTTTTCTGCTTTCGGTCCTTCTGAACTGTCTTGATGTTGGCACTTTCTGCATAACACTTGCGGGCCATCGCCTGGTCGCCCTTCACCGTTCCGACTTCCCAGTTGGGCAGGGGGTATTTGAGACAGAGGTGAGGGTAAGAGATTGCAGCCATCAGAGCGTTGAGGGTGGGCCTGCCAACAATTATGTTATAAGAAGATTTTGCGTTTAAAACCATATACCTCAGCACCACTGTTTTGACTGATTCTGCCTCGCCGAAGGTTGTTCTCAAATCCAGATAGCCTCGGACTTCCACCGCTCACCGCAAAAACGGCTAAGTGTACTGGTAATTTTTCAAGACTCCTCCTCGGCACTGAGCTCTTTGAAGCACTTCCAATACATGACGTTGGCGGAACTTCCACCATCTACAAGTACTCGGCCACTTTGTATCCGCTGGTGGTGACGCATATCACAATCGGGTAGTCGGAATGGGGCTGGACTCCATTGAAATCTGTGATATCAAATGAGATCGGCGGGTAGACCGGGTCTGGATCTTCGGCAGTGCTTGCGGAAACCGACATGATGGATCGGGCGTACTTCTTCCTGGCCGAGGATGAGGGGCCTCCGCCGGAGAATCCGCCTGATATAGTATTGACTACCCCTCGGTCAGCTACCTCATGGCCTTCTTTCTGTTGGGATTCCTTCCTTGGTCCTCCCCTCTTGGGGGGTTGTCTTTTCCGTGGGCTTTCCGCCCGCCTCTTCTTCTGTTCCTCCGAGAGTACAAACTTCTTTAGAAATCCTCGCTGGATGAGCTGTTCGATCTGTTGCTTCAAAGTCCAGCAGTCGTCGGTGGTGTGACCCTCCGTCCTATGGAACCTGCAATAATCTTCGGGATACTTACCCATGGTGCCGACGAATGGGGCCAGCCTGGTGATGGTTCCGTCAGCGAGGCCATCGTTCAGAATAGCAGATGGCCGGGCCCTGAGCGGAGTGTAAGAGCTTTCTGGATTCGGGCGACTTCTGCTGCGAGCTCTTTCCTCCCCGCCTCGCGCGGTAAGGCCGTGAAGGGTTCTCGCCTCGGCTTCCTCGTTCGGTGCATCGTGGCCTCTCCGGATCCTCTAGCATCTCTGGAGTCCTTGGAAGCGGCTGTACCTCGGCTTCGATGTGCTTGTCCGCTCTCGCCCTGACCTCATCCATGTTCCTGGGAGTGGTGATGGACAGTGCTTCACTAAAGGTCCCATTTCTGAGGCCTTTCATGAAGGCCGCACATGAAGAACTTCTCGTCCGATCTTCCACGCGCACCGTGATTTTATTGAAACGCTCAAGTATTTTTTTTTTTGGCTCTGATGATCCTCGCCCGAGATCGAATGATCCCCGTGGATGAGCTTCTTCTTATTAGCAGAGAATTGTTGGACGAAGCGGCTGGCAAGGTCCTCGAAACCATTGATGGATCGAGCGGCTAACCTCCTGAACTATTTGAGAGCGACATCGGTCAGCGTTCCTGCGAACATTTTACAGCTGATGGCGTCATTGCCACCACTGATCATCATCTGGGTCTGAAAAGACATGACTCTGGGGATCCCCCGTTCCGTCGTAAGTCCCAACGGCAGGTTCTCGAAACCGGGGGGGAATGGGTACCGCCTCGATCTCTTCTGTAAACGGCTGAAACGCCTTCAGGGGTACTCGGGCGGTCTCCGTTCTGTTGTTCTGGAGGGAGACCAACTGTTCATGGAGCCGAGCCTCCCTGGCTTCCAGTGCCTGAGCGCGAAGAGTCTGTTCTTCGTTCCTCCGAGCTTATTCTGCATTCTGTTCTTGTAGTGTTCTCAGCGCTTCCATTAACTCAAGTATCCTGGGATCTGTGGTGCTTGTGGAAGCACCACCGTTAGCTCTGGTTCCTACCATGGTGAGGTAGGGCTTGCTGTTCTAACGTGGGGTGGGAGAGTTCTACCGGGCCCCACGGTGGGCGCCAATGTTTCTAACTATTCCCTTGAGTAGAGTTTAGCAAGAACACAGAATATAGTGAATAGAGAGTAAAACGTTCATCCCTTTCATTGGCCTCGTGGGCATATATTTATATTACAAGGCGTCATTAAAGCTCATAAATGCACATAAAGATACATGAATGCCGCGAGATCTCACGCGAGATTCTCGGGCTTGCCTAATATGTCTAGTAGGGCTTTCGCCTGAGGCCGAGCCTATCAGAGTCGTCGGCCCTTTGGCCGGGAGAAGGTCTACGCGTCGGCCTTGGTGCGTCGCCGACGGCTGCTTCGGTGGTGAGGGAGCGGTGACCTTGGTCTTCGTCTTCTAAGCCCAGATGAATCGGCTAGGAGGCGCATCATATCCGAGCCTTCCTGGGTGATCGGCTGGGAACACCCTCTTATTTTTTTTCAAATTTCAAAACTCAAATTAAATCAAATCTACTAATAAACTAAAATAATCAATCTAAACTACGAGATAACTGCACTAATATATAAAAACACGGGATAACTTCACTGATATATAAAAAACACGATATTAATATATCAAAAAAAAAAAAGAAAACTTAATGACTATTTCAACTACTAATTAATATTTAAAACACGGGATAACTGTACTGATATATAAAAAAACACGAGATAACTATACTGATATATAAAAAAACACGGGATAACTGCACTGATATATTTGATAATCTTCTATCTATCTTTTACTATGTACTATAATCTACTAATCAACTAAAATAATCTATTGAAACTATGAGATAACTGCACTGATATATAAAAAAACATGGGATAACTATACTAATCTAATATAATCCAATATCTATTTATACAAACAAACAACTTACAAAATTACAATTTTAGACATCTTACTTTTTTTTTGACACATCACCACTTTTGTTTTATTTATCATTTTTTAATTCTACTTTTCCTTTCTCACGCATCACTCTCTTTCAATCTCACGTTTCCCAATATTTCTTACTTCTTACACATTTATTATTAAGGGCCCCCACACCCTTTATTTAAAAATATTTTTTTCCCAATTTTTCTAATCCACTATATAATATAACATAATTAATATTAAATAATCCACAATTTACTCCTATTTACTATCTAACCTAATATCTATTTATACAAACAACCACACTTAATCTATTTATACAAACAAACAACATTTAAATTACTCAAACAAGCCTCCCTATTTATTTGACAACTCATCTAACTAAGGGCAATATTGTAATTTACTATCACATTTTTTTTTCAAATTTCTTCTCCCAAAACACTTTCTTCTCACTCCATTTTTTTAACTTTCCCCTCTTTTTTTTTTCAAATTTTGAAATTCAAATCAAATCATATCTACTAATAAACTAAAATAATCAATCTAACTACGAGATAACTGCACTAATATATAAAAACACGGGATAACTTCACTGATATATATAAAAAAAACACGATATTAATCTATCAAAAGAAAAAGGAAAACTTAATGACTATTTCAACTACTGATTAATATTTAAAACACGGGATAACTGTACTGATATATAAAAAACACGGATAACTTTACTGGTATATAAAAAAACACAGGATAACTGCACTTATATATAAAAAACACTTCAATGAAATATTTGGTAATCTACCATCTATCGGTTACTATCTACTATAATCTATTAATCAGCTAAAATAATCAATTGAAATTATGAGATAACTTCACTAATATATTAAAAAACACGTGATAACTTTATTGAAATATAAAAAAATACTGGATAACAACACTGACACTAATATATAAAAAAACACGGGATAAATGCACAAATTGTTTTTAAATGATACTTTTACATTTTTAGATTTTAATATTTATCTAATTTTTTATTTGAGACTCATTTTTTAAATACTTTAAATTTGTTTTTTTTTTCACGAGGTGTTGTCTAGATTATTTAAATTATGTCTAAGTTCGTTCATTAAAAGAATATGGCATCACCCGTGCGTATGCACGGGTATCCTACTAGTATCTATTTAATAAAATACACAACTTACAAAATGACAATTATAAACATCTTCATTTTTTGACACATCATCACTTATTTATCATTTTTTAATTCTATTTTCTATTCTTTTCCCACTTTCTCTCTTTCAATCTCACATTTAAATATTTCTCACACTCTTACTTTTCCTTCTTACACTCTCTTTCATCATTTTTTTTCTTTTTACTTTACTTTTATTTTTCTTATAAACAATTATTCTCTTTCTCTTATCACTCTACTTTTATTTTTTTAACTAACAATCTAAAAAATAAGAAAATATTTGTTTTAAATATTAATCAGTAGTTTAAATAGTCATTAAATTTTCTTATTTTTTAGATTGTTAGTTAAAAAAATAAAAGTAGAGTGATAAGAGAAATCGGTTGATGGATTACAGAAAAAGTGAAGTGAAGTGAGGCAGAAACACAGTGAAGTCGGTTGATGGATTACAGAAAAAGCCACTTTTTCTGTAATCCATCAATCGGTAATCCATCAAATTTGGCTTCAACCGAGAGGCAGTGAAGTGAGCCACGAACATCTGTGCTAATTGTTCCCAAGACGAGATCGAGTTTGGTCTTAGGTCATGGAACCAATCCAATGCAGATTTCTCTAAAGTGAAGGGAAGATCTTACATTTGACAGGTTCTCGAGCCCCCTGGTATTTCATCATGAGGGTGAAATAAGCGAAATGACTGTCAGGATCCCCAGTCCCGTCATACATTTTCAGGATAGGGGTTTCTCCAATGACTTGGGGAATCAATATCATCAATTTTATTGGTGAAGGGTCCGCCTTGGGAAGACCCAGGATGGTGGCGAGGCGACTTGTCCCCTAGATCAAGGTCTCGATGGTCGCGTCGACTTTGAGATCGCTTGGACTCGGATCAATGGCGGTATCGTAATGGAGATTTGGCCTGGCTTCGGGACCTATGGCGAGAGTTGAATGATTCCAGAGATGAACTCGACCCTGGAGACTCCTCTAGCCAATAATTGTTGTTGTCGGGTGAAGCCGGAGGATTCTTGCGGCGTCATGGAGGGGACCGATGATGAAGTCGTATTCTAGGTGGAGAACTATGGCGCCTTGTAGCCACCATCCTCGTGGGAGGCGTATCCTCATCGCGATGATGTAGCTCGAGCATTGTGTTTGATCTAACAGATGCCATTTCCTTCTCGGGCGCGACTGCTTAGGATGTCCAGGAGTTGACAGGCCACTTGGGTAGGGATTGGGACGTCGTCTTGGAGATGTGGGACTGGCTGTGGAGCCGGCACAGGAGCCTGCTGCGGAGTTAGGGCCGAGATTGGTTGCAGAGCCAGGACATGGGCCAGTTGAGGAGCTAGGGCCGGGATGGGCTGCGGAGCTAAGACATGGGCCAGTCTTGGAGGTTGGACTTTCACTTCATCATAGGGAAGAGTTACAACAACGCCTTCAGGTGTTTCACTAGGTTGGGGTCGAGGGACGACCTTACTTCGGACAGGGGGTCGACCTCGAGGTGCCATTGGAATTTAGGTGTGATTTCAAAGAGGTAGGGATGAGGTGGAAGAAAGATATCTCCCACTGTGATCGGCAATGTTATGTACATTGTCTTACCTCGGGTTGGACCGAGTTAGCAAGTGGTAGGGCTCCTGCTCAAGGTTGGTTCTTAGCAGAGCGATTCCGACGCTCAAGTCAATATGTGAGAATATGAGTGAAGCAGAGAATGAGAGATGTGTACCTTTCTCAACAGTATGAGTCTGTATTTATAGGCACTACTTGGTCAGCTTTGGTCCCTCGGATGACCGGGGCGAATTTGAGTCGTTGATGCCTGATAGGCATGAGTGGGCTATTCCCCCCCCCCCCCCCCCCCAAATGATAGTGCTACAAGGTATACCATGGTCATAGAGTAATAACCAATGCTTATTGGGGGATTGTCTTAATATGTTTTGTTTGTCATTGTGCCTCCAGATAGGATGAAAAGATCTTCGAAGTTCAAACGACTATGACAGATCAACAGAGTACATCAAATTTACTTTAACCATGCATAATTCCTTGAAAATAAAAAAGAAATGCTTCCCTGTTGTAACATCAGTCAAAATGCAAATGCATTTTGTGCAATAGACATGTACAACAATTTTTACACATGATCTCTAAGTAGCATATGTCCATCTAAAAAGGGACATCCACATTTATTGTGTGAGGAAAATGGATGTGATTCTGCTAGCTGTTTAATTACTGAATGCAAATTGTACAACGTGTTCATTCCCAATTATGCCCCCATCATTGATGAGCTTCATTAGAGGCATTAAAATTCGATGCCTGCTAAATGATGTGATCTTGAATGTGGTCACAGTTGAAAGGATAGACCTTCATACTTGTTGGGTAGAAAATTAATGTGATGGGGCTGTAAGCGACATGGGGCAGGAGTGCAGGACCAGGAAGTGCAATAAATGTAGGAATCTGCTCGTCGGCCATCAACACTAACACTCCTCTCCAATAAATGGCCATCTAATTACTTGATAAGATATTATTATGAGTTGTGACTAAGTCCATCAAGAGCTATCAGTGGTTCCCATGTGAATACTATATCTAATATCTACCATTCTATCACTGTATTGTAACTTAAACGTATTATTCCATAGCTGCATTGTTGTACTATATATGTATGTTAGCAAAGAAAGTGACTGCAAACTAGTATGAACAGACAGCTGGCTACTCAATCGTCATAAATTGGCTAGCTGTGAATAAACAAGCACTGTTTGCAGTAAATTTCTTGAGACAGATGCTCACTTGACACACTGTCTTCTAGTTTTGTTGTATTTCTCCTTTCTTGGAGTTGGATTTTTCATATGTATATAGGTGAGTACCCCTTGTACTCAGCTATTATTATAATCTATTATGCTTGCCTTTTAAAAAAAAAAAATTCTCAAGACAGAATTGTGTTTGATTATCCGGCACTATCATGTTTATATTATGCTTCAATGTGAGTGCTCTGTCTATTTCTACTTTCTAGGAATGACGCTCTCAATTGACCAGTTATATATGCATATTGACAGACTCAATTGACTAGTTTTAATTTTTTTATCTACTTAAAATGAAATGACAAATAAATATCATGAATACACACTACCACTACTCATACATGCGTTCGAACCCAAAAAGCGAAGTCTCCATATCATTCAAATTGTCAAAACAACCAACAACAGTAGTGAGGGACATTGACCCGTCTGTTGGTAAGCCACACGACATTAGTGAAAACAATTCATCGAAATAATTCATACACCACGTTTTCTTTCTTCTTTTTGATAAAAGAAATACACGTAAACCGCGTTTTCCATTTTACTACCATTAACCTATTTCTTCTTCTTTTTTTTTAATTAAACCCTCACCCATTACTCAATATATAGTGCAATCACAAACAGTGAAAAACATTAAACATCTCTATGTCATGCAAGATGGATGCTAAAATAGTGGTCGATGCCTTTAATTCTAGTAAACATGTTATTTTTGAATTTAGTTGTTTGATTTCAATTTGTAAGACTCTTTTTAGTTTTTTTTGTGAATAATTCTCGTAGTAATTCACTGGATGAATCTTAATAAATAAGCGCTTTTTCATTTTCTTGTTGGGAAGGCCTTATGAATGAAATGCATTGTGTTTTGTGTCCAAAAAAAAATCTCTATGTGGTGCCCGTTCTCTATATGGTCCAAAATCAAACAAATTTTTGAAAATGTATTTCCTCACTCCCTCTCTCTCTTTATATATGAACACGCAATATGAGATGTACTAAGAGGAATTTTAATGTGAGCGGGTGAGATGAATAAATATGCACCGTATAACAATACATGAATTGCATGATTTTAAAAGTTGTTAAATGATCACATAACTACTTAAAAAAGTCATATGACACATTGACACTATATCAACTAATTAAATCACCATTTAATTTACAAGGTTTACCCATTAGGGAAAGAGAAAAGATTAAATTTTATATTTTTATTTGGAGTAGATACATATTTTGAGAAATCATTTTTTGTTATAAAACAAATCAAAACAATAGCTAAAGAAGGACAATAGAAAGATAGAAGATGATTCTTTGTATTATTTATTCTCATTACAAGTGTGTATATCTACACATAAGATTGAACCCTATTTATAGGGTGTAGATTAGCAAGTGAATGGACAACCATAAAATCCACTACTGAGAGAAGTAATGAAGGAAGAAGGAAAGCTAGTGGACATCCACTAATATTATTCATAACACTCCCCCTTGGATGTCCATCAGGATATGCCTTATTAAAAACCTTACTAGAAAAAACCCAGTGGGATATAAATCTAGTGAAAGAAAATAGTACAATATCCTGTTAGTGGGAACTGCCTCGTTAAAAACTTTTCCAGGAAAACCCAGTGGGACAAAACCATGGCAAAGGAAAAAATAGTGCAGCTTTTCTCTCCTTGAATGAAGCGTCACTTCATAACATGAATTTCAACATTTGGAGTTTCTCACTGAGTACATATGGAGTAATCTATTCCGCTATCACTTGTGATGTATCCTCTTTTAATGAAGCTTTGCGGTCAGTATTATCTTCAAAAACATCTTCCTTGAATTGTTGGCATTTGGGCATGAAATGAAGAAGCAAGAACCATAAATTGTTTTATAGATCATAAAGATATTTCAGTGTCACCACATGTAGATAATAGCTGACTTGCAATCTGACTTGATCTAGATCAGAAAATAACTGTATATATGCATGGTTAATTTGTGTAACATACATAAAAATGATTTATTCATTACATTAGTCAAACATAAATATTCATCTTACCCATTTTCTGATGCATTTTGGTCTGTGGTATGCTTTTATAGTCTTCAGGACTGAGATATTTGTTATTTGTTTGCCACAAACTCATGTACTCAATAATATATATATATATATATATATATATATATATATATATATATATATATATATATATATATATATATATATATATATATTCTGAGTCAATTAAGAATAAGTTATTTCTAACGGGTTAAACAAAAATTTAACTAGCTAATTGTTCGGTCTCCAGAGCAAGACACGACTTTGTTTTTTTCTTTTAAGATATAATTATGAGAAAAGATGATTTTGATCAGCCTCAAATACAAAAAAGAAAGGCAAACTACAGACATTCATTCATTCCAAGATTAAAAAAACATTATTTCACAAAGGCAACTCATACTACTCTTCAAGAATTCAAGTAGTATCATAGAACAACCAAGAATCAATATTACCTTAAGTTGGTAGAACTTCATGCTGATAACGTGTTATAAAATAAATCAAAACAATAACTAAAGAAGGACAATAAAAGGAGAGAAGATGATTCTTTGTATCATTCATTCTCATTACAAGTGTGTATGTACACATAAGATTGAGCCCTATTTATAGAGTGTAGATTAGCAAGTGAATGGACAACCATAAAAGCCACTACTAATGGAAGTAATGAAGGAAGAAGGAAAGCCAGTGTACATCCACTAATATTATTCATAACATTTTTTTATTTTACTAATTATTTATCCTTTTTGTTTAATGTTAGATTCGTTTGTTTTATTTTATTTTATTAAGGATACAATATTATAGTAGAATTTATATTTTTCACATTATAATTTCTATTATTTTAAACAAGATACAAGTTTTTCCAAATTTTATTTATTTGATTTTTTTCAGCACCCAAACTCAGAGATATACCATATGTGGATGATAAATGGGTACTAATGGAATGGGGTGGGCATCATCAATTATTGATAAAAAAACGACATACTACTAATATGATGTGACATAAGTAGTAGATACTTGAGTGCGTTAATTGTTTGGTCTTGTGTTCAATCATTCGCAAGTGCGTATGAAAAATATTTGTTTAAAGAAGTTAACTCCTTAAATGGATCTTTGATGACTCGAAAGATTAGTCTCCTCAATTGTCGTGGAAATACATTGCTTTTTAAAAAAAAAGGCGTCATACTAATTGCCCAACAGGTTTGGTTGAGATTTGGATAACATTAAATGTATAATTGACAATAATTTGGATTCCAATTAACCAAAAGAAAGATAACAATTTGGATAACAATACATAGATCGATCAAATAATATCGTAAAAATAATACTATAATTTTAGAAAATTTAACTTTTTCTAACTTTATCTCGATTTTTTTTCTATTTCAAATTCTTAAATTATTTTTATGAGTCTACTTCATAGAATTATAGTTAAAATTATTTGGGTTTTAATTTTCATACCCCCTATATAGGACCTTATACCTCCTAAATTGATCAAACTTCCTATTTTACCGTTGATTCCTCAAAGCAATTTTCAGATTTATCTCCTATTAGAAGAATCTGGAGTGTATTTTGATGATTTTTTTCCTGGATTTATCTCAAAACATAATTCTGGAAGCTTATTTTTTTAGAATTTTTCTGAAATTCTGGTTTTTTAAAAAATTGACTTTTATCTACAGAGAGAGATCGTCACTACAAAAAATTTGATAGAATGCTCACATTTAGTGATAGTTTCTGGTCGTAGGTAAAAGCCGATTTTTTTAAATAAAAAAAATTCCCAAAATTAATTTTTTTATTCTGGATTTATGTTTGTGACATAAATTCGACATGTATTTTTTTAATCCCGTCCGTATTTATGTAAAAAATAAATCTGGATTTTCTTTTAAAAAAGTATACTGGAAATACCTTTTGGAAGATAAATCCGGAAATTCTAAAATTTTTAGAAATCTTGATAAAATTTTATAAAAATTAAAGGAGTATTTTGGGGTCAATTAAAAATATGGGAGTATAAGGTCAAGGGGGTATGAAATTGAACCAGCAGCAGGAGGCCTAAAATGCAACGTAGATGTAGCGATTTTTGAGCAAGAAAATAAGTACGACATCAGTATGTGCATTAGAGACGAAAGTGGTAGCTTTTTGGAAGGGAAAACTATGGTTTGAAAGAGTTCTGGAATCTCAGGAAGCGGAAGCAATGAGATTATGGCAAGCTCTAAATTGGTTGCAGGACTTGGGCTTGGTTGCAGTAGTCATTGGCACGGATGGCCACTCAGTGCTTAATGCGGTACACAAAACGACGTCCAACAACTATGAATTTGGTCTTATTATTTCCCGTTGTATATTAATTTTATTTCTCATAACTCTAGCTATAGGATTAGCTTTATTAGGAGGCAAGCGAATCTTGTTGCTCATTCTATGACACGGACATCAAGACTCTTCTATGCTAGCTTTGAAATTCATTATAGCGCTCCTACATGTGTTACAAATATTATTGATTTTGAAAGGCTTAAATATATGATAAGCTCCTGCAAAATTGCGAGAAATCCAGTTAAGTCCCTGGAAAATTTTATTTTTAAAAATGCCCTTGTAAAATATTGACGTTTTTAAAGAAGCCCTCGCTGTTAGTTTTACATAACAGTTAGCTTAACTTGAAATGACGCGTGTGGATTGATACGTGGATTGACACGTTTTTAAAAACGCTTTAAAAGTTTGGCGTTTTTAAAGAAAAGCTCTCACCATTTATATAAAACTAACATCGATGGCGCTTTCTTCGAAAACGCTGAATATATTTTACGCGATTTTTTTAAAAAAATTTTTTACTAAAAACGATTTCTCGCAAGATATATATTATTAAGCCATTTTGAAATGATATAAGTTTATTCCGATAAAAAAATATATAAATTTTGCCTTCAAAATTCTCTCGAAACGCTGTAAAAAAAAGTGTTTGGTTACGCGTTACCAAAGTGATAGTGAAGTGACGAGAGATCGACATGAGACGAGCCACGATTTATCCGTGGTGACTAGTGACTCATCCTGGTCCAACTACTTGAGGCCAATATGCTGTTTTCCCGACAAACGCTGTCTATATGATCATCATATGTTTTCATTTTTATACATCAACACAAAAAATACTATAGGATAGGTGCAGGAGGTTAGGATATGTGGTGGTTTTCACAATAGGAGGATATAAGCCTTTCGAAATAGAGAGCATAAACATATAATTAAGCTTCAGTGGTGGGGCTCCTTTGCTTCTTCTCTAATGGAACCAGTTATCAGCTACAACAACAAGAATGGATGTGGCAACACTACTACTGAATATGATCCCATTAGCTGGTTTGAAGATATATCTGAGAAAGCAGGTTTTGTTCAAACTCAAATACTAAGCAATATTCTGAAGCAGAACCATGGAGTTGAATATCTCAAAAATGGTTGGGGAACTCTAATATCTTAGAGATGGAACCATGTGCATTGGAATCTCTTTTTACTTCTGTGGTTCCCCTTGCTTCTCATGTTGATTTTGAGCCTTATATTCAAAGGATTTCCGATGGAGACACTGCTCCTTTACTCACTCAACACCCTATAACCACTCTTTCCTTAAGGTATCTTCACCTTTTTATTTCATGCTTTCCATTTTCCACTTCTACTTTTCTCTTCACTTTTTCAGAGAAAGGTTATTGAGATTTGAGATTCATTATACTTATACTACTGAATTTTTTATTAATTTATTGGTCACGTTAATTAGAATATAGAATATTAGATAGAGACCACATATATGACTGTCTCCATTTTATTCTATCGGATTTTATTGTTTTTATATGTGTGCTTTAATAGTTTAATTCATTGTTTATTGTTACTTATTCTAGGTGTCAATGTATAAGATTTTATATATATTTTTTGTGGTGGTTCTGTTTCTGCAGTTCTGGAACTACAGATGGAAGACAAAAGTTTGTACCCTTTACCCCTCATAGTGCACAAACCACACTTCAAATATTCACTTTATCAGCAGCCTATAGATCAAGGTGAGCCATTCAATAATATATGTTCTAATGTTCCAATATAAGATAAAATTAGATATATGTAATAACTGTTTAATTTACAGGGTTTATCCTATTAGGGAAGGAGGAAAGATTCTTGAATTTCTTTATGGAAGCAATTGTTACAAAACAAAAGGAGGTTTAACAGTAGGAACAGCAACAACACATTGTTATGCAAGTGAAGAATTCAAAATCAAACAACAAAAAACAAAATCTTATAGTTGTAGTCCACAAGAAGTGATTTTCGGTGGAGATTATAAACAATCAACATATTGCCACCTTCTACTTGGTCTCTTTTTCTCTGATCAAGTAGAGTTTATCAACTCAGCTTTCGTCTACAGCATGGTGCAAGCTTTCAGAAGCTTCGAAGAATCGTGGCAAGAAATATGCAGTGACATTAGACATGGTACTTTAAGTTCAAGAATCAAGTCACAGAAAATGAGAAAAGCTGTTTTGGATATCATATCAACAAGTCCAAATCCATATTTAGCTTCAAAATTGGAAAATGCTTGTGAGGAGCTAGAAAAGGTGGATTGGTTTGGTTTGATTCCAAAACTGTGGCCAAATGTGAAGTACTTGTATTCTATAATGACAGGTTCAATGCAACCATATTTGAAAAAACTTAGACATTATGCAAATGGTTTGGCTTTGGTTAGTGCTGATTATGGGTCAACAGAGAGTTGGATTGGTGTTAATGTGGATCCAAATTTGGCACCAGAAGAAGTGACATTTGCTGTAGTGCCAACTTTTTCTTACTTTGAGTTCATTCCACTTCATAGGAATAAAGAAGATAGTGCTGATGATTTCATTGAAGACAAGCCAATTCCACTGTCAAGGATTGTGGTTGGACAACTGTACGAAATAGTCCTCACAACTTTCACTGGTATGGTATATTAATCTCTTTTTTCATCCTCTTGTTCTTCAACACATAAATCTTCTCTTACTTCTATGATTTATTTTATGTAAATTTGCACGTGCATCTTTGTTGATTCTTAGAGACGTGCCTAAATTAAATCCACGCCTATTTTTTACCTTTTTGTTTGCTAACAACAACTAAGTAAATGCTTTTTTGCCACACAACAACAATGAGTAAAAATAGAATAATACTACCTCTGGACCCATTGTTGTACTTAAAAAATAACAGGATCCTCTCCTGTTATTTAAATAATACCTATTCAGATTTTTATAAAATAATCTATTCAGATTGCATTTTGATGATCCGATAGAGGAGTTTGTGTTGGCAAGAGTGACAATAACAGGAGAGGAAGTTACAGTACATTCAACTAGTATATTTATCTCTTTCTATTTTCTGTTATTTTAAAAAATATGCAAATCTTTCTATATTTTATTTAGAGTAGAATATGTTTTTGGTCCCTACAAAATATGAATTTTTTATTTTCAGTCACTGGGAAACTTTTCTTCAATGTTTACACTTCTGGTCTTTGATGTTGGCGAACGAACCATCACACTTGGAACAACGATCATCATCACATGTTTTAATTTTATACTAGTTCTAGTACATCCACACAAAAATAATTTTTTTTTTATTTGAAAAATTTCAGGACTATATAGGTGCAGGTTAGGAGATGTGGTGGAAGTGGGTGGTTTTCACAATAGGACCCCAAAGTTAAACTTTGTGTGCAGAAGAAAGCTAATACTAACAGTAAACATAGACAAGAATACAGAGAAAGACCTTCAACTAGTGGTAGAGAGGGGTTCTCAGCTTCTAAATAAGGTAAAAGCTGAACTCCTTGATTTCACTAGCTATGCAGATGTTACAAACCAACCAGGACACTATGTTATTTACTGGGAGGTCAAAGGAGAAGTAGAGGACAAGGTGTTTGATGAGTGTTGCAGAGAAATGGACCTATCTTTTGCTGACCATGGTTATGTGGTGTCTAGAAAAACCAATTCAATTGGCCCTTTAGTGCTTTGCATTTTGGAGAGAGGAACTTTCAAGAAGATTTTGGATAATTTTATAGCTAATGGGGCAGCTTTGAACCAATTTAAGACCCCTAGGTGCACTAACAATAGTGTCCTTCTTAAAATTCTTGACACCTGCACCATTAAAAGGTTTCTTAGCACTGCTTATTATTGTTCTAATTAATAATACTTTGATGCTGTTTTTCTTGGTTTAGTTACTAGAATCCTTCTTTCCATCCTCACCATGGTTTGGCTTGGTGCTAATAAAATGCACTTGTGTTTTACAATGACATGCTATAAGCACTTATAGTAGAACTTTTGTTTAGCTTTTCATATTTTACATTTTCCAATTTGGTCTTTATGAGTGTTTCGTCACAAAAAAAAAATTATCAAAATTTTGCTTAGACTTTATCCACTAAAAAAGTTGCTCATCAATTATGTGCATGTCAAGCTTGGGACAAGCCTTTTTGTCCCAAAAAAGTTACTAGTATATTTTATTGCTAAGCAAGTTATTTGCTTATACAAGCTTACTACTACGGTCTTGAATATAAGCAACCAAAATATGAGCAAGTTCTACATAACTACACTTCATTTGATGTCATCATTTCTAAAATATTTTTTAATTAATTTAGGTTTATTTTTCCATAACCCTTTTACTCTAATGGAACAAGTCCCTATGAAAGATAATTTGGAAGTTGCAATTTCTTTTTTAATTACTTTAAGAAAATTAAGTGAGGTTAACTAATTTTCTTTTTTAATTACTTCAATGTCTCAGGTTCGAATTTCAAGTGTGATAAAAACTTTATTGGGAGAATAGAACCGCACAGTCCGAGAATTAGAGGCCTCGTACGCTCAATCTTAAAAATTAGGTCTCTAATTATACTTTTATCAAAATAAATCACCAAAAACCTCAAACTACTTAATTTTAATTGTAAATAATATCTCAATATAACTTCAAACTAATCATACTTTTACAAAATGCATATCTATTTTTTTTTTTGGGCGTAAAAAAGGTATTGTGTTGGGCTCTATGTGGTAGCATGACTCGCACACCCTAATATATGGTATTGTCGACAAAGTCGAGTATACACATGATCAACGAGGTTTTTTGACGTAGATTAATCATCAGCAAAATTGGTGGACTGCGCACTAATGACACGGTAAAAAAAATACAAATGTCTTTTTTTTTATCAACAAAAAATACGAATCTCAACCAGGTTGGAGTTAAGGGTGAGGATTTTTCCACCCCCACACGAATCCGTTTTGCATTTTCAAAACCAAATTTATCTAAAAAATGCTTTTCTAATTGTTATTTTTTTGACCGGATTTTATAATTGTTTTAATAATACAGATTTATATATAAATCCCTTTGCATTTTTAAGGGGTAAAATTGGGATAAGCGATTTTTGTGGGGTATAAGGGCAACGGTGGGGGTATAAAAATCCTGACCCCGATGTTAATACATTAGGGTTTTTTTTTTGGACCCCCACCCATTCCTCTAAAACCCCCACCCACCATATGAAAAGACCAAAATACCCCTGTTTGTTTACAAAATCACCATTTCTTCACATAATTGGTCATACATACGTTTGACCACCTTCACTCGCATATACGCCAGAGAGACGTATATACGATCAGCCCAGAAATCCACCAATCGTATATACCCCACCACAGCCCTATATACGACGAGCAATTTTCTTCACATCGTATATACCCCTTTCCAGCGTATATACGATTAGATTGAAATTCACCACTCGCATATACGCCCGAGAAGACCCTATATACGCATTTAACAAACTAAGAAGCATAGTATATACACCTTTTTTGATGTAAATACGATGAGAATTTTTTTGTTTTTTTTTTACTAATTTTTTTTTTTCCTTCGCTTGCGGTGTCCTGGTAGGCATGTAGGAGAGACGTGAGTCTCCCGATCGCAGAGAGAGAGGAGTCATCTCTTCGCTCGAGTACGAGGACTCGGAGGCATAATCGACTCCATGCTTCAAGAGAGAGAGAGAGAGACAGCTGCACTGCGGTGATGTCGGAGTATCACCGAGCTCCAATGATCGGCCGTGGAGCTTTCTATCTGGGATTACTGCGCAGCAGACGCAGCAGAGGATTGGCATAGAGGAGGCCGGTTTCTCGATAAGATCATTCTCACTACTCCTCCGGTATCATCCACATATCCTCGATGACGATCCTCAACATCTTCATTACCATCCCCACCTCCCGAGTATCGTGCAGCAGAGCCTCTGTGTCGATACTTATTACTCGCACTACCGATCGTCCGAGTATCATGAGAGCCTCAGCAAGATCGTGAGGAGCCTCGGGAGGAGCCTCACTTCTCTCTTTTCACCGACTTGGCGGATCATGTCTGCAGCTTCTATACTCACGACCTTAAGTAAGTTTTGCATTTTTGCTTAAATAATTTATTTAAGTCACATAGTCTGCACTTTTTTGCTTACATTATTTATTTATTTTTATTTCGTGAGTATCGTATTTGTCAAAGTATGGGCTCATGGCAACAAAGTCCATACTAGACTCCATCTTCATTACCCCGACCTACTTGAACAAGCACCACCGTGGTCGTGGGACTCCAGATTGGCCCCACTTCTCCGTGTCGCCACACCACAAGAGACCATGAGTTCTTTGTCGGCTTTTATCGAGAGATGGCACTCAGATACTTCGTCATTTCACTTGCCATTTGGTGAAATGACGATCACTCTGGATGACGTCTCTTGCTTGCTGCACCTTCCCATCCAGGGGAACTATGCCACACCTCCCGCCATCACTGTGAGCTCGGAGTATGCCACACGACTTCTTTGAGACATATCCGGTGTGTGTCACGGGTTGAGGCCGCTAACAACACCCGTGGGGTCCGTGATTATGACTTCAAATGGTTTGAGCGGTGTATGAGCGTAACTTGGAGGAGGGGGGTGACATCACTGTTGCTGTGAGGGCTTATTTGCTTCGCCTTCTGACCTACAGTATCTTCACTACGAAGACTGGAGACAGGGCTGAGGCTAAGTGGCTGATCTACCTAGATGATCTTAGTGCAGATGTTCTTGGAGGCTATGCATGGGGTGCAGGTGCACTAGCTGCCATGTATGAGTCCTTGAACACCTGCGTCTTTGAGGACTACGCAGCGAGTGTGGGAGGTATGCCCACCTATTTCAGGTACACATTTTAACTTCTTGTATTTTTGTTAAATCGCACTGACTTTTGGTAAATTCTTGTGAATTAAATATGTTGTTTATTTCTGCATTTCAGGCTTGGATTATGTGGTATTTCCATCGGATGGCGGAGAGGTTGCCTTGGCCATATCCCGTGCGAGCCACTTGGCTGGGCGCTCACAGAAGAAGAAGTCGACCACCAAGCTCACCCACTACACTACGGAGGATGCTTGATGAGCCGAGGCCGCAGGATGTCTGTGGCGGCGACCATTTGAGGAGGACAGTGGTAGACCGCTTTGAGCGCATCTCCTCTACAGAGGCTTCATCACCGGTGACTTCGAGTTCCTTACATGCCCGATAGGTGCTCGCGACGGTTTGGGTACACGCAGATCATCCCGCGACCTCTCCGATGGCCGTCCGAAGTCATACCGATCGCGTGTTTGGATCGTCCACTTCATGGCATCTGTGGAGGACATCATGCGCGCTACTCGGGTTGCTTCAATGGCCCGATCACCAGATCTGGAACTACTTAGAGTGGTACGTCCGGGCTTCTATCCCCGCACTATTATTGGCTCCACCATCACTTGAGAGCTCGACCGACACCTCCCCGAGATACGCTACACGACGATCATGACCGGAATAGGGAGGTTGTGAGGGCTTGTAGAGAGGGATTCGTGGCGCGCGACATCGCGCATGGCGATCAAGCATATCGGGCACTCCATAGGTCGGTGGGGATGGCGGCAGACCGGATGACGTGCTCAGGGAGCTTAGGCGACGGGGACGAGGGACGAGGGGGACGCCGTTAGGGATTTTTATTTGTTTTTGATGTATTTGATATTTTATTGGCACTTTATTATTAACTTTTTCGGATGTTTTATTTATTTTACGAGTTTCCATGAATTTTTGATTTCATTGATTCGATAAAACAAAGTTACACAAGCGATAAAACATAAACAACTTGAATAAAAATAGACGGATAAAATGAAAATACAATAGAAACTATTGAGTGGTGGAGTTAATCGACGAAGGATCTCAATGACGGTCTTCCGTTTCGACGCATGCATGAATGTAACTCCTCCATTTAATTGTAATATGAATGGACATCATGTATCGACGCGTCATCCTCATTGTTGACATCCATGGTAGACCAAGAATACCTCCATCAATCGCTTTGGGTTTCCGATAAACGATACGAATTATCTCATGCTCGCTGCTCTCTCGTTTGAACCATCGCGATGTAGTTTCGCTAAGAGCGAAAAAATGATATATCGTGTCTTAACCTACACGAAACAACATCTCTCCCATCGAAACTTATACCATCATCTTTCAAGATGATGCCCTGATGATCAACAAACCCCATATTAGAATGAACGAGAGTGAGGGAAGAAGGCTCGTAGTATGACATTAGCGAAGCTTGCATCATCTTCACTTGTGATGTGTGAGAGAAGGAGGAAGTTGAAATTTTGGTGTGAAAATAGTGATGGTGGGAGTGAGTATTTATAGATGAGGTAAAAGATTATCAACCGTTGATTTTGTCGTGCAATCTATACCGTTGATCAACTTCGAAAGTGAAATCATGACCGTTAAAATTTTTTTTACAAATAAAAAAAAACAAATTTAAGGCTCATCGTATATATGTCATTTGGGACATATATACGATGTGTAATTTTAAGACATCGTATATATGTCCCAAATGACATATATACGATGAGCCTTTTTTTAAAAAAAAAATAGAAAACAAAGGGCATTTTGGGGATTTCAGTGTGGGTGGGGGTTTAAGGGGAGAGGGTGGGGGTACAAAAAAAAACCCAATACATTATTACATAAAGCCCAAGAATGTGTGGGGCTTAGGCCCACAAATTGTGAGAAGTGCGATTCATTCACGGTTTTTTTTCGTACCCCCACCCAATCCCCATATACCCCCACCCAAACTGAAAACCCCAAAATGCCCTTCTGAAAACATAATTTTTTTTTGGCCAATCGTATATACACCTGGGGGGTGTATATACAACCCTATTTTTTGCCCATCGTATATACACCCCCCAAGGCGTATTTACGATTGGCACACCCCCACCATAATCGTATATACGCCTTGGGGGGGTGTATATACGATGGGCAAAAAATAGGGTCGTATATATATATCCCCCCAGGTATATATACGATCCCTATGGTAATTTTTTAATTTTAAGTCAAATAAAAATTAATTAAGTCCTGAAAATAAGTTGTGTGTGAAGTTTGTTAAAACGTGACGATGTTATACGTCGAACGAATAATTTAGGCTAAAAATCGATTTTCGGGAAACATACTCCGATCGTAATGAAACCACGGCCATTAAATCCGAAAAAAATAAGAATCAATACTCCCCTAGAAAAGACTTTTTATTGGACTACGACCTCAAAATCCCAAATTCCATCGTTTACTATTTTTTACGATTTTTTTAAATTTTTCATAGTCTCCAAAAAATCTAAAAATTTTTGCATAGCCTTATTTTGGTTTTGTTAGATTTTTAGTGGTGTTTTTATAATTTTTTAGAGTAGTTTTGACTATTTAACGAATTTTTAGTAGCCTTTTAGTAATAAAAATTAAAACAAATCGTATATATGTCATTAATGACATCGTATGACATATATATCTGATGGGTTAAATTTCAACAATCGATATATTCCAAAATAACACATATATATATATATATATATATATATATATATATATATATATATATATATATATATATATATATATATATATATATATATATAATAAATAAATTTTTTTAAAAAAAAATAAATTAGAAATTTTGGAGTTTTACTTTTGGGTGGGGTTATATGGTGAAATGGTGGGGGTACTGAAAAAACATCCCTTCATTCATACGAATCTCTCTTGCTTAGCTCTCTGAGAAGTACATTCTCACGAATGGCGAAACTTGAAGAATTGGACGAATCCGTGGCCAAAACGAAGAGGAAGAGGAATCATGGCTCGAATAGACTCTTTGTTATCATTGATTACCTTTTCCTCTTAGTTTTCCTGGGTTTCCTCTGTTTCATAATCTTCAAGATCGTGGGCAATTGATTTCTAAAATCACACCAACAACCTTCTTTTTTCCTCAACCAGGTACCCGCCGCACTTCTTTTTTAATAGTTGCATACCATAAAAATTGCATTTTTCAAACTATTTAGATCAGCATTTGCATAGATCCGTTATTGCATTCTATTTGTATCTATGAATTAACTTCGTTTATTATAATTTTTATAATATAAATCGACAACCTCTGTAGCTGGTTTCTTGCTTCCTAATTTTATAGTATGAGTGTTGCATAAACAAACTAACAGATGAAATTATAGAAATTTTTACTTCTTAATAAGTGAATTCTGGGATGTTTTCTAGACCTTCCCAGTGCAAGATCTTGAACAATTTATAAATCAGTTTTATTGGTTGATTAAGGAATGTTTGCTTATCCTTTTGGGAAGTTTTGTTTTGTTCAATGAATGTCATTATGGGTAATCTGCTAGTTTTACTGATTACATTGTCATGCTGATTTTTGACTTCCATGTTCTTATATTGAATGAATTACTAGAAGTTTTCTTTTTGGAAATTTCAATACTTCCTTTTATAAAAGGGAAGATCCGATACTTCTTAGGCTCTGTAGCTTTTGAAATATACACACAGTTTCGTGCTAAGTCTTTGCATGTATGATGCTTTACTTTTTCCATTGGTTTACTTCTTCACCTCCTTTTAAATTTTTGCAGGATATTTTTTCTGGAATCCTATGGCAGATCTAATCCCAAGCTGAAAAGGATGTGGTGTTTCTCATTTTTGTTCAAATCCGTGCATGTAATACTTGGATATGGAGGATTCTACATATGGTTAAATTCATAGTCACATCACTTAGGTAATGCAAAAGTTATGTAATTCAGTTAACTATATTTTATATCAAATGACTAGTGATAGTCATATAAAGTACCTCTTAGGGTACTGAAGTGTTGCCCCTTGAATACATCATCCGTCTGTGTTAAGCATTTTGCACAATTGAATATTTCATTTTATGTGACATCTCATAAAGAAGGATGTCATCTAAAACTCATAGCAATGTATAAAGGATTGATTATAGAAATTCAAATTGATGGTGACAGTAGACTAAATTTTCTTTTGCTTAGAGATGAGAGTCTTGGTGGGTTCTTAGAGCTAATAACTAGTTCTTGGTGAGTTTAAGCATTCAAGGAGAATGAGGTAACCACGGGCTAAAAGAACTATTATTGTTCTTCTCTTGTAGAAGAACAAGTTGTTAAACATTAAAAAAACAATCTCTAAGAGTCTGTTTGGGAGTTTGGAGAAGAGGGGAGGGTAAGGAGAGGCTTATGACTAGTGATTTTAGTAGTAGAGAAAACTATCCTTCAAAACCTTATTTTTTTGATGATGAAACACTTCCACTTCTCTGTATCCATCTCTTTCCCTTCAAACTCCTTCCCTTCCCCCACTCTCTCAACTCCCAAACCGAGCCTAAAATAACTTACCATGAGAATGTATAGTGAGGTAACTTGTGTTACCTATTTTAGGTAACTTTTACATGATAGTAGTCCATAGAGGATCAATATTATAAATTGTCCAAAACTTCAACGACGATGGATGCTGCCTTCAAAAGTAAAATATCTCTATCTACTTGTCCTAACAGTTGAGATAGTGAACTGATACTGCCTCAAAACTCAACTCATTATTGTAAACCAAAACCAACTTGGTCATTGTCTCAGCCCGTGGCGACAAGGAAGACCACAAGCTTCTGTTTCTTAGAGGTGGCATCGGTCATAGCAGGAGTTTCAGACTACCCGTCCACCATGGACTACGTATCACAGTGGTTCATCATAGAATTTGTCCATTGCACTATTGGAATGAAAAGTTGTCAAAGTTTTTAAACTTAATTTAGTGTATGCATGGTAAGACTTTAATAAATAGTAAGTTAAGAATTCAAAGATACTTGTTCAATATTCGAGGTGCTCCTAGACATTGTACCTATTTTGGTTGTGGGGAGCTTTTCAAATGTGGATATTTTTGGTCTCTGGATCAAAGGGAAACTTACTCAAGGTGCACACGATGTCTCGATTTAGGGAAGGCAATCAGACTCAAAAACAAACCCGTTTTGATAAAATAGTTTGAAGTCTAGGGTGAACCATAAAAAAAATAGGTGGTTAACTGGTGGACCATTTGATTAATGGCTAGATCTTATAGTTCCAGTGGATCGTAGGCTCGTAGCATACACCCTCCATAACATATACACGTGTTATATAGCAAACCACACCACTTGAAATTACTCCCATTTGTTACCCGTCTCTGGCCCCATTGGAGCTAGGGAATCATAAAGTCGTCCGCGTCCCAACAGTTTTCCATACGCACTTTTTCCATTACCACTGTCATAAGTCCTCTCTCCCTCTCCCTCTCCCTCTCCCTCTCTTTCCTTCATAAGTCCTCTATCTCCCCTCTGTTGCAACTTTGAATGCGATTTCGCAAGCAGCTAACTTTCCTCAGAATGAGCGGCATTCCAAACTATGGTTTTGAGGATATAGCAGACTTAGAGATGGACTTGATTCAAAATCATGTATGTTCTCTTTGTAGAACTTGTGAAACTTTGGTTTCTTGGCTTGGTGATGGATGTTTTGGGGGGATAAACTTACTATTTTATTTGCATTTGATGGATTTGCGGTAGTTTGGTTTATTGGCTTGGTGATAGTACATGTATTGTACCTATATCATGTGTTAAAATGCTGATAAAAGTAGCAGAATTTGGTTGTCCTATATCAAAGGTTTTGGTTTAGACATTGATGGTACATGAACATAGGGCAGTTGATTGATTCGAAGGGTGAAATTAAAGGGTGATTTTAGTCTTACTTTATTTTGACAAAAAAATAGATTTGTGTTTAATAGAAATTGAAAGGGTGAATTATGATATGTTTTCCCCAGGAATCTCTGTCCTTCTTGATATCAGTTTATGTTCAGTGTCAATGTCAACATTTGGTCAGTGTGATTCATTACTTATTACTTATATTCAATTCAAAGTGTGTACCACTGGAGGCGGAGAGATGGGTGATTGGGTGATGTGGTAGAAAAGGAAGAGATATCAAAATGAAGTTTATAGAGGTGAGGTGCAAAAATATCGAGTACTATATCGAAATGTGGTTTAGTCTGAAAAATAGTATATAATTGGGAGACATTCCTCACTCTATAAATTGGTTTTGTAGAGTTGGGTCAGTCCAATCCAAATTCTAAGATATTAAATTAAGGCTCATTCTTATTAAACATCCCCTCCTACTCACAAGCACCCCTTAATTTTTAAAAATCCCAAAAATACCTTTCACACTTATACCCTCCCAAACCCACCTCACGTTGCGTTTTGGAACCAGTTTGGTACCTTAATACCGAATTCTACAGTACTTTGCTACCGTGTATACAAATATACAGTACGATACCAAAGTATCGAATCAGTTCGGTATCATAGTACCGTACTTTGGTTTTTTTGAACAATGAAGGTAAGAGATGCATTTGTTATACTCTGGTTAATCAGGAACTAGTATATATAGTTGTAACTGTGGTTAATTTTTTGTTTGAGTTACTGTCATCATTTATATATATTTGTAAGAAGGTGCATCGGCTTCCATTATTCATCTTCAATGGAAGAGTTTGATTCCACCGTCTCCGTGCAAACTCTAGAATGCCGCAACCAAGGCCTATGTCTCAATTGTGCAAGTCGCTTGTTAGATGTCATGAAACTACGAGAAGGAAAAAAACAAGGTCCAGTATTATAATACTGTACCAAGGTACCAAAATATTATAAACCACTGTATTAAGGTATTGAACCAGTATAAGCCACGGTACCAAGATACTGAACCAGTTTGGTAGTTTGGTATCGTACCCGTTGAAACCTAAAAAAGAGTGACGCGCTTGGAACTTTTTTGTTCATTAAGGGTATTTTTGTCTTTTTGCAGGATCCGGAGGGTGTTTAGTGAGTAGGAGGGGGAGTTTAATAAGAATGGACCTTAAATTAAATGACCACATTCTGGATGGCCCCATAGAAATAAATAAACTTCATTTGTAGGTTTTAAACCCCACATTCCTGCTTTTATAGATGCAGTTATCTAAGGATAAATAGCTATTATTTCGAAGGCTTCAAAAGAAATCTATGCCATGCCACACTAACATAGAGTAGTTACAAACCATTAAAGTACTTGAGTACTAGCAATCAACAACTTCATTGAAGTTTGAAGAACAATTAAACTCACCTCATAGTGATTTTTTAGTTTGAAAGGATGCAACTAGGAAAATAAGAGCAGAAAGACTTGGCAGTCCATAGTGCCATACCAAGTAGCAGATTAGTGTGTGTAAACCTAGCAGTAGCACACTTATTTTATGGCTACAAAGAAAAAGCAAAAAAACAAAATAGGTCTAGCTATTACAATCATGCAAACATGACTCATGGATGAAGTGCTGGTGGAACTCTACCACCACTGCCAGGAATTGGAAGCTCAAAGCCAGGGTTTGGGACAAATGTGTCATCACCACCAGGAATATAACTGCCACCTGATGATCCAGATCGCGATCCCGATCCTGTTCCTGCTCCTGTTCCTCCAGTGCCAGTGCCACCAGTAAATGGATTATTAGGTGTAAGTCCAAACTTTGGTGGAAATCCTACATGTCCAATGTCTGGAATATGCACTCTGCCATCAGACTTGAACAGCCACTCAGGCTCTTTCATATCCTCTGTGTTGGAGCTTTTGGCAATGCTGCTGCGTCCAGCAACTGCTTGCCATGCTGTGACAAGGAGGATACTCGAGATGAGAAGAATTGTGAGGAAAGAGGAAGCTCTTTGAGCCATTTTCAGACACGAAAGGTGCAAGGAAAATGTTAGCTAGCTTGTGATATTGTGTTGAAGCCAAAAGGGAGTGGATGCATTATATAATAATAATCAAGGTTCTACATAGTCGAGTGAACTTTGGCGGTGAGTAAAGTGTGCCATGATACATAGTTTTTTCATCTCATGTACGTTCATTCTCAGTTTTATTACTTACTACTACTACTACTACTATGCTATTTGTGGAAGACAGTCACTACTGTTATGGTGGCCACTAAATGGCCAATATTTATGCACCGTAATTTGTAGAGAAAAACATTATTGGAATTGCTTCTACCTGCATTTTTCTTCTTTACTTTCTTCTGCTGCTTCTTGCTTAAGCCCTTTTGTAACAGGAATTCATGAGCCTCTCTGATATTCAGTTGCAAGGAGGGAGTAATGAACCTGACTTAGAGTCCCACATCGAGTGTCATGAGCCTGGTGTGAAGGCTTATATAGGTTGGGCAAACCTCCTCCTCTTGACCATGGTTTTGGGGATGGAGTTAGGTCCAATTCTGTTTCACCTTTTTATATATGTTGAGTTGAGAGTGCATTTGGTTCGAACATGAGTGAAAGATTTAGTTAACTGCGCAGGAGTATCACACGAGAGCAAGCTTTTATCAAAGAAATAAATATCGACCCTAAACTACAATTGAATAACTAATACTTTGTCCTTTACCCCATATATAAGTAATTTAGTTTAGCAAGTTAATTCTTTTTTGGTATGAAGATGGAGTGACGGGCACTAACTGAAAATTCACACACATAAAGTGGAGATCTCAAGTTCAAACTTGAGTAACCATTAAAAATGTCTAGTCTAACTATGTCTTTTTCACCCGTCGTGCTAGGCCTTACGGACAAGCCAATTAGTTGTTGTAAAGAAGAGTGTTAACAATACTCTTTTTAACACTCTTCCTGGGTGTTCGAATTCAGTTTTGAGAAGACAACAACGTTAAACTCTTAAAGGGAGAGATTTGCCACTTATTGTGGTCCTACTCGGCTCGAGAAATTAGTCTCTGTAGTTGTGCATAGATGATACCTAATTTATAAAAATAAAAAATAAAAAAATCTCAAAAGTATAACAAGTATTTATTTTTGTTATAGAAAGAAATATATTTTTTACGGAAAAACAGAGTATTTAAGTCTTGATAGACTGAATGTAAGCAAAACATGCGGGAAATGGGAACAGACAGCTTTTTCGCACAGTAAAAGATGTAGTAGTATAATTGTACCAACATACCACATCATTGGAGTTGCAAAGTTCACATCACAAATAATTAATGGAGGAATCTCATCAGAATTGGTTAGGCTGGTAAAGAAGACAAATTCACATAGAACCAGTTGACTTTCAGTGTAACCAATCATGATTGTATTTAACCTTTTTTTTTTAATTATTGAATGGAATTAAAAGTAGCTTTCGTTTTACGTCAATCTCTTCCCGTCGCGACCTCAGTGCAGGTTTCTTTGGCCTATAGCAATGATTGATCCTGGTTCACTGTATGAACAATCATATCACACTAATGTTGCCTCAATGATTAATTTACAGGTCTTTGAATTGTGTTACAAGTTAGTCACACCATTTTCACCCAAAATCAATTGCATTTTGTGACCTTAAACGAACACTAGTTTTCTACAAGTAAATTATCCAACCAAAGAGCATCAAAATGATACCACTATTACAAAATTTCTTCTTTGAATTGAGTGTTGTGCCGAACAACCCATTCAAGAGTTTGACCTTTCCTCAGAAAATCTAGGAAGTTGGACAATTGAGTTTACACGGGTGACACCTTCCAAACCTGACCAGTTTTGATCATCAGCTGATGATGTTATTGTTACATCTTCAACATCAACAGATAATGCTTGTGCATTAGTCTCATTTTCTTCAGATGATCTCACAGTAAAGTTCCTTTGCAAAGATGGCTCGGACTTTTGGCCATCATCCGACTCATTTGGATTACCTGAATGGTTGCTCTGGATGGTTGCAGAAGAGAAGCCTTGTTCCTCATAATCAGATTCTGAGTCCATTTTGCCATCCAAAAATAAACACACTACAGCACAGTCATCCATTTTTGAAGTCGGGTATTTGAGTTTCCACTCTCGAGCAGCAGAATTTACCACAATCCTTGCTGCTGATGATCGCGTTGGTGCTGAAGATACTATCTCAACCACCTCCTCATTGCTTAAGACATCCCAAACCTGGACAAAATGCCAAGAGAAACAGTTATCCTCTGAAAGATGGAACCTTTGGAGGATAAAATTTAAATTTAGGAGCAATGGTTAGCATTGGAGAAATAGCCTAATTGGAAAAACAAACGAAAAATCAACATCAAGTAATTTGACATCCAAGTCATTAAAATGCAATGACAGTTAGCCAAAGTGCAAACAAAGATATAAGTAAGGACTAAAAATACAGAGATATAGGTGAATACCAAAGGTTGAAGGAAAATTTGTCGAGAGCTAAAACTGAAAACCGCATATTTTATAGGGATTAAAAATATATTTAACTCAAAATAAAAATATACAAAACACTAAAAAATAGATCGGTTCACACAGATTTTAGCCACCACCTTTAGGTCGGTTTTGGCCCGGTCAAACTGGTCCTTTGCCAGTTCTCTCCAGTTCTGTGGCAATTTAGTTCTTGGGTTGTGACAACAAAATGTTGGTCAAGCACTGATTTGTTTATGCTCAAAACATATTTATTTATCAATGAAAAGGAGATAGCTATATGGGGCATTTCAAAACCTTCTGGATTCTGTTGCTTATTTTCAACTCATGAACAACCAGGTACCAGCTTACCAGCTTGTTAGTATTGTAATATCAGCAAACCTAGCAAAGGCGTGTTCTAAGGAAGTTAGAACCAAGCTGATTTTCATGTGTCATTCATATGATCGAAGCTCCTATAAGATGACACAGACACATTCAAGCAATTTCATCTTCCCCCGCCCCCAAAGAAAGAATAAAACAAGAATAATAAAAAGATTCTAATGAAAAATTAGGAAATTACAATCATTTTGTCAGCTTATTGCTTCAAAGATACCACTGTCTAAATTATATATCTCAAGCTGTTAAGAGGCTAGCTAATTCGACTGCTGCCAATTGACAAACAGGACAAGTTATCAGTTCTGTCAAATTGTTAAAAGAATTCTACACAATGGTTGGTTTCTACAAGCCACTTCTCAAATCTCTTCCTATCACCATATCGTTAATTCTAAGTCACAATTCTTTACTAAAACATTTTCCTATATTGATCACATTTTTCTTATCTAAATATCACAGCTTCACCGAATAACATGATTTCTTCATAGTAATCCCAACGCCCTATTAATTAACCAACAAAACTAACTCCAAAGTTGCAGCTCATATATGTTAATATTTCCTATTAACACAGAAAAAGTGATAAATAATTTTCAAAATAGATGAGATCGAAAATTCTTACCCCGTCTGAGGCGAGAACAATGAATTGATCTCTGTCCGTAAGCAGTCGATGAGAAAATTCAGGTATAGAAATCACACCATATTCCTTCAAGCAAAAATCTCCAAATGCTCTAGCCATTGCTAATCCTGGTGCATCATCAAAAGGCAACCACACCCTAGGCACTTCCGGCTCATCTTGCAAAGCAAATACCCTACCCTTGCACTGCTTAATTCTTTCCGCTTCTCCTATAAGAATTTCCAACCAAATTGGAGTCGAGTTAGCATCAAGAAAAAGCATATATTCAACAGAGAGAATAAATGATGGCATATGACAGTGACCCACTTGGCAAATCAGGCTTCAAATCAACAGTCAACTGAATTGCCACCAGGGAGTCATTGCTGTCCCTAGATCCCATGATTGCTCGAGAATCCCCAATATAGCCCATGAACAGATTTGAACCCTGGTAAGATAACAAATTAAGCAAAACTATAGAGGGATTGGGAAACAAGAGTGTATAGATACTGCTTTGTCTACAACCTGCTTAACTATAGTCACGGATGTGCTTCCGCTACAGAAGCAGTCCAGATTTGGATTAGATCTGAGCTCTTTGTCCATGGCCTTGTATGCCCTCATGTAAGCTTCTCTCCACGTCGAGTTCAGTTTATCCTCGGTGGAACAATCCTTCTCGGGATCTTCATCATCGGGTTTTATGTCCCGTTTGAAGCAAGCTTTACCTGACTCCTTTTGCTTCGAGTCGTGAGAATGCAAATATGAAATAAGTTTTACTGGCAAGGAATCCCTCACTTTGCGCGCAACAAGATGACCATGTGGACCATGGCCATCAAAGACACCACAGAAGGTCATATCTTCAAACATGAAATCCTGCACAAAAAAGGATCAACATTAGGATGTCTATCTAAAATTAAACAAGCCTCTCTTACAATCACGAAATAGTCATGTTTCGTTCCCAAAAAAAAAAACGAACATACTTACTTCCCACACAACCATGGCATCCTGATTAATACCCTTACGGCCCTGCTGCGTAAATATGCAAGAAGACCTGCTCTTTCCATTAGTGAAAACCCTGTTGGGTAAGGACGATAAATTTGTTAGAGAAATAACATGATCAGAGAATGTTCTCCTTGCTCTCTTTTGCCCACAGAATCCAATGTCTAAGCAAGATGGAGTAACCGTCTCTCCATTGCTCCGGCTGCTACAAGTACTTCGACTGCTTGTTGAGACACAACAACCCATTTGCTCAGCTCCAGAACACATACATTAGTTAGATAGAAGGTAACATCAAGTTGCTTCTCTTCTCACAATAGATCTCACATCAATTGCTGAACTTGCAAGCTTGGTCAACTGTTCAAACAATTCTGATTCCAAATATTCTCTCAGGTCAAATTATAAGCCACTTTACAACTCATTGTAGACAAATGGGCTCATGGTCAAATGCAAAATCCGCCTGAAGCTACTTGTTGAATGGATAATGAAACCAGCTGAACACAAGAAAACAGGTGGCTGCAATAGTTAATACATAATCTCGCAAACTCTAGCCATTGCAATAAACTATACAGAACGAGAAAAAGAAAAGCTCAGCAAAACAAGTTATATAACTAAAAAAATCCCCGACATGTGAAAAGGGAACAGAATATACTAAAAATCTGTCTATTAATTGACAGCGTGAATATGCAAACTTTGACATAATCTAATCCTGAAAGCGCACATTAAAAACTAAACCAAACAAGAGGACAGGAAATAGAGAATACAAGAAACTTGCCCTACTAAAATGTTTCTGTTTTTCCCTTTCACTAAACATAGATCCTCATGTAGATCAAATAAATATAAAGGCAAGGTATCTCCAATTGCACATCACAGCACAGAAAATATATTTGTATTCAAGTTTCCTGCAGCAGCTAAATTCAAAACTATCCCAAACTTAAAGTTAAAAAAAAAATAGAGAAAAGAGGAAGAACGTGATTTTTTCCAACAAAAAATAAAACTTTTTTAGCTAAAAGCATCCGAGAGAAAGAACATAGATGATAGAGAGGTAGAAAAAAATACAATTAATGTAGTTGAACTCACAAATCTGAAAAAAAAGAGATCAAAATCCAGAAGAGAATGAACAGACTTAAATAAAAGCATGTAGTTAGAAAATATAATTGACCATTGTCCTTTCCTTGTTTACCTCTAGAGCAAGGTTCAGAGTTCAGAGAGAGAGAGAGAGAGAGAGTAAAGCAAGAAAATCAGTACAAAGTAGGAAAGAAAAGTGTGGTGGTTTCCCACTATACAGAAATAGGAGAAGAGATAAAGTGAAAAACTCCAAAATGAGAAAAAGACGAAAGTGACTGTGATCTCGTCAACAAAGAATCAAAGAGAGACCAAAAGAGTACATACTAGATCAAGTAAATGTCACGTAATTATCACAAACAATAAACAAAAATAAAATAAAATAGTAAAATAGTAACAAATTAGCATAATAATAGTATAACAAAAGGAAAAATACAGAACCTGAAACTAAAAAGGCAAAAACCCAGAGAAACAAAATTATCAAAAAGCAGAGAAACATGACATGCGGTGGTGATTCAGATCCTTCATTCCTAATTAATTGTCCAATGCAACAAGCAACCAATAAAATAAACTCATACCCACAAGTACAATTAATTAAACCAACCAATGCAATTAATTAATTAAACATGGATAAAATAAAAGAAGAAAGATGATAATTTAATTTGACACTTCAAAAGTGGGGAAATGATGGAAAGGAATTCATCACCTTTGTTTAGAATGCAGCAGTAAATGAAATGAAATGAAAGTTGGGAAGTAGAGAAGAAAAGAGAAGAGAAAGAAAGGGAGTGAAAGAGAGAAAGCGTTTGAGTATTAATAAGGGAAAGGTAGAGTGGATTGGATGGATGGGTGAGGGTGGTGGAGAAGCATTCATTGCAAAGCAGAATAGACAGAGCAGAAAGATAAAAAAGGGGTAAAGGTAGGGGTGGGGTCAATTTCATTTTAATAAATACTTACTATAATAATTATGATAAAATTGATTACTATTTATTATTATTATTTTTATTATAAGTTTTTATTTTTATTTTTTGAAAACATTATTTTTCTTTCTTATAAGAACATATTATGATAGTAAATGCTATAAATTAATTCAAATCTAATAAAAGGGATTAAGTAGTTTTCTATTAGTTTTAGAAATATTGTAATTATTATGGTCAACAAAAAAAGAAATTTTATAATTATAGCAAGCTATGTTACTTAATTACCTTTGTGTTAAATAAAAATTGACAGTAAATTTTATTAATTTTACAATGTATTTAGTTTACTATTTAATACTAATTAAGAATTTTAAATTTTAGTCTTCAAGTTTTAATTAAAGAATTAAAAATAGAAATTTTATTACTTTAGTATAACATAACATTCAATGTATTGATAACATTAAATTTTATATTTTCTGTAAAATATTTATTTTTGTTTTTCAACAACTTCCTTAAGGATAATATTTGACTTTTTTAATTGAATATAAACTATTTTAGCATATTACTTTACGAATGCCAATGGTAGAACACAATTTTTTTTTAAATTAATGTATCTTCTATGGTAATTATGGAGATTAATCTTTTGATGTATTAGAGATCTATTTAAGAGATTAATTTCTTGTAGCGTATAATTTGGGCTCTTAATTTATTTAAAGTAGGTCTCAACATAAGCTCTCAACCACATAGACATGATTTCACAGATCTAGTTGTTAGAAAAAGTTGAAAATAATGGGGTAAATAGGAAAGCTCATTTCAAGTTACATGCCCTTTGGACAAGGAGTCATTTTAGCAAGTATGATGCACTAGTTTATAGCAAATTTGATCATATAGATGAGAATAATCAAATCATAATAGTTAGCTTTTGAGTCTTTTTACCCTTTTTTTTTATAACAAAAACTTTTTCTTTGAACATATAGCTCATCTTTGTCTTTTTATTTTTTTCAAATTCCTTTATATCCTCAATAATAAAGTAAAACAAATTTTTTTCTCCCCTGCAGTCCCATAACAATATTACATGATCACATCTTTTGTACGTCAACTTTGATTGTTGGGTTTATTTCTTTCCTTTCTATTTTTATTTTTTTACAATGATCCTTTCCTTTTTAAATGGTCACAATATTTTTCTTTATGCAAATCCCTTCTTATCTAATAGAACTAAGAATAAGAATGGGATTATTTTATTTATAAAAAAAAAAGAGAATGCGATTATTTTTGTTTGCTTTCGATCGGTAGATCAATTACATTATTAAAATAAATAATTAGTTAATAAAAAATAATAAATAAATTAGTTCAATTATTACGTAAATAAATAAATTAAACTATCATGAATTTAAGTAAATAAATAAATTGGAATTTCAAGTAAATATATAAATTAAACTACTAAAATATAGAATTTTAAAATGTAATTTATAAATATCTTAATAGTTAATTTAATTATCATGAATTAGTAACAACGATAATTTATAGATATTTGGTCATATTTTATATTAATTAAAAAAGCCTAACTATTAATTAAACATATTTTTTTATGTCATTTCATATTTATCAGTTAGTTTAACCGTTAATTTACCAAACACTTTATTCACCATCAGCTAGCTTATCCGCTATAAGCTATTCGTTATCAACTAGTTTATCTGCTATTTGTTATAAGAATGTCCGCTATCCACTAGTTTATTTGCTCTCTGCTATTTTTTACTAACTAGAACCACGACACATTTGAAATAGGTCAAGTAGGGACAAAAATGGGTATTTGTTAAAACAACCGATAATGACTAGGGTAGTTATTCATTTATTAATGGGTGGATGAATGAGTAGTTTACATATAAATTCATTTGGAAAGAGTGTGGGTGTTAATGGATTCTCTCCCATGAAAAGTGTCTCTAATGAAATCTAGACCATTTTGAAATAAAAAAAATAACAGCATTGGAAAAACGTAAAAAGGGAGGGGTTGAAGTGTTTCAAAGGTTGAGATTTGCTACTGCACTCTCTAGTGACACATTTAAGTTTGGGTCCTCGCAAGTACTTGTTGTGATAAGTTAAAAATAGAGTGACACATAAGACATATATTTTTTTTCACCTACGACATAATAAATGCAATAAATGTTATTATCTTCTTTTAATGTCTCTCTCTCAAACTTGTCACCATAAGTACTTGTGAAAATCCAAACTTCTAACATTTGTGTTACTCGGACACAAAAATTGACACCAAACTGTTTGGTTAATCGAATTGAATTATATGTTTTGAATGTGCTTAACCACAATTTCAAGCGTTCGATTTTATATAAATTTGAACATTTGAATATCATTTTTTACAAGTGAACATTTAAATATCGTGTTCTATCATATTTAAATTTGTGATTAAATTACATTCCGTGAATAACGAATTTTGATAGTTGTTTTATCTATTAACCATATTTTTTTGGCTGCTTCTAATAATTTTTGGTATGCTATCCATTAAGCATTTACTGAATATAATTAACCACTTATTTAAACTACATCAACCAACTATTTTATATATAGTTTATTTTTTATGTCATTTTGCGTGTGTAAAAATATCATTTATGATGTCCTAATACCCGACCTACCCCATACATTGCTTTATTTATTTATGCACATGGAGTTATATATATAATATTAAATTAAAAAAAAGTATTTAAACATGATTCTCTCTCTCTCTCTCTCTCTCTCTCTCTCTCTCTCTCTCTCTCTCTCTCTCTCTCTCTCTCTCTCTCTCTCTCTCTCTCTCTCTCTCTCTCTCTCTCTCTCTCTCTCTCTCTCTCTCTCTCTCTCTCTCTCTCTCTCTCTCTCTCTCTCTCTCTCTCTCTCTACATACATATATATACACTGTACTTTGTTTTAATTAAATATATATGTGTCTTTGTAATCTTTTAATTTATGACTAAGTTCGATATATCTTTGAATAGATTTTAATTAGGATTGCTAAGTTAACCTATTTAATTGCAAAATAAGTTAACCTACTTTTGTTAATTGCAAAACATGTTTAATTAATTGAACAAAATGACGAGAATTCTATAGTGGCACATGTTTTACAATTAACAAAACTAGGTTAACTTATTTTGCAATTAACATAACTTATTCTATAGTGGCACTACTTTTAACTTATTTTATAACGTATTATCTTTTGCCATATTTTTTATTTTTTTCAACTTATTATTGTTATTTAGTATACTCTATATGTGGAGAACTCTTGGTTTTAGTTAGGATTCCCTTTTTGCGGCTGTCGACTTTCATTCGTGGATCAAGGTCTATCTTCACTTTTTCATTGCATCACTCTGGTGGCTCTAGAGTGCCCGCAACTCGGCTATCTTGGCTCACGAGGATCTTTCCTCGTTCCAGCTTCGCAGGAATATTGACTACTATGTGTCCTTGTTGACAGCTTTGTTTCCCGAATGTCCCTGTGTTACTAGGTACCCTTCTAATCAGCCCATTATGGTGTTGAATGTTGATGGAAGTAGTTTCGGGAATCTTCGGGATTTTGTGGGTTGCTTCGCAACAATGATGAAGTCTTGATTTCAGGTTTCTACGATCACATTGGTTTTACAGATAATCTTCATGTTGCTCGCTTTGTATCATGGTCTCTCTTTGGCGTGGGATAATGGTACCATCTTCAGTGCTACTCTGATTCTCTCCAGGCCATCTCCCTTGTGTCTACCCCTTGGAATCGTGGCATCAATATGCAACTATTATTCAGAGTATCAATGACTTGATTGATAGAAACTGGCGTATTCGCGTCTCTCATACGCTCAGTGAAGGTAATGCTTGTGCGGACTTCTTGGCGAAGCTTGGTGCTTGATCTTCAGCCTCTTTCTGGACTGCGTTGGATCGGCATCCTTTAAGCCTGTTGAGTGCTCTATTAGCCAATGCTAGTTGAGTCCTTTTTTCTAGATTGCAATTCTTTTTCTTGCTTTTCTTTTTTCACTTTGTTCGCCTTTAGGTTACCAAAAAAATTAATTTGAGAAGAGAGAAGAATTGGAGGCCTAAAGTCAGAGTTTCAAACACACACCAAAACGATCGGCAATATATGTTTTGAGAAAGAGATAATAATAATATTGACACATGCATATACACAAGAAATTAATTTTATACAACTAGTGAAGCAGGAATTTTGATGTGAACAGTATGGTGTCGACTTAAACAAATGGAAAGGAAAGTTGATTACGTAGTACACTACATGCTGTGAATGTGATTTATGGTTTTGTCACGAGGTATCCGTTATCTACATTTGCATGTAGCCATAACAGTATATTTATAGTATCTGTCTGTTTTCAGAGTCTGGTAGTGGGAACTACAACTGGACTTGGACCAGCAACATTTCATCCATATTGGCCAGGCCAGACAGAGTGACATACATACTTGGAAATGGAGTGGCGTGGGCACGCGGACACGTGCTGGTTTTTTCAACTTTTTTAATTTGAAAAGCCTACGAGAGTTAAGGAACTAAATGTTCATTCTTAAACATTGTTCTAGTTATATGTCCCCTTTAATTCTGTCAATTTAGTTCCATCCACTTTTCTCTTTTTTCATTTTAAAATCTTTTTTCGAAGGTTCTTACATTGAAAAATACCAATAAGAAGTTTCTTACTCTAGAAATCAAGTGACGAGGAGGTAACTTTGGTAGGTTTACATCCCCACCCACCACCGGTTAAACCTCTAGCGTTTTTTTTATTAAACAGGTACAAGCCTCGAATTTATTAAAAATAAAAAAGAGAAAAAGAAATATGCCAGAGAAGATCATAATGGAAGACTTGATCAAAAACCTCGACAAAAAAGAAGATAAATTCAGAATAATAATAATAAGGAGCTCTTAACAGCTCTCCTAAAACACTTCAGCCTAGAGACTAAAAAAGAACTAACTTACAATAGTTAAATAAAAAAGACAGAGACATAAGTTGTCATTGAACGGGAATTATAGCCAACAATTTTCTGGCCAAATTATTATTTTCTGAAAATTCTAGGACTAACTAACAATATTCAGATCAAAAAGGAGACATAGATAGAACTTGTCTTTGAACGGATATTACAGCCTACCGTTTTTGGACTAATTTCTTTTTGCCGAAGTTTCTTCTTTTGGACCTTGGACACCACCAGACATATCATACTGCGCATATGTTCCTTGGACACCACTAGACTCTCACTTGTGCTTTGCACGAGTCTTAGTTATTTTCATTACAAATTTTTTCTACTTTTCCTGAAACGATTAGCCTCCTTTTTTATCAAAACTACAAAAATGCCATTACATTTTTTTGTTTTGTTTTTTTCGAAAATGGTTGCCCTGTTCCGGACTTGGCCAAAGACTCACTTGATGGAATGGGCTGCGATCGACCCAATCAGGATCTTGCTGCGCAAGAAGCGCTAGCATCACCATCAGCGGCTGAGATCAACGCCTCTGATCCAACGACCAGCGCGCCCTGGTCACACTCCTATAAATAGGGTCCAACTTTCAAGAAAATGTACACTATTCATACCCATTTTGTGCTCCTGCTAGATCAGACCTACTCTGCATGAGCGTTGGAACCCGAGCAAGTTCAAGAACCCAGTCCATTCAACCCAGCTCACCGACCGGGCCAATCTCACATTTTGTTGTCAAAACTACAAAAATGTAATTACATATTTTTGTCTTTTCTCCGAATGTTTGCCCTCATTTTTTATCAAAACTATAAAAATGTCATTACTTTTTTTGTCTTTTACCGAAATATTTACCCTCATTTTGTTGTCAGAACTACAAAAATGTCATTACATATTTTTGTCTTTTTTCCGAAATATTCGCCCTCATTATTTTTAGCCAAAATACAAAATTGTTATTATTTTTCTTTTGCTTTTTCAAACTCTGTATTTGTATACGTATAGCATAATGTGGCTTTTGTGTTGCTTTTGACCCAACAACCTTATACACTATAGAATAGATAGATAGATATAAACTTAATTTTTTAGTGAAAATTTTTATTTTTATTTTTGAAATATTTCCTTTTGTTGTCTGTAACGGAAGGGTGATTATACCAGTGCCCTCCCTTATATGGAATCAACTAAGAAACTCATTCTATATCCACTATCTAGGTTCTAGTATGTGTTTTTTGTAAATAAAAAAAAGGTTCAGTATGTTTTGGTATAAAAAAGTCCAAGTATATTAATACTTCCAAACGAACTAAAAGTAAAGGTTAGTTTAAAAGAAAACTAGAAAGCTTACTTCCACTTGGCGAGTCTGAGAGAGTACTGAGAACAAAAACGAGCTAGCCCTCTCTTGTAATATTGGTTATTAGTTAGTTCGTTGTTCTCGGTGCTTTTCCAGACTCCTAAAAAAGTGGTATCATATTCATGGTTCGGCTTGGTGGGGAGCAAGAAGTTGATCTTGATTTGGATCAAGTCTAGCAGTGGTGGACCCAGAACCTGGGTTAGGGGGTGCAAAAAATTTCAAATACACATCGTTAAAAATATAAAAAAAAAGACTTTAACATATTCGCAACTTGTGATGCACTAGATCAACACAAATTAAATAGCACCAGTGACGGATCCAGAAATTTTTACATGTGGGGGCAAAAAAATAGTCTATAAAAAAATATCGTAAATTTTAACAAAATACATAATTTTCTTACAAAAAGAAATTCTAAAATATCTAAATTTCTACAAATTACATAGCTAAAAAGGTAAAATTAGTACCAACTTATTCACTTTTTTATTTATCTATTGTAAACTTCTACATTTAATTTAAAAAAAATGATCTTATGGGGTCAATCCTTTTTATGGGGGCAAAATAAATTTGTTATATATATTTTTAACCAACATAATTTTTTAAGTGGAGGCAAATGCCCCCAATTAGATGTGAATAGATCCGTCTTTGAATAGCACTAACAAGTTTCTAATACAAATTAAATAGCACTAAAAGAACCAATATATTCAGAAAATACAGATTCTAAATAGTATTAGAGTGATGCAAAACCAAAGATTTTTGGTGCAAAACTAAGGATTTGGGTGCAAAAAATATTTTCTAAGGTGTACAGAAACAATTTTTCCTAAGGTATTAGTGCTAATTTTTTTAGGGGTTCCATTGAACTCCGTGACATACATCTAGATCCGCCACTGAAGTCTAGCGATGTAGGTGACTCACAGTTGATGGGACCATTGTTGAGAATTCAAGTGCGAGAGATTATTTCCCAACTAACACCATGGGTTAATTACTCGAATATATTCACTCATATATGAGTGCTAAATTTTCAAACAGATGGCCTTGTAGACTTTGGGACTGGGCAGTGGGCTCAATGCAAACCGAAACACGGAGCCGCACCCTCCTCTTTTCATGGAGAATATATGCATGGTCTTTTTATACTTTTAGCCACAGTTTAACTTTGAAAACGGGTTCAAACTTTACTTTCACTATTTATTGTAGTATGAAAATTCAAAAATATAGTAAAGTAAAAATAGATGTTCTTTTCTTTTGTAACTAAAAAAGAAGTAAAAATAGATAATATCTTTACAATTAAAAATACTAATAGAAAATGTTTTTTTTTCAAGTAAACAGATTTTTTTCTATAGTGAAAAAGTAAATCCAATCAAAAAACGAAAAATTAATTAATCTACTGTTTAATCTGACTGGCTCAATTTTATATGAAGAGTTATAAAAGAATTTCATCACTAAATGCTTTTTTATTCAAAAAGGTATAAATTGATCAATTTTAGCTAAACTTATTGTCTTCAATTCTGTATACTGTATTAGCTGCGACTCATGCATGGAAACAGTATCGTTCTTTTGACGTTGAATAAAGTGGACTTATCACGGATATCCACCTGCTTTTAGCTTTTAATTTAATCTTGTTATTTAAACATCTAGCCCCACCAATAGAAACAACTCAGTTTTCACTTTACTTATAAATATCTATACACTTTTTTTCATTGATATGGTTGGTTACTTGGTTAAGCATGCTAATAACTAGAGATTAGAGAACGCGTTTTTCTTTCATTTTTCCTACAACCTTTTGTCATGACTTTTATTTATGCGCTCTATCTTTACACCAATTTTTGTCCAAAAGACAGACCTTTTTTTTTACTTTACCATATTGCTTTATAGCTATTTGTCTTTAATCTATGTAATAATGGTCTATGCACAGTGCTAATTTGGTCCTGGCAACTCAAATTATCTTCGTCCAGTGGTTATATATAATTTCAACTTCTTTTTATACCAAATTATATAAGGAGTGGATCCAAAAATAAAGAAAATCATTGATCAATTTTATTGATGGCCACTGTAAACATACTTAATAAAATAAGAGAAAAAATATTGTTACAGATTCAAAATATTGCCACAAGTAACCTTTAAGATTTTTTTAACCTATCTACCCCCTTTATAAGGCAATATCGACATTACGGGAATGGAGGCGGGAACTTCAGCAAATTTGGGTTCATATTCCATGCATCCTACTTAACGTGTACCTTTTGGTGGGTCATATTCCATCCATCCCTTCTTCCTCTACCGGAATTAATGCTTGCAGCAACATAGCAACATCTACTTGGTGGATTTTAAGGTACACAACCATCTTTAGTTGTGTACCGGTCCCCGTGTGTTGTGGAACCATTGATTTAATATTTTTTTATTCAATGGTCAAGATTGAAGACCTGCTAAAAGATGGATTGGTTTCTAGTCTATGTTTTATTATTAGCGTTGTTGGTCCTAAAAAAACTGAAATTTATGAAATGGACCCAATCAAAAAAATATATTAAATTCAAAAAACTGCGTTTTTTATTTTAAAAAAATCAGTAATTGTAATCAATGTTATTAAACCCGGACCGACCCGGCCGGTCGGACCGGTCGGACCGGGAAACGGTGATGTGATCGGTCCGAGTCACCTATTGGATCGTGGGTGTTTCGACTGGCATGACGACCGGTCGCGACCGTGAGCGGAAGGCATCGAACCGGTGCGACCGGTGTTGACCCGGCCGACTCGACCGGTGTTGACCCGGTCCGGTTCTTGATTTGTGCTTGTTTTTATTTTTAAGTAAAACGACGCTGTTTTGCTATTTTTTGAGTAAAACGACGCTGTTTTTTAAGTAAAATGATGAATGAGTAGTGAGTTTTTTTGACAATTTTATTGTATGGTAAAAAAATTCATAGCTCTGCGATATGTGAATATACAACATGCCTAATTTTAACGAGTTTTAGTAGTGTCACGGGTCATGCGGGTCAACTAGTGACCCTGGTCCGACCATTGACCCAATGACCCAGATGACTTGCTCTGAGTCGACCTCGGTCGAGTTTAATAACATTGATTGTAATTTAAAAACTTTAGTAAATGGGTTAATTATTTTATTCAACTACTTGCAACCAAATTTTACCCATTTCTTTTTGTTCCCCCCAAAAAATATTTAATTCATAAAGTTCCTTTTTTTTTTTAGGAAAAAACCAGTTAATGTAATTAAAAAACGTTAGCAAACGAGTTAATTATTTTATTCAACTACCTTGCAACCAAATTTTACGCACTCATTTTTGTTCCCACGAAAAATTATTTAATTCATAAAATCTGTTTTTTTGAAAAAATCAGTAAATGTAATTAAAAATAGTAAATGGTTAATTATGATTTATTACTTTTTTACACACTCCTTTTTTTTATATATTACTTTTTTATTCGACGGTCAAGATTTGAGACTTGGTAAAGGTGGGATTGGTTTTAAGTCTAAGTTTTACAATTTGCGTTGTTGGACTCATTCACTCCCTTACTCTCCTCTCTCACTCTCTCTCACTCTCTCTTACTCAGTCTCACTCTCCCTCACTCTCTCTCAATCTTTCTCATTCTCTCTTACTCAGTCTCACTCTCCCTCAGTCAGTCTCACTCTCTCACACTCTTTCTTACTCAGTCTCACTCTCTCTAATTCTCCCTCACTCTATCTCACTCAGTCTCACTCTCCATCTTTCAGTCTCACTCTCTCTCACTCTCCCTCACCCTATCTCAATCCCACTCTATCTCACTCACTCTCACACTCTTTATCTTTCTCTCACTCTCTCTCACTCTAAGTCTCGCTATGTTAGTATATCTACTCTCACTCTCTCTCACTAAATCTCTCTCACACTCTTTATACTTTGTGTTTGTCTATCATTAGGTAACATTTTAAACACTTGTCGATTTATGCATTTTTCTTGGTCGTATCTATGTTTATAATCGTTGCACTGCACTAAAATTTTATTTTAATTTATGCAAAAGCGAAACCAAAATACTCTGAACAAAACAGATTCTTCTACGAAAATAATTAACAAAACAGACTTATCTATCACTGCCGAAGGATTTCTGCTGAATTGATATTCGAAACAATAACACATTTTATGGTGATAAGTGGCTGAATGTGGAATTATTATGGCAAACTATCTTCTGAGGTCCCTTAACTTATTTTCAGGTAACGAATAGGTCCCTTAAGTTTTTTTTTGTAACGAATAAGTCCGTTGTGTTTTTAAATCGTTGCACTGTTATCCTTTTTTGAACTTTCCATTTAAATCTGTTACAAGAATGCTTATGTGGTTGTTAAGGTGCCTACGTGTCAATTATTTATACTTACGTGGCAATTATATTTGCTGATTCATTATTTAAGTCATATTTTTATTTTATTTTTTATTCAAAAATATTTATAAAAAAAGACACAGAATCACCATCTTCTTCGTTCCCTTGCTACCCAAACCTATGCTTTCCTTTCTCCTCAAAGCAACACCATCATCTTTATGGGTAAAATCTTATGCTTCAAAGAGGTAAAGCAAATTCTTCAAAGGAAACCACAACCACCAACAACTACAGCTTCTGAGGATTTATGGGTAAAATCCCTAATTTTTTTCGTTTTCTTTTCTTCCTTCGACCTAAGCAATAAACGAATCGTAATCAAGAAAGGAAAACATTGGAGCAAAAACCAGAAAATTAATAGAAATGGAAATCCAAGCAAAACCGATTTTAGGGATAAACCCATAAATCCCATTTTGATGGAGGATTTATGTTGAATTGATTTTCAAAGCATTAAAAAATAGTAGAAGAATTGATTTGTTCGATTGATTTATGGAGGAAGATGCAGTGCAGCATGAAAATGATGAGGTTAAAGAGCAGCAGGAAGCAGGAAAAGAAAAGGATAGATAAAATTCAGGGTCTCTTTCTGGTCGCTGTCAAAAAAAAAAAAAAACTCAGGGTCTTTTTTATAATATTCCAAAATACTATGCTCCATTGGTAATAACGCGTTTTAATTAACCACAACCTGCAAACTTGTGAAAACAGGTAAAAAGTGGTTGTGGATCGGTACACAACTAATGTTGGTTGTGGACCATAAAACCCACCCATCTGCTTTATGGTAAAACTTGTTTTTTGACTGTTGGTGCAGAAAAATCTGAACACATTGACCGTGTGTCAAACATAGTACTTTTGAATTTTGACTGCATTTCCCCTCAAATTTGACCTTTCTTTCTCTTCTTGAAAATCTATTCTTCCTTTTTTATCGTGGTGTAGTGGAGGAGAGGGTGAGACTGCGAGATCGTGAGTGAGAGGGGAAGAAGTAGTCTCACTGTGGCGGTTTGTGGTGGACATAGAGTGGAAATTGTGGTGGTGAGGGGGGTGTGGAGAGAGAGAGAGAACCAAGGGAGCTGTGGTGTGGCCAGAGAGATGAGATGGAGAGGTTCACCGTAGGGAGAGAGAAAGATGCTGTGACGGGAGGACGACAAGGGAGGAACTCGCCGTGATGCTTGGGCATGGTAATGCTCGTCGGAGGTAAGGGATATGCTTAGGCATAAGTAACTGATGTTGTTCTTGATTTTACATGTACAAGGTTGAGAATTATTTGATGCAAAAGAGACAATGACTTGAGTTTGACTAACCAAAAACTATTTCTAAGACAATGCCTTGATGTGGTCCACAATAACGGGAAAGTCAGCCACGATTCAGTACAAACAAATACACTCAGATAAATTTCGTTTGCAGTCACATTTAGAGAGAGTATAATGTTTGTGCTGATAAGCTTGGTGGACAACGTACTAATATAAGTGATTTTTTGGTGGGATCTAATTCCTAGTTTCATTTCTGAGAACTTTTTCATAAGCATGTTATGTTTGCGTAGCTATAAATCTTGTTGCTTTCTTTCATGAGGTTAGTGTTTTTCCTTTTTGATGGATTGAGTTTTCTTTTTTAATTATGTTTTTTGTCGTGCGCAAGGAACGTGATTGTTAATAATTTTAGTGTTAACCTGGTTGAGATAAGATTGATTATAGTGATAGTTTCTTTTTAATATGATTGTTTTGTTTTTCTATTGGTTATTTTTTTGTTTTTGTTTATGTTTATGGGTATCGGTCTAGTCTTCTCATGTTTCTTTGTTTACATTCTTTTATATTAATAAAATTTAGGGGGGTACTCTTTCATTCTTGATATTTTTCGTAAGGAGAATGTTAACGAGGCTCATTCCCTTTATTTTTCCCGATAAGCAATTGATTCATTGAAAATCAAGCACTAGGTGTGTTTGAAACCACAAATTACAAAGAGTTCAAACTCAAGGAGGCGTTATGCCACCAAGCTGAAATAGAATAACTTAATCGTCTACCCGTCCCATATATGAACCAACTCCAAGACAAACATTTGACATAAGAAACAATGGAGCTTAATGAAGATAATTCTCCCTTGAAAACTGAGTTGTTCCTTGCGAACCAAATACACCAACATATTGCTAACCAAAAGATATATTTCACCTTGTACGCATTCTTTCCCGAAAATTCCACCCCGAACAAGTGAAAATGCTCCTCTAAGTTGTGACAATGTTGAATGCTCATTCACTTTCTTTTGCTAAAAAAAATTAAGAAAGTAAAAATATTGAAATAATAAATTTCTTACTGAGCAATACGAATAGCAAAAATAAAACTCTAATATCCATGTTTTTTTTGGAGATAAATAAATAACCATGCAGCTTCATAATTGTGTAGCTAAATAATAAAATAAAAACAACACTTTTTGAAAAATTACAAAAAAATTAAAAAAATAAAAGTACCGTAAATTTGTAGTAATTTACGAATGTAACAAAAAAACATACTATAAATAACTAATTTCTGAAAGATGGTAATTTTTCTAAACACTGTAAATTTTGTTTGCGGTAATTATTGGACGGAGGTTAAATAAGTTAAATTTGTAGGGTATTTTTAATTTTGCTTATTGGGGGTTCCCCAAAAGATTGAGGTGCCTTTAATAACAACCTTATTTTATTACAAGTAACCAAAATAAGTGAGGTTGTAACAGTAAACAAGCCCAAAAGGCCAAAACAACACCAACAAAAACCGAACTTGATTGCGCAAACATGGGATGGGTTTCGAAAGCTCAAACAAGAAACTGAGGAAGCCCAATTTGACCAAAAATAAAGGGTTTTGCTTTTCCCACTCCCCCTCCTACTCTTTCACACCCCTTAACAAATTTTATTCCAAAAATAACCTCGCGTCAAACGCTGTGAGGACGTGTTTAATGACTGTTCGAACGACCTTGTTCGAACACGTTTGAGTGACCCCGTTCAAACAGGTAAAATTACGCACAAGAGGGTGTGAAGTCAAAATTTAACACACTCGAACGATGTCGTTCGAACGGGTTTGAACAAGGTCATGCGAACAGGTTCGAGTGACCCCATTCGAACAGATGAAATTACACACAAGAGTGTGTGAAGTCAAAATTTAACACACTCGAACGATGTCATTCGAACCTGTTCGAAGGCCCGTGTTTGAACACATGAAATTTCTTGAAAAAAAAAGACGTTTTGGCTGGTCTTTTGGTCATTTCACACCCTTATGGGATGTGTTTTGAGTAGGAGGGGCGTGGGAAAAGCAACACCCAAAATAAAAGGGTCTATTTTTTTTTATACCCCCACATGCTTCCCATTTACCCCCCACATACTTTGTTAATGCCAAAACTACCCTTGACATAATTGACAATTTTTCATGTTTTCTTGATTCTCTCTGCTGGGACCTATTTTATCTGGAATCGTATATACGTCAATAAAAGGTATATACGATTTGATTAAAAAATGCATTTTGACCTGTAAAAAAGTCAAGTCGTATATATCCCATGTGAGAGATATATACGATTGACCATATTTAATGGCATTTCTGTTTCGTATCTACCTATCGTATATAGGTATATAAGATTGGAATCGTATATACGATTGGTGCCATATATACGACTCTATTTTTTGGGGCATCGTATTGTTGAATTTTTTTCTAATTTATCTTTCTATTTTTGAAACAGATATTCACCCGTCTGCTGCAGATGCAGACTCTCAGTTGGCTCGTTTCGATATCGATACTACATGAGCGTTTACCACGGATACGGTATATTTTTTATTCTAATTTTTTTAATCACGTTTGATAAATATTTAATTACTTACTTAAGTATGTAACATTTTTCTATTTTGTATGTATTTTCTACACGCGAGGATGTAAAAGAGTGGGCGAAAGCGGTTGGTAGAAGCATTGGAGTAGTGGTTATGAAAGTGAGATCTGACAAAGCTGGTAAGAGGGGGAGTCGAGATAAGATTGATTTTGGTTGTGAGAAGCAAGAGTTGTTTACTAATGATTCTAGAGTTTTCGGTTCTAAAAGAAGAAGATGTCAGTTTATATTGAAAGCTACTTGCACTATTCGTCGTGGGGGTTTGGGTGTGACAGTTAAGTGTGGTCGACACACGCATGAGTTGCTTAAAACCCCCATCGGGACGAATGCTTTTGGTCATTTGTCTAAGGCGCAAAAGGATATGGTTAATGAGTATGTTGATCTTGATGTTGGTCCGAAAGCTACTCTTACTACTTTGAAGAAGCAAGATCTGGAGAATGTGCATGACTACTCTTCATCAAATTTACAGGCAGCGTCACAAGCATCAGACTTCGAAGAGGGGTCCTAGAACGGACATTCATGAGGTATTGAGATTAATTGCATCACATAATTATTTATGTTGGAGCAGAAAGGTTCAGGGGTCTGATATGGTCAGTGATATCATGTGGGCGCATCCCAATTCTATCAAATTACTCTTATTCTTGACTCAACCTACAAGACCAACAAATACAACTTACCTTTTTTACAGATTGTGGGAGTCACTAACACAGAGTTAACTTTCCACGTTGTTTTTGCCTATATTAGACACGAGCTTGCTATTCATTTTTCTTAGGTATTGCAGTAGCTGAAAGAGATATGTGACTCGCATGCAATTCAACCTCAGGTTTTCTTGACTGACAGAGATCTTGGTTGTATGTCTGGTATTCTTGATGTCTTTCCTTCAGCTGTTAGGGCTGATGGTAATTGTGGTTTCAGAGCAATTGGGGTTGGTCTCGATATGGGTGAGGATAGTTGGCCTGTCATTAGGCAAGATTTAATTCAAGAAACAAAGGAAAGGGAGCCACTGTATACTAGTATGTTTGGGAAGAGCAGACTTTTACAGCTTCGCAAAGCCTTAACTATTAAGTCCTACGGTTTTCAGGAGGAGGCAAAATGGTTGGATTTGCTAGAGATGGGGAATTTTGTAGCAAACAAGTATAATGTCGCTCTAGTTCAGTTGTCTTTGAACATGAATTATACTTATCTGCCTTTGAGAGGTACTTATGATTCGTCTAAGTATAAGATCGTAGCTATTTTGAACAAGAACAATCAAATCTAGTTGCATATTTCAATCTCTTCTACCTGTCTGTTGCCTCCTGTTGCTACGCAGTGGTCTCATAACCGATCACCAGAGTCTGCTTTATGGTTGGATCCCTATACCGGTCGTTTTGCCCTCTGACAGTCTATGTGTCCTCCGGAGCCCTGTCCCCCTCCCACTGAGGCGCCCAGATGTGTTGATTTAGCCAATGATTCTCTTGACGATTTATAGATTCACATGTGTTTCGTACTTTTATTGCACTTGTATTTATAATTGTACCACGTTTTTGTAATTACGCGTGTTTAGTTATCCATATCTACACCGTTGAACAAATCACAGTCGTTAAAATAAAAAACAAATATTTAAAAAAAATTAAATAAATTGATTGGCATTGTATATACCTTTGGTGGAGGTATATATGACTCTGAATATTACAGGATCATAAATACCCCCATAAAACGTATATATGATGCCCTTCCAAAAATCCAATCGTATTTAGGTACAATAACATATATACGATGCTTAAAAATGTATGAATCGTATATATGTTCGATAACATATATACGATTAATATTTTTAAAAAAACATTTTTAAAGGGTATTTTGGGGTTTCCATAATATGTGGGGGTAGATGAGGAGGGAGTGGGGGTAAAAAAAAACCCAAAATAAAAGGATGTTGATTTTTATATCCCCACACTTAGGTACAATATCCTCACAATTTTATTTTATTTCCATTATACCCCTTAGCAAAAATGCAAAATGGATTTATCATTTTAATAGATAAGTTCGGTTTGCATTTTTTAAACCAGATTTATCATTTGTTAAAAAATGTTGAGAAACAGATTTATCATTTTATTAGATAAATCCGGTTTAAAAAATACAAATCAGATTTATTTACTAAAATGATAGATCAATAGGTCTGTTATACTGTTGGATCGCCTGAGCTGTTGCTCCTCCTCATCTCCAGACGGTGCAGACTCAGCAGACTGCTGCATATATGGTGATCAGAAACCTCGTAATCTTGATGATAGTGATCCTTCATATGCCGATCGATGCGATCCCCCACTCTATGGTGACCGTCCCGCAGTGCCAATTCGTGTCTCTGCCGATGTGAAGTGTGACAATTTGTTCTCGTATAAGTTGATGAAGATGAAGAACTCTCATAGAGATTATGCGCTCGTATGGATTTTCCCTCTCTACATCTAGTTGACGCCACTGCAATAAAATAACAACACGTGTAAAAATAATTAACATTTGTAATGTAAAAAAATTCACAAAAGACAGATTTATCAATTGAGAGATAAATCCGTTTTGAATTTCCAAAACACAAAATAGAATTACCATTAATTCATTTCTCATTTTCAAAACATCAAAATGAAATCTGGTGTGCAAAAAAACAAGGTCAAACAAATTTATCTTCAGGTCTGGGAAATTTTTTGGGTGTGCAAAAATTTAATTAAAAATTTGTTAAACTAGAGATTTTTTTTCCTCTCATTTTTACATTTGTTACTTATGTTTATAAACATTAATTACATATGTTTATTTATATTATTTTATATTTATAAACTAAATTAATCGATAGTTCTACCAAATTTTTGAAATGCAATCTGTTAGTTTATCCGTTACTTTATCTGTTATCAACTTATCTGCTATTACTTAGTTTATCAGCTATCCATTGTTTATCCAGTATTTGCTATTTTTTGATAAACTTTCTTCTTGCTTTTTAGCCCTCTTCGATTAAAAAAAAAAAAACAATTATGGGCTCTGCAGCCACTCAGATTAGCAGAGAGCGCCACTTTCTTCTTGAAGATTTCACTTTATGACTCACTAAAGAGGTTATCGTTCGACAATGGTAGCTAAACTCAAACCCTTAAAAGAAAATGAGTCAACATCTTACCAACCGACTCAACTTTCATCGGCACAATCATCATTTGTCCTCAATCCATGTGTACTTGTGTAGTGTAGTGTTATCTTCCACGTGTGTGTGACTCGCTTGGTCTTTAATCATGGTACCGTGGTTTGTCGGCAGAATGGACAGGTTAATTTATGCATAAAAACGGAGTGGATGTCTTTTTAACATTTCATCAGTTGTCATAGATATCTTCCTCAAATCTATTATGCCCTTCACTGCAGGAATTTTACATTCTTAAAAATTAAGATGCTTTTATCGTTTTCCTGAAGTATCCAAACACTACATTGCTTGCTGCATTAACATATAGATAATTCGATCATTTTTTCCTCAACCAATCCTCACAGAGATATTGTCTGCAACTAAATCTTATTTAAATCAATCATTTTTTGCATTATCTGCAAATAATCCTCACAGATATTGTCACTCTACTTTTGTTGTTTGACTTTTTGTATCATAGACAAATATTTAAATCCTCCAAATTTGATTATTTGATGCAACAAGTCTCATATGGTTGGTTAGTGATCGCATCATCATGATAACATAACCATATGTAACCATGTTTCTTATATCCATGGTCTTTCATTATTAATTGTACCTCTTTGGCTTTTTCTATGGCGATCAAATTCAAACTTTTCTCTCACCACATATATTGTGCATTGCTTCCTTTGCTGGCCCCATTGAATTTTTTTTTACATATAAACTGAATATCATCAAGGCGCAACGGCTGGATTTACCTCTTCTCTAAGGTAATTCTGAAATTTTCACTATTGTTGGGGGCATTTTTGTCCGAAACAGTATTTATGGGAGTGGAAGTAATAATGAGGGGGTGTAAAAAAAAGCCTATATTTTATTTTACTGCTAATCTGGAGAAATGATTAAGTACCAATGGAAAACAGATAGCTCGTTGTAGTTTATGGCTCGTTTTGACTTTTCAGACCAAGATGATGTAGATGATTTTGGACGAATACCAAATTACCATATGGTATGAACATGTGACCATAGATTTCAAATTTGCGGCCAACATTTACATAGGTTTTGTTCGATAGTCTGTAATTCGAATGCATTCTTGATGTCTCATTTAAAGTAACCGTATACATGTGCATACGCACGGATTGTTACAGATAATTTTATGATTCATTCAATAAGAATAAATTATTCTTACAACATATAATATTATTTTTATTTGAACTCAAAATAAAAATATACACATAAACACTACAAAAAAATGATGTATTAATGGCGAATTTAATGAGGAAATAACATCCGCCAGAAAAAAATTAATGCGAGAATTTCCCGCTAATTATAGCGAGATTTTGAAAAAAAAACACGGATTACGAAGTAATTAGCGAGGGAAATAAATTTCGTCGCAAAAAAAACTTAGCGGGGAATTTCCCTCGCTAATTTTAAGCGGGATTTTAAAAAAAAATACGAATTACGAGGTAATTAGCGAGGGAATTAGTGACGGAAATTCTCTCACTAATTTTAAGCGAAATTTTAAAATCTCTCGCTAAAATCCCTCGCTAATGGTAAATCCACAGGCTTCGGGGAAAAACCACAAATCCGTCGCTAAATGTGGAAAATCCCTCGCTAATTTCAACACTGTGATCCGCGTGAGGACTTTAAGATGAACCTCTACTATTGATTATATTGATATAAGATAATACTAACCATTAGATAAATCATATCACACCTGTGTCTCCTTGTTTACATCACTCCAACCATACTCCATCAAAAACTCTCTTTTTATTTTACATCTCCAAACCCCATTTCCCCTCCTTCATCAAAGGCATCTCTCTCCATCTCATGTTCTCGCTCAACCTTCCCATTACTTCTTACATGTATTGGGCTTGAACTTGAACCTCTCCATCTCATGTTCTCTCTCAACCTTCCATTGCTAGAATCCCTCCAAGAATATACTTGCTTGAGGAAACACAAATGCCTAGGACCTATCAAAGAATTTTAGAATAGTAAGAATGATTGTTGTAAATGAAGAAGAAACTAATCGATTTTAAAGAAATGGAATCAAGCAAAAGCTTCTAAATGATGTGGGCAACCAAATCTTTCAAGAAAATTGTCTACCAAATCCTTCAAGAACCTTGATGCATATCAGATTTTATATTATTTTTTTAGGAAAAAAATAAATCCCTTGCTAAAATCCCTCGCTAATTTCATAAATAAATCTCTCGCTAACTAGCGACCCAAAAATCCTCGCTAAAAATCCATCGCTAAAATCCCTCGCTAATTCTCTTGCCAAAAGTTAGCGAGGAGTGTTTTAGCGAGGGATTTGGGTCCTCGCTAATTCCCTTGCTAAAGTACGTTAGCGACGTATTTTGGGGTTTTAGCGAGGGAATTTTGGGTCGCTTAATCTCGTATTTTTTGTAGTGATAAAGGTAGTGTTTCCCATTAAAACTCAAAAACAATATGTAAATATATATATATATATATATATATATATATATATATATATATATATATATATATATATATGTTTTTGGTCAAAAAAATATTCGTGAGTTATTTTGACAACAAATAATATTTTTTCGTTAGGACTTCAGCGTAAAATAATGATTTATAAAAAATATATATACTTATTATAAAGACAAAATATAAACTAACAACATTTGCAAAAGATAATATTTTCAATATTATTTGTCTCTCAAACTCAAACAAAATAATCTTTAAAAAAAATAAAAAACAGTAAAAAAAAACTATGAAAATAATTATTCTGGGAATATACATGGTTTCTCATCGAGACTCAACAACAAAATATTCATTTGATATAAAATAAAGACATTTTAAAAGGCAAAATATAAAAATATTATATCGACAACATAGACTTTTTCTCGTTCAGATTGTTTAAAGAAAATGAAATTATACTAACAAAAACTAATGTTTTCTCGCCGTGACTCACATACTAAATATTTATTTTTCAAAAAAGGAAATTAATTATAAATAAAAAATAATAAAAATAAATATTGCGACAACATATAATGTTTCTCGATAGGATCAAATATAATTAAATTATACTAACAATAAGCAAAATTGTTTTCTCGTTGGAACTCCAAAGAAAATCATAAAAGTAATTATTTTAATAAAATGCAATATTTTTCTGTCAAATATTAGAAGTAATGAAATTATACTCAACAACATGCAATAATTATACGGGAAAAGTATCATAAGTAAAAATATAAACAATTTGTATGTCGGTAATGCGTAATGCTTCCCCATTGGGACTTGAAAACAAAATATTCATGTAAAATATTAGTAATTTAAGAATTATAAATTTAGAAATATTAGTATATTAGAAATTGAAAATATTAGAAGTTTAGTTTAGGGGAAAAATTCTCCACCATAAAATGACACGTGACATTAGTGCAGTTGATTTTCTTATATTGATAATTGAAATAAGTAATATATTTGACATTATTAATTTGAAAATAATTTTGAAGTAAGAATTTTTTTTTTTGTAAATTTAAAGAAAAAAAAACATGTTTTGTAAATTTAATCGAGAATGTGGTTTGAAAGTTGCCATATCGATCTAATTTATTTCTAAATTGAAGAATTTTGAGCTTAAGACACACGAATAAGGTTGGGCTAACCTCACTCGGGAGCATTGGCTTGTTGGTAGCGTGATATGGGTTCATGTTCTAGTGTGGATGGTCGGGTACATATATAGGACTTGTGGAAAGTTGTAGGGGATTAAGCATCTGTTTGGATCAGCGGCAACAAAACCACGATAACCCAAAACCACAGCCAAAAACCACGGTGAGAGAGAAGCTATTATTTAGAGCTTCACGTTGTTTTCGTTTACCTGCTCACTCACCACACAAAAACAAATTGTGGTTAATATGTACTAAGCATTAGATTGTTGTATAATGGTGATTGAAAAATAATTACTAAGAATACCTTTAGTATCATAAGTCGTAGTTTGACTGTGCATATGATATGGTTCCATGGAGAACAAGTTAGTCAAGGACAAAGCTCTAGCATAGGAAGGCTCCACAGTAAAGCATTGAAACCCTTGAGTGTTGCCTTGTGAATTGTGATATAATTTGAGGAGTCCTCATTGTGATATAATTTGCAAAAAGGAAAGAAAGAAAAGGAGAAAAGTGAAAGAAAAACTGGAAACAATAATCAACAGAGGAGGGTTATGAAAAAAAGAGAAGAGACATTTTATCATTTATATTTTAATTAAACAAATATAGATTCTTTTTTGACACAGAAAAAACTGTTCCAACACTAGTTGTTGCGAGCAACACACATAGAATAGTGGCTTAAAACTCTCTTTAAAACTAGCAACAAATATAATGGGAATATTTTAAAAAGTGGGGGCCTTTGGCCTAACAATAAAAAGGGTTAAATAAAAATTGCCCATAACATGAGCCATTTTAAAAAAAAAAGAAAAAGAAAATCATGTTGTTAAGGGCATCCTACAATACAATGCCATGTCCTTGCAGGCAGTTCAGCTACATGAACGACGTCTAGTTTCTGCGGCTAGACCCTGTCTTGTCAAAACTAAGGGTGTTTAAATTTCAAAACTGAACCAAATCAACTGGAAACTGCAAATTGAACCAAATTAAATTAAAAACTGTTAAAAAGCCATTTTTATTAGTTTGGTTTGGTTTTTTCTTAGTGAACCGCGCGGTTTGGTTCGATCAGTGATTTTGATTATCGAAACCGAACCAAACCAAACTGTAAAATCCTATATACAAAATTAAAATTAGACAAAGCGATATATGTAGGAAACAAGGAAATCTGTTTATTTAAGGGGTCATTTAGATTAACTTATTTTTGAGCTTATGAAAATCAACTTATGAAGATAAGTAAGTTTTTATGTTAATTCATAAGTTCTCACTAGCAAAAATTGTATCTCCCTAAGTTGTTTTTTCCATAAACTACATTGACAAGCTTAAATGAATAATACATAAAAACTTATTTATTTGCATAAGTTGTTTTTCATAAGTTCAAATAAACTCTATCAAAACAAACCCTAAATTGTGTTTTGTCTTATCAAAAAGGAACCAACCGAAGCAATCCAAACCGCATTGGTTTGGTTTGTTTTTTTTGGAAGCCAACCAAACCAGACCAAACCGCATCTATTTTTAGCTTGCAGTTCGGTTCACTTTTTTGCTCAAAACCGAACTCAAAACTGAAACTGTGGCTTTGCGCGTGGTTAATTTTTTTTATTAATAATGAAAATTTAAACCCTCAAAAAGTATAACCAGTCATCGTTTTACCTGAACACGCCACGTTTCATATCTAACAGCAGGAGTTGGAGAATTGTTTACTCGCTTAGCGACTCCTAAAAATCCTAACAACTTTAACTTCAACCAAAATATTAAACAAAACTTATTTATCATCCAAATGAAAAATACATTTTATTAGTAGATGCTAAAAATAATAAGGTATCGAAATATGGGATGTTACATTACTACACCCCTTCCTTTGAGAAATCCTGTCCTCAAAATTTGCTTAGTTTATGAACAGTTGTGGTACTACTGTTGTCTAATCTCTTCTTCCGCTTTCCATGTTGTACCACCTGTCACTTCGTCCCAACCCTAACTAATGTGATGCTTTTCCCGGGAAGCTCTTTAACCTTACGATCTCCAATGCATACAGGCAATTCTTCGTATTGAATATTTTCCTTTAGTTGGATTGATTCTGGTTCATTCACGTGTGATGAACCCAATTAATACTTAGGAAGTTCTGATATGTGAAAAACATCGTGAAGATTCGATAAGGTAGGTGGCAAAGCAATATGGTAAGCAACCATGCCTACACAATGATGAATATGAAATGGTCCTATAAATCTAATGCCATCCTTAATTACATGCATTGGCCTCCAAACACCCCGACCAACCTTGCTTCGGATAGTCAACGCAAGTTTACCCACCCGTGTTGGTGTAAACGTCTCGGTCTTCACCCCATTCCAAAGAATTGAGAGGTTACTAGCTCGAGCACAACTCATAATAAGGCAAACCATAGATAAACTCAAACCCATGCATGGTTAGTTCAAGGAAATTCCAATCTAATCAATCATAAGCTTTCTCCAAGTCAATTTCAAAAGCCAAAGTACGTTTTATTGAATGCGAGTTATGTAAGTAGTGGATCACATCCTAGGCTAGGATAGCATTATCAGAAGTACTTCTTTTAGGGATGAAGCTGCTATTGAATGGGCCAACTAACTCATCCAAGAAGGGCGGGACACGGTTAACTAACACTTTAGTGTAATATTAACTTTGAAATTCACATTACAAAGGCTAACTAACCTAAAATTCTTAAGACTTGTGGGGTTATTCTCCTTGGGAATAGGAACTAGTAAAGTCTCGACGATATGCTCATTAGTAGCCCCCTCTCATGTAAGAAGATTTAACTAACTCCCAAATGTCATCGCCAACAAGCTCCCAAAAGTGTTTGGTGGAAAGCGGTTGAAACTCATTTGGACTTGGGGCTTTGTATGATCCTATTCCAAAAACAACATCTATGACCTCTTTTTTCTCCACAGATATATAGTGTGGCCTTACCTATATCACTCAACCTAGGAAGCAAACTCCCCGTGAGATATTCTGAGGATACTGAAGAGTTTATTTGGAAAAGAGTTTGATAAAAATTAATAGCATAATTCTGAAGAGTTACTTCCGTGCACCAAGACCATCCTCAAGGTGGAGTCTTTGAAATAAGGTAAAACTCGAGCATAGGGGTAAAACCCACTCTTTAAGTCACAAATGTGATTTAGGGTTGGAAATGAGTTGAGTCAATCCGAACTTTATTTCGCTATATGAGATTCGATAAGAATTGGTTCAACTCAATACTCAACTCGGGTTCTACACAAACCTTTTTCCAACTCAAACTCGATTAGCTAAAGCTCGCAAATAACTCAGTTTCATCTCATGAGCTCGAATCACATGAATTAAATAAAATATTTTTCGACTTGAGTTCGATTTAGCTAGCTATATTCGTTAACCGTTCACTAGGCTTTTTAGATTAAAACATAAAAATAATTTACATTGAAAAAATATAAATGTACGTACACACTATATGAAGAAAAATATTTAAATATAACTTGAAATTAAAATTTCTTGATAAATTATAGGCTAAAATGCAGTTTTGGTCCTTTAAATTATTTATTTGTTTTATTTTAGTCCTTTAAGTTTTTTTTCTCTCTCAGTTTGGTCCCTCAAGTTTCAAAATCGTTTCACTTAAGTAATTCTGTACATCTAAGTTAACGATTGATAACGTGTCCGTTATTTGATGATGTTACACCTACTGAAGTGGTATATATATATATATAATGACATGTCATTTTTTTAATTTTTTCAAAAAAAAAAATTAAAATTTGACGTGGCAATTATTTTTATCTGTTTTAGTTTGATCCTTTAAGTTTGTAATCAGTTCCAAATAGGCCTTTTAAATTTTTATTTTGTTTCAAATACATCCTCTATTTTTAGTGGTTTCATTTTGGATCTAATCATGTAATCTTGATTACGTAATTGAAATGATGTTTTGTGGGCTTTTGAATTTTTTTGGTTGAGTTCAATTAATAACACCATACAAATGACCAAAATGAAATTAGAAAACATACTTAAAGGGTTACTGCGGGGGTCAGATTTTGGCAGCAATTGTTAGAGACCCTAATGATCAAATGCTGCCAATTGCAATTGTTGTAGTGGAAGGAGGAAAGACTATGAACTCATGGTCTTGGTTTTTGGAGTTATTGGTGAATGATTTGGGTGGCCAAGCAGTTTGCAAAACCCATACTTTAATGTTTGGTCAGCAAAAGGTAATATTCCTTTCACGTCCTTTATGATTTTAAATAGTTTTATTTAGGTCCATTATTTTATGCAAGTGATTTCAAATTGGTCTCTTATGTTATGTAAATGATTTCAAATTAGTCACTATGTTATGTTAGTGATTTCAAATTGGTCCCTTATGTTTTGTTATTAAGTGTAAGTTGGTCTTTCATTTAGGGTTTGTTGCCTGCTATGGAAGAGTTTCTTCCTGGGGTTGAACAGAGGTTTTGTGTTAGACACCTCTATAACAACTTTAAGAAGAAGCATCTGGGGAAGCAATTGAATGAGTGGTGCGCTTGATATACACACAAATGTGCAAGTATACACAATCGTATCAAGTAATAAAGTGAAAGTAGAGTATCGTTCCCACAGGGATTGGATTAATTTACAAGTTTAGAATCAATAGTTTACTAGTGAAAGGTAACCACTATCCTACTCACAAATAGGTGATGTTGATAAACAAACAGAATGTAAATAAGCAATAAAAGATGTAAGGAATCAGTGTTGAGATGTGTTCACCAAATAAGTCACTTTCAAGAGTTTTGTGTTTTTATGTGATGTAGGTGCACTGATGCAGCTGCATCAGTATGTGCCTTTCGGTCACTTTCTTTAGAGTTTCATTACAAGCTCTTAAAACCTTGTCTTGAAGTAAAGATAGAAGTTGTCAATTCCATTTTTGCCTTCTTACAGTGATCTAAATTGCTAAATAAGTTCACTCTTGTATTTGCATCATCATAAGGACTATGCTATCCTATGTCTAGGTTTTAGCATGCAATTAACAAAGTTTCCTTTATTAAATACTTATCTCTATTAGTTCTTGAGTTCTAATCATAAACCATGTCTGTATTTATGATTTGCATTCACCTTTAGTTGGCCAATTCTAAAGATGAATATGAAAGAGTTGTCATACAAGAACTAAAATGCAAACATCACATATGAACACAATAACTAACTTAAAAGATCATTATAAGATTAGAACATCTCAACCAAAAGAGTTTAGTTCATGATAGACATCACAAGGCTTATATAAATAGAACAACTCATATTCATACAATTGAAATAACAAAAGGAAACAATAAGATAGAAGTTACACGGTTGTAGTTTCCTTTGCATGAACTTGCCAAATGATGCGGGTGCACTACTCCACTTGGTTGTTGTTGAAGTAAAGGAAGAAGTCGTCAATTCCTTCCTTGCCTCCTTATAACCTCCTTACAAGAGAAAATAAAACTAACTAACCTAAACTATTCTATGGAATTGAAATACAATATATGAGAAGTGATTTTGATCTTGAGAGATCTTGATCTCTTGAGAGATGATTTTCCAAGTGAAGAGTGAAGGTCTTTATATAGGCTTTGAGCTTTCTTCATGAGAGGGTTTCCTTCCTTGTAGTTGAAGTAAACTAGAGGTGTAACCATGGTTACTTTTCAGAAGTTGTCTCACAAGTTGAAGCATACACTCAAGTGTATAGGGAGGTCCAATAATGAATGGCCACATGTCCATAAGTAAATGACTCTTCAAAGCTAGTCTTCTATGGTAGGCGCCTCCTTAAACAAGTGGGCATGTTCCTTCATGTGATCCATGACTAAGCATGATGTCATAGGGTTGATAAAGCTTTGGTGAAATTTGAGGTGCTTCCATTGTCACTTCAAGCAAGCTGGTGTAATGCAGATGCAGTGCAGGAGCATTAGTGCAGGAGCATTGTAATGCAGGTGCATTTGTAGGCTGCACTGAACAAACTCATCAAATATACCACAATATATCCAAAATAGCCTAGTTAACAACTTTAACCATGTTAAACACTCCAGTTATCATATATCACACAAAATACTATATAAACTCCTTAACTTTACTTGAAAGAGAGCAACTTACTAAGTTTAAACATATGAATAACTCTATATAAAATAGAGTTATCAATGAGCTAATGTGGAAGGATGCTAAGACTTCATATCCTCAAGAATGGGAGAGACAAATGAAAGAAATGAGGAGTGTGCATGAAAAGGCCTATAAGTAGGGGTGGGAATAGGCTGGGCCGAGCTAGGCTTTGCTTGGCTTGGCCCTGGCCTACGTTGAAAATGTTAGGCCTAAGCCTGGCCTGTGGCTTGTCATATACCCATTTTCTAGGCCTGGCCTGACCTTTCTGAAAGCTTGATAAGGCCTGAAAGCCTGTTTAAAAGCCTATTTGACTATTTTCTTAAGAAGGCCTACAACATTTCAAATGTATAAGTCATTTAAATAGACTAACAAGCTAATAGGTCAATGAGATTAAGTTCTAATTGAGATCTAACAAAACATTTTAGGAAAATATCTTTATATGACGTTCTATTTAAATTCTATATATTTTATAATAATAACTTCAACTATTTCAAAAATTGATGTAGGTTAATATGTTTAAACTAACAAAAAATGTTTGCAAAGATATGATTTAAGTACCAAATTCAATACAATACAAAATAATATTAGTAATTTAAAAAATTAGTTATATTTATTTAATTAGGCCGGCCTGATAGGTCTAAAAGACTTTTTCTATGGCCTATGGCCTGACCTATTTAGCTAAATAGGCTTTTGAAAAAGCCTTGGCCTTATCTGTTTTCAAAAAAAACCTGGCCTAGCCTAGCTTTGTCATAAATTCAAATGTAGTAAACCCTCATAGGCGGTCCCGGCCTATTCCCACCCCTACCTATAAGGATTTGCTTAAAATACCTCCACGATTTTGGATCAAGCCTGATTTTAGTTTCACTCAAAGTGTGATATACTTGTCAACAATATGAGTGAGACGTTTATTAGTGTAACTAGCAGTATACCCGTGCATACGCACGGGTGTTGTCGTGTTATTTTTACTAATAGACTTAGACCTAATTTAATTAGTCTGAACATTACCACGTGAAAATCAAGACTAATTTAAAGTAGATAAACAAAAAATTTCAAATAGTAATTGAGTTGGTTCTAACATTACCCCGTAAATATTTACCAGCAATATGCAATATTTTCCGAAGATGTTATAAAACAAAATTGTATTAAAGTTTAAAATTTTCCATATTTTAATATTCCTGTAGAGAGTAAATAAACTTATCGATAGAGAAAATGGAATATTAAAAAGAATGAGACATGTAGATTAAATTAAAGTAGATGTATTGTGAAGTTTCATAACTTTAGAGTATTTTCTTCAATTGACATTTTTAATCGTTAGATAATTTCCAATCATGTAGTAATATGCAACCCCAACATGTAACATTTTCTCGTTGTAACTCAAAAGTAGAATAATAAAATTAGAAATTTGAAGAGATTGAGAGGAAAAATAGAGGGGGGAGAGATCGAGAGAAAATTGAGAAAGATAAGAGTGGGAAATAAAATAGAAAAATGTGTTTTAAATGTGAGATATAAAAGTTAAGAGATGATGTGAGAAAGTGAGCCCCACAAAATATAAAAAGTGAGATTAAATAATTGGGAATTGACATATTTCTCCTAAAAAAATTGGTTTTAGATAAGGGTATTTTTGGTAGTGGTTGTTTTAATTAAAGATTAAAGATATAGTTGATGATAGTTGATAGTTGATTGATTATTAAGGTTAAATAAGAGAAAGAAAAATAGAGATATTAGTAGTGGGTATTTTGATTAAAACTATTATAGATTGATTAAAGTTGGCTAAATTACTGTTTTGGTCCTTTATCTTTGGCCTTGATTTCATTTTGGTCCTTTATCTTTTTTTTTTCTCGTTTTGGTCCTTTATGTTTCATTTTTGTGTCAATTTGGTCCTTTTTGTGTCAATTTGGTCCTTTTTTTTGTGTCAATTTGGTCCTTTTTTGTGTCATTTTGGACTAAAAACTACAAAAAGGACCAAATTGACACAAAATCAAAACATAAAGGACCAAAACGAAGAAAAAAAGATAAAGGACCAAAATGAAATCAAGGCCAAAGATAAAGGACCAAAACAGTAATTTAGCCATTAAAGTTATAGTTCTGTTCGCTGGTGTTTTTAGCAAACAATCACTAGTTTTCAATATTAAGACTGTGAGATCAAACTAGAAAATCTCTTTGACAATTGCCTTTAAGTTTTGTGTCTTTTAGCGTGCGTAAGAAACGAAAAATAGTAGGAAGAGATAGTTTGAAAGCGAGAATAAAAGCAAGAAATGCAACAAACGTAAAAACAAGTAAAAATTGCATTAAAATGATAGAGAGAAGAAGATGGTCCACCGACACGTACAATATGATCTGATTCACTCTTGTTTCGCTTTGACTTGGAAGTTGAGTTTCTCAGCGTTTTTGTAAAATGTGGTGACCCCGCTTTTCCTATTACAAGGGAGTATTTATACTCTCGAGATACAATCGTGGGCAAGCCGCGATAACTACTTCCTAAAAACCGGGAAATAACCGCCCACTAATCGCTTTGCTCGCGCTTTCGACCAGACTTGTTGTCGAAGGATCTCGCGAAGTATTGGACCCGGCTTTGTCGAACAATTGGGCCTCTTACGCCGAAGGTTTCGACATTGTTTCGTAGCTTGAAGAACCAAGTCTGCCGAAGTTTGCTTGCGTTGTCGAAGACTTGTACAACTTTACTGTCGAATTTATGGTACATTGACTTGAACATTGACCTGTGGCCCACAGAATACTATTAAATGTGCAGTCAATACCATTTAAAGCTTAATTCAATGCCCTTGTCGAAATTTTGAGGTAACAGATTGCCCCCAAAAATGTTTTTTCGACGGAATGAGGAACTGAGAAGAAAGGGCATTTTTGAATATCAGGCAATGGCCATTTCTACCGCCTTTTGCATCTCAACAGTGGTCGAAAAGACAACCATCATTACTTGCACAGGTAAAATGAACCGTCTTATTGGCACACGTTGCATAGTTGGTGGGCCATCACGTCTCTCAAACGTCGCGAACGTGCGAGTTATGGCGAACGTGCCAATAACTGTAGCTTCCCAACATATATAAACGGCTACAACCCTTCATATTCCTCTTTACTCAGTTTGAACCCTTGTGAAGTCTCTCTGCATTCTTCATTCTCTGCGTTTTGCAAAAATCCCCAAAATCACTAAAGTTTCAAACTTTCATTCCTTTCCTTCAATCTACGCTTGAATTTCGTCTCGCGTTCGCTTTTATCTCTCATGGCTTCATCATCTGCTGCTGAATGTTCAAAGAAGAACGACGAGCCCAACAGACCTCAAACCCTTGATGGCTTCGTTGATGAGCCTGACATTCACGACAGTCGAGCAGTTCAATGGCAAACCCAGGTATTGATTCCCTCTGCTAGGGTTTATACCCATGCATATCTAGGTCCTCTTCCTGATATCCTTTTAGAAAACACTGAAGTTTCTGAAATTTTCCCCAGTCATGCCTGTCTTCAACCCAGAATTTTCACTAAGACCCCTTTTCATTTAGAATTTCTGAATAGTCCCTCCAGGGTTTTTAGGTCTGCTCCTAGGCTCGACCAACAAATTTACATAGACTGGCTCGACAAGGTAGAGGCTAAAAAGGCCAACATTTGGAAAAAACAAGGTATTTTTGACCTTATCCAATTGTCTAGGTATGGGCCTAAGTATGACAGCACCTTGATATTGGCTGCTATGCAGTTCTGGGACTGTGCCACTCATAGCCTCCACTTGAGATGTGGCATGCTGACTCCCACTTTACTAGATGTTGCTGCCATCACAGGTCTGAAACCCTTAGGTGAGACTTTTGACCCTGCTAATCCTGATTATGAATACCCGTTCTCTTTCAACAATGCCACTTTTGCTCCTTACATCACAGAACACCACAATCGTGACACTGACACAGTGTCTGCTAAAGAACACGTAGCCTTCTTAACCCTTTGGTTATCCCTTTTTGTTTTCTGTACCCGTTCACTCCAGGTTTCTAAAACCTATATTCCACTGGCAGCCCAACTCCACGAGGAAGAAGACATTAGTCTTGCCAAACTGTTGTTGGGTTCTCTCTATCAGGAACTTGATAATGCTGTTCTAGAACTGAAAGAAGACGAACCCACCAACAAGTTCTTGGCCTCTGGCCCATTGTGGCTATTGCAATTGTGGCTGTTAGCCACTTTTGAGTCTTGACTAGGTCTCAGATATCCCTAAGTCTGCTCAACCAACCTTAAAGTCTAGGAGGATGAAGGGATTCGACTAGCCCAGTTGAAACCCAAGCGGATAAATATTCCTCCGTAAGAATCTTTCAAATTCACTTCGACATGTTCTGAAGTGCACAAGTTTCAGAGACTCTATGGCTCCTTTGTGCAAAGGCCTTTCGGTCCAACTTGGTTTCTCGGCAACCATTTCCTTCTTCTTCTGTCGAACAAGTGAGGAGATTACCCAACCGCAAACCTACCTCTCTCTCGCTATTCTTTCTACCGACTTACCCCGCAAAACTAAAAATAGCTTCGAATTAAGAAATACTTCCCAAGTTATTCGCGAGCATAGTTTGGCCTTTGTCGATTCGACTGCGCCAATGTGTTTTCATAGGCGAGAATTTTCGAATCAAGAAACAAATGGCACCTTTACAAACAAGCCTTCAAGAAATTCCACTATAGGGCCTTGAATTTCAACCTCTCAAATTCAACCCCAGATTCTCATGCACCAAGAAATTTCATGAATGGTGGACTGATTACTACACCACTCGCTCTTTGGAGAGGCTAGTGACACCTTTGAAAAATATTATGAAGAAATTGGTGGCGACCTTCCTTCAAACAACCTGTATTTACTTCTTGATACCCAAATCTTTCTCGAGTCTTAAACATCTCAGAATTTAGTTTTATTTCGTTTGCTTATCAATGTTTTCGACGTCGGACCAACCTCGCACTCCAAATCAAGATCAAAGCGAGTAAGGCCACCACAAAGAAAGTCTCCTCCAAAGAACCAAGAAGAAAGTGGTAGCAAGATCCACTCGTAAATTGTCCTAAAGAAGGTATGTTGCCATTTATTCGCTTCAAGTTATTTTTGATTACGACTTTTATTTACGTCGAAAACCTTCTTTTTAGAAAACAACCTGTAAAAATCCCTCAGCACTACAAAGCTAGAAAGAAAATGGTCCTTCCCGATGATGAGGTACTATACTCTTTGCCTTGTTAATCCGTGGAAATTTCTCTTCCTTTGTCATTCACTTTCTTGTCATAACCCAAATTCTCTTTTGCAGGACACTGAAAGTGATGATAACGTCCCCCTCACTCAGAGGTCGAAGAAAAGAAACCTTCCTGAATTTCAAAGGGCAGCTCAAGGCATCACTGTTGACGAGCCTTCTGAATCACCTTCTTCTCCTCCGATCAAGAGGCTTAAGGTACAAGAGGTAAACTCCCTTTCGACATCAGTTTAGACTTATTCGATCTCACCTTTCCAATCCTTAACTTAACTGATATACCTTGCTGTGCATAGGTGGGTGGGCTGCTCGTAGACAAACTCGAAGTTCGCCTATGGTCGAGGTCAGCGATCTAGAGTTGTCGATCCCCGTGCTCCTTTTCCTTCATCTCCTGGGTGTAATCGCCAAGAAATTTTCCAAGCGTTGGATAACCCCGAAATCCCTGCTTTGAGAGTTTGCTCCAATCTTCGGAAATGTCGAACAAGAGGTGGTCGTCGAAGAGAATGCTCCTGCTATGGAGGAGGCCGTTCCAAATCTATTTGGTAGAGTCGAGCCCGGAGAGGTCGTTGTTGAGAAACCGCTCAAGTTCCGTAACTTACCATTCCAACAACCGGAAGGACCGTAAGTAGTGGCTACCTCCGTCGAAATTCCCAAGCAAATATGGTCGATCAAGAACCGTGAGGAGCCTAGAGTGGAGGTACTGCAGATCAAGGTGCTTCGCGAGAATCGCCCAACAAATACCAAGTTAGCGACCAAGAATTGGGTGAGCTAAAGAAGACGAATCCTCGCGACCTTGAAGATCATGTTGAGTCTTAAGAGCTCGCCGAGCCGCTTGATTTGCGCCCTCGAACAACTCTCTAAGTTCTATCAATCGAGAGACGGTCCGAAAGCCCGCTTTGCCGCTTGAAGACGAAGGTGTTAGAAGGGACTTGGTGGCGACCATTGAGAATGACTCATCTGCAGGTATCTTGAGGTAAAATCCTCATTCACAAGATCACCAAATTGGACCCTCCTCAAAACGCCCTTTCGTTCTTCATGGAATTTGGCCCTATTTTTGAGCAACTTTCTCTTTTAATCAACCAACGGCCGACCACCTCCAAACGCAAGGTTCAAGAGACTCAACTCGCGAGGTAGAACTCGCCTCTCTTAAGGCCGATCAAGACGACATCGAGGCTCTCAAACCCAAGCAACTAATGATGAGAAAGCAATCGCTGAATGGGATGCAGATTGCGCGTATTGACGAGGAGATAAAGACCCTTCAACTCAAATCACAAACGCTAAGCATCAGAAGGACCTGATCGTCGAAAGAATGAGCGCTGCTTCTTCGTCCACCAAAACCACCAAAGCATTGGCAGCTATAGAGCACTTGGAGAAGATTGACAAGCATCAAGCTATTCTCGCCGACCTCGACAAAGAGTCAGCACTTTCTCGACACCTCTATTTCTCTAAGTGTTAGCATTATGGAGAGCATAAGGCTACCTTGTCGAACTTCTGAGACTGTAATAGTTTAGCATTCTAAAAATGGCTGTGTAACTTTAACAATTTCTTTATACATTGCCATCTATGAACAACTTTCGTTTACTTATAATTGCTTGTTCGCGCTTGTGTAGTAGTATAATTTTCGCAATTATAGTGCAAGTATACACATCGTACAAGTAATAAAGTGGAGTTAAGTAAGAGATCGTTCCCACGAGGATTGGTTGTATTTTCAAAGTTCAAGATCAAAACACAAGAGAATCAAGTAATAAATCGGCAATAAGAGTTGATGGTAAAGCTAAAGATGTAATTAAAACAAGGAAATTAAAGTTGTTTGTGAAAAAGGATGAGAAATGAGTTGAGTTGTTGTATGCAAATAAATCCTTCCTAGTCGACGTCATAACGCCTAGACGTTATGACGCTCAAATGCTAATCTGCGTGAACGTGGCCCACGCCTCAACGCCGTTGTTGTTGCAAAAGAGCTATGCTTTTCAAAGATAAAACGCCGAGTTTCAAGTACAAGAAATCCTATGTCTAGGTTCTAAATAGGCCCACTCCTGTATTTTAAGTACCCACAAAGAATGTTCCATGAACTATTATCCATTCTATGTCTAGACTTAGATAAAGATGCCTAAATGTCTTTAGTGCATTGTTCATTCATGTAAATCTTTGATTTCTTTTCATAGACCATGTCTGCACTCTATGAATCTACCTATTTTAAGAGGCCAACCTCAAAACAAGTTTGGAAATATTATTGCACAAAGATTTAAAACGGCACGTAAACACTTCATGACATTAACTAGAAATTCATTAAAAGCAAAACAACAACTCAACTACAAGGTGTTTAGCTCATGCCGAGCATCTTTACTGAATGAAGTGGATTTAGAATCCAAATACCATACATTACGTGAAAAGGAACTAAGTGCACAAGATGCAACTAAGTAGCTCTTAAGCATGTATCGTGATAGACGCTTACAACGCCCGAGCCTTACACTACTCGCAGAAATAAACTAAGTTCGTAAGTCCGCTTCCGATCTTCTTTACAAAACAAATTCTCGAGTTTAATGGTGGAGATGGTGAAGGATGGAGACGGTGATTCTCGAAGTTGGTGGAAGAGATGATGATCGTGAGTGAGGTTGGTCCTCCTTGAGAGAGTGCTGAACCTTCATTAAATAGCCACCTTGCTTACATGTGCTGATGTCACTTGCTCACCTACCACCGCTTTCTGTCTTTTCCACGACGACATCGCTTTATCGCTACGCTGCTTCGCGTGTCACCACGGGGAAAACGAAGATCTTCTGACTTTTATATCTTTGACTATTATTGCTCAGCGCGCCAAAATTAAGATCCTTCGCTCTTGCTCTGCTGCTCCATTGTAGACGTGGTGAGGGACGTGGTAACGTTCAGCACTGAAATTCCTGCACATGCACAAAAAGCATCAAAACGCTCTCAAGGGCACCAATTGGTGCCTAAATGCACAGATTTATCTTTATAACTCTTATTCACCTAAAACTCAGAAATCATTATAAAACTAATTAATTAAACCTTGTATTGCTCAAGAACTTGCGTGATTTATTCGTGAGTGAGTATAAATAACTCATATAAATACGAGTTATCATTGCTCAATCTTTATCTCAGTTAACGTTGGCCTGTATCGCTTTAAATACTTGCCATTTATTCTAAAGGTCCTATTTTCGTCACCTAACTCTTCGACTTCATAAGCGCCATTCGAAAAGCATCGCAACACGCGAAATGGGCCTTCCCACCCTCAGTGACCATTTGCCTAAAACTCTATCTTTTTATCCATAGGTAATAGGACTTTCCACACTAACTCCCCTTCCTCAAAGGTTTTTAACTTAACCTTTTATTGTAGGCTTTAGCTACTCTTTCTTTCTGTCGTCGAATAAGCATCTCCAAAGCTAACAACCTCTCTTCGCCTAAATCAACTAATTCATCAATCATCATATTCCAATAATGATCAAAAGGAATTTCACATTGTTTCGAATCCTTGTTGATTGTAAACAAATCTCGATGAGTAACAACTCGCATCATGCCCAAATGTTAACTCGTAGGGAGTGGTGTTTATAGACTCTTTAGCGACGCTCGACAAGCCCATAACACTTGGTCAAGTGAATCGTGCCAACTTTTAGGCTTACGCCCAACATGCTTTTTAATCAAGTTAATAATGATTTTATTGGCAATTTCTACTTGACCATTGGCTTGCGGCGTAGTATGGTGTCGAAGTCAATAACTTGAAACCAATTTCAAAGAAATAAATCTACCATCTTTCGACCAAAGAAAATAAAGTGCCTTGGTCCGTAGTAATGGTTTCTCGAATTCCATATCTATAAATGATATGATTTTGAATAAACCTTATCATCGCTTCGATCTACATTGGCTAAAGGTATTGCCTCTACCCATTTAGTAAAGTAATCAATCCCTACTAGAATGTATCTGTGGCCTTTCGACGGTTGGTTTTATTTCTCCAATCACATCTAGAGCCCACCCCTGAATGGCCAAGGTTTCACTATAGAATGCAACTCGTTTGCGGGCACATGTTGTATTCCAAAGATGTTTTTGGCATTCTTGGCAACCTTTGGCAAATTCTATACAATCTTTTAGCATAGTTGGCCAATACATTCCTTGTCGAAATAACAACCATTTCATTTTGTGGCCTACTTGATGTGAGCCACATGCTCCACTATGTGTATCGAATCGCCAAATATGCCTCGCTTTCACTAAGGCATTTTAGTAGTACCCTTCAGAGTTTGTTTGTACAATTCGCTTTCCAATTAACACATAGCTTAGAGCTCTCATTTTTACTTTTTGTTAGTGTTCTGTGGTAGGACTCGTACTTTTTTTTTTTTTTTTTTTTTTTTTTTTAGCTTTGAGTGCTCAAAGATTTGTTTCAGTGGTATTACAGGAACACATGTGGATTTTCCACTTATTTGTATCAATGCACTCTTTTTGGTGTTTTTGGGAATAGACGCATACAACGCGTACGGGTGGACGCTGCAACGCCTCGAATACAATACACAACACACACGGCAGACGTTATAACGTTACGGCAGACGTTACAACGTTGCACTCACACTACACCGCACTTAACCATCCTATAGTCTTTGCACCCAAAATTTTTAGTACGACTTGATTTACCCCCAAACTTAGCTTCTATCGCTATTCTAGGTTTTTAATCAAGTTTTATTTTCACCAAAGTTCACCAAAACTAGCTTCAAAGACAAGATGTTCCCTAGCTAACTAGATTCTCTCTTAAAAACAGAGTTTGTGTAGGAGCAACAATCAATTCTTTACATCTAATCATGCATAGGTTACTCATACACACACATTTTCATTAACCTTAGCCCAAAGAGAATTATTTTCATGCTTGACAGAGTAAGAACAGAGATCGCTTTTGTATTTCATTTCATGTACAGAGCTTAAAACATTGAGATTTCCCCACACTTAAAGTTGAGCAAAGGTCCTCACTGCTCAAAAAGCAAACAAAGAAAGTTTTTTTTTTTTTAGAAGGGGGATTCTCATTCATGACATTGAAATTAAAAATTACTAAACTACACTACGCTTAAAACTAGAAAAATAAAACTAAAACTACTATTTGGATTAATAGGGACTTACTTGTTTGCAAAGACCAGACCTAAGCCTTCCGCTTTGTCCGGTGGATACTCTGCCCCGACTTTCACCTCTCTTCTTTTCCTTCTTCTCTTTCTTGACCTTCACTCCTCCTTGTTCAAAGGTGGTTGTTGTTGTTGTTTTCAAATGATTCTTCTTTCTTTTGTACTTGCTCCAATACTTCCACCAAAGCAGCAGCTGATGCTTCATCAATCCTTTTCTTGGCCTCCTCCCACATTTTCATAGCTAGCTATCAGCAGGTTAACTTGCATTGGTTCACCGGGGATCACCTCGGGCTTTTTCCACCTCTCGTTCTTTAGACGTCGCCACGTCCGATGATGATACTCCAGCCCAAAAGAATCGCTCCACGAGCTTGTTTCAACAGTGCTCTGCCCGGCTCTCGAGTGGCCTCCTCCATTGCTTCTTTGCCTAACTTTCTCCATGGCGCCTTCTCTTTCATTAGTGACTTGCATTTCGCAAGTTTGGTCATAGCCTCTTTTTCACAGAGAGACGTTACGACGTCTGCTCGCAGCAATTCTTCAAAGAATAGCAGGAAGTTGGCTTCCGGATACACTAGTGGCTACGAATGCAAAGACTAGTAGCGATGAATGTGTTTCCTACAAAGACCTTGAGTTTTTCTCTTTCTCGGTAGCTTTGGCCTTAAGGTTGATGGGGCCGCAATTTCCTCTTTCTCTCCACTCCTTGAGCTTGTTTTGACTCAAAGACTAGTTCTTGCCTTTTCTTCCTACCAAATGGGTTGTATGCCGGTCACGCGCTTTGACTCTGGTCTTTTGGGTGGGGAAATGGGTTGGGATTCTGGATTGTTGGCTCGACGCGTTGCCACGTCTGCTTTCTCGGGTGAAGGTTGTTTTTGAGGTTCGTGTTGGGGTGGGGGTGGTTGTGGAATGGTTTGGTCCTCGCTTTGGATTGTGGGGTCTTTGTGTGTGTTTTGGTCATGGGTGGAGGTTTCTTTTGGTGATGGTGGTGGTTGTGTGGCTTGTGGGGGTGATGGTTTGGGGCTAACTTCTTTGGATTTTGTTGGGGTTGGCTCTTTGTTTGTCTGATTGGTTGGAGACTCACTTACAGTCTTTTCACTAGAGCTCCTTTTTCCTCGTGGCTCTCCTCCTCTTCTTCTTCACTAATTGCTTCCATACTTGCTTTCTTTGTTTCCTCTCGCATCAAAATCGTAGATATCATCCAATTCATCGAGTTAAAATCTTCCTCACTACTTACCTTCTTTTGTCTCTTTCTTTGGCTCGCTTCTTTGGTGGGCTTCTTGCTCTCTTTGCCCTTTCTTTCTTGATGCTCTTCTTTGGATTGTGGATATGGGCACTTCATCGCCATCTTCTTCCCCGCATCCAATCAGGCAACACAGTGCTCGCAATTGCTTTCTTCCCTTAGACACTGGGCAAACACCTTCTTTTGCCACTCAAATTGCTCTTTGATAAACTTGGCCAGGAATTCTGTTTTTCCTCCGCACGTTGCAACGCTCGAGCATCAACAGAACTTGCAAAGACTGCAGCCTTCACTCTAGGCTGAAATTTTGTTGAGAAGGGCCTTGAGGTTGCTCCTCTAAGCTCAAGCTTCTATCTCCACTCCTGCCTCCATGCATAAGTCGGTTATCAAACAAGGGAAGTATAAATAGCCGTCCTTCCTGTTTCTTCCATTTGTTGAGCTCACGGTTGATTAGCTTCCCCACCTCCACTTTGTCTCTTGACATGATTGCATCAATCACAATCATTCTCTCCTTGTCAATCCAGATGTGTGAGAGGTAGGAATCGCACAATGCCTTATGAAATGGAACCAAGTGTTGGCTTCATCACACGTATTTCTTCATTATCTTAAATTCGCTCCCATGCTCGCTCTTCTTTCCCGCATGACAAAGACCTTCTACACATATCCTTTCTTTAATGGCATCCATTTCAACCAACCCATAACTCTTCTCGCTTGGTCTCTACCGCCTTGCCATAGTATCCTAACCCAAAATAGTCATTAATGACCCTTACCCCAAATTTGACTTCCTCTCGCACACCTTTGAGACGATAGATGGCTCTCCTTCAGCCTCTCAACGATCCCCTTGTAGAAATCATGGACCGGAGTAGCTATGTATTCTTTTCTATGCACAACAAATTTCTCGCCAACCTAACGCCGCGACGGTTGCGAGAAAATTTGGATTGGGGCTTTCTAAACTGAAACCCTTTTCGTGAAGCAGGGCTTTCTTTTTGGATGGGTTGGGTGTTTCAGAAATGGGGCCGAGGATGAACTCAGTCAAGATGCTTGCCTTTCCTGCAGGATTTGGTGGTGATTGCTTCACTTTGGTCATGGTTTTTGCGAGAAAATTGCTTGGAAGGTAATGGGAATTTCTCGAAATTTAGGTTCTCTGAGGAAGAGAGGAAGATTTTGGTTCGAGAGAGAGGATTAGAAATAAGTTGCAGGAGGTGGAATGATGGTGAATGGTGAGATTTTTATGGGGAAATGGTTATGGGAGTTGAGAAATGGAAGAGTGAAGTAATGGAGAAAGTAACCGCTTGATTAGACATGTTAAGTGAGGGGGTGACGTGCGTGGTCGGGCTACCACGCTCGCTTTTTGCGAGGGGAAATCATTTCGCCACGCCATCACTTACGCCTCTTGACTTAATTTAAATTTTTGCCTCGATCGCCCGGGACGTGCCCACGCCCGTAATTACCGAGACGTTACAACGCCCGCCATTTTTCACTTTTCTTTCAACTCTTTATTCCTGCAAAACAAAAATTAAAAAGACACAAAAATTGTTAATTTAAAAATCATTGGGTTGCCTCCCAAGAGCGCTTGCTTTAAGAGTCTTCAGCCAGACTATTGTTTCTTTTATTCAAGAATTGTTGAAGGACATTTGGATCTTGTCCCTTTCCACATGCTCTCCATGGTATTGTTTCACACGTTGGCCATTAACTTTGAACATGGTGTTAGTCTTTTCATCAAATAAATCCACGGCACCATGAGGATAGATCTTCATTAATCTGAATGGACCTGACCACCTTGACTTCAATTTTCCTGGAAACAACTTAAGTCTTGAATTGAATAGCAACACCGCTTTGTCCTTCATTAGCTCTCTCCTTTGGATTCTCCGATCATGCCACTTCTTGGTCTTTTCTTTATACATTCTTTGAGCTTTCATAGGCATGGTGTCTAAATTCTTCTAGCTCATTCAATTGTAACAATCTTGCTTCACCAAATTTTTGCATGATCTAGATTCAATTGTTTTATTGCCCAATAAGCCTTGTGTTGGAGCTCAATGGCGGTGGCAAGCTTTACCATAAACTAGCTTGTAAGGAGACATACCCAATGGTGTTTTGTATCTTTGTTCTATAGGCCCAAAGTGCATCATCTAGGTGTAATGACCACTCTTTTCTCATTGGGACCAACCATCTTTTCAAGTATTCTTTTGATCTCCCCGTTGGATATTTCTCGCTGCCACCGGTTTGGGGTGATAAGTCAGTAGCAATTCTCGTGTTTCACTCCATACTTAGCCGGAGGTTCTCAATTAACTTATTGCAGAAATGAGAGCCTTCATCACTGATTATGGCTCTTGGAGTACCAAACCTTGTGAATATGTTCTTTTTCAGGAACTTGCTAACTGATTTAGCTTCATTGTTTGGTAGTGCCACTGCTTCAACCCACTTTGATACGTAATCCACAGCTACCAGAATGTATAAATTCCCATGGGACATAGGAAATGGTCCCATGAAATCCATTCCCCAGACATCAAACAATTCAACTTCCAAAATGTTTGTGAGAGGCATCTCCTGCTTGCTTGATATATTCCCTGTTCTTTGGCACCTGTCACATCTCCTAACCAGCTCATGCGCATCTCTGAATAATGTTGGCGATATGCTTTGATTGTAGGACCTTTGCGGTATCCCGGTACCTCCAAAATGTCCACCATAAGGTCTTTGAATGACATTGTTGTAGCACATGGAGTTGTTCTTCCTCAAACTAAACACCTTCTTAATAATTGATCTGGGCACATTTTGTACAAGTATGGCTCATCCTGAAATATTGCTTTGTAGCGTGGAAGAATCTCTTCTTTTGTTGGCGGTTGAATCCTACAGCACAATCTTGCTAACAAGGAAGTTAACTATGTCAAGATACCATGGTGTAGTAGTATCGGACGCATGACGTTTGACGAGAGTGTCATAGACGTGGCCACGTCTTCAACTACTGAGGCTACCACCAATAGTCTCTCATCAGGGAATTTTTCTTTTATCTCTTCTTCTTCTGTACCTGCATCAACATTCTCAAGCCTAGAGAGATGATCAGCAACTTGGTTCTCCACCCCCTTTTTGTCACGGATTTCCAGGTCAAATTCTTGGAGGAGGAGAACCCATCTAATAAGCCTTGGCTTTGCATCTTTTTTAGAAATTAAGTACTTAATGGTGAGTGATCAGTAAAAACAATAACTTTTGCACCAACTAAGTATGATCTAAATTTATCAAATGCAAACACAACAGCCAAGAGTTCTTTCTCAGTCACAGTATAATTTAATTGGGCATCATCTAAGGTTTTACTGGCATAATAGATAGAATGAAAAATTTTTCCATACCTTTGCCCCAACACAGCTCCTACAGCGATAATCATTGCATCACACATTAACTCAAATGGTTTGGACCAATCTGGAGTGACTATTACAGGAGCAAGCGACCAAGGCAGCGATCTTCGCTTTGTTGAAAGCTTCATGACAATGCTCATCAAAGTTGAAGACGTGGTCACGCTGCAACAACAACGCACACAAAGGTTTTGAAATTTTTGAGAAATCCTTGATGAATCTTCTCAGAAACCCCTGCATGTCCTAAGAAACTTCCGACTCCTTTGATAGTTGTGGGTGGAGGTAGCTTGTCAATAACCTCAATCTTTGCTCTGCCCACCTCTAACCCTTTCTTTGATATTCTGTGTCCCAATACTATTCCTTCTTGTACCATGAAATGGCATTTTTCCCAATTGAGCACTAGGTTGGTCTCTTCACACCTTATCGAACTCCTTCCAAATTATCCAAGCATGCTTTGTATGAATCTCCATAGATCGAGAAATCGCCCATAAAGACTTCCATGGAATTTTCAATGAAATCGAAAACAAGGCCATCATGCACCTCTGAAATGTTGCGGGAGCATTACACACCCCCAAATGGCATCCTTCCAAAGCAAAGGTACCATAGGGGCAAGTGAATGTTGTCTTCTCTTGATCTTCGTGCTATGGCTATCCGGTTGTAGCCCAATAACCATCAAGGAAACAAGAAAAATCCTTTCCCGCCAAATTGCCTAGCATTTGATCAATGAATGGAAGAGGAAATGATCCTTCTTTGTTGCTTTGTTTAGCTTTACGTAGTCCATGCATATCCTCCATCCTCATTCTCGTCCTTGTTGGAATTAATTCATTTTTATCATTTGTTACCACAAGAACTCCACCCTTCTTTGGCACACATTGTACTCGACTTACCCAGAGCTATCACTAATAGGGTAGATGATTCCTGCATCCAACCATTTGATGATTTCTTTCTTCACCACCTCCTTCATTATGGGGTTCAATCTCCTCTCGCCTTCAATGCTATTCTTGGCATTTTCCTCCAAGACAATTACTGTGCATGCAGATTGTGGGATCGATACCTTTAATGTCCGCCATTTGCCAACCAATTGCCTTTTATGTCTCTTCAGTAGTAGTAATGAGATCATCTTCCTGCTCTTGAGTGAGCTTGGAAGAAATGATCACTGGTAGGGAATCATGTTCCCCTAAAAAGACATACTTCAAATGATCAGGTAACACCTTTAACTCCAAGGTAGGTGGCTCTTTAATGGATGGCACACTCTTCTTCAGATTTGAATCCTCTTGCCTCTGAGATTCATACCTTTTTGTCCACGACTTTGGTGCAGGGGTCTCAGACGTGACCACGTCTGTGACAGACGTTACGACGTCTAGAGGAATAACTTCTTCGTTAACAACTCTTGTATTTCATTGTTGTCCAAGGATCTTTTCTAGATGATCATTGTCTTTGTTGAACTGCTTTTGGACCATATGATCAATGGCAACTACATAAGAGCACTCCTCTGTACTTGGATCTGGATATTTGAGCGCATCGAGGACGTTGAACTTGACTTCTTGGTCATTGACTCTCATGATTAACTCTCCTTTCTCGCACATCAATGATTGTCCTTCCAGGTTGCTAAGAAAGGTCTCCCGAGAATGATGGGAACTTCTTTATCCGCATCAAAGTCTAAAATAACAAAATCCACTGGAAACACAAACTTGTCAACTTTAATCAAAACATCTTCTAATATTCCTTCGTGGTAAACCCTACTTTTATCACCTAAAGTTAAACTTAAAGAAGTAGGTCTAGCGGTTCCTATACCAAGTTTATCATAAATGGACTTGGGCATCAAGTTGATACTTGCTCCCAAGTCACACAAAGCTTTTCCAATGTAAAAATCTCCAATGGAGCATGGTATAGTGAAACCGCCAGATCCTTGAGTTTTCTAGGAAGCTTATTCTCGCATAATTAAACTACATTCTTCGCTTAAGGCAACAGCTTTCAAACTCCCTAGCCTTCTTCTTTTGGTGATGATATCTTTCAAGAACTTGGCATAGTTAGGCATCTCATTGTAAAGGCTTCAACCAAAGGGAGGTTGATGTGTAGTTGCTTTAGCATATCCATGAACTTACCGAATCGCTTGTCTTCATGAGCCTTTTTCAATCTTTGAGGGAATGGTGGAGGAGGATACTCGTGTACAATTAGGTACGCTTTTGATTCCTGGTTCAAAGTTAGACGTCAGTAACGTGCGGGTTGGACATTACAATGTCCGGAGTATCCTTCTCACCACTTGAGCTTGTCTCTTTTCCTTTCTTTTTCTCTCGATATTTCTTTTTGCTTATCCTGCATTTCTTCATTCACACGGTATAGGTGGTTCGGATATTCAGTCCCACTTCTTAAAGAAATTGCATTTACTGCCCATTTCCCCATTATTACCATTAGGGGTTGATGATGATGGAGCTTCAGTTGTGGAAGGAAGAGTTCCATTCTGTCTTTGTGTGAGTATTTGAAGCTATCTCATTCCAATTTGATTTTCCGAGTTTTGATTGAAGACTCATGAGTTTGCAAAGTAGTCTTACATCAATACTTATGAAGCTCTTCATCATGGCCTCCAAGTTGCTATTGTTGTTATTCTCGCACATACCGCCTCTGTTGTTGAGGAGGAAATCCGGTGGTATTGCGGGAAGCGATTGTTGGCATTCAATGCATTGTTGTTTCTCCAATCAAGTTTGGATGATTTCTCCAATTTGAATTGTAGGAGTTGGAATAGGGACCATTCCCTTATTCTCGAGATACAAAGTTCACCGATCGAGGTTGTAGGGACACTCCTCATACACATGCCCTTCTTCACAAGAAAACACAAGCTACTCCACCGAATGAGTAGGTTCAATCTGGCAATGGGATCATACTCGACGCGTGGCCACGTTTGAAGTATTTAAAGTTTTGATCATGTTGGTCGCTGTAGCCACTTGAGCGTAAAGAGCGATCCACTTCACTTATCTCATGCACACCGCCTTCTTTCCGTGAGTAAATCTATCGATGGCCAATGAGAGTTATGGGTGGCTATGTCATCAATGAGCTTGCATGCCTCGAGAGAAGACATGTTCGAGAATGACACCACCGATGAAGCATCAAGTATCAACCTTGTGGGCTGATCTAGACCATTATAGAAAGTCTCCATTTGAATAACCACGGAATGCCATGGTGTGGGCACATTCTTAGTAATTCCTTCCACCTTTCCCACGCTTCAAATAATGATTCCCTTCCCTTTGTTTGAAGGAAGTGATATCATTTCTCAACTTAGCATTTTTGTTGGGAGGAAGTATTTTGCAAGGAATTTCTCGCCTAGCTCATCCCAAGTGTGAATGGAATTTGGTTCTAAGGAGTTCAGCCAATTTTTAGCCTTATCCTTGAGTGAGTATGGGAAGAGCTTCAATCTAAAGGCGTCTCTGAAACTCCAGGGGATGATAAAGTTGCCGCACACATCCGAAATTGTCTCGGTGAGAGTATGGATCTTCTTGAGGGAAACCTCCAAATTGGCTGCAGCTTGCGGCATTTGGAACATCATTGGCTTGAACTCAAAGTGACCAAGATGAAGGGTTGGTCTTGCAATGCCTGTTTGTAGATGAGCGAGGGGTTGAGCACGGCGCATAATCACGCATAGGCCCGCCCCCGCTCATTGACCATGTCTTGTGGTCCCGCATTGATGAGTTCTTGCCTTTGGTAGTGTTCATCATCTACAATGATTGTCTCAAGTGTGAGTTTGTGGTCCACGACCATGTCCTCTACCTCCTCTTGGGGTGTGTCCACCTCTAGAACCGGTGTTATGCTCGGACATGGTTGGGTATTGTTCTTGTTCTTCGCTTTCTTCTTCTTAACCTTTGTTGTCTCCTTAGTTGTCCGAAAGTCCTTTCGTGTTCGGATCGAACTCGTTCGATTCACTCTGTGGTTCAGTTGAACTAGAGCTTGAGTTGGAACTAAGCATACGTTGTAACGCCTACTGCTCAAACACAAAGAACAACACAAGAAAATTCCTTCAACTTGTGCTTTAATAATTTGAACAATAAAATCACTACAATCCCGACAACGGCGCCAAAAACTTGTTCGCGCTTTGTAGTAGTATAATTTTCGCAATTATAGTGCAAGTATACACATCGCATAAGTAATAAAGTGGAGTTAAGTAAGAGATCGTTCCCACGAGGATTGGTTGTATTTTCAAAGTTCAAGATCAAAACACAAGAGAATCAAGTAATAAATCGGCAATAAGAGTTGATGGTAAAGCTAAAGATGTAATTAAAACAAGGAAATTAAAGTTGTTTGTGAAAAAGGATGAGAAATGAGTTGAGTTGTTGTATGCAAATAAATCCTTCCTAGTCGACGTCATAACGCCTAGACGCGTTATGACGCTCAAATGCTAATCTGTGTGAACGTGGCCACGCCTGAACGCCGTTGTTGCAAAAGAGCTATGCTTTTCAAAGATAAAACGTCGAGTTTCAAGTACAAGAAATCCTATGTCTAGGTTCTAAATAGGCCCACTCGTATTTTAAGTACCCACAAAGAATGTTCCATGAACTATTATCCATTCTATGTCTAGACTTAGATAAAGATGCCTAAATGTCTTTAGTGCATTGTTCATTCATGTAAATCTTTGATTTCTTTTCATAGACCATGTCTGCACTTCTATGAATCTACCTATTTTAAGAGGCCAACCTCAAAACAAGTTTGGAAATATTATTGCACAAAGATTTAAAACAGCACGTAAACACTTCATGACATTAACTAGAAATTCATTAAAAAGCAAAACAACAACTCAACTACAAGGTGTTTAGCTCATGCCGAGCATCTTTACGTAATGAAGTGGATTTAGAATCCAAATACCATACATTACGAGAAAGGAACTAAGTGCACAAGATGCAACTAAGTAGCTCTTAAGCATGTATGCACGTTTGATAGACGCGTTACAACGTCCGAGCCTTACACTCATCGCAGAAATAAACTAAGTTCGAAGTCCGCTTTCCGGATCTTCTTTACAAAACAAATTCTGAGTTTAATGGTGGAGATGGTGAAGGGATGGAGACGAAGTGATTCTGAAGTTGGTGGAAGAGATGATGATCGTGAGTGAGGTTGGTCCTCCTTGAGAGAGTGCTGAACCTTCATTAAATAGCCACCTTGCTTACATGTGCTGATGTCACTTGCTCACCTACCACCGCTTTCTGTCTTTTCCACGACCTAATCGCTTATCGCTACGATTAGCTTCGCGTGTCACCACGGGAAAACGAAGATCTTCTGACTTTTATATCTTTGACTATTATTGCTCAGTGCGCCAAAATTTAAGATCCTTCGCTCTTGCTCTGCTGCTCCATTGTAGACGTGGTGAGGGACGTGGTAACGTTCAGCACTGAAATTCCTGCACATGCACAAAAAGCATCAAAACGCTCTCAAGGGCACCAATTGGTGCCTAAATGCACAGATTTATCTTTATAACTCTTATTCACCTAAAACTCAGAAATCATTATAAAACTAATTAATTAAACCTTGTATTGCTCAAGAACTTGCGTGATTTATTCGTGAGTGAGTATAAATAACTCATATAAATACGAGTTATCATTGCTCAATCTTTATCTCAGTTAACGTTGGCCTGTATCGCTTTAAATACTTGCCATTTATTCTAAAGGTCCTATTTTCGTCACCTAACTCTTCGACTTCATAAGCGCCATTCGAAAAGCATCGCAACACGCGAAATGGGCCTTCCCACCCTGGTGACCATTTGCCTAAAACTCTATCTTTTTTATCCATAGGTAATAGGACTTTCCACACTAACTCCCCTTCCTCAAAGGTTTTTAACTTAACCTTTTTATTGTAGGCTTTAGCTACTCTTTCTTTCTGTCGAATAAGCATCTCCAAAGCTAACAACCTCTCTTCGTCTAAATCAACTAATTCATCAATCATCATATTCCAATAATGATCAAAAGGAATTTCACATTGTTTCGAATCATTGTTGATTGTAAACAAATCTCGACGGTAACACCGCATCATGCCCAAATGTTAACTTTGTAGGGAGTGGTGTTTATAGACTCTTTAGGCGACGTTCGACAAGCCCATAACACTTGGTCAAGTGAATCGTGCAACTTTTAGGCTTACGCCCAACATGCTTTTTAATCAAGTTAATAATGATTTTATTGGCAGCCTCTACTTGACCATTGGCTTGTGGCGTAGTATGGTGTCGAAGTCAATAACTTGAAACCAATTTCAAAGCAAATAAATCTACCATCTTTCGACCCGGTGAAAATAAAGGCCTTGGTCCGTAGTAATGGTTTCGGAATTCCATATCTATAAATGATATGATTTTGAATAAACCTTATCACTGCTTCTTGATCTACATTGGCTAAAGGTATTGCCTCTACCCATTTAGTAAAGTAATCAATCCCTACTAGAATGTATCTGTGGCCTTTCGACGAAGTTGGTTTTATTTCTCCAATCACATCTAGAGCCCAGCCCCTGAATGGCCAAGGTTTCACTATAGAATGCAACTCGTTTGCAGGCACATGTTGTATTCCAGCATGTTTTTGGCATTCTTGGCAACCTTTGGCAAATTCTATACAATCTTTTAGCATAGTTGGCCAATACATTCCTTGTCGAAATAACAACCATTTCATTTTGTGGCCTACTTGATGTGAGCCACATGCTCCACTATGTGTATCGAATCGCAAATATGCCTCGTTTTCACTAAGGCATTTTAGTAGTACCCTTCGTGGAGTTTGTTTGTACAATTGCTTTCCAATTAACACATAGCTTAGAGCTCAGACTTTACTTTTTGTTAGTGTTCCTGTAGGACTCTGTAAATACTCTACAATGGGTTTTCGCCAATCATCATCAACCATATTGTCAATAGCAAAAATTCTCGCCAAGTCAATATCGTCAAAATGTGACGTTTTTCGACGCGATTTCATTTGTATTTATTGCCCCCCCAATTTTTGGTGTTGACAATATCGTCGAAGGAGTATTATAGAGAGAGTCTTCTGAGATTAGTTTATCTTTTATCTCAATTAACTCTTCCAGGCTTTGCTTCGATACTTTGTAACCGGAGGCAATTTGTGCCAGTTCATTTGCCACGTGATTTTCAATTCGTGGTAGATGTTCTAGGTGAACGAATGTAAACCTTTTTAGCAAAGTATTGGCAATAACGAAATATTTAATAAGGTGTTCATTAATACACTTGTATTCTTTTGTCAATTGTTTGACCACTAATTGAGAGTCACATTTTATTTCGACATAACTTGCCCCCAATTCGAGTAAAATTTTAAGGCCTACTATTAAAGCCTCATATTCAGCTTCATTATTTGAGCAAGAGTCTCGAATTTTAAATTTATACTTCGTTGGAGTATTTTCTGGAGAGATAATCAAAATTCCAATACCTGCTCCATTTTTATGGCTTGAGCCATCGAAGTATAATCTCCAAGGACGTATGTCTAACGAATGTATTTCACATTCGACAACAGAATGGTCTACTATAAAATCAGCAACCACTTGTCCTTTAATTGATTTGAGGGGTTGGTAAGTTAAGTTGTACTCTAGCAAAGCTAAAGCCCATTTGCCAATTCGACTATGCAACATTGGTTTTGACAACATATGTTTAATAACATCAAAATGCGAATAAACATAAACATCTCTGCGATTTTATATATTGCTTCAATTTTGTACAAGAAAAATACAAGCAAAGGCACGCTTTCTCAATTGGACTATACCTAGTTTCAAAGATTGATCAAAACCCTACTAAGGTAATAAATGGGTCTTTCGACACCACTATCATCCTCTTGCGCTAACATGCTACCTATTGTGTTATCAGAAGCTGCTATATACAATTTTAGCGATTTGTTTCCAATAACAGGCAATAAAATTGGTGGCTTGACCAAATAAGACTTGATTGCGTCGAAAACATCTTGGTGAACTCGCTCCCACTTGAATTCATCTTCTTTCTTCAATCTCGCAAGAATGGCGAAAAAACTTGTGTTTTGCCACTTAGATTTGAGATGAATCTTCAAGGAAATTAATTTTTCCTAGTAGTGATCAAGTTCTTTCTTGGTCGAAGGAGCCTTCGTTTCCATAATTGCTTTAGTCTTATTTTCGTTGATCTCTATGCCTTTCTTGTGTACTACAAAACCCAAGAATTCACCCGCACGCATACGTAAAGCACATTTGGTTGGATTCATTTTCAATCCATATTTCCTCATTCGCTCAAAAGAACGTCGAAGATGGTCTAAATGACCACTTTCTCGAGGATGACTTAACCACCACATCATCTATGTATACTTGCATAAAATCATCAATAAAATCGTGAAACATAGAATTCATTGCCCTTTGATAAGTAAAGACCAAATTTTTTAAACCAAAGGGCATGACTACCCATTCATAAACACCTAATGCCCCCGACATCGAAAAGTCAAGCTGACACATCCTCTTCTCAATGATGAAAATTTGATTATACCCCGAGTAGCCATCTAGCAAACCGAGATAATCAAATCCTCGCTGCCGAATCTATTAGCATTTCTCTTTCACGGGCATAGCGTATTCATCTTTAGGTGTTGCATTATTTAGATCCCTAAAGTCTACGCAAACTCTAAGTTTTCCATTTTTCTTCATTACTCGAACTATATTAGCTAACCAATCAACGTGCTCAGCGGTTTCGATGAATTTGCTTTTGAACAACCTTTCTATTTCTTCCTTGATCTTAGCCAATATCCGAGGAGCAAATCTTCTTGGCGTTTGCTTCATCGGTTTCTTCCCCGGTCGAATAGGTATTTGTAATTCCACCACTTCGACTCAACCCGGGCATTTCGCACGTACTCCCAAGCAAAGCAATCTTTGAACTCCCGCAAGTGAAATAACTTGGTTCTCAAGGCGACATCAAGATGTGCACTAATATATGTTGGCCTTTTGATCAAGCCATTTCCCAAATCCACCTCTTCGATCGGATCTTGAGCTTGCATGCGCTTTGTAGAATCTCTAGGGTCTTTTTCAAAACCCAATGGTTCGTCGTCATAAATGCAATCCAGTTTGTCATTTATGACTTCACCATTTTCTTCAGATGAAGTTATGGCTTCGATGTACCATTGTTTGTTGATTTAACTCGGCTTCCAAAGCCGCTTTTATTTTATTTTCGCCATGTAAGCCGTAATTCTATCCCAAGCAATCGGGTACCGACATCTAAACCTTCTAAGAGTCGGTGTCCCATCCTCGCTGAGGTAGCACACCATCGGGATAGACATTTGCACCTTCTATTTCCTCTCTTTCCCACACAAAACCATGTGTTGGGTATAGGTGAATGGAGGAAAGCACATTATCTCAAGAGATATATGCTTGGCTAGAAGATGAACATGGCGCAATATTCGCCATTTGCTTCTCAAAATTCTCCCCGTGACATTATTTACGCCGTGAGGAAATAACTTTGTCCGCTTTCGACGTATTCCACTGCACCATCATCCTCCACATTACCAATTTACTCGTGTAGTAGGCTTGAGGGGACAGCTCTACGCCATGTATCCACTCTCTCCCAAGGAGTAGATTGTAGCTTGCTTTTGAAGCTATGACAAAGAACGTGGTGGTTCTTCCGATAGCCTCCACCACTTCCACTTCGACAACCCCCAACGATCGCGATTTCCCTCTCATAATTGGTTAACATAATATTATGAGGTCTAAGGTCCAGATCAAACAAATTATTGTCTTCAAAGATGGCTCCGAGGCATTAAGTTAACAAAGCAGCTCCTCCATCGACCAAGATCTTATTAATACCTACGCCATTAACTTTTGCTTGGGCGCACAAAGGCTTCGATGGTGTTGCATGCCCTCGTCGGCCTCTCGAAAGTGGCCATCCGTTCTTCCACGCAGCCATTGTTCATGACATAGTAGCATACCGGCTTGTGGTTAGCCATATCCCCAATGAAGTCTTCTTCGACGCCGTTTGGGATCAGAATAAAGATCATACTCACTAGGCGTAATGGACACCACGCTGCGCATGACGCCGTCGAAGCTAGCCTCGTGAGTCGCCGAAATCGAAATAACATCTTCATCCATGTCGAATGAAGCGCTTTTCTTTTTATAGATGTTAATGGAGGAAAAATCCTCTCCATAGCAGCCTTCTTGGTTCCTCTATCACAATAGATTTCCCTTTAGCCTTATTTCCAACCTCACTTGATTGGCGACCTATACTTATCTTTGTGTTCCCCCGGTTTTAGAGTCACACCCTTAACCGCTTTTGGCGTTGCTCGTTAGCAACCAGTGTTGCCTTCTTTTTTTCGAGCTGTAACGACGCCATCGGGTCTTCGCCATGGGATTCTTCCCTTATAATTGTTTTTATAATTATATTTTGAGGCCTCACCTATGATTGGCTTGACTGCTCCACTGTTGAGCAAAGACTTATAGTATGTCTGATCCAAAGATGTATCCACTTCTCATTGGATGGATCTCGCTCTTGGAAAAAATGGTTCGCGAGGCGATATAGCACAAACTCCTTCTTGGCTACACCCTTACCAAAGAAATCATGGCTTGCTTGTCAAGCCTTGCTCGAATTCTTTACCTTGTAAGGAAGGTCCTCTTTTGAAGTCAAATTTGGCCTCTTATCCGGCCATTTCCTTTTTGGGGTTGTCGAACTTCACAAAGATTCGACACTTTTAGCCGCTTCTTTATCAAACACAAAGATCGCACCTTGGACATAACATGACCTCGTGAGCTCAATTTACACCCTGGTTCGAAGTCTATCAAATCTTCCTCACCTTGGGGTACCAGATCGTACCTTCTCTCCTCATATTCTTCTGAGTAACGTGTTGCACAACATTACTTTTTGCACAACACTTTTGATTTTTTCAAAGTAGGAGGTTTGGTAGACTTTGGAGAATCCACCATTTTTGCGTCTACCATATTGATACTCATCTCAATTGGTTCTCGCATACATCGCCTCCACTTGATGGAGTGGGTCAAAGATCAATTTGCATCGGTGCTTTATTCTTTTTATCTCCAAATTTGAGCCTTCCTTCTTCGATCGCTTTACAACCATGTCCCCGAAAAGTACACAACGGTCGGTTGTATGTCCCAAAAAAATTATGAAACTTACAATAACCCTTTTTCTTCCTCTCGCTCGAGAGGAGGAACTTTCGTGCCATTTGGCACTATTATTTGGCCATCACTCACTAGCAAATCAAGATCTCGTCACATTTAGTAACATCAAAAGTGTACGTTTTAGGCACAAATCTATCATTCTTAGGCTCTACAGATTATTCCCATTTGCGTGCCTTAATAATTTACAAGCATAGGGAGGACCAGGGCTTAAGTTCAAATTTCACGTCTATTTCTCCGATTCGACATCACTAAATGCAAAGTCGAATTGTTCATCTACATAGGCTATCTTTTCCTTTTTTGTGAAAACCCACCGAGTTTTCTTTTTATTGTACTTATTCACTCTAGCCTTTTCCTCTTTAAGCCTTTCGACTTGTCGAACTCTATCACTAGTTGGGCCATGTCTCTCAAATGAGACGTATCCAATTTCTTTCGAATTGAATAGTCAAGGCCACCGCACCATTTCGACAAGCTCATGTTCGTGCACTTGTGTAAAACACTGGCCTTTAATGGCTAAACCTATTCGAGATAGTCATCAATGGCTTCAGCACCTTTCGTCGAACACTAGCCGCTTCTTTGAGACTAATTTTCGATCGCCCATGTAGAATCGCTCATGAAAAGCCTTTTCTAATTGCCCCCATGTATATATGGAACCAGGGGTAGAGTGGTAAACCACGTAAAGGCATTTTTAGTTAGAGAATTTGGAAAATACTTCATTTTCAAACTCTCATTTTGAGCTATGTCTCCCGCCTCGACCATGTACCGGCAATATGTTCGACAGATGGACTCATTGGTGTCACCCCAAACTTAGTGAATTTAGGGATTTTCCAAATTTCTCGGCACTCGCGCTGCAAGATATACTCACACAGGGGCGATATGAAATTAGCCTATGTAAACCTACGTTAAGGCCGTTCACGCCATTATGGTTTCTACCAAAGTGGCTATGTTGTCTCGAGCACAAGCGTTATTTCACAGCACTTGTCGAACAACTTCGCTTCGGCGTTTTGGTTTCGATTTACCATGACCACTTCGGGACGTGGTTTCCCCCCTCGTTGTTCGCCCACAATCGCTCGGGCTTCGGCGAAGAATCGATCTCTCGGGGGTATTAGGCGCATTATTCCCACCATTGGGTAATCGCCTATTATTTCTCGTAGGAGCCCCAAAGAAATCTCAATCCTACCCATTTGGTTTGCTAACATTTGGTAATCGGTATTTGTATTCTCAATCAAAGGATTGAACACGATGCATCAATCTGTTGAGTCGGCGATATTAACCATATCATGATTGCTTTCGTCTACTTGTTGTCTTAAAGCCAACAGAGACGCGTTGGTTAATCGCAATGGGACTTCGACCGAGTGCGCCTCGTAAGAGACGTGTGAAGGAGAAAAGGTCGAGACGTGTGGCATTCCAAAGAGCATGCCATATACCCCAAAAGGGTATGGTGGTAGACTCATGTTTTGGAAACGTGTCTCGGGCTATTTCTGTTGCCACATAGGACTAGAAGGAAGTCCCATACTTTGTGGCAAGGCATAGACGATGTCGAACCAACATTGGTCATTGACATCGTGGGAGCGGTTATTGATGTCACTTTGGGGCCGTAGTCCCCGCAACATTTCCACCGCCGACATTGGCGAGAATCTCTACCGTTGTTCCTTGCACTTGTGATATCACGTGTGGTCGGAACTAGGCGTTGTTAGAATTGGTGCGTACCATCCTACCACTCCTCAAGTGCATACAAGTTTATACACTTAACGAAAACGCGACACAAAATAATCGGCAAGGGTCCCACTCAAGCGTGCCAATTTGTTCGCGTGTTTTTAGCAAACAATCACTAGTTTTCAATATTAAGATCGTGAGATCAAACTAGAAAATCTCTTTGACAATTGCCTTTAAGTTTTGTGTCTTTTAGCGTGCGTAAGAACGAGAAAATAGTAGGAAGAGATAGTTTGAAAGCGTAATAAAAGCAAGAAATGCAACAAACGTAAAAACAAGTAAAAATTGCATTAAAATGATAGAGAGAAGAAGATGGTCCACCGACACGCATAATATGATCCGATTCACTCTTGTTTCGCTTTGACTTGGAAGTTGAGTTTCTCGGCGTTTTTGTAAAATGTGGTGACCCCGCTTTCCTATTACAAGGGAGTATTTATACTCTCGATACAATCGTGGGCAAGCACGATAACTACTTCCTAAAAACTGTGGAAATAACCGCCCACTAATCGCTTGCTCCTTGCGCTTCGACCAGCTTTGTTGTCGAAGGATCCGCGAAGTATTGGACCCACCTTTGTCGAACAATTGGGCCTCTCTTCGCCGAAGGTTTCGACATTGTTTCGTGAGCTTGAAGAACCAAGTCCGCCGAAGTTTGCTTGCGTTATCGAAGACTTGTACAACTTTTTCGTGCCGAATTTATGGTACATTGACTTGAACATTGACTCGTGGCCTACGTAATACTATTAAATGTGCAGTCAATACCATTTAAAGCTTAATTCAATGCCCTTGTCGAAATTTTGAGGTAACAAGTTCATAGTTGATAGTTGAAGAGGAAAGAGAAAAGTGAATTTTAAATATGAGATTAAAAGATGATGTGAGTAAGTGGGACCCACAAAAAATAAAAAGTAAAATAGAATAATTAGAAATGACATATTTGTCCTCAAAAAGTGATTTTCAAATAAGGATAGATTGGTAATTTTGGTAGTGGTTGTTTTGTATAGAGTCATAGTTGATAGCTGAAGAGAAAAGAGAAAAATGAATTTTAAATATGAAATTAAAAGGTTAAAAGATGATGTGAGTAAGTGGGACCCACAAAAAATAAAAAGTAAAATAGAATAATTAGAAATGACATATTTGTCCTCAAAAAGTGAGTTTCAAATAAGGATAGATTGGTAATTTTGGTAATGGTTGTTTTGTATAGAGTTATAGTTGATTTGATAGTGGTTGTTTTGTATAGAGTTATAATTGATAGTTGATACTAGGGGCAAGTGAAAAACCAATTGTGACCATGATGGAAAAGATAATGGGTTATCTTATGGATAGGTGGGAAGCAAATAGGAGAAAAATTCAAGCATACAATGGATCCCGTTTTACCAAAAATTAAAACATCATTTCGATTTCAAAATGAGATGACTAAAAATAGAGGATGTATTTGAAATATTTAAAAAACTCGGAGGACCAATTTGAAATTAAATAAAAATTTAAGGGACATATTTGAAACTATTTACAAACACAGAGAACCAAACTAGACGTATAAAAATAATTGTCATGTCAATTTTTTTAAAAAATTGACAAAAAAAATGATAGACAGTGATTTATTCCATATCAACAGATGTCACATCATTAGATAACTGACACGTTCAACCGTTAAGTTAGATTGACAAAAATAACCTAAGCAAAACAATATTGAGACTTGAGGAACCTAACCGAGGAAAAAATAACTTACAGAATCAAAAGCAAACAAAAATATAATTTAAAGGACCAAAAATGTATTTTAGCCTAAAATATACATAGCGTAAATATTGTATGGCAATTAATTTCGGTACCCCCCTCATTCCCTCCCACACCCCCATAATGTCCTAAATGGACGAAAATACCCCTGGAAATTTACAAAATCACATTTCACATTTCACAAAACATAATTTCAAATAAGTAAGTAAATTGAAAGGATTTTGAATTACTAGGTAATTCCGAAAGAATTTGAAATACCTCGAAGAGAGGTAATTCCTGTTCATAAATCTAACCTAATTACCTCCTTCCGAGGTATTTCAAAATTTTTTCTAATTACCTAATAATTCAAAAATCCCAATTTTATTTTTTTTTTTTTGTTTTTTTTTTTTTCAATTTTTAATATTTTCTAATTACATTTATTTTTTTAACGATGGCGAGTAGACGATCGGACAACGTAGAGCGGCGAGTCTTCCTGAGCAAAGACCACGCAAATTAGACGGCGACCACAAGATTCGGGAGGCGAGTAGTAGCGATACTCTTCTCCGCACACTTTACGAGGCTCGTAGCTGCTGGGCATGCTTCGAGCGTCGAGAGCGAGAGAGCCCGCGCGAGTGGTAGAGATGGTTGAGCTCGAGCCTCGGCCTCGCAGCCACACCCGTCGGCCGATGAGCGGCGGATAGAAGACCACCACGATTATAGTAGTACCATATGCGGCACCAGCAGGAGCACCCAGAGATGTATCATGACGGTTGGGAGGCTTGGGAGGAGCAGGAGGAGGATGAGGTCGACATCGGGAGGAGGAGGAGGAGGAGGAGGAGGTTCGGGAGGAGGTTGAGGAGGAGGAGGTTCACCCGCCCGGTGTGGATCACCCACCATTGATTATACATCGGGATACGCCGCGCTGGCGTCCCGGATAGATAACGTATGGTTTAATTTTTTTTTTTTTTTAATTTTACTTAACAACAATTAATTACTTATTTTTAATAACGTATGGTTTAATTTTAATTTTTTCACCTTTCTAAATCAAGGTTGTATCTCACGGCCGTAAGTTTTCTAGGATTAGACCTACTGAGCACCACCCACGTGTAGAGCATCGGTTGCGTGTGGCTAAGCTTTCTCGAGTTGGACATCACACCTCGGCGGAATCAACCATGAGTTGATATTCGCTTTTGTGGAGAGGTGGCATCCCGAGACCTGCTCATTCCACATGCCCTTTGGGAGATGATAATCACCTTGGATGATGTGGCCGTCTTTGCTCCACTTGCCACCGGATGGCACCCCATTGGACCACGTGCCGATTTTAATTCGTTGAGGCTCTTCACATGGTCAGGATCGTTTGGGCATGGATCAAAGCTCTTCGTCATCCGAGAGCTTAGGGATAACGAGGGCGATTCGAGATCTCTGTGTAGAGGACGCCACAAGGCGAACATGGCACGGGTGCTTATGAAAGCAGCCGCACGGTGCTACATGCTCTTTCTCGATAGGCACCACCATCCCGGGCGACAAGAGTCACACATTAGTGCGGTGAGGTGGATGTATCCGCCGTGATCTTCAAAGTGTGGCCAGATGGTCTTGGGGTATAGCCGCTTTACTTACCTCTACACCCACCGACGAGCGGTCTTTTATACGACTGCCGCTTCGGCGGATACTGACACTCCTCCGTAATCATTTATTTATTTTTTTAATTTAAAACTTTTAATTAAATTTAACATATATTAATAACCGATTATTTTTAATTTAAATATTTGATCTTCGGGATCTACGAGCACTTTCCCACTGGCCGTTGGTCTAAAGTGTTACCTAGGACGCATCGACCCACGTGCCACCAAATGGGGGAAGAAGAAGTCGGATAATGTCAAGTTGGTGGACTTTAGTGGCGCGGATAGATGCTCTCTGCGGTGGGGATGTCATCCTCACCCTTATGATGACCACAGCGTATATGTTCCTTTGTCGAACATATCACGCTGCCGCAGGTCGTTGCTTTGGGCGATGACGGTGTTCCTACATGCCGCGCAGCAGTGCGTTGGCGCTCGGCAAACTGAGAGGATCCCTAGAGCACCCATTTCGGTAATGCTCCTCTCGCGACGAGATCATACTGAGGGTTACTTGATGTATCGATTCGGCGCGGACATTTTGGCGGGCTAGTAGATTGGCGGGCTACCACGGCGAGTGCGATCCCGATTACCTTCCTTGTACGATCGGGTAACGAGTGCGCGCTTTACTCCGTGCGCACCCACAGCAGAGAGCGAGCCACAAACACTTCGGAGATCCACCATATCATCAGAGAGCCTCTTTGTCCCGCAGACATATGAGGAGAGGTGCAGAGAGCAACAGATTGACCCGGATGCCTTAGATGTCGCACGCTCACCCACTTCACGCGCTGCTTATTTTCAAATATCATTAAACATTTTGGACCCATAGTAGTTGTATTTGTACATTATATTATTTTTTTATGTTGCTTTCATTTTATATATTTTGACGTATTGTTATTTAAATCGTAAACCGCTTAGTATCATAGTTCCAAAATATAACGCGTTTAAATATTAATTCAATATACAAAGTTTAAAAATTAATAAAAAACTAAAAATTTAGAATTACCTTTTTAGAGTAATTCAAATTTTTTATGTTTATGAACCTAAATACTTGCTTTAAAGGTAATTCCGAAATTATCAATTATTTTTGAACCGGAATTACCTTATTTTGAGGTAATTCAAAAAAATTAATTTTTTTTTTTTTTTTTTTAAAAGCGAGGTATTATTGGAATTTTTTGGATTATGGGGGTGTGGGAGGGAATGAGGGGGGTACCGAAATTAATTGCCATATTGTATTAGCCTAAAGTTATTGCTTTGTAGTACACCCAATCCATACGTACTGTTTCTTTCTCAATATATATATGTCTGAAAAGTCCCGTGCTCTGCACTTCATCAAGAAGTATTCGCTGTTTCTAGAAACCACAGCTCTTATTGGATATATCTAAACCTTTTGTTTCCCATATTAATCCATCACCGTCCCACACTTTCCTTCATTTTCCTCTCTTTTTTTCTTCTCAATTCCCGGGAAAGAAATACTATCTTCTCTTCAGTTTCAGTTTCAGTTTCAGTTTCAGTCAGATAACACCATCCCCTCATAAATCTCTTGCATTCAAAATCCCGATTTCTGTTGAGAGATACATTTAAAAAATAAAGAAAAAGAAAAACAGAGTCCCTCGTTTTCTCTCACCGTGTCTATCTGGTTTTCCTAACTTTCAATTTTCGCGTGACTGTGTTGGTTTTTTGGTCTGTGCTGTCCCTTGTTAGTTTTACTTACAAGGTTTAACGTTAAAGCGTTGAGAGCGTGTTGTGTTGTCCTTTCTTAAATTTTTCCTTCAAGACATGGTTTAACATAACAGCGACTGAAATAGCTAGAAAGAAAACCGCCATTTGTTACGGAATAATTTCCGAGTCAACAGCTGAAAAGGGAATTTAGTGTGTTGAATTCTCAACATTGCTTGCCAAATCACCCTGTTTGACTAAGAGAGATAAATTTAGAGACAAATAGATTGAGATTGAGATTTTTGCGGGGAAAAATTTACAATTCTTTTTTTGACTCAATTCTAAAAGCTAAATATTACAAGTCTTTGACTCTTCTTCCTTGCTCAGGAAATCCTTTTCCAATCCCTTTAATTTCTCAATCTCTCTCTTTCTCTTTTCCCCCTCATCTAGCTTCTCATTGTCCCTTCCTTCTTCCTCTGATACTAGTACTACCATGATTTTTGATAAAGGGTCAATGCAATCTAAGTCCAACCTTGACAGTTTCCTGCGTTTTACAACACCGGTGTTACCATCTAAGTTTCTTCCCGAGGTTGTTCTTTTTGTCTTTTATTATTATTATTTTTTTTTTGGTTTGTTTCATCTTAGATTGTTTGATCTTGAATGAATTTATTGTGTTTTGTTTTGTGGTAACAGAAAGATATTAGAAACCTTAACCGTTTGTGGCATCCGTGGGAAAGAGAAGCAGTTGAATATTTCAGTTTAAGTGATCTTTGGAATTGCTTCCATGAATGGAGTGCCTATGGAGCTGGAGTTCCAATCACTTTAGCCAATGGAGAAACACTTGTTCAATACTATGTCCCTTACCTCTCTGCAATTCAAATTTTCACTAGCAATACTTTCAGGTACATTAATATTGTTTAATCTTATGTTCATGTTCTCAAAAATAATGTGATGGTCAAAGTCAAAGATTGAATTGGTAATGTTATTTCAGGGATGAGACTGAGTCAGGTGAGTGTGAAACAAGCGATTCTTACAGCGAAGAGAGTGAATGTGATAAGCTATGGAGGTGGGATGGGAGTTCATCAGAAGAAGGAATATTTGAACAAGATTGTCTCATGGATTTCAATGATCGATTGGGTCATCTCTATTTTCAGTATTTTGAAAGATCAACTCCTTATGGAAGAGTTCCTCTAATGGATAAGGTTACTTGTTCTTACCTTTGCATATACTTTTCTATTGGTTATTGGTTATTATTCTTATTCCTTAAGATAAGAATAAGAATGGGAATAAGAATAGGGGAATTGTTTTTTATTTAGAGGAAAATAAGTATCCATTGAAGGTAAACACTGACTTCTGACTTTTCAATGTGAATCTAGAAAACTCATTTACCTCTGCCCATAATAAATTGTCACTTTCTGCTGGTCTCTGTTCTTATCTCTTTCTTCAGTATTTTTAGGTGACTTGGGTCTCTTTCTTGGTCAGTGCACACTATATATTGCAGTTTATTTTTATTTTTATTTCAATTATTGTGACATGTTCTCCTTCCAGAACTTTTGTTTTTTGATATGATTAGTGTTATGTTAGTGTGTTTTTTCTAAATTTTTGTCTTTACTCTTTATAAGTCGATTGTCACCGTTGCTTCCAAAAATAAAAGCCAATTGCCACCGTTCAAAGGAAATATTTTAAATATTTGATGGATTTAAGGAGTAATTTAGGATTTTGCTAAAAAGTAATTTGAGGACAACCGTTAATGTGAACAGTTAAGATTCAATTGCTGACCAATTGGTTTATTCCTTTCAGATAACTGGGTTAGCAGAAAGATACCCAGGTTTGATGTCACTTAAAAGCGTTGATCTTTCACCAGCAAGTTGGATGGCAGTTGCCTGGTAAATCATTTTCTCACCACCTATAACTACTTTTTGAACTTCTTTCTTTTTGTCATTTTTCTAAATAAAAAAATAATAATATTTGGTTTTCATGACTCTAAATTTGGGTGCGACCAGTTAAAACACTCTATTTTAAGAGACAGTTTGATCTCAACAATGGAATAAATTGGAGACCGATTTTACTTACTTCTCGGTTGAAGTCTGTATTGATTGATAATTGATGAATAATCATGGACTCATGGATAATGTTTTCAGGTACCCAATATATCATATTCCCATGGGAAGAACAATTAAAGATCTTTCAACAAGCTTCCTCACTTACCACACACTTTCATCTTCATTCCAAGGTTAATCATACATACATGTTTCACTCCTAGCTATAATTATACCTTTTAGCTTTTTGTACTTTTTGGTGTGAGAAAGGAAAGGAAACGAAATTGAAAATTCACTTAAAGGAAATTCACTTTTTGTTCATATATGTATTTTTGTAGATATGGACCTTAATGATGATGATGGTGATGATATTGGGGGATCACAACCCCACGATAAGAGAAAGGAAGGTGAATGCATTTCCCTACCACCGTTTGGTTTGGCCACGTACAAAATGCAAGGAAACTTGTGGGTCTCTGGAAAATGTGGTAGGGACCAAGAAAAGCTGGTTTCACTATGTAGCGTGGCAGATTCATGGTTGAAGCAACTCAAGGTTGATCATCATGACTTTAATTACTTCATGGGCATTAGGCATGGCTAGCTAGCTAAAAGGAGATTAATGCACCACCACTTTACAAATTGACCTCCTTAATTGGATATATTTGGTTGCTTGGACCATTAATTGCAACTTTTTTTTTCTTGAGTGAGTGTGAGGAATGAGGACTTTTTTTATTAGTTGCATGTTTAACCCTTGAGAGCATTTTAGGACATGCTCTTCTTGTGTTGTGAGATTCCTAAACAAAAACAAAGGTTAACTAATGTATTGACTACTTTTAGCAATCAATTACTAGCTAGCATCCTCTTGTGATTGTGTTGTGTGTAGAAGGGTAGATGATGAGGAGGTCAAATTACTAAGTTGAGACTACATAAAATATGGTTGTTTGTATCACTTTGTATTGGCTATAATAGTTATAATGAATGTTATGAGGTTAGAGATGTGGCATTTTTCTTCTTCTCTAATTAAGTGTCAACTTCCCATTGACTATTGCTTCCAAATAGATATGCATCCCATAATGCTATGCTAGGAACATTTCATTATCATTGTTTTCGTATAAATGCGCATTAGTTTGATAAAATATATAAATGGGATTTAAGGAATTCAATTTAATAGGAGTTTTTCTTCGTGTGGACCCATTAACAAAGACAGGACATACATCTAGCTCCTGCATCGCACATGGGTTAGCTTAAAGCTTAATCCCTTGTGATAGATAAAAACAATAAAATGTGGTTGTGAAATGCGCATAAGATCCTCTCACCTAAAATTTGGAGTGGGAAAGTTTATTATTTATTTTTTTTGACGCAAAGTGGGAAAGTTTATTATTGATTTCATGATTTGATAGATTATAAGCAAGGCAGATATGTGTGCGGTTTTAGGTAGCCGCATAATAATCCTCTCTCAGTAGTTTTGCTCTATGTATACAACTACAATATATCTTGTCAGTTATATTTTATTAATGTTTATTAGTTTTTTTGACAATTTTTAAGAACATATTAGTTCATGACATTTTCATAAACGAATAAGTTGGTCTTTCCGTCCATCCAATATTAAGATCCTCAGTTGATGTTGTTTACTAACTTTTCTGAATTTTTTTAAAAAGAGACATTTTTTGACAAAAAAATATACCTCTCAAATAGAAATAGGGAACAAATCTACAAGGCAAACTTGGGACTAAAAGGACATTTTAGTCCCTGCATTTGTGGAACAAATTAATCTCTATTAGTATATGTCTCACTATGTTGAGAGTAAGTTCAAGAGCGTCGCTCCCAAGAAAACCCTCTGCTAGAGTTAGCTAACAAAGAGCCTGCCAGCGCTTGTCATGGCTGACGCGGTGCTGTCTCCATCAAACCTGCTGTAGGTCATTTCCCATCAGGAGCACAATGTTTTTTTCGGCCAATCACATTGCTGCCCGAGTGCTTTCCCGCAGACCTACCTTCTGATCTGTTGCAGGTCTTGAACTGTGCGCCTTTGACTGACGATGTCCCCCCTCAATGGACCCACTGTTCATCGCTTATCCCTAGGTGCGTGTTCCAATGACGGATGTTGCATCGATCCTCTGTGTCTGCGCCTACCACCTCTGCGACGTCTTTTTCTGCACCGCATCTGTCACATCCCATCACTGCTCGCTCTGCGCCAAGCAACCATGAAAAGCCTTCAGTCATGTCAATAGATGTGATTCAGTTGATGTGTTTTTCTATTCCCAGAATTATCTGTTAAAGGGACGATTTCTTTACTATTACTGCAAAAAATTCCTCTGGTTCTGATAAAGGGGCGTCTTCGATTGGTAATGCTAAAAAGGGGTCTCCTAAAGTTAATGGTTCAAACATTAACTCTTATGAACAACTAGTATCTGGATTTACTTATAAGAGTTGTGATATTCCTCACAATCAACTTCCTCATCCGTGTCTAAAATGGGATGATTTAACAATCTCAATTCCGGAAGAAGAGTATTTGGTAGGTTTAGATGGCAGCAAGACTCACATTCTTGGCAGATTTTTACTTTCAAAGGGGGACACTCCAATCAAGTTAGATGATTTAAAATCCAAAGTTCAAGTTCTTTGGCAACCAACAAGTAAGTGGGGTCTGATTTCTTTAGAGAAAGGATATTATGAATTTTCTTTTTCATGTGTTGATGATTTACGGAGAATTCAATCGTAGCCTTCTTGGAATTGCAAGTCAGGGATGCTTCGGTTGTTTGACTGGCAGTTTGATTTTAATCATTCAAACATAAAACATACAATGTTGGATTTGGCTTACATGTCTTGCTCAAGAATATTGGAGACCCAAAATTCTTTTTGCTATTGCTAGCTGTGTTGGAATACCAATTAGCTAGATGATACAACAAGTAAGAGCTCATTTGACAGATCTTTTGGGCATTTTGCTCTCATCCTGGTTGATATAGAATTGAAGTCAGAGCTTAGGAATCACATCCTAGTTGAAAGGTCAGGTTATGCTTTCTTAGTGGGCATTGAGTATGAAAATTTGCCCTACTTTTGTAAGAATTGCAAGACGGACGATCATACCTCTAGTGCTTGAAAAGGACGGAAGCACTCTGGCGGGGAAAGCAGTAAAACATGTTTATGTCCCTAAGCCCTAGGCTACCAATAATGTGAATTTCAAGCGAGAAAGTTGATCAACAACCTATTGAGATGGATCGTGACAGAGGATAATCTTCTGGAGATTGAGATTAGAGAGAATGCCATGCATTCAATGAAGAATCAAATGTCCATGCCTCGGTGGCTTTGGATGAGGTAAGCAGCCGCTTTACGTGGTTTTGCGAAGCAGCAAGGCTTCATTGATCCAGAAGTTGCCTATTGATTCTACCTCAAGCACCTCTGAAGCTAGCCGGGTTGGTAGTGATTCCACTCAACCTCCCACCACTAGGCTAGATTCAACATTTGCCTCTGGTGTTTCTAAACTAGTGATAGTATCTGTTATGAGATTTTCAGGAAAGCTTTGGGTCGGGTGATGTGTTAGGCGACGCTGACAAGCTTGCTGATAATTTCAAGCCGGTGGTGCCCACGACTCGAAAGAAGAAGAAACATTAAAAGAATCTGGTCCAGAAAACAACAGACTATTTCCTTATGATGTTAGGTACGACATTTTAATACCGTACCATATATGGTACTACTGTACTGTGGCGGAATTTTTGCCAAACACCCCATCATTGATGTGTCCTTGCCATGCAATATAATGTTATTGTCTATTTCCTTATGAACTTATTAGTGCTTACATATTTCAGGTTTTCAACCTAAACTTCAAATATATAATATGATCTTACATATTTAATGTATGCAGGCAATGCTTTTTTGGCACTTGCTCACTTAAACTGATCTTACTTCAGCATATCATTGATTAATGCTTTCCCTTTAGCTAACTGCCTCGATTCAGTAGTCAACTTACTAGTTTTTTTTTGTTATGAATAGATTTTAATTAGTTATAAAGCTATATTGCTTAAAAAGATTTATATATAGAAGTTGTATCTTAAAGTTAAGTAGGAAGCTAACAAAGTCATTATGCATGTAAGTACAACTTAGATGATAAGAAGTTGTAGAGACACATAATGTGTACGCAAGTTCAACCCAAAAATATTCTCTTCTCTACGTCGACTCTAGTGTGTGAGAGTGAGTGATCATTGCCAAAAGTAGTAAGAAACTCGCAATAGATCATGACAAAGTCGCCCGTAAGAGAATAGTGTACTCTATGTATAACTACTAGCTAGTAATTCCAAATTCCAGTTTTCTCCTTCACAATACCATTGAACTTTAATTATTGAAAATATAGCGATTCTCAAATCTCAAGCCCCCAATTTCAGTGTGAGACAACACAACAACAGGTGGGTTTCCACTTTGATTTTTATAGTTTAAAAGGGGCCTAATTTGAAGAAAAAGAATTCACAAAATGGGACATGACATTGACTTCGACTGATGCCAATCTTTTACTCCCTATTATTAGCAACAAAAAAAAATCATTTAGTTTGTTCTAAAATATAGGCAATTTTACTTACTTTTACCCTCTTTAATGTATCATTCCAAAAATACTCTTAGTCATTCTCACTTAACTTTCAAATCAGTCACCCATCAATCAGTTTCTAGTGAGAGTAATATTGTAAAAGTGATACTTTTTAACTAATCTCCTTAATTCTTGTGCACCACATTTTTGTTGCTAATAATTAACTCAGGAGAGAGTAACTATCAACTACTCTATTTTAATGTTAGAAAGCCATCAGAATTGAAAGAAAAGAACAGACATAGATTATCAAAGTTGAGGGTGCTACTGCTAACTAACCACCAACAATCCCATCATCTTTGTAATCACTGTCACATGGTTATCGTCCTGAAAGTCAATGCATCGATATCACATAGTACTAGCTGTTTGGCACTTTGACTTAGTATACTGGCCTATATATTTCATTTCATTTTCTCAATCCATAACCCAACTTGGATAACACACGTGTCAATGCCTTCCAAAATCACAGACACGGCCATTTTCTTCTTAGATTAGTAGTAAATCCAATATTAATGCTTACACTTGCTAGTCAAGACATTGCACCATTTTGATCGAGCCATGTGGTTCATATCACTATCTATGTGTTAGCTTAATTAATAAGCTGGGATAATCATATTCATATGTTGCTATGGCACTTTGACACATGAGGTTGACTCGTGTGGTTTTAGACCGGGTAAAGACTAAAGATCAATAATGATATATTTAAACGTTTTCTGTTCAAAAAGCTATAATTTGTTGTAAAAAATATTAGTGGAAAGTTGTGTTGTATAAAATTTAAAGATTAAGCCTTCTGTTGTTCTACAATAAGTGTCACACTTGTAAAATAATGTTTTCGGGTAATTATGATGATATTAGAGTTGAGTGGATGTAAGTACTTTTGCGGTATTTAACTAGTTTTGTAGCACATAAATGACTTAACTTTAGTGGCGGATTCAGGACTCCGAGATCAGGGGTGTCAAATTTTTTAAATGCGCAATTTACTAAAAATATAATCAAAAACAACTATAATATATTTAAATTATACATTTCATAATTGTCCCTCTACGTGATTTCATATTTTGAAACCGTTTAATAATAAAGCTCAGTCGGTTTATTGAATACATCACTCTCGATGTATAACACTAAAAAAATCAATATTCCCTTTCCAACTGAGTTTTTGCCACACCCAAAATTCGAATCTCAGACATTGCACTAACACAATACAAACGAAATAGTACTAACAATTAAATAGTACTAACACAAAATACAAACTAAATAATGCTATACATTGAAAGTGATGTATTTAACTTGGATTCAAAATTAAATTAAATAGTGAGATCCCATCGCAATGTCTGAGGTTCGAATTTTGGTTGGTAAAAAATTAAATAACACTAACACAAAATACAAACTAAATAGTACTAACAAATTCAAAATTAGGATAATAAGAACAAGAACGGATCTAAGGAGATAGAGAGACATAAACTTTTTTTTTTTAAAAAAACATAAGAGTGCATGGGAGTGATTGTGTGAGTGTGGTGCATTAGAGTGGTGCAAAATTAGGAACTTTGGTGCAAAACTAATAACTTGGGTGCAAAACATATTTTTCAGGAGATGCAAAAACATTTTTCCTTAAGGTATCGGTGCTAATTTTATTATTTGAGGGGGTTCGTTTGAACCCCCTCAAATATATATAGATCCGCCATTGCTTAACTTGATTGACATTTACATGAAGCTCCTTGAAGGATTTAACTTGTCTAAGGCACATAAATCTGAATCACAAGAGGACTACTCCACCAAATTGAATAAGCTAGTCTCTCTACGGGCTAAAACAATTTGGATGCATGTGGTATAATCGCCTCGGTGAATATTTGGCATTTGCTAAAGGAGGGATATACAAATGATCCCATTTATCCATGTATTTTTTATAAAAAGATCTGGAAAAGAATTTTCTATACTTGATGACGTAAGCATTAATATTTATGTGATAATCGTTCAACAAATTCATTCATGTGATAATCTTGCAGAACGTTTCACAAAGACACTCCTAAGCAGAACTTTTGAACAACTGATACAAAATATTGGTGTTTGTCGTCTCAAAGAATATTGTAGCAACCGTAAGCATTAATATTGAACTTTTGAACAACTGATACATAAGCATTGGTAATAATGAGCCATAATGTTGGATCCACAAAATTAGGATGTGGTTTATTACAATTCGAAATCAGTAATTTAATTTGATTCCACTGATTGATTTACTGCGAGCCGTCCAGATTGTGCAAATGTCTTATGTTTAATCGGAGCCGCCATCCAGCTGGTTCGGTTTGTTGAGCTGGTTGCCACATATTTTACTTGCAAAATGCGTGGCTATGGATTGCCTACTTGGACAACTCATGATTGAATATACCTATGACTTATCATATGATTATGATGTGTGTGGCTGTTAACGTGAAGTTTAGAACTAGTCGATGTAGATGACCAAATCACAATTAGCGTGGTCATCAGACCATTTCTTTCCCATTGTCCTAAAAGATAAAACCCTATATTAACCTTCTTTTTTCTCTTATTTCAGTTTTTGTTGGTTTAGTTGAGTTCGTTATGCACGAATGCTTCAAACTCAATAAGCTGCAGTTTGATTTCAAGTGGATGAATGTTTTTGTGGTTCCAAAACGGCAAAACTAGGTACAGTGACGGACAACATTAGGTAAAGAAGGCAAAGGAGTGAATCCCTGCAATTCAATGAGGATATAATAGACATTGTAATGGAATTGTATGTAATACTTACAAAATGATGCTACTTGGAAATTGTTGGCTATGGACAGAAAAGAAAGAGTAAAGCTATTGGCTATTGGTACAACAGATTGTAAGCAGGTAAGTCTTGTATTTTGTTCATGTCTTCTAACGATAGCTCTCTTTCCAATTGCATCCGCGTTGCTTGTAGAACCTCCTAAAGCCATGGAGTGATTTATAGCAAAACTATACAAGGTTAGAGAATAAGGGAAAATATATATAGGCCAAAATATACAAAAGGATAATCCAATATAGAAAGAAAGAAAGAAAGAAAAGATACATTGAAATCCATGTAGGAAGCATGCATAGCTAGCCATTGTGCATCCATCATCTCAAAAGCTATACAGTATAGAATATCGAATGCTTCATCATCTTCTGCAGTACTCATGCAATGAAATAACTTGTAAGCATTTGAAGGAGTAAAACATCAAAAGATACTACTGGACTGGTCAAATAAAGATGTACGTACCACACATACCTCCTAATAACTTGACAAAATTCATGCCCGGAAGACATCGAGGCTTTACTGCTTAAACATCATTCAGAAGAAAAGTGATTAGAAAGTGCAGTTTGCTTTTTCTTTAAGCAGAAACAGTGGAGGAACTAATGTTTCCTCCTATAACAATATTGTAAACAAACCTGAGTATAAATCCAGCATTTGTATTAACATGAATGATACATTAATGCCGGCAACAGCAAATGGATATTCCCAAGTTGCTCGATCCCCATCTTTCTTTAACAACAGCCTGTGAAAAGATGCCTTCATTTGAATTTCTATAAAATTAGTAATAACTCATCTTTTCTGCATGCCAACATAAATGTCAAGAAACTTCTTATATGAGAATGCATATTATGTTCTTTCACATGCTCAGAATAGAAAAATCAGATGCATACCGGGTATTTCCTTGCGAAAAACAGCAGATTTTCAAGGGAAATGAAGCCACATCCCCTGAGGAAAGCAGGTTATAAGACACAATACCTTCAAATAGAAAATTTTGAGGTAATGGAAATGTGAAGCATAATATTGCCACTATATGAATGGTAAACAAGTGCTTTCATACAATGAGTTTATGAAGCATAATCACTGGTAAAGAATAATCATAACACCATAACAATTGTCATGTTTGATCTCATATGAACATGGTTGTATACCTAAAGTCAGTTGATGGGTTTGGACCTTGCCATCCCATATCTTTCCATTGGTCAGATATCAAGCCTTTCAGAGAAACATTAGGGAAGGCACATTGCCACAAAGCTCTAAGTGATTCCTGTTGAATGTTAATGATATTGTTAGTGAAATATAGTATGATGAATATAACAACTCTAATGTTAAAAGTATTGCTAATATGTCTGCGTATGAACCAGAAATGAAGCTCGTATGCTCTTCAGAAATTATGACAACACTTTGGACAAATTAATAAAGAAAGATAGCTGCATTAAAAACATAATTACTTGATGATCAAGTGAGTTTCATCATAAGGAACTTGCAGCCGTTCTTGAAGCCTATGAAGTCTTTCCTCCTGACAGAAACATGAAACCAATTTAAGCTCACTGAAATTGTAACAACAGTAAGAAACTTACTAGGACACAGAATGGGAGATTCTAATTTCCTATCAAGTACAAAAATTATATTGTTGCACTAGTTGATAAATGTCTTGTATGTATTATTGACAGCATTTGTAGAATATTATAAGATGAAGGTAACACAAAAATTGGCTAAACACACAGAAAATAAGAAGGAAAATTCAACAAATCACCAATTTCTGTATTCCCATTACCTCAAGAGGAGTCAAAGGATAGTCGTCAACAAACTTATCATTTCTTCTAGTGATTGTGCGGTGAAAGATTCCTCCTATCCAAGATCGTGATCCAACCATAGCCTTAGCTACATGCAGCAAAATATGGAAGTAAATTTAGATGATAAATAAAAATGATATAGGACAGAATCATCAAATTGCAGTTAGAGACTTTAGCACATTAAATTTCAGAACTGAAATATGTTCTTCTATCTAGAGTCATTCCTTTAATCCGATTTTTGCAAGAAAGTGCTAGAAAAGTAAGCAATGATTCATGGATAAGCCCAAACAAGTAAAGAAGCTCCTTCTTTTTTGTTTGATAAGGCAGAGCTACACAACATGTCTAGCTGTCATGTCTCAGTAGCACCGACACTTTAGGTTGAAGACGTGTCTGGTGTCCGTGTTGTGTCCGGTGTTTGTGCTTCATAGCGTCACACTTTCAAAGTTCACAAGCTTGCAATAAAAAAAAATTGAAGTAAATATACAAATATACATTTTCATATACAGGCCTGAATGATCGATCAACAAAGCTCCCAAAACTAAATAGCCAAACCTATTTATTACTTAATCCCAATTGATACTTTATAGAAGTAGCTAGGCAACTACATTACCATGAAAAATTGTAAATTAATTTAAAATTTTGATTTGGACTGCATGCAATTTCTAACAATGTGCAGACTGCAGTTATTCTCCAAAATCTCTTTGACAAACAGGAGACAGAGATCCAAGAGAAAAGATGTACTCACTGAAACATTGGGTCAACTGAGTTATCAAGTGAGTGGAATTACGTGACCATTCCAACTCTTCATCTTTCTTTCTATGTCTCCAAAAAATCTCATCCTCGTCAACCTGCATTTGAAATTTTGAAGCATCCTTAAGCAAAGAGTAATAATAGCATAAAGAAAATGTCTATATCTACCAAAAATCTATGTAAGGTGAATTTTCAGATATTGGGGTTTTAGAGAGAGATGTGAAAAAACAGAGTTGAATTTACTTTGTGGAGAGATGAGCAAGAAGGAAAACATCGTTTGCGCTTCCTCAATCTCATGAGCATGCAGTGAAGCACAAAGGTCTTCTATCTTTTTATTAACCGAAAGCATAATAATAAGAGAGTAAAAACAAATACATTTTTGAAGGAAAAAAAAAAAGGTAACCTATATGATTGCACTCACTCAAGTCATGTTAATTATCCTCTTACAATTCAACCTCCCCATCATTCCTACCCTGTTTGTCCGCTGATTTTCTTGGTAACAATTACTACAGAGAGGGAAACCAAAGTGCCAATAATATATAATTGAAGGTTAAAGCTGAAGTTATACAAGACATAATAACAAGTTGGATTGAAATATATGAGACTAATGAAAAGGCATCCTTTTTTTTTGTTGTTGCTTAACTTTATGCTAGTGATGCAAAAGGAGATTGAAAACTGGGGGTGGGTGTCCCTGCTCTGGCTAGCATTGTTTTTTGCTTTACTTTTGAAGCCCACCAACTTTACATTACATTACATGCAAGACAAACATGATAGTATATTATATCCCTTTGTTGAGGAGATAGGAATAATTAAAGAGATGTAAATAAATAACATGATAAATACCTACCTGCTACGTTACGGTATGTGAGATTGAAAAGACATGACAAGTAAGTGGTGGTGACGTTGGTACTTGGCGGTATCAATGTCTGAATGGGAACTACTGGGACAGTAGAGGGAAGTGGTGGGGTCGGAAACAAGACAAATGGCATTTTTGTTTAAGATTGAATTTTGCATTGAGGAGGAGGAAGAGTGGTGTGATGGTTTGGTTTGTGTGTCTGTTTTCGTGGCCTTTGGAAGCCATACATTTTCCCCAATGCTAGCCTATATCGTAGTTATCGGTAATGTCCCAAGTAATTGGCTTCTGTGGCTCTTTTATGATGCCTCTGTCCAAATAATACCAATATTATGCATGTGTTCTCCCTTTTGTGGTGACAATTAGGTCTTAATTACAAGAAAATTCATGCTAACATGACACCATAAATGATAAATCTGTTATGTTATGTGAACAACAACTAAATACTCCCTCTAAGTTGCCCACCGACTGGGCTTGCTTACAATTGGGCTCCTAGGCCCATTATCTCTAGCCAAAGTTGGATCTGAAATAGTTACTAACTGCATTATGGATATCGAAGTTGTCACTCTCAATTAAGGGTATTTTTTTAGTAACTATTATTGATCTTTTGAGACGAGTTGTCTATATACAAAAGACAATGTGAGGCTTGAATTCTCGTTCGGTTTCTTATGTAGCAAATGATTAGACCGAAACAACGTTTAAATACTCAAGTTTATTCGTGGTTAAAAGAAACCACGTTGCACAAAATGCCATTCATCGAATTCCAACGTTCAAAATACAAATGGAATTACACTTAAAGAAATTTGAACAATTCCTCTTGAATTCAGTCGAAGCTCTTCTCAAGTAACACTTTTTCTGCTTCTAACCCAATTCTTTGAGCGGAATAATATTCTCTGTGATGCTTGGGGTCTTCAAATTGCGAAGATATTCGATCTTTTGCATCTAGAACGGGTGACACTAAACCCGAATACGATTGATTTGAGTAATGGCTTCGTCTTTCTGTGAGTTAAGATGGTGAAGTTCCTTGTTGAAGTCAACAGAGTTCTCGAAGCTAGCCACTGGCGTTTGAAGTTCCGCGACTTGATCCTACTGTCTTGGAGTACCTTGCTGATGCTATCCCTCTTCTGATGAATCTCAGAAGTCTCAAAGATCAATTGGTAAGCTTCAATTCTAAGGCTTTAGACAAAACATTTTGACCTTCTAAGTCGGTATAAACCTTAATCGACCGATTTAGTTGTGGGAAAGTTCTGAAATTCTAGCTTTCTAGAAAGGGGAAGTCCTTCTTGATGTTTAGAGATCTCACTAATTAAGTCACAGAGTCGTTGCTTGAGCCCCAGTATCTTGGTGAGAGCCTTAAAAATATTACCTCAATGATGTTCAACATTTTTCTCTAAGTTATCAAAGAAAGAGATTTCAATTCTTCTAGACTCTTCTGAAGCAGAAACTTCATGGGACTGAGGCTTTGATTTCGAAGTAGAAAGAGACGACCATCAGTTTGGAGGTGGGCATCACGACAGTTTCAGATGGTGTGACTACCGAGGAAGATCTATGAATCGTTTGCTGCTGATAGGTCCAAAGAGGCAAAGTACCCTTATTCAAATCAATATTGTCAGAACCAGGAATAAAATTACGTAAAATTAATTTCCATGGATAGAGGAAGAGGAAATCATTTGAGTAAAAGACAAGAACTTCGAAAATATATGCAAAGTTCATCAAGAGGAACTAGTATTTATACAACCAAGGTTATTAATCGCTGGTGATAAATTGAAAGCATTCAAAGTTGGTTAGTGTAACTTGTGAAAACGACACCAGAGTAGTGGGGGACATCATGCGCATCGTCAAGGTACCCAATGACAGTTAATCCCTGATTACAAGGAGTGGCGTTTGACCGATCTACGGTTGAAACTTATCAAATGTTTACTCTCTCTCTCTCTCTCTCTCTCAAGATGAGACTAAACATTTGGGGGGAACTGCAGCCAAATTTCGGATTCGAAATTAACTACAATGACACATCATCAAGGCGTTAAAAGGGAGTTCGAGAGTTACATAAAGGCAAGAAGGTTTGAAAAGACGATACTCAGATAACGCACATGTAGCTTCGAAGAAGCTTCAGAAGCAAGTATCAAAGGTTGGAGTGTCGTGCGCGAAGACTTGAAGAGCGGTTAATTAGGGCAAATTCTTTCGAGAAGATTCAAAGTACAAGGACAAATGCATAGCATCCAGACGCGAGAGGACAAGTGGCATCGATCATCATCAGTTATTAGTTAAATTAACATTTATTCACTTTCGATGGAGACATGTGTCCACCATGCAATAAGTCAGTTTATTTTTTGTAACTCTATAAATAGCAGTACATATATAATGTACTAGGGACAATTTCATAACATTCAGTAACTCATTACGCCTAACACATCTGATTACACAGAATCTTTGGCTACATCAGTGAACAATGTATGTCTGAGCCAACACTCTTGTATTTTCAAACTATTTCAATTTAATGCATTTTTTTTACGACAATCGAGTGTCTCACTCTTGTTCATTTTCTCTTATTTTTGCAATTTGTCTTTACTTCTTTAATCTTTGCACTTGAGAAATTCGTGATGTTCTACCATCTATGGGTGTTATTCCCGTGTTTTGTTCAAGTGTGTTGTACTTCGAATTCAATTGGACACGAGTTGGTTGTGTGACTGTATTCCCTCTCTAAACCATTTCCTCTCTCAAAAAGCACACAAATTAGGGCTTGCAGTGTAAGTCTGTCAACTGGTGAACTCAAGATCTAATTTGTTTCCTCTTATCTCATCTCTTTTAAATTTATTTGTTTGATAGAAAACCCTAACGAAAAATACTAAAAAACATGCATGTGTGGGCGTTTTCAAGTAAATTGATTTTGTCCCTCAAATTTATTTTTCAACCCGCTTTTACATGAATTCATCCATATATAAATCATTTACATTCAACTCATCTCCAATCAAAATCAACTTTACTAAATCAATTTATTTAATCTGTAAAGTCCAGCTCAATTGACAAATGTCGAAATTGTTAGGTTGGATACCGTGTCCTGAGTTCGAACTGAGACCTCATAATTGTGTGTGAGTTTCAAATGGCTTTGTCACTCCGTCTACGAACCAAAAAAAATCAATTCATTTAAAATGAATTTTCTTAACGAAACACCCATTGAATCAATTAGTTTGTCAAAATGCAAAACGTCAATCGAAAGATAGAACAGATTACAAACAATTCAGACACACTAGTGGTTTTTCCCACCACTCAGCGTTTGTTTGGTTAAGGTCCCAACCATATAGTCGCGCAGTTCGGCGGTATAAACGCGATTCAAGCTTGTTTGGTTCTCGACGGCAGCTCTCCCCCAATCGTGCGATTGGCGTGGAAACACGATTCAACCAAACTCGTTTCTCCCTTGGCTCACAAGTAAGTTCTCTACTTTGTCCTTCATACCTATCTTTCTCCTCCCATGAGAATTTAATAATAATAATAATAATAATAATAATAATAATAATAATAATCTCTATATATTAATCCTATAACGTGAGATAACCTGATTTTGGTGGGAAATTTTTTTTTCCGCCAATTACCAATATACCCATTATTTTGTACCCCACTGTTTACCAATATACCCTCACTCTATATTTTTAGACCAACATACCCCCACTCTATATTTTGTGCCCCACCATTTACCAATATACCCTCATTTTGTACTCAACACTGTTTCTAATATACCCCCACTCTATATTTTTGGACCACATACTCACGACAAATTTTTTTTTTTGGGTCCAACACTTTTTTTATCCACTTTTGGTTGGAAAATTTTATTCCCACCATTTACCAATATACCCTCATTTGTACCCTCTTTGTTTACCAATATACCCCCACTCTATATTTTTGGCGACATACCCCACTCTATATTTTATGCGCCACCATTTACCAATATACCCTCATTTTGTCTTCATTTGTTTACCAATATACCACCACTCTATATTTTTGGTAGATATACCCCGACATACAAATTTTTATTTGTCAAACACTTTTTTTTTATCAAAATGTACCTTCATTTTGTACTGCACAGATTCTCAATATATACCACTCTCTATATTTTTGACCAAAATTGTTCTTATCATCCCACCAAGCTATTGTTATTCTTCTTACGTCTTATATATATGTGTTTGCGTATTTTTATCCCCCTTATATAATGTTGATGTTTTTTCAAACTACATTTGTAGCGCATGTCACCTCATAAAGATCGCATCGCGCGCAATCCCCTAGTAATAATAATAATAATAACTCATCCACTGTCTCAAAATAACTGCATCAATCCATCCATTTATATACAAAACCACCGAGAAGACAACAACGCATGCCTCCATTCCTTCTTTTTTCCCTAAATTTTCATCACCAAATTTACAAAATTTATTACAAGACTTCTTTAAATTCAAGATAGATTATTATGTTGAACATTCTCAACCTCTTCAACTCTAGGAATTGTAAGAAACAGAGCCCAAACAGCAAGTTAGTTGTGTCTCTCCACTCCAAGGTAAGCTCTAATTTGGTCTATTAATTTGTAAAAATCAAGTTTCTTACTATACCGATCTTATGATTAGTTGTAAAATTTCGTTTTTAAAAATCTGGTTGTTTTTGGTTGTGAAAAAATGTTTTAAACAATGTACGTATTGTGTTTGATAAAATGTCTAAAATAGTGTTTGATAAGAGTGAGTAATCAATCTATGTTGTTTATTCTGATTTATTCACTTTTAGAGGTTATTAGCATGGTACTCGATGAATTTGATTATATTTGTTATACTAAGACCATGATTAGAGGAGGGAGAGATTAAAATAAGTGGTTATTTTTATTGGTTTATTCAAGGCAGTGTAAACAAATAACTAGAATTGCTTATTCTGATAATATGGAACCGTATAGGCCAATTACTAGAATTGGTATAGCAGAAAATTTTCTAGTTATATGTTCCCTTTTATTGGTTTATACCAGAGGTTGGTATAGCAGAACAAATTCTGCAAACACTGCAATATTAAAATTAAAGATTTAGAAATTGTAGCAGAGGATTTATGTGGTGTAGTGAAGAGAAAGGAAGAAAATGTTGCACTTGCACACCAATTGAAATTCATTAACAGCAATACATTCTTTATCTGACCCGGCCTGATGGAAACAAAGCCCATGAATCGTAGCTAGCTAGTTGTAGGTGGTGAGCGTTTTATTTAAAATTATGACACACAAAGGAGTAGTTGCAAAACATGGATAACAAAACTCCCCAGAAAGCCACACAGAAACCAAGACCACATCACTGTTAATAATGATAGTAGCTCGATCAAACCAAACCGTACAGTGACTTTAGATTGGAAACGCCTCAATGATTGAAGGCAGAGCATTTATCTTGATGATGTTGTAACGAGGGAATCCAGTCTCCTTGAATAGGTATTTCCAGTTCTCCTCAGTCCTCTCTTTGCCACCAGCATTGTGTGCAAGCAACATCATGTCAAATGCTATGCCAGTGTCAGTAAATGGCTCGTCCCCTTCTGGATCCAGAACGTGATCCACAATTATTACCTTTCCAGTCTTCTCCGGTATTGCCTTCCTGCAGTTCTTCAATATTTTTATGCAGTGGTCGTCGCTCCAATCATGTAGAATCCACTGCATTCCAGCAAAACATCAATTAATTAAAACAATAAACCTGAAAAGATAAGATATAGCACCAACACTTTGGATTGAGGGCGTGTCTAGTAGCCGACACGTGTGGATTGAGTTTTGAATGTATACCTTCATGTAAATAGCATCAGCGCTAGGAACAGATACAAACATGTCACCACCAACGTGGGTGATTCCATCAAAGTGTGGTGCAGTGGAAACAACATGAGGCAAGTCAAAGTTAATGGCTTTGATGTGAGGGTAGGCTCTGACAATCTCAGAGAGTGAACCTCCAATACCACCTCCGACATCAACCAAGGATTCAATCTGGCTGAACCCATCTTTGTATCCTGCAATGACAGCCTTGGAAACAATCCTAGCGGTGCAAACCATGCCCTGGTTAAACAAATCGTTGTATTTTGCGTCCAAACCCGTCATTTCAAATTGTTCATGGCCATGGGCCTTAAAGAAAGCAGTGCCATTTTTGGTGCCTTCTTTTACAATTTCACTGATATGGTGAGCAGGGCTAATATGAAATGGATGGTTCTCTAGCAGCAACATGGGTGCCAAGGTCATTTTTGTGTCTTGTAGGATCCATTTAGATGCACGAGTTAAACCATAAAGAGTTTCTCCGCTTTCTGACTTCTCTGCACTGAATATCTTTCTGCGCACCATCACTCTCATGATTCTAAGGAGCAGAGAGGTGTCTGGAGAGGGTGCATCTTCAAGATCCTGCACAATTTGAGACAAGGACAGTGGCTTGCCATAACGATCTATTATATCCGCTATCCGTAGCTCCACCACACTTTTCAGGGCAAACGAGTCTGTGAAGTGACACATGTATTTCCATATTTCAATTTGCCCAAGCAATGCTTCTTCCTCCTCCTTGCTCACACCCTGATAAATAAGTGTACAACATATTAATTAATGAAATGGAACCGTTATACTATGAGAATAATTGGAGGCAGAAATGTAAACATGTTAATCAACAAATACTTTGTATGTGAAGGTAATTGACTTGATGAGTCATATAATTCGCGAACGCATGAACCAATAATTAAGCAGTAGTTTCAGTACTACAAATAAATAAATTTGGGCCTGTTAACCTTGTTAAATGATACAATACTTATTCCCAAGAATGTAAGGCACAGACTAAATAGGCTTGTAAATTATTCTCAATAATTGAATTTCTGAACTTGTAGCGAACCAAACATATTTTAGAAAATACCAGAAGTAACATTTCTAGTCATTGGACTCCTAAGTATGTGATTCTTGGGAATATAATTTCTAACCGGAAACAAACGGCCCCAATTTCATGATATACCTTTTTATAGATTGAAGATTCAGTTACTTGTGTGTGATTCATAGAAATGAAATTTCAAAAATAAATTAGTGAAAAAAAAACATTATTTTTGTCCTTCTCTTGATGTCTCAACCATGAAATTGTTATAATAGATTCAGCTTATCTTTTTACAGGTAACAATTAAACCGATGTGTTAGCTAGGAACAAAAATAGCTTTACCTGGTTTGGATGCATTTATTATATAAGTTCTTATTTGCAAGTTATTTCTATAATAAATAATAAAATAAAATAAAATTATTTTCATGTAAGCTGTATGTTATTATGAAGAGCTTACAGAAATAAATTGAAAAAAAGCTTATGAATATGTGATAACTTCTTTTCATAAACTCTCACAAACAATCTCATAATTACTCGTACTTTTAGATAAGCTCAAATAGGTCAATCCTAACATGTCTTAGTTTCAATAGAAAGAGTCAAAGAGTCTTTTGTAAAACAATCCATACACATTGGTTAAAAAAAAAAGAAAAACAATCGACACACCCAAATTTCCTATTTATTTTTTTTGGTAATCTTCACGACGACTGTGGAGATTAATTGAGGTATCGGAGATCCATACCGGTCAAGGATTGAACTCAGGATCAAATGGTTAAGGGACTTAAGTATCTACCACTTGTATCACATTATGTTGGTAATTTTGCTATTTATTTTGAATTGTGAAATAAACTTATAGCTTATACTAGTACATTATTTTTTTTGAAAGGAGCTTATACATTATTTTATTTAAACATTATAAAAATTGCCTCAAGCTATCAATCAAAATCCACTAAGTTTGGAAAGAAACTTTAAACATATATATCATTTCAAAATTATTAATAGATTTAAATACTTTGTAAGTCTCGATCAAAAAAGTACTGTGTAAGTTCTGAAATAAAATTTCGAATGAAATATATGACTATTGAACTAAATTGCATTGATGTCTTTGTATTTTAATCGGATCTGAACTTTTAGATAATTTATAATTGAGTTCCTAAGTTTGGGGACTTAATTACAAATTATTTAAAATTGAGAAACCTAATTCATATTACGTGTTAAAGTCAATGATCAACATGACATCGAAAATTTGAGAGACTAAACTGAATCACTTTTGAAAATATTAGGAACTAGTTAGAAATTAGAAATATTATTAATGTCAGAGTTTTTGATCAAAAAAATTGTCTCAGAGACTAAATTAAACTTTTCTGAAATTTGAAGACAAATTTGGCTATTAACTCATAATTATTTGCCACACTTAACGAAACGGGTCATTGTTTTCTTAAACAAAAATTCATTGTTTAAAAATGAAACTTCATAGTTTAGAAATATATTCCCCCCAAAAAATAGTTTAACGACATATTCTTAAATCTCTTTAAATTAAAATTACCGATGCAAACAAACAAAAAAATTTAAAAAGCATATTCAATATTTTTGTGAGTTCTTGAGTTTTCACTCCCATGAGCTAGAAGCAGAGACCAATCAAGATTTATTACAGCCATTTGCATGATGATGGTGACAATACTAGTCAAATACATAACCCTCCTCAATATACTGTTACATAATCACCAATATAAGCTCAACAAAGTGATTAATTACAGCCACAGTTGGAAGAAAAAAATCCATTTCCTGAAGAGTTTCCCAAACTCGCTATTCTCTCAAAAGCATGAGTAGCGAAAGAAGTTATTGAACCCGAACCGAACATTATCCATACTCACCAGGCAGGACAGTATAGGTCCAGTGGCCACAAA